>JAFBJW010000232.1:301912-901912 GCA_016785235.1 Pseudorhombus dupliciocellatus
GGGGGGGGGGGGGGGGGGGGGGGGGGGGGGGGGGGGGGGGGTGCTTGTCAGAAAGGTGTAGTGGAGCTAACACAATGACCTGGAGCCTGACCACTCCATGTTCCACCAACAAGAGCATGCGTTGTATTGTTGTGTACTTTATTTCTTAAAATTGGAAACACTCTGTTCACCCTTTCTGGGTCTGTGGTCAGCTGCTGTCCTCTTTGTGAATATCCTGTTTCCTGGACCATACAAACAATGGGCAGGCAGGCATGTGATATCCTGTGTGGGTCTTATGTCACCTCACACCATGAAAAGGCCCCACAACAACAGGGGCACGACTACGTTTGGACAGATCCCCCAAATGTGAGGTGTATTTAAAAAGGTCCTTCAGTGTCACATTGTCGGAACACACAGCAGGTCTGACACGAGGCAGTCCAGTGACAGCACGCCAGTGAGTGATAACAAAGGCACCGTGACTACACCGAATTTGTGCCTCACAAGAGAAACATGTGCTGCCTCTTTCTTTCTCTCTGTGACACACACACACACACACACACACACACACACAAAGTGCAAAGGCAGCGCCGCTTTGTGTTGACTTTAGTCCAGGATGTTCAGCTGCTTTTTAATGGGGTCAGCGCTTTTGATTCAATAAAGCTATTAACCGTCACAGAAGTTTCCAACGCCGCTGTTCGCCACAAATAGCAGTATATTTGCCAATCAGGGGCCATCGGCACACCTCGTCCGTGTCTTTGGGAGCGCAAACCAGATTTAAACACCACATCCAGTCCACCTGAGGAGTGGGAGCTCTGCCGATGATGCGTTCCCACCACCTCCCAGCCACGGTCTTGTTTTGTGTCAAAAGTTGCTCATCAGCATTTTTCTTTCTTTTTCCCACACCTCTTCATTAGAGCGCTCCGTGCACACGTTTGAATGAGAGCAATTGTCGGTTAGGTTACGCGATACTGTTGTCATGCAGGCTCGTATAATTCAGCACTTCTGCTAGAAAACCAGTTCCTGCCTGACTGGTTCTGACAACAGATCAGCTTCACGCTGCGAGATCCCAGTCGGAATCATGTCAAGTGACAGGGGGAATGTAAATGGGAATGGATGCACGCTGAATCCAGGCGTCGTGCTGCCTATATTTTGAGGTGAAAGCATGCATAATAAGAAGAAATCACATATGTCAATGTCTGGTGGGTGTTTCATTGGTTGTAAGAGCTCAGTCTGTGAAACACGGCATCGCTGCTTCCATTAAGGCTTTCTAACATCATCAGGGTTATTTAAAGACTGAATGGGATAAATAGGACAAAGAAGGACTCAGGTAGTAAGGATTATCCCTTCAAAGACACCTCAATACAAACTTTTGTTATCAGCATTGTTGCTAAATCTATCGTTTCACAGATTCATGTTGTCATTAATGACATGAAAATGTCATGATTGATATCTGAGACTAACTCTATCCTATTCAGGGCTGTGCATTTAATGGCAAAATGGCCTAAAGCATTCCTAACATTAGCTACTATCAGCTAGTGACAAGCCAGAGTGTGAGTGCTTAGCAGAACAATCTAAACAACAGGATAGTGTAGTTTATACCTCCCTAGTGTAGTTTTGAAAATGGAATTACATTTTTCATACTTACTTTATTACTTCAAAAATATAATTCACATAATTGAATTGACAAGAGCAGCATGGCAAAGAGTGCTTGGCTGATTTCACATTTGGAAAAACATGGAGGTTGTGGATTAGCACTTTAGTGTAGCTATGGTAAACAGGCCTGCAGCTGGAGGCCTAATTCAGGGACAGACACTGGAGTGTTCTCTAAATGTGTTTGTGGGTCAACAGTAATCTATAGGCTTTACAGTGCAAATCAATTTAGATCCCAAAGGGAAAGTGTTCCTGCCACATTCACGGTAAATGTCCTCAGTGCTGCTGGAGCCTGTAACATAATCACTGAAAACACGGCTCATTCTGAAAGTTGTGTCAACAGAAATCTGTGCCACGGCTGTGGACCAGCTCAGCAGGCGGAACATCTCTCTTCCTTGTTTCATGTCTGCTTTGTCCCCTCAGACAGGACATCCTGAGCAAAACAAAGAGTCTAGACATTATTTTCACATTTTAACCACGAGACATTGTGAAACATCCCACGTTCATTGTTTGCATCAAAATTTATGGCTCCTGTATACAAGAAATCACGCGGGCGGTGACAGAACATCATTTTCTGAGAGATTTTGGTCCTTTAATGTCGTTATGTAAAATATTCAGGATCAGCAGAACTCACGAACATCAGCCCTGGAGTGTGCATCGCAGTTTGAGGGGAATTCCTCTGGGAGCCAGTTTCCATGTCATTTAAATAATTGTGACTGCATTAAAACAAGCCCCAATCTGTTTAAGGGCAGGCACTGGCCTGTGGACAAACTCCCCTCAAAGTGCAGCGCTTAAGCTCATGTCCTGATGAATTATTTAAAGGACGGACAGTAGGACAGATTTATAGGTTACCCATGTGTTTCCAGGGCTATTGACCCGGGCACTTCAGAGTGAATGCCCAGTGTCTCTGGGGATGTAAGTGGGAAATTAATCACAATTCCACAGAGTACAACAGCCAACACAAATTATGTGAAACAGGCGGTCGGTGATACATCATTATTTTCTCATAATGAAGGCAACTTTAGATCATATTTATGATTAAGTTTGAATCATAAATATGGACAGAAATTATTGACTGTTTTAACAACAGTTCACTCTATTTTTTTTGAATAGATGAGAGAGTAGCTGGGGAGTAAATATGAATGTGTTATTTTTTTCATAAAGATCAGTGGAACAAATGACTACTGTCCATATGAGTGATATCCACTCGAGTGTCATGTGAGTCACTGTGAGAGAAAAGACCCAATGTCTCACTTCTGACTGCTGCAACACAGTTGTTCAATTAAAACAGGGCATTGTACTTCTGAATGGGTTTTAATAATGGACCTTGCAGTGTGGACTCCAGGTGTATCATCACACAGACACCTCTGAGCTGCAATTATTAGTCTGAGAAGAGAGAAATGTTTCCAATGGATTCATTTAATTTTGAGGCACAAACGGTTTGATCGTTAGTTAGTTACCCTGACATTAAAATAGATTGAAATGATTGTTGTATTGTATATTAGTTGTAAAACGTTGTTTTACAAACAGTCATTACTCCAGAGGATAATTGGCAGATGAAGCTCTAATTATCATTCACTCATTCTTTAGTTTCCCAACAGTGAAATGATGTTGAGAATACTTTATGTTCTTCTCAGATGTGTTTGTCTGTTTTGCAAGAATAAGCAAATACACAGTTTGAAGAACCTTAAGGACAGACCACATATGACATACATGTCTCCCACATGCTCGACCCAAGGTTAGCAGCCATTCCCAGAATGATCCTGACGTCGTGAATGGCCCAGACAATCTGCTGTCTCCTGTTAAACACAGGAGTTAGACTCTGAAATGAGCTGAGGACAGTTTTTGAGAACAAAAACAAGGATTTTTTTTCACTTTTTTTTCAAAATCTCAGCATCATACCTTTATCTGCCTATCTCTTAGTATTTCTCACACATCTGAAAGCAGAATCTTGCAGAGGCCTGCACAGCTGCACAGGTGGGCAGGTGAGATGTAGCCGGGAGGGGCTTCCTCCTGTAGCGATGGAGGGGGCCTTGAACCCAACAGATTCACGCAGCATTACATTCCAGAGAGGAATACCCCCCCCCCCCCGCCGTTTGTGTTTACCACCCCCTCCTCCTTCTCTCAGTCTCTGGATGTAATTGCTGTGAGGCTGAGAAAAATGAAAATAACAACAAAGAAAAAGGTTTCTACCACCTTCTTCTCCGTCTGTGCTGCTGTTGGCTTGCCTGGGAGCTTTTTTGGATAGAATGAGTGGAGGGTGGCGGTGGGTGTGGAGGTGTATATGTGTGTGTGTGTGGAGGTGGGGTAGTCTTTCCTGTAATTATGCTGCCTGTGTGACTCTCTCAATCCATCCATCCATGCCTCTTTTGTGATCACTCTCCATTTCTTCCATTTTCCTCTTAAACACACAATGTAGAGATTACATGAACTCTCTTTCACCTATATGCACACACACACACACGCACGCATGCGTGCACACACACAGCTCTGAGGTGATGATGTCGAGAGGATGTTTGAAAGCCTGAGCGCTAATGACCAGAATGAGACTCCAATCACCCTGAGTGTGTGGAAGGTAGAGGAGGGGGAGGTGGACGGAGAGGACCTGAGCTGCTATTATTACCCTCTCAGGCGCAAACAGAGAGCTACACAGTGTCGAGTTTAGAAGGAAAAAAAAAAAACACACAAACACAAAAACAGCCAACGCTCCTACACGTACCCTACAGCCTTGGATCTACTGTGATCAATACTGCTCAATGCTTAGAAACCCCCATGTGAGGGGCTCGCATGTTCCGTGCCAGAAGGGGTGGGGGCACGGAGCAGAGACACAGAGGAGACTGGAATATGGGAAAAGACTGAATATGGGATGCTTTGGATTTCACCACCCCCCACAAAGTAATTTCCTGTTGAGCTGCTGTGCTAGATTTCTTTCTTTTTTTTTTTTTTTCAAACCGTTCCTTGTGATTTAATTTAGTTTGGGTTCTTTGTCTGTTGAATGTGTAGTTTCGGAGCCATCGTGGGCTCAACAATGGAGATGGAGGATGTTTAGGTGCTGCACCCATTAGAGCTTAGAATTCATCATTAATGGAGTGTTATGTGAGACTCCTCTTTTAGTGGGTTAATACCGGCCAGCAATACCCTCCACACACACACACACACACACACACACACACCAGATCCCCTGCAGTTTAAAAAGAAAGAAATCATCCAGCTGCAGTCACCTTCACCGCTGCAGCTCGGCGTGAGGAGGATGAAGAGGGGGGGGAGGAGGGGACAGGCGAGGGAAATCATCACCTGCCCCGTAGACCGAAGCCGAGCCCCCCGCTGGTCCCCTCAGACAGGCCAGGCCAAGACAGGGACAGAGGGCAGCGGAGAGAGACGTGTTCGCAGTAAACATGGAGAAGATGCAGGTGTGCTAAATAAATAAAAGCGACAAGGAAATAAACCCAGTAACACAGTAGAAAGCGCTGCCTTTTCACACGTCCACTGCATTGCTCAGAGCCTCAGCTATTTTCTCATCACGTGCTGTCCCATCTGTGCATCTGCTCATACAGCCTATGGACTGGCTCCTACTTACTAAAAGGCTCTACAGTGTGTGGTGTGGTCCACCAGCAACAGCAGCCCCTCCAGTTCTGGTCAGTGGACAGAAGTTAGTGATGTCAGGACAGTGTTTGGTGACACTGTGGCCTGGCAGAAACTGATCCCCTGATGGTGTGCAGAGCCCAGCTGTAACAGGTGCCGGGCGCAGTGGGAGGAAAGATGATAGCGTATCCCCAGGGGAGGGCAGTGGTTGTCAGACCGGGGGAAATAAAGGGTGTTAATATATATTTATATACAGCTTCCATCTGTCTCACCAGGCTGGGGACAGTCGAGCTGAGGGGATACTTGACTAATTAATGGAGACAGATCTCTGCCTGAGAAACTGTATATTTTACACATTTTCTCAAATGTTAGCTTCTTTGAACATTTCAATGAATTTTTATTTGAATAAGCTAATCATTTTAATCATCATTTCACAGTGATAATATATGTCGATTATCGCATAATAATCCAATATTAGAGGAATATTACATGTTGCCTCATAATTATATCAGTCGTGTAAATCTCTGTTGAACACAGTGACACACATTGTGTTTGTCATAAGGTGCCACATCTGTTGATAACCATGGAGCCCTTGTAATTTCTTTCGCTCTCCAGATGACGGATGATCTGTGTGCATGGTAAAAATGAAATGACAGGCATTCCCTGGAAATATTAATGCCTTTACAGTGCATGGATAACTGATCTGAAAGATGTGTATTGCGAGGCTGCGTGGTGACAGAACAGAAGAATCATGAAATGAGGTGGCACATGGCAGAAAAGGAAATGTTTCACCGCAGCTTCAGTTTTCTAGCTGGGGCTACTTCTCAGTACAATGTACATTCCTGTAACCTGAGAAAACACTAAAGAAGCAGAAGTGAGTTGTAATAAAGATACACATCACATTACATTTTTATCTTCGATTGTAACACAACTCTGACATATCTGTCAGTTATATGATGTTGTATTTCTCTGCCTCTGCCCCCTGGTGCTACAGTGTGGGTTTTCATGAATTATTTTATTTTTCTCTTATTTACTTTAAATTGATCAGATTCCTAAAGCTGTGGAAATAAATATATCAGTAAAGTTTTGTGCTTAAAATAAAAAAAGCTTAGCTGAAGAATAAAATGCAGAGCTTCTACATACACCGTACAATATAACATTTAATTTGTATGTATTTGTTCTACATGGTGCTTCTTTTGCTGTATCTTCAAATATTATAAACTGGGCTTTAACTCCATCCTTCTCCTCCTGCAGCTGCCTCAGAATATATGATGAGTTCAAATGACTGAATAACAGCAAAACTGGAGCAGATGCCCAGCTCTGAGGCTCTTTGCTCCACAGGCTCTAATGCACCTTCTTACAAGTCCCCATTTGACTCTGTCGAGTGAAGGTCCCCTCTCTCCAAATCACAGCACCTCTCTAAATCGCTCTGACAGAGCTGGAACCTTTAAGAGCTTTTAGCCCCATGGAGAGCTGCTGTATTTTTACAGAAGGACAGAAAAAAGACCCATTTTTGATTTGATACTGAAAGGAAGGCGTCAGGTTTCCTGGAAGAACTCTGTCTTTGTGACAGCTGCCTGCACGCTGCATGTGAACACGCAAAGAGCGCTTCTCTGCATTCAGTATATCTGGATCAATTGTTCTCTATCAGGCATATGTTGTCTGATCTGATTACCTGGTGAGTTTAGTGGATCGAGAGCGATAAACCAAGCTGTACATCATCTTAATGCAGATATCAGCTGTCATGAAGCTTGGAGTAGAACTGATGCTCTATGATGCCTCCAGGGCTCCATCCGTACCAAACCAGGAAGAGACCCTGAGGTAGAACCATAGTTCAGTGGCATGACAACGCCACCGAGATCCCCAAGGAAGAGCTGGAAGCGTGGCTAGGTAGAGGAAGCCAAGCCGTTAGTAGGTGGAGGAATACTGTACATAATACTGGTTTTCAGTGGCCACTGGGCAAAATGTCAGGAATGAAGTGGATATCCGTTTATAGAATGTTACACATTTTTTGGGTGAATCCAACCAACAGTATTCTGTAATTATCCATGGTCACAGTTTAACAAGAATTAATCATCTTTTATCAGAGGTTGAGGTTTCGGATGCAAGGCTCTTTAACTATCATATTAAAAATCTTATTATGAACTGTGACCTTTCCCTCCGTCTCCACATGCTTCCCCCTGAGCATTTTTCACAATTATGGATGGAAACTGAACACATAATTGTTTTAACTCAATTATATTTTTCCAACATGGCCATAAATCCTTGCGTTGTGATTCCCAGCTTCACACAGCGCTGATGAAGACAGCTCTGTGTCCATCCCCAGCGTGAGGAAGTCAACTGATTGTTTGTTTCCTGTCAGATCATTTATAAAAGTCATAGAACAGAATCATGTGGATGCTTTTTAACGTGTCAGAAAAAACGCTTCATAGTTAAACGTCACTCTACACAATATTTAAATTATATTATTACATAGTTTTTTTACATATCTGAAAAGCCAGGCTGTGATAAATGACTTCGACACAATAATTGAGCTCCTTCCGTTGCCTTGAGGCTCCTAACAGCCCCTGACTTGTGGTACCCCCCCCTCCCCTCATCTTTGTTGCTCTCTCTTTGTTTCGCTCGGGCGCCTGTGGAGATGTCCATAGCGACCATTCATTTTTTTTCCATAGTTTGACTATGATATTGAAAACTAATAACACAGGCGCTTTATGCTTCTTCTAAGAAATGTCTGGGCCAATCTAAAGACCCACAATCCCTCAGGGCAAGGTTTTATAGCAGCAGACAGCGCAGGGCTGCTGACTGACACGGCGGCCTCTGCCTCCCACACACTTACCCCGGCCTGACCTCCTCCTCCTCCTCGTCGCAGCATCTGGGTTATACACACACACGTGGTCTGTCACGGCCTGTGGCCTCCAGGGTGGCCCTGAGCGCCGTCCCATGCAGCAAGAGGAGTCGTCCCCCAATCCCCAGACACGGCCCTGAGCCCTCTTTCCCTGCCTGCTTTTCCTCTCCGTTTTTTTTCCATATACCCCCTGCCTGGCCACACAAAGCTGGGCCGACTGCGCCGCCTAAACACACACAAAAAGCTTTTCTGCCTCTCCATTCATTTGCCAAATGGAGCTTTATCACATAGTGTTAATTGGCTGTAATTAAAATGTCTTGTGGTTCCTTCAACAGACGCAGTGACAATTTCAGTCACGAGGGATAATGGCAGCCTCTCACTTACTGGCATGGTTGTGAAATGTAAGGGGCCTGACAGGCAGACGTGCAGTTTCATTCAGTGCACATTTTTTTAGTAATTTACATATTGAACACAAAGAGAACCCAGCTGTATATAAAGGGGAGAAGAAACAGCCGAATGACAAGGAGAGAACAAGTGATTTGAATATTTGATTTTCATTTTACACTTTCATACACGAAGAAGTGAAGCCCATTCAAAAGTGGGGTCACATCCTATGCATGACCAGAGGTTTGTTCATGTTTTATGAACGCAATCTCTTCATGTATGATGCATGACGACAAATTGCAGTCATATCGAGTGTCACCGATTTCTGACAGCTGCTCCATTTCTAACTGAGACTGACGGTCAGGAAGCCGCAGGAGTGGCCGGGCGGGGTCCTGTGAGGCCATAGCACATCAGAAGTTAACCATGCAGCATGTGTGAGCAGGCCTGGCAAACCTCATGTGCATGTGTCAGCTGCAGGCTCAGTATGAGGCAGAGCCCGTCATCTGCAGGCCCATGTGGAGGACAGCTGTTTGCCTGCTCGGCTCTGGCTCCTGTCACATCCACTAGGAGGCCTTCCCCTTTTAGACAATTAATCTACCACTTACTGTACACGGTAATTGCCTTCCCGTGTTGAAATGAGCCGGGGGGACAGGGATCTCTGATGATCTTGGCAGCGCGGCTGCCCCCATCCTGCCCTGCCATGTATTCTCAGCAGATTCAGGCCTATTAATGCTAAACTTCTGGGACTGGGCCGAGCAGGGGGCTAAATTGTAACAGCCTGTCTGTCTGGATTCTTATTAGACTTTCGATCCAGGCATCCCATTTGAAATGAGGCCCTTATATTAGGAGAAAGGGCGTGACATTGGTATAAAGGTAATAGGAAAGCCCTCCAGACAGCGTAATTTACCACGCCATTTCCACCACTAAATGCCTTTGCCCTCTTTATTCCTCAGGGCTGTGGTGTCACGCAATTTCCCCATCTGCTGGCTTCACAGGGGCATTGCAGCATGAAGAGTAAAAACGTCGGCCTCTGCTGCCACTCTCCCACAACAATCGATTGTTCTCGGCTCGAGGGACAACATGTAACAAGAGAAGAGAATGAGCCTTGAAGTGAAGTCTTGTGTGCAGCACATGACATGCGTAGAGAAACGGACACCAGTGACATCAGGGAGGGTGACGGTGTGAGGTGATGGTGCGTGCGGGCCGCGGTGCCAGGCTGGGGGGGGGGGGGGGAGCTTGTTAGACAACTGTGTTGACGTCGTAAGGTTAACCAGACAAGCAGAAGCTGCTGGTGAGAAGATGTTATCTCAGAGGAAAAAATAGAAATGTTTCCCTCTGAAATGGAAAAACCTGATTGTTAGGCTCAAGAGTTGACAGCATGTGATTCTGACCCTGTCACATTGATCTGATTCTGATGTTATTAGGAGGTGATTATGTAATACACAGAGTTTGTACCTGCTGTTATTAATCGATTTATTGCTATAATAAATCACATTTCCTAATGCAAATGCTCCTCAGTCTGCAGTTCCATGCAGCTGTGTGGAACTTTTTACTACCTTTCAGTTTTACGGCCCACAGCCATGTGTTTGTTTCACCCTCATCATCTCAGCATCATTTCCAGTTACACCAGTGAGGGGCCTTGTAAGAAGAGGCACTAATAAACCCACATTCCCAACAGCACAGCCAAGGTTAGAGACGAGCCAGTAAACACCATGGAGCATTCAGCTGCTGAAGAGCCAGATGCTTCCAATGAAAGCTGGTAGAAACCATATGCATATGACTAAAATACATTTTCATTTGGGAATGGATGAATGGAAACCCTCCGAATCGATGATGCTGTTGCTGCCATCGCTGTAGATGAAGATGGAGGAGATGACAGCTGCTCAAAAGTGAAGCCAGTGTCCATCACTGCAGTATAGATCAAAAACCCTGCCTCCACAAATGTTTCTCTCCATTTTATCACACTGATTTACGTTCAAGTGTTAATATGAATTGTTTTATTTGAGGTTCTTTTAGCTTCCTTCCTGGATAGAGGCAGGGAGTGGAGAACCTTGAGCCATCTTTCTGCACGGTCTATGGTTGCTCACCATGTATAAACATCCTCACTGCTAACAGCTTTTCCACTTCCTCCAGTGTCCAAATCTATGTCTGTTTTGTTAGTGAAAGCTGCTACTGAGTGAAAGGTTTGGATCAGATGAGGCTGCTTATTGTATATCGCCCAGATTGTGCATCTTGCAGACAGTTAATTCCCATCAGCCCCTGGGACATCCTCTCTGAGCGCAGACTCCCACACATTGATCCTCACTGAGGTCGTTGCCTCTTCCTACATCCTCACCCACTGAGCCCCCAGCGTACACTGTGGAAATCAACTGGGATTATAAATTGCCTGCAGGCGTTCCACGTGCGCATGTGTGTGTGTGTGTGTGTGTGTGTGTGGCTCCCAGTAGACGCAATGCCTGCATGCTCTTACATTGAAAATAACCACTGCTGTCTGGTTCTCAGTTGTTCTCAATAGCGGTAATATGCTGCTATGCTACCAAACACAAATGTATTGTTCATTTATGTTTGGGTTTTACAGTTGTGTGTATGTTCATCTGAAATATGTGCCACGCGTAATCCCGCACCCTGTGCACTATAACAATACGCTGCTCTCAGAATGCTGCTCTCCTTTCCACACGTGGCGATCATGTGTGTGATCGCCAGCGGCTTGTGTCCACCATATGCTTGGCTGTCCTGTCCACTGCCATTCCAGACAGCCGTGCATGGCCTCACACGCCTGCCCGTATTTATCATGGTAAGCCAGTCACGGTGCATCTATAAACCTCCAAATGGGTCTCAGATGATGAGACCTGCCCTCCAGAAATAGACGCTTCTGGTCCAGGCATTGCTGGATTACAACATCCGTAGTATGTAATCCTGTTAGGACACATGGAAACGACAGGAGAGCAATTGAATTGTCTCCCATGAATAGCTCTCGTGACAGTAATATTGGCTGTGTCATTGTTTTATTACTTTTATCTTAATTTCATCCCAGGCCCCAGGTAACTATAAATAACTATCAAAACACTTTAAATAGGAGTGCAGTAGATGATTGCAGAGGTCAGTAGACAGTAGAAGTCTGCTGCCTCACAGGCCTCTTCAGTAAAAGTAGATGAGGCAGAAAACAACATTGATCATTTTCTCTGCCTTGGTTTTTTTTTTTTTCATTTGATCCATTAGTATTACTCTGGACATGGAGGTCACAGTGTTCCTGTTCTGCTCTGAGACAATCACGTTGATCACGGTCAATGAATCTGCGCCTTGTTGAATGCGGACACTTAAGCATTCTGGGAAACTTAGGTCACATAAACAAACAGTGTGATATTGTTTCCAGCTGAGCTGCTCCACTCCACTGCTCTCCTGCTTCCCCTGTTTTCTCCTGAGTTTATCTGAGTCAGGTGCACCGCCAGCGTGCGCCGCCGCACAAAGGGACACGCGTGGCCGTGAGGCACAGGCACACTTAACGTCCACGCGTCTTTTATTTTCACATCAAAAACTTTCTTAAAAGGCTTTCCCACGCAGTTTCACTTTTAGTTTAGCCACGTCAGACAAGCAACCAATTATCTTTAGTGTTCCTGTATAATACAGAGGGTGGAGATGTCTGGTCTCTTCAGGAAATTGCGCCCACATCCCAGACAAAGTGTCACCCCATTCCCACACCCATTTTTTTCCGACAGTGGAATTACAATAGTTGCTCAAATAATAAAAATGAAAAAAAAAAAAACGATGAAGGATTAACTCGCTCGCCTTAGTGGAGCAAAATGATATTACAATGGAGGAAAATCTGCCAAACAAAACATTTTCCCCACTGTGAGTCATGCAGCTGTGTATTTCTGACTTCAGAGGTCGAGTGGCCAGCCGGAGATTGGTTTGGTGTTTGTATACAAGAGTGTTTATGTGGGGGGAGCTGGAGCCTCTGCAGCAGGGGCCTCGTGGTTCTGTCCTGCCCTCCCCTCGTGCACACTATGAGGCAGTGTTTTGGACCCAGGCCCAGGACCGAGCCTGAGGCACGCCGCTCTGCTCCAGCCTCTCCAGAGCGCCGACTCTCACTGACATTACATCAGCTGGGGAGACATAGTAGACGTTTGTGTGTGTGTATGTGGATGCTGCTTTCAGCTTGTTGCTCTGAAGCAAAACAAAGTGGTCTGCAGATCGTCTCGTCTCCCGGCTCCGAGTCCGTGAGGTGTCGTCAGTAGAAAAGAGCCCTGGGCCATGGCTGTGCGCATCATACGTGGAATGGAGGACCTGGTGGCATCGGGCAGCCAGCTCGTCTGGGGCCTGGCACATCAGACCTTGAAGAGGTGGTATAACCGTGGGCTGATGCCATGCAGACGCTTCCTAGAAACCTGGTTCAGGATTGGGAAATGCTACCAGGTATGGCAGCTCTTTTTGCAGCGGGAACATAAATGCTTTAATGAAGAAAAGGAGTTTTATTGATCGCTTTCTCGACTAATCACTGGATACCAGATGGATTTCTTTGGTTGAAATGTGTGTGTGGTTTATATTATCAGTAACTTTGCTCCGTGTGAGGCCAGTGAGAAATTTCTCTCACTTGGCTCATTTGCGTATGCTTGTATTTATTTGTGTGACTGTGAGGAGGCTCATGCTGCCTCTCAGTGAGTCACCAAGCCTGTGTCTTTTAACAAGGGCCTCTCTCCCTGCACATGTGGCAGCCATTAGAAAGCAGCATGACCGACTGTTTGATCTCACAGTCTGGTCCGAGGAGGAGAATTTTGGGCTCTGAGATGAATTGCTGCTGGAACACCTGCGTGCTGTCTGCGGGCTGAACCTCATCCTCCAGACGAGATATTTCAAAGAGTCAGCATTTATTTCTTCAAGGGTCAGGATGTTTTAGATAAAACAGTTGTTTGCAAAGATCACAGTCTTCTGAGTCACATCAGCCGACACAGCGTTCCCTCTGTGACACCTTTGTAAAGTGCATCACCACCATCAACACCTGGCGCTCATGTGTTCTCTCTAACGGCTTCCTCACTATCAGAGCCTTTTCAGCCTCAGCAGTATGGATGCTGTTTATTTGTAAATTGTCCCACTCTATGTTATACTGTTAGTAGGAGTATCAGGAAACTGTAATGTTGTCGGTTAATTGTATTTATACGTCAAAGCTTATATAAGGTTCATACAAAGTGGCTTTATTGTGATCATTTGTGGTTGATAAAAGTCTTGATTTGAAAAGTAACGAGTAATAAAAAGGTTTACTCAAAAAGTATTAGGAATTATGAATGACATACATCAAGTATTCACGTCAAAGTAATGTGCTACTGTCCTGCGCCCTGTGTTTTATGGCTGTGCAGCCTACAGCTTGTGGTTTCCCTCAGGTTGAGGGGCGAACTGGTTGTCGGCCTGATCAAAGCGGCAGGGTGGGCCCCACTCAGCCCGAGCAGGTCAGCGGCTGAAGGTCACGAGTGCGCCATTATGCACTCCGTGCCTATAATGAGAGGGCTGGGGGGGGGGGGGGGGGACTCACTGACACACATGTGACCTCTCAGCGACATCACTCGCTGTGGACAGACAGAAGGTTCTGTCAGGATAAAAGTGACTTTTAAATCCTCAGAATACTTTCATACTTTTCTCTACTTTTGCCCTTTTACAGGCTCACACACAGATGTTGTTAGACGTTGCTAGATGTGAATGTGGTTGAAACTGCTCACGTACTGACATGAGTAGCAACGATGGTGGATTTTGGAAAGATTTTAAAGGTGATGATAAAGGTCATTGTCTGCCTGTGAGCTTGAAATTAGACTCCAAACTAAAGGCCTTTGTTCATTTCCCCATGTTTTGACGTCAGTGGTTGACAACAATGCAGCTGATTGATTGGCAGGTGGGAGGATCGTTCCCTGGACAAGCCACAACAATTCATACAAGTGTTACTATAGTTATTCATCCCTGATTAAACTCTGGGACATACTGAATGCAATTAACAGTAAAATTCATATTTCCTTTTTTCTTATTGTCTTTCCTGAACCCCTGAGATATGGAGCTATAAATAGTTCCTGCTCTGCCACTCACATCATATTTGGATTTACTGTACAAGTGTCTATAGCATTGCACTCCACTTTCAGAGCAAAAGTTTGCACCAAAAAAGTGTGATGGCAAATAAAACCATTTGTTGAGGAGTGAGCTCCCAGCCCACAGAGCCGTTAATCTCCCTGACGTCCAGGGAGTTGGAAAAACAACACGGTGTAAAAGCAGCTTGTGGAGTATAAAAGTGAAATGAAGGCTCTGTTGTGGCGCAGAGGACAATGTGTCCTGAAGTTATATGCCGTGCCCGAGAGTGTCTTCTCACCCTGCGGTCACGCTGGACGTCAACATGACCCTCACTTTTCCAGCTCAGAGGCCAAACAGTTGGATACCACATGGTTTTCATTGAAGTCGCAGAGAATGTAAGGCGCCCATGCAGGGACACATTCCTGAGCAGCAATAAGCATCAAGTAAACACTAACACACACTAACACACAAGTCTGCCTCTTGTCTCCGTAATTTAACAGCAGTCAGATGACTTTGTGCTCAAGCAAAAGTTTTATTTTAACACATTAAAGCCACTTTGTGTCTATTATTATTTTCACAGAAGTGATTTACATTTTTAGTTTGTTCACTGTTTGTTTTCCTGTTTTTTAAAACACATTTTAAGCGTTTTAATGCTGGACAAAGTTTCTGCGTCTGCCTCCTACCATCATTCAAGGTTACTCAGGAATCAAACATGTTTTATAGTATCTGAATTTTGGCCACAGGTTAATACATTAAAATCTGATCTGAGCACTGTTCATCATGACACAATAGTATTGTGTGAAAGGCAGTTCTGCTGACTGCAGCAGACTGACTCTTAAAATGATTCATCTTAAACAATGGAATGGAAATTCAATTAAATTATGCAGCAGCACTTCATTGTCCTTTGGTTTGATTACTGTGAGGCAGAGGAAGACGAGGGGTGATGATGACACCTCAGGGATTTTCAGCCAGTGTTGATGCAGAGGAAGGATGTGGAAGAGTGAAACGTGTGAATGGGACAAGAGAAGCTGAGACTCTTGGTTCATGATTCAAGCTGCACATGCTGTAAATCACAGCTGCTCCACTTTTTCTAACATACGCAAAATAAGGAATAAGGAAATCATCTTTCAAGGGCTTTGATGTTTTGGGACGTGGCTCCCACATGGACATTTGCCTGGAGGCTGTCTTTACCTATTCATTCAGCACAAAGTCAAACATGACACTAAGGTGAGTCATTCCAAAGATACAGCCATTTTATCCCGGGGGCTGAAACAGTGGAAGGAGGGCTGAGCATGTGGGGAGGCACAGGTAGAGGTGGTGTATGTGTGCTCCTACTTTTTTTAGCAGCTCACGTCTCATGTGGTGTTTTTTTCCTCTAGATGACTGAAGGACGTCTTTGCCAGGTTCGCCTCCTTGATGACAGGAATCTGGAGCTGCTGGTGCAGGTAGTTTGTCCTTTTCTGTGTTCCTCCCTCTTTATATTTCATTTTCCACACAAGTGATCGCAACTCCAATCCCCTACAGCCCAAGCTGTTGTCCCGAGAGCTGTTAGATCTGGTGTCGTCGCACTTCAATCTGAAGGAGAAAGAATATTTTGGACTGTGCTTCATAGATGATACGTGAGTGCATTTTCTAATACGTCCAGCTGCAACATGCAACTTCACCTATAGATGTCAATCAATTCTAGAATCAATCCTTGTTTACAGAAGAAGAAAGAAGCCCCTTGAAAGCAGGAAAAGAAGAGAAAAAATGAGATTGCAGTGTAATATCACAATTTAAACATGTGATTTATTTGTTTATTCCTGAACAGTGGCCAGAATAACTGGCTCCAGCTGGATCGTAAAGTCCTTGATCATGACTTCTCCAAGACTTCAGGGCCTCTGGAGCTCAGGTTTCTTGTGAGGTAAGTGCTCTTGCTTTTAAAGCTTTCCAGATCTGGAATACCAGGGTGATCCTTCATGTACATCAGTCTATGATCTCGAAACTTTGCATTGTTTTGCATGTTAAACTGTGGTCTGAATGACTAAAAAATGATGTGGCCAATTAGTTGTGTCAAGAGTTTAATGGCTTGTCCTGGCCAGCAGGTGGCAGTGGTGGTTTAAAGTCCTGATGTCCTGAGTCCTGATACTGCTGCTGCTGAAATAAAAATATAAAATGCATTGACATCACATTCCAAGTGGGCCTTCCTCTGAAACTCCCCGCAGGTTTTACATTGAGAGGATCACCTACTTGAAGGAGAACACCACAGTGGAGCTCTTCTTCCTGAACGCAAAGTCTTTAGTGTTCAACGTAAGTGTGTTTTAATCATTTATTTCTTGAAAGCATGTCTTGTAGATTTCCTTCTTGAATGAAGCAAATGTGGCTTCTCCCCTAGCTCGAGATCATTGCACACATTCATTGATTTTCTTATGAGTGCACGCAGTCCAGCTATTGATCAGCGTCAGATGGTCACATGCGGATCGATGTGTTGCGTGCATGTTGTTGTTCATATACGATTCGCAGGGTCTGCAACTTTGCATTTGATGTTACGCAAGACTTCTCAAATACTGAATGGACATTGTCGAAGCACAAAACATACACAAGTGCATTTCCTTCATCTACGGCCATTTTCATACACTCATTTTTATCGTATATATCTTTCTTTTATTCAACTATATTAATGATTTTCCTTCAATTTCTGCAATATTCGTTTCTCAAACCCTAAAGAATATCTACAACCTCCAACATTTACCTGTAAATAAAACTTTTTTATGAGCTTTCAGAATGCTGCTTTCACTGTTCATTAAGACACTACACTGACATGAAGGTTACGGATGGATTGTGTATATATGGTAGGTTGTATATTTAAATCGATTTATATATCTAAATATTTAAACTACCACCACCCCTTTGATGTTGCTAAGTCAATCTTTCCAGATTGCTAACTATGGTTGTGTTTGTGAATGGTGTTATAGAAGTCAGTGAAGACAAACATAAAGTAATTTTACTGCGGCGCGCGGATGGGAGCTAAACAAGGACACGGGAACGTACGAGAAGCCGTGAACGCAGCACGTGATGTTGCAGTGCTTGTTTTCGCGCGGGAGCGGAGCGGTCGCCATGGGAGACGGAGACTGTTGAACCTGCTGTCGGACCGTACCACCTCACCCAGAGAGGGGCTGTCACCTCCCGCAGGGCCACCGGTTCGCCGCTCCGCGCAGCACCGTAGAGTTTTTTTTTCCCGTTTATAGAAACCGTGACGATAACTTGTGGGGCCGGATATCCCGGTTAAAAACACGCCGCGGTGAGTTTTGCAAACACCGTGTCGGGTGAGCGGCGGTGGTTTGGTCGGTAACAGTGGGGCCGAGGTACGAGGATTTCCTCTGAAGTCAAGTGTTCGCTCTGCGGCTCCGTCCGGCCGGAGGCACCGTGACTGTGTGCGGAGTTCCCCTGCAGAAAACACGCTCACTGACCCTTCTGCCTCCACAGGAGACCATCGAAGTGGAGAGTGGGAATGTTTTCAAGTTAGCCGCATTCGCATTGCAGGTAAGAAAGAGTTTTTTTTTATTTGTCGCAGGCTCTGCACTCATATGTCGCCCCTCAGCCCGACGCGAGTGAAGACGGTCCGGGACACGCAACATTTGAAAACTGGGGTCTCTTGGGGGGGGGGGGGGCTGCACTCACAGCCATTGTATGGATGCGAGTCTTTATTATTCAGATTGTCCTCTAACAGTCAGCTCGTGCTTCAAAGCAGGGTAACTAACTAGCACGGGGGTCACACAAACTGTTAAATCCTGTAAGTTTGTGCAGATAGCAACATTAGCATGCTGTGTCCGTTTGTCTCTGTTTTGACCCACTGCATCATTTTGTCCCTTTCAGGAGGCAAAAGGAGGTTACACCAGGTAAGACCTGATTTTATTAAGTCATTGTGGTGAATTAAATTAGCTGAGTAGAATCTACTTAAACTAAGTGTTGACCTTTTTGACCAGTTACATGCATAGGATATCTTGATGGTGTAAAAAAACATGCATACACGTATTTGAAGTGAAGTACATTCTTCAGTTCAGAGCACAATAAACACTCTAAATAGTCTCTGTCACATCAAGGATACTTTATTTCGGACACATTTTGAGATGCAGAAGACTTTATACCTGATGAGAATGTGTACAAACAAAGTTGTTGTCTTAAAGTTATATTGACCAGCTCATTTTTACCTGTCTGCTAAACTAGATTCTGCCGTTAAATGCACACTACACCATCAGCGCAACGATGCAGAATATTTTTTAGATGTCATATCTTTGATATGTTGCTGTAAAACATGAGAAATGCTGTAACGTTATGGTGAGCTCTGTGGACACCACACAATCTACAAATTGTGGCTTGCTTTATTCCAACAAGGAAGCAGGGTTCGACTTGTCTTGTTGTTTGGTCAGTGCTCACTGAGTAAATATTCCCTGTGTACAGCCAGTTAATGCCCAACTTATCAGCTTCAGAATTTATTTTACACTGAACTTCCCT
This sequence comes from Pseudorhombus dupliciocellatus, assembly GCA_016785235.1. Taxonomy (NCBI): domain Eukaryota; kingdom Metazoa; phylum Chordata; class Actinopteri; order Pleuronectiformes; family Paralichthyidae; genus Pseudorhombus; species Pseudorhombus dupliciocellatus. The sequence continues at coordinate 320,892 of JAFBJW010000232.1, forward strand.
CAGTTAATAATTTCCTTTCTTATTCGGCTGTTGTGACATTGAACTAAACCCCTGCTGGGGTGGTGCCATCCACTCGGTTCAAAGGTTGTGTGTAAAAATCAGAACACTTGTTCCTTTGTCACACACTTGCTCGTGAAGCTCGTTCTTTCACCAATGTGGTGATTGTGTTATCGCTATATAAATGTCACACCACTTGACAAAAACAGCCAAATACTACACAGTCTGGTCACTGACACTGAATGGAGATTCTGCAGTAAAGCTGCTTAATCCTTTCAGATAGAGAAGATAATGTTTTCATAGTGTAACTTGCTCTCAGAGGCTTGACCTGCTGGTAAGGTATGTTGTTTTTTAAACACAGGAGTGAAGGGCTGCCATTGGTTAGCACTACATGTTGGAGTGAGTGGCTGAGCAGGTTGAAGCAGAACAACCTGTGCTTTGCCTCTAAAGGCCCCATTCTCTGGAGCTATTATGGGAATACAAAGATATATGCTCTGTAAGGAATTGTGTGTGTATAGCATGAATTGTGAAATTTGCAATACAGGCATTGATGCCTTTGTTCTCTCACAAAAAAAGTGGAAAGCAGTACTTAGCTGTGTCTGTGTATGCTCATTTACTGCCCTGCACCATTGACCTGATACATGTTTATTATCAACTATTACAGCTTTGGTACAGATTTATGCCTCAAGCGGCAAATTACTTCGCCCTGAAGTGCAGTGCAGTTCATGTGGGCGTGGGGATGGGCCGCACTTTGTCTTGACTCTGAAAGAACAATAAGAGACAACAAGCCAACAAATCTGGTAAAATCAGGATGAATGGGTGTGTGTCTCACTCGAGTCGCAGAGATACTATTTTCCCCCTTTCCTCTCTATTAGTAGTTTCTAATAAGTTGTAGGACGCTTGGAGCATTTCTATCGTGTCAGTTGACTGCAACTATTGGGAAATGTGTTTTCTCTACTTGGAGGAATGTGGAGAAAATGGTATTATCCTTAAATGTCTGACTCCAGAATGTAACAGAATTCTGTACTGGTGCATCCCCTGCTGTCCTGTGGCAGCATTTCTGTCATTTATTTCTTCTTCCTTAAGAGAAACCCCTCCTCTGTTCATACAAAATAAATGGTTGTCCTCTATACTGTATCACCAAAGGGCTATAGAGTGGTGAGATTAGCTGTTGAGGAGTTAGGAGAGACCTCCTCCTCCTTAAGAGGGATGAGCCAGACACACTGTCCAATGGTAGACAACTTGGCGTCGGGAGGACTCTCTGCAGTCGTGTTATTGTGGTGGTGCAGGCCAACCCCCTGCTGTGCGTTGAATTAATGCACCATCAGGTTTCACATTGTACTTGGGCTGTATCTGAATTCCCTTGGCTTTGTTCACACTGCATATTGCTCTTACTGTACGGATTTGCACACCATTGCCGTTCTCATCACCTGCAGGTAGTACTACCAGCCAAGTTCTCTCAAGTTGTTGATGAAAGGGATGTGCAAACCAAGAGATCAGCTAAATGAGGTCTTTAAAGATCTGTTTTAAGAAGGGGGATTTTTTTGCCTCAGAGATAAGCTTCATATGTTTTTGCTCTTACAAGTAGTAATTTTAAATGAAGTTTGATTTACACATATGTGTTCTTATCGTGTCCACAGGAGCCAGTATTACACCCAGACAGTTTTAGACCTCAGTTCTATTTGCAGGTGAAGCCTCTAGTTAGTGGTTCATTCACAGCAACAGGCTCTCTCATTTTGCTCCCCCCATAGTCACCACGTCTCGGCCCTGTGGAATAGCTGACACATGAGTATTATCTCTCCCACACTGAGTAGACCGTGTTGGGCTGGGCGGTACTGGGTGTTGGATTTGCCCCACGCTGCAGGCTGCTGGGAGATAACAGACGTAGTAATGAATTCCAGATTGCTGACGGGGCAGCACGGCTGCAGAGTAGATCACCCCGACAGCACCAGGCCCTGACTCCCAATAAAATGTATGCCATCAAACACACAGCGAGGTGCCATGGCAGCAAAACCCAATGAAGCTCGGAGCGCTAGCTACAGGGGAGAGTGATTCAAGTGCCTGTGCCCTTGTGGCGGCAGTTCCTCACCTTTGTTTTTGTTTAGTAAGCTGTTTCACGTAACTGGATCATTATGCATTTGTACTACAACGTTAGCGGTGGTGAAATTCCATTAGAGTTCAATTGACGCTCATAAAACGCAACATAAGGTCAAATGGCTTTTGACCTAAGATTGGCTTATGTGCATTTTCTTATGTCAAGGGTACTGTCAGTGTCTGAGCTGGTACACTAATTGCAGATGTTCTAATGCCTTTAATGTTACACAGGGTCTGAGATACACATCTGAGTTGTATCTGAGTGAATTCTATCAGCCGTGGGGCTCATACAGTACTTTTCAACATGGGCAGAGGCTGCCAAGTGCTTGTGAATGGCTTTTGTTCAGGTCTCTAGTGAACTGGCCCAGGAGGCCAGAGCACTTTTTGTCCAGTAGAAACTGAAAACTCTGTTCTCCCTCCTACATGATGCTGGAGTGATTCATAGGTCACTGACAGTGAAAACACCACAGCTTGTCTGTACAGATAGCACGGTCAGCTGCTGTGTTTATTGTGACACTCCAAGTCTGTGCGTACTAGAACGGTACCTGCTGCATCTGTCATGGTTAGATCGCTGGCTGTGCTGTGAAGATGAATCTGTGTACTGCATTTTATCTACAGTACAAAAGATAACTGATATGTGCTGTTGAGCAGCTGCAAGGAATGGCTTTGATATCATTGAATAGAATTTTGAAACGTTCTGTAAGTTAAAGGCCTTCCTCTGCTTTTATAAATGAATTTTGGCAAGACATAAGTGAAGCTCGAGTTTAGTCTTGGCAAGCAGCATCACCCTTTATAGATAAGAGAGATGAAAACAATATCCTGACACTGCACCTTCTCTAAAGGTTTGCAAATATGAGTTATTGCTGCCGTGACTGAATTCAAACCACACTGTGAAGGTACTAAAAACATGGAGAGCTGCTCCCTACACATTTTTCAACCTTGGGTTGAGATTCTTGTGTAAACATTTACCTTTACTTTCCCTATGGTCCACATGTTGGTGTTGAACTTTCATTTTAGACACACAATGGTATGTAACGTCTGTTGTTATATAAGGGTGTTTAATCCAAACAACCAAAAACCGAGCTGAGTTCGGTGGCACTAAGAAGATCTAAGCATTAGCTGGGTTATTTGAGTGTGAGCACTGAAAGACCACGCTCTTGAATAAAAATGTAAAAAAGCATACTTTTAGCAAGGTCAATTACGAAAAAAGTTAGGTTAAACTGATTTTGGCTGGGTAGCTTGTAGGGTAACTATCTGTTTCATTACCGGATCAACTTCTTTGCACATAAAGTCAACCACATAATGAGATTCAATTTGTGGCAGTAGCTGGGGAAGGTTCAGGTTGATGAGGGTGGATTACTGTGATCATGCACATGTACATGGCAGTTACTTGCTGGTCTGAGAGCAGCCTTCCCATTGCTGTACAGCATGCATATAGCTTAAGGGGAAACTACATTTTATGCTGACTGATGCTTGCTTGCTGAGGAGGATAAAAAAGTTTATGGATTCACGGAAATCCCACAGATGTGGAAGGTTAGACTCTGACAGATGTGCCAGTGTGTTTGTGAGAGAAAGATAGAGGCTTATACACACCTCTACAATATAGCAACAGCAAAAAACCCCTAAGAGATCTTTTTATGGTAGGAGAAGTGTAAAAATTTTATCGGATCATTATGGAAGCTTTGGGACAAATAAGACCATTATGGGCTGCCACAGTCGAGGTAATTAATGGGATACCCAGGCATTCACACATACAGTACAGGTCCTCTGGGAAAGGAGGGACAGCAAGCTGAATCTGTTCCCAGATCAAACAGTCTCTTTTTCTGTTATTGTGAATGACTTTTTTTTGCTGTTTGTAATCTTGTGTATGATTTTTTATTTTTAGCACTGATACTGCCAGATCAGACCTGAAACAGCTCCCACTTCTGCCAACGAGAGTTTTAAGGGAGCACCCCTCTCTCAATTTCTGGTAAGATATCTGACGTTGTGGGTGGTTTGGGAGAAGAAACACCCTTTTCTATTAATACACTTACAATTCTGCTGCCAGATTCCCTCAATGCTCAGTAACAACCTGCTTGGACAGAGTGGTATGTAACCCAGAAGCGCAGTTTTAGGCAGTATGGTGGAGTCCTGCCTTGTGCTTGGCAGACGGGTTTTTGCCTCTAATGAGGTGACTAATTAATGCCTGGGTTTTGTTAATTACGTTTGCCCATTAGCCCTGAGAGTGCACAGGAAGGTGCTGACAGACGCTGACTGTGTGAAGGATTGCTGTCTGTCTGTGTCTTCCCTCCACACTGCTGTTTTCGCTCCTCTTCCTGCCCCTCCTCCTCTGTTTTCATTATCCTCTGAGATTGCAGCAGCTTCTGAAGCAGCTGCAATGTGTTTAATATCCAAATTAAAATTACAATCTTGCGGTGCATGTGTGAGCACGTTTGCCACCATGTCTCTCTCTCTGTCTCACTCTTGCTGCCTATTTCTGCCTGTTGTGAGTTTTCAGCCAAGCTATGCAATTAAAAGTGATGATTACAGTGCCAAGTAAATGGGATGCATCTGCAGGAGAGGAGGATGAGAGCCATCAACAGGCCAGTGGGCCAGACTGCATTTTCTGCATGAGCAGACACAGTGTCTATCAAAGAAAGGGCCCTCTCACAACAATCGCTCTTTGGCTGGAATGTGTAACACTTGATGGATTATTCGTTTAAGGTTTTATTTGTTTTTTTTTAATTTTTTTGCAGTGAGGACAAAGTGATTGAACAGTACAAGAAATTGAAGGGACTGACCAGAGGACAAGCGGTTGTGCAGTAAGTAGAAAAGTATAAATACCCTATCTTAATGTGTTTTTTTAAATGAGTTTTCAAAATGTACCCTCCATTAGACATTACTGCCTCTGATTCCACAGCTTTCTGCACCAGGCCTCCCTCTTTAACCTCATGTGCCTGCTCTGTGGAGGCTGTTGTTATAAGAGGTGGCTGCTGTCACCATGCCAGAATGTGTCATTAATTAGAGGAGGTGCTCTTAGTTTAGGCAGCCAGCCAGCATGGGGAGGATCAGAGTCCTCCTCTGTATTTCTTCCGGGACTGTACGTCAGTGCATCCCTGGGTCATTTACACTGGGATGATTTGTGTCCTGAACTGATCAATGGACTTTCTCTCTCGCTCTGTCACGGCACTGAAACAAATCGATCCGCTTGCCACTGCAAATGACTGGGGCTCCTCATTCACTGTAGCTTAAATCCCACTCTGTCTGTTTTACAAGAGCCAGTGGTTGACAGTGATAAAGTGTCAGTGGCTGGATTTCTGTTAAGCTCTTCCTCTTCCACTGAAGGTACCTTGCCCTGGTGGAGTCCTTGCCGACATACGGAGTCCATTATTACCCAGTGAAGGTAACTGCGGAACCCTGATTATTCTATCAATACCTTGTCCTCATCTCTTTTTCTACATGTAATGATTTGTTAACATCACCTTTATTCTCTTATTTTTAAAGTATTTTTTTCATTCTGTATAAATACACAGACCTGTACTAAGACTGCCTAAGTGGGATAATCATTACTGCAAATGCTAAGCATGCTAAACATGATTTGTTTTGCTAACTCTCTCTACCAAGCCCGATTAAATCATGGTGTCTGAGGAGATCAAACAGCAATGCTGAAATTACTTGGTCATGCTCAGAGAAGGCCATAAATGTATCTGATCTCTTCTTTGCTGGGAACCCGTTGGGGTAATTGCCTCAGTAACAGGCCTCTGTTTATTGTTTTTGTTTTTTTTTACACCCACCAATAAAGCTACCTCCTACTAATGAGTGTCGGTGGGTGTGTGTGTTTATGTTTTCATGCAGGATAAGCAAGGACTACCGTGGTGGCTTGGAGTCAGCTACAAAGGCATTGGCCAGTACGATCTGCAGGATAAGCTGAAACCGAGAAAGGTACGCTGCCCTTTTTTCATTAACTCAATTTGTCTTGGTTTTGGAAGATCAATTTAATTCACAAGACAAACAGTGTAGACACGTAGCTCAAACTGATCTGTGGGCCATTTCATGGAGTTAAGTTAATTACTTATCACAGCAGCCTAATTATATCAGATAAAAGCAAATGTCAGGCTCACTGATAAAAATCTTTCCCTTTTCATCTCTGATGAGTTTACACCCCTGTGTTAAACCCCATTGAAATACATAACTTACCACTTTTCAGCCCCCTGCTTTTTGTGAGCTGGTTAATGATCCACCCAAACAGTAAATAGCTGTAATTAGGACCCTGTTTCCCATGCTGGTCAACAGAAGGAAGGACACCGATGGGAAAATGCTTCAGAGTATCAGTACAGTGTGAGTCAAGGCTGAAGGTTTCACAGCAAATACAGTAACAAAGCAATATTAACAACAATGGAATTGAATGTTCAGGTAAACATGAAAAAATGGGGTGTGCTGTCATGGTGAATACAGAGGCATTAATGAGCGCAGCCATAGTGCGTCTCTGCCCGGCCCTTATAGCGGAAGGTGTAATTATGGGTTGGCAATCTGCCAGCGGGGTGGGTGGGTGGGTGCATGTTTGGAGTGGGGAGAAAGCAATGAAGGTGCTGGGGTTCAATAAAACTAGATATACCCTCCCCAGTGCCTCCACACAAGGGGGGGGGTGGGGGGTGTCACATGGGAACCTGACAAGAGCTTCCTGCTGTGGGAAAATGTTGCCTTTCTCAATGACCTTTTATGTCACTTGCTGATAATTGGATACTTTCCCTTTGGCTTGGAGGGAGGCCTCTGTATCTGCTAAATATTGATGGTGTTTCCGGTTTAGTTCCCAGTGCATTCAGCCCATCCCTCCCTTCCCTCTGCCACACCTCTCAGCGTACCACTTTGTGTGTGGTCTAGATATTCATGTTGAGTCCTAAATCCTTTTACAAAGTCATGTTATGGGCTTGTCTTTCTTGTGGGGACATTAAGCAGATCACTCAGAGAAAATGATGGTTTAGGTTAGGATAAGGTATGGATAAAGCAAGTCTCCAGGTAATCAATATCAGTCAATAACATAATAATGATGTCATAGAATTGGTATACATTGTACTGATAAAAGTGATATGAACTAAGCACAGCGTCATAGTGTCTCTCAGCATGCATACCAGTTTAATCACTCATTTCAGTATCCTGAAACCACTGCCATATATGGTCACGTAGACACAATTTTTGTATGTGAGTTTAACATAATAAGGATCAATAATTATTAATTTAGATCTAGAGATTACTAAGGAAATAAATGTTTAAATAATTGTTGTATATGACTGCAGCTGGTTTCCCCAGTCAAACCATGGGACTGAAACAGATAGCAAGTCATCACTTAATCTTTTTGGAATTAAACTGGGAAGCTTTCTGTGTCACTGGGGCTCTCCCAGCAGGTAACAGGACACTCTGTAAGACCACATGCTGGTCCTCATATATGATGAGCCAGCAGAACCAAAATAAATTCATAATGAAATGTTTAGTTGATTGGGGGTGACGGTGTATAATAACAACTTGATTTCAGACTTGAAAGGATTGTGAAGTTTCTTTGTCAAAAAGAAATCCAGGTAAAAGGAAGTTTAAATGAAAACTGAACACATCCTCCCTCCGGTCTCTTATCTTTTAATTAAACTCAGTTCATCATAGATCAAAATAGCACACTGTTCCTTCAGCTGTTTTCCTGTTATCATGTCTTTCCAGCTTTAGGCCGTGTGTCACAGTGTGGAAAGAGTGTTGCCAGTCAGGCAGTGCCGGTATGTGATAGCCTACGTAAAGGGTGGGGCAGAGTTTTTTCTGTACGAGCGTGTGAGTCAGAGCCTTTGACACATTTTCATCCATGTTTGTTCCTGTGGACTCATGGCTGTGGGGGACCTTGTGTTGTCAGTGTGAGCTGGATCTGAACACCGTGATCCCATCTGAAAACCACAGGCATTTCTAGCAAACGCCCACTTGCTTGTAATGAGGCATTTGGAGAAGATGTCAATACAGGAGTTACAGACAGTCTGTGTATTCAGTCAAATCACCTTGTCACTGACACTCTGGTGGTTTCAAGGAAATCAAAATATATTTTCCTTTACCTCCACGTATTACTGGTGCGCCAGTGACTGAAGTGTGTGCAGAGTAGCTTCTCTGGACTGGTTGACTCTGTGCAGTCTTGTGATTGTTGAGTTTGAGGTGTGTCACATCCTTGACATATTTTGTCTCCATGTCTTAGTTTCATGTGTGTGCTGGCACTCAGGTGTGGAGTTTCTCTAACAGCAGGCCTGATCCAGTGGAGGTGTTTATTGCCACGGCCCTTCTTATCTTTTGTTACAGTGAAAAAGGTGCTAAGTGATAGCGACTGGGTGAACTGGTGTGGGCTTCTTCCACAATGGGACGAGGTCTTGGTTGTGTCCTGTTGGCTGATTCCCATTGTTCATTAAATACCCTGCTTTTTGTTTCACTAGCAGACAGACTGTGTAATTGGTAAAGAATGGAATATTGGTAAGAACAGTATGTGGAGTGCTTCAACATGCCCCCAGCAAAACTCTGTATTTTATACTAGAAACCTGTGCATGTGTTTTGATGGGCTACGGCTCTGGTTTGTCACGTATGCTATCATTAAAGGATATAGTACAGGCTTCCTACCTAGTTAGAGACCCTTGTTATTAATGATTAGACCACACTGACAGATTCCTATCATGTTTGCCCGAGGGGCGGTGGTGGTGGAATTCAGCTACACAACAGAGCTCTGTGTGGTATTTAGGGGATGAAGCACAGATAACTTCCCAGATTTAAGATATCCAAGATCTGTGTAGGTTTGATGCCCACACAAATATCTGAGTGACAGAAATCAAAGACTAAATAGTTGCTGATCTGGTCTGGCCAAAAATGATGTTCACTGTGTGTGTGTATGAGGAAGAGCGAGAGAGTGGTGCAGAGCAGGTTAAAGCCTTGAAGGCAGTGTGAGGTGTCAGTGATGTCAGTGGAGAGAGGGGGTGGTTAAAGGGGAGTGGTCAGCCCCGCTGAAACTCTTGCAACACCTATCTGGCTTCCTGAGAACAGACAAGAGAGAGTATTGTTCGGGCAGGCTGTAGCCCTGTGGGAATCTCCGTCAAAGGATTCAATACAGACCCAAGAGAACCCTACCAGGGACTTGATAAGAGAAAAAAAAAACCTTCACGGTAAGACCTTGTATTATGTCCACCTATTACCTGTTCTATTCAGTAGGGTTTTATGTTTCATTTTCCTTATATCCTCCCGTAAGTGATCTGTCCTGTTCCTGCTTCTGGAGATCAGGATACAAACACTGTCAACGTGTGACTTGCTGCTTTACAGGAAGATGTGAAATGTTTTATAGTTTGTTTGTTTTCTGAAAACAACGAAGTGTGTTTGTCCTTGTGGAAGTGGAGTGATGTCAGTTTTTGGAATATATTTCACTAAGCAGTAGCTGATGTAAAAAAAAAAACAAAATCTTGTTTAATCTTCTGCAGGATCTATTATTTTCCAAAATAGGAGCAGGGAGGAGTCGTTCAAGGCAAGGGGCTCCAGATCGGTTTAATGAGTGAGAGATCCGTGGAGCAGATGTTCCACAGAGAACTTCTGCCTCTGTTTCCCTCCACGGCAGAATCAAAGGAGAAGCTGGCTCGCAGCCTGGCACGATTTTACTCCCTGTGGTTGCAGCAGCGTTATAATTGCGCCTGTGTTAGCCTGGACTTACACCTGACTCACTGGCCCTCTGAGCCCCATTCATGGCTTCAGCTGTTAAAATGCTGCTTCTGCTAATGCTGCAAGTCAACCAGTAAAACAACTTTGCTAAGAGGCAGGGTGCTTTGGCGGAAACAAAGCCAGTTGTTTTACCACTTGCCGGCCGGTTGCGTTCCGTTTGGAAGATTGTAGCTTTTCTCACCAAATGAATATTTGTGCAACCTTTTGTTTAAGAAGTGATCCCTCTGCTGAAGTAGTGTAAATCAACATTTCAAATCCAGTGTTGGCTTGTGTACTCATGGGTGAAATTTCTCAGTACTCATCCCTCCCTCTGCTCTTCTCTCTGCAGTTGTTTCAGTGGAAGCAGTTGGAGAATTTGTATTTCCGCGAGAAGAAATTCGCAGTGGAAGTGAACGACCCACACAGGTCAGAGAAAGCAAACAACTTTACATACATGCTTTTAAAGTGTTCCCATTTTAGCTGCAGTTTTCTATTTTGTCCTTAACCTACAACTTACACATAGTGAAGGTCATCTACAGCCTGTGCTGCATTTAGGAGGCCGTGTTAATGACTGTAACCTGCCCGTTTAATGATGCTTCCTACTGGTCAAGGGACATTTTATTATTCTATGGTAGTTATAGGCCTCTGCTCCTCTCTGCCTTCAGAGCTGTCATTAAATCCCACAGTCTGTGTGATGTCACTGCTTGTCTCCTCTTCAGTAAATTTACTACACAAACTCTTATAAGTTTAATTGGATTAAGATTTATCTCTTCTCCAGTCTCTGCTTACTAAGACATTTCATAATGAATACCTTGTCTGTCAAGCATAAGCATTTTGTCATGCAGCTGAAAAGACGTCCCTTCTGGATCAGTAGAAGTTCTTAGTGTGTGTTTATTGTCTTTCATAGAAGAACAGTGACCAAGCGAACCTTTGGGCAGACTGGTCTGGTTATTCACACATGGTATGCCAGCCACTCTCTGATTAAAACCATCTGGGTGATGGCCATCAGTCAGCACCAGTTCTACCTGGACAGAAAGCAAAGCAAAGTAAGTCTCTGTTTTCTTGTTTTACATTGTTCACACCCACCCACCAATGCAGTCAAACCAGCTAATAGTTGTCTTGACTTTTGTAGAGAGAGCTTGTCTTGTGTCGGGTGACCCACATTCAGATCAGGGTCAGTTTGGGGGAAAAACACTGGAAGAGTTAATGACTGGCTGACACATGCTGCGTGTGTTGTGCTCTGCCTGTTAGTTTATTAAACCCTCTGACTTGGCATAACATTTATTGTTGTTAAATTAACTCCAGTATGAGGCGTAGCTTAAAATCAAAACCCACAGAGTTGAGTTTCCAAAAGTCTGGTGCAATTGTGGCCGTTCATCATGTGATGCACTGCCTGATCTGTGTCCCAGTAGTTTGAGAAATGGATCGCACGTTTAATAGCAATAGGCCCCATGATGACTTAGGTTGTGCTGTATGTAATGCTCTTTTTGAGAGAAATCAAACCACTGTAACTTTTTGAAAGTAAATGTCTAAATGTTCCTAAGTTTTCAGATGAGACAGCCATTGTTGGATATGTGGAGGGGGATGAAGAGGCTCAGGTCTTTTAACGTGTGCAACCGGATGTTGAGCATGTTTCACCAAGCTGTTGTGGCTAGCACTCTTTTTTTTTGGCTGTGGTGTGCTGGGGGGTGGGCATCCAGAAAAGAGATGCAAACAAGATCAACAAGCTGATAAAGAAAGCCCAGGCTGTTGGTAGCATGAAGCTGATCACGCTCGAGGAGGTGGCAGATGACAAAAAACAAACTAAATTCCTCAGGATTATGGACAACAATTTCCTGTTGGGGATTAAACAAGTTATCTCTCCATCTATCTATCTTACTGCTCTGAGTGTGTTTTTCAGTCGCTCTATCTTCAGACAGATACGGTCAGAATAGTACCTATTATGCTTGTTTTTGCATTCTGTGTGGCTTAATGGGTTTAATACTAATTATAATAATAATAGTTGTGAAGGGAAACATGTGTTTTCCGACTGTGCCGCACTGTACTGCATACATTACTGTGTTGAGAGTGCAGGTCCTTGTGAGAGCGTTAAAACTTCCCAGTGCCCCAAAGACATTCAGTGCTTAATGTGTTTTTGTTTATGATGCATATTTGCTGAGCATCGGCGCTATTACAAAGTATTAGTGGGCTGTGATGTGCATTTCGGGGTGGAGATGGATTGGACTGTGTGTGGCTGCAGTCAGATGAGGTTATTCATCCTCTGTCTTGCTCAAAGGCAGATGGTGTGTCAGTGTTCGTCCAGGAATAGAGCCCACCCTGATTGATGAGGGAGCAGTGAGCTCCGAGTACAGAGTATGCAAATGGAGTCACCACAAACGCAGTGCGCTATCATTAAAATGAAATACTCCCAAACCTTCCTGCAACACTGTTTTTTGTTTTCCTCTCCTAACTTTCCTTTTATCTTGTCCCCTACAGTCGAACATGACCACAACCAGGAGTTCAGGGGACATCGCAGTCGACCTCACAGAGATCTGCGCCCCGCAGGTCACTAAACTTTCCAGCATTGAGAGCAAAGATCAGCTCATCATGGCCAGCAGCGGGAGCCTCATCTCAGCCTGTAAGCAGTTATTCAGCTAATGGCTTCTGTTCCACATCAGACTGATGAACAATGATTTATGGCTCCAGATCTATTTTTAAGCTAATCAGATGTGGGATTATTCCAGGTTCTGCTGATTCTGAAGTCAGTGAGGAGCAGAAGAAAGAGAAGATTGCAGAGTTAAAGAAGAAAGAAAAAGACCTTCAAGACAAGCTTGCGAAGAAAGTTGAAGAACTGAAAAAGATCTGCATGAGAGAAGCAGTGAGTGCCTCTCCCAGCCGGTTCGAAGATCTCAATTATTTTTTAACTCAACTGACAGTGGTTGTTCTTATTTGTAGGAGCTTACAGGCAGATTACCTAAAGAGTATCCCCTGGCCACGGGCGAGAAGGCTCCCCAAGTCCGTCGCCGTGTTGGTACGGCCTTCAAGCTGGATGAACTTTTCCCCTATGATGAGGTTAGTAAAGCAGTGATTGTGTTTCTACCTTTCCTGCACCTGGAGGTCGTTCAGATCATTGGACTTTTTGAAATGAGGAGTAAAAGTTGAACATGTGCTTTGAGGCTTACATAGCATGTTTTGAATTAAACTGTTGTTGTGGCTGGCTTACATCTACAAGTCAATGTGGAAAACCAAATATGGATGAGAATATGTGAGCACATTGAAAATGAATGTTTTATCTGTTTTTAATAAATGGTGTATTTGAACATGGAGATATTTCAAGTCTGTTCCTTTGTTCGGAGCACTGCTGACAGCATCTTTTATGTGTGTGACCACAGGACCCACATTTGAGGAACCTGGAGAGCATGTTTGCGCTACAGCAGAAGATTGTTGAGGCAGCCTTCAAGTTGGCCAGTGAGGGTGACCTCTGCAAGACAGCCAGAAAGAAGAGGAGAAATAACTTCCTGGACGCAAGGACGAAGCTGGAGAACATCGAGAGAGACATCAACGCCTACAGGGTCAAAAAAGGACAGAAGCCCACCCAGAGAGCTTCACTGATTTTAGCAGGTACTTTGCCTAAGGATTCTGTGTATTCACTTGTATAATCTGTTCATAGAAATCAAGAGAGTAGAAGTAGTAGTATCATATATAAAGGACTATTCCTCTCCTCTGTTATCAGACGATTTCAACCCTTCAGACCTCAGTTCTCTATCGGACAGCCTTACTCTGGATGATGGTGAGCATCTAGGCATAAAAATTTTCAGTGTGCATGTATTTACAACCCCCTCGCAATCCTCCATTATAGATGAGATAAACCTAAGTTATTGCTTTTATCTCCCAGATGATGAGTTTGCTTCCCAGAGGCAGCGGTCCAGGTCAGTGCAGTATTCTCCAAGACTTCACCATGCAGAAACCCTGGACCTCCACTACAACAAGGAGAGACGTGTTTCTTCCAATGAGCAGCACGCAGACAGCAGGTACACAGCGCTGACACGAAGGCAGTGAATTTGTGTTTTTGATTTTCCAGTGTGTGTCTGACTGAGCAAGGAGCTAGTACAGACCTGCAGAGCAGATCCAGAGCTACATTCCTGCCAGTAATCTCCTCCCATTTTCTTCCGCCTCTCCAGCAATCTCCCGCTTATCAAGCGCCCAAATGCACTTGCTTTAAAAATAGATGTAGAAAAACATGTCGCTGCCTGTGAAGGAGCAGTCAACAAGTCCAAGTTGAGAGGACAAGAAACAGGAAAATGGCTCTGGAAACTTAGTTTAGATGGCAGCCACTTCACCACTGTGTACAAAAACGACAGCAGCAATGTGTTGCCCTCAGCTACAGAGATGTCACAGTCAGTGCTTACTGTTGCATGAAAAGAAAAATCAATGAACTCTGAAATGACAGTCATTCAGGTGGAAGCGGTAAATAAAGTACAGCAGGGGTTTTTTTACTTCTTCTTCTTTAGTTTAGTGAGCAAGTAAAGCGAAGGGTAGAAGTGTTCACCTTAATGAAACATGCTCTGGCCTGAGGAAGAGACCTGAAAACATTATTATTTGTGTTCCAGATTAAATTATGGACATGTCCAGGAATCAAACCATTACAGTCACCGTGATGCCTTATCAAGCCACAGCAGCCCTTTTAAACCGGCTTCCAGACAGCCACGTGACGCCCGCAGCATGCCCCCTACTCCTCTCCTCACCCGCAATGCCTACAGCAGCACCCAGCTGAGGTGAGGCCTCAGAGAATGACTTTTAATTCCTTATATATTTCTTTCACCAGCATCTTGTTTTCCTGTGCCTTACATGTATATCTGAGGGAATTATGTTTTCCTCTTGTAGGACAGAGGATGCGCCACAACATTTCCGCCAGCGCAGCGGGAGTCTGGAGTCCCAGTCTCAGTTCCAGACAGAAACTGAACCTCCCGTGCCAACGTTCACCTTCTCCCCAGCCCGGCGCAGCAACAGCACAGAGGTCCTCGATGACGGCTCCTCCTACACAAGCCAGTCCAGCGTGGAGTACAGCGTCCCTGGTAACCACACCCACAGGCGCAGAAACCGCGGCCGCCACAGAAAAGACTTGTACGCCAACACAGGCAGCATGCCCAACCTGGCTCAGCCAGAAACCCGCTGCTATGCCTACCAGCCCCGGGCCCGTCCCACCACAACAGCTTATTACGTCACAGGCTACCCCAGCTACGCCGACCCTGAACCTTACTCCAACGGACACTACATGTATGACAACGAGATGGAAGGACACTATAGCGTCAACCCCTCCTACCATCCCGCCCCGACAGATTATCATGACATGCACAGGCACTACGGTAACGACGAGATCGACGGCATGTTGCAGCATCCATACGCCACGCTGCGGCCACCAAGGAACCGTCAGGTGGCCCACACCAACGAGCATGTCAGCAAGAACATCCAAAAAGCCTTGGTGGCGGAGCACTTGAAAGGCTGGTACCATCGCAACACCGCACACAGGCAACCGACATATTACGACTACGACAGAGGCTCCCAGCAAAGCCTGGGCTATCAGACCATGCCTGCACCCTACAGCCAAAACAACAGAAACATGTTCTCATCAGGTCAGACCACTGCACCCTGTGAACACACGTCTCTCATGTTGCTGACACACGTAGGTTGCTCATTACTAAATTGCACCATTTGTTTTTTACAGCATCCACAGCATCCTCCACTGGAAACTGGCACAACCAAATGAGTGGTGGCATGTATGAGTATGACATGCCTATGCATGTGCCGCCGCCCTCCTACTCTTACAGCACAGCCCCGTACACCCACTCCACCCACAGCAGGTGAGAAAAAAAAAACTTGGCCTCAACTCAGCTCCTTATCCAATAAGAAACTTCCTGATCCTCCTTATCCCCAGAGCTAAGCCCAGTGTTTAATTACCTGGGATTGTTATCCCTCACACACAGCACTTGTGTAGCCAGTGTTACCATTTCTTTAACTTCACCTCCATGTGATGTATGTTTGTAATGTTCCAGCCTGGTTCAGTTGCAGGATTATAGACTCTGTGGTCGGCTGTCACTTCCTCCTCAGAGGTTCAGAATGGTTCTCTCCTCCTCCGTAACTCTCCACTGGGCCCTGCTTTTTTATAGATATGACGCCTCACAGCTATTAAAGACCTCCTGGCACAGCCCCGATGGTCGGAGGCGCTGTGCCTATTACCCTGCTAGTTCTTCCTCCTCAGCTTCCTCCTCCACCTCCTCCCTGCCCTCCTCCTCCTTTACCTCTTCCTCCCCTGGCTGTCGGGTCAGACAGGTGGCCTCCAGCCCTGGGCAGCCTCAATCCTCCAGAGGGCACAGGCTCAGTAAGGTGTCCTTTGCTAAAGGTAGTTCATAGTAAGTAAACAGCGACAGCTTGAGCCTGTGCGTTTGCTTCTTCCAGTTCGTCCGCAGTGTAAATCCTGGTCTGCTCGTCCATGTTGAAGTGAACTTTGCCTTGTTGATATGTTGTATTGTGCATTATCATGTACGATAAGGTAACTGCATGGCTTTACTTCTTCCTCTGGCAAGCTTGTTGCCATCCAGTGGTCACATTTCTCTGTTTTGTAGTTTGTTTCCTCTGCTGATTGCTGTCTCGGCCCGTGCAGAGGCTCCCTGCCCATGAGCTGCCATTCACCCCTCACCTCTGCCCCCTCTCATGTGCAGATGTCCCACAGAGCTTGAGTGGCGGAGCGGTAATAGGATGGCGCGCCCTGCGGGGCCTTTAGAGAGGTGTGGTGCTGCGGTCTATCGTACTGACCAGGAAAATTAAACCCCCCTCCCCCCTATAATCAAAGTGGCAGCACAGAGGAAAGGGTGAGAAATGAGAATGTAAAACTACCCCACTTGGTTATCATGGTGATGGTGACAGGGCCTCACAGATCACAGAAAGCTCCAAAGAATGTTTACCATGATTCCGGGTGTCTATTGGTGGTGGGAATGCACTTGTGTGGCAGAGGAAAAATGTGACCCCTGATCATTGTCGCATTTGAAGGCTGTGCGTGTTTTTAATTTGTGTGTGCATCGGCTGCATTGTTGCGTGAGAATGTTTGGCTCCGGGTTGGAAACAGAGTTTAACATTAAAGGTGGAGTAAGTGATTCTTCAGCAAAACAATACACACTCCCTTTAGTCACTATCATCAAAAAAACAAAATGCATAGAAACAAGAAAAGCTATTGACACAAAGAAGCCATTGACATTACCTGGAAAAATATCTCAGCTATTGCATCAATCTAAAAGATCCCATTGTGCACGCAAACTGGGGTCTATAGTTGTTTGTGGCTATGTATGTGCTGTTCATACTCTGACAGACATCATAATGCCACAAACAAAATGCAGAGAGAGACTTTTACCCAGGGCCACAGTGTGGCGGTGATGGAAGTGTGTATTGCTTTGTGTGACCCTACATTCCCTTCCCCTGGTTATCCACGCTCCATTAGTGTTTTATCTTCTCACTAGCCCATGTCCCCTCTTTAACTTATTTCCAGTGCCCTGCGCACAAGCAGAACGCCACATTTTGCTGACGGACTGTAATCAGTAGTGTGGCTCAACCCCAGCTGCTTTGACGGTTTCCCATTTTCGTAGCCGGCTCTGCCAGGAGCACATAACTGGCTCGGCTAGTGCAGGTGGACCATGAGGAGATGATCACTGAATTGGATTAGAATCTCTTACTCCACCTTGGGCAGATCAGAAACACATGGCAATTTACAATAGTGTGTGTTTTTACATTCCTACTTAGAGTGGAGCTCCTGATCAAGGCATTGGGTTGGATAATCACAGCCCTGGGTTAATTCAGTGTAAACCCATTCTTACACAGATCCAGTCGTTTTGCCACCTGTCTAATGTGTTCCAATCTCCTGTGCTTATTCCAGATCCTACATAGATGTCAGCAGCCAAATGCACACAGACATGGACCCAGACGACCAGCTTCACTGGCACGAGGACTCAAAACCGGGAACAATAGTGTAGTCGCCTCACTTGTCACCGCACTCTCACCGTGACACGTTGTCATTGTGCCTTACACTGCACTTACCCACGTTTCTGTAAACGGGATTCCAAAGAATGAAGGAACTTGTTTGTCACAAACACAGTTGCCAAGCCGACCCACATCCTCGTGTTTTAAATCATAACAAAGCCCAAGAGGGAGCGTCGACGTGTGTGGAATTGCGAGTGCTTGTGGTGATGGCAGTTGTGCACTGAAACTTTACCGGGACCTGCTGTGGACTGAAACTCTCCAGTGTTTCTCTGTGGAGATGCAGCCTTCACTAACCGAGGACTAAGACTGTCTCTGTGAGAGGATACTGAGCCGTTCTGAACAAGGAGGAAAAAAAATACTGCTCTGCTAATGTTCTCCTACTTACACACATATATGAACACTGTAACTATGAAGGATTAGACAAAGATTGATGCCACATCATCAAATGAAGGATTAAGCTCATTAAAAATGAGTCAGAAGAGCGGGATGCTTCCTGGAAAGCTGTACAGCCGCCAGATCCAGTTTTATCAAACAGCGTCGTTTCAAACTACCACCATGCTTCTGTTTGTCATTTACTGAGTATTTAGTGCATCTCAGTGTCAGTACTTAACAATACAATTGAGCCAAGTACTTCTACTGCGTCACACCACTTGAGTATTACTCGAAGTCATCAACTTTAATATTACTGCCACATCTGATCGGTCTCTGCAGGAAGACAGGTCAGTTTTGTTTATACTATCTTTTTTTTATTTTTATTTTCTAACATGATATTTCATCCATGCTGGAAATCATGGACTGGTGCTCCCAGTTTCTCTCAGAGAATGAAGCTGTATGTAAATGTCGGTATTGTAAATACACTGGGTCTGTCTTTTTTCTCTCTTTTTTTAGACATTTTTATGTATTTGAAAAGCATGTAATATATAGTAAACAACTGTTGTTAAGCTGGTTCTTAGTCATTTGTATAATTGCATTTGTTTGAATTAAAAAAATCAGCGTTTGAATCATCTGTGTGGTTTGAAGGTGATGTTTCTTAAGTCACAGGGACTTAGAGCTTCTGAGGGAATTCCAAAACCCTCATCCCTCCTCTCTTAAAGACAGGGTTTAGATCCAAATCCCTTAAATTAGATAAGTGAACGTCTGTTGATCCACTTCAATTAATGAAATGAGGGTTTGAAAACAACCACTGCCTGAGAGGAAAACACCTAAATAACCTGAAGTCTGAAGGAGCAGACTGTGATACTGATCCTCAACAACTTCAGTCTCCACATACTAGCAGTTTAGAAGCAGATCATCTGGGGAACGTTCAAGGAGGCCGATTATCGTTTGAGAGACAACTGGCTTCAGCATTTGTGACTTTTTTTTATTGGGGGGTGTAAGAATGTAGCAGAGCTGCGATTAGATAGTCCAGCATTTTAGGGAGGGGATGGTGGTGGGGATGGTGGTGTCCATAATCCCGAGGAATTTAGTTTGTATTCTGTCGTCTGCCACCTTCTCGAGAGTGATCAGCTCCATACCAACAACAGCCTGGGCTTTCTTTATCAGCTTGTTGATCTTGTTTGCATCTCTTGTCTGGATGCCCACCCCCCAGCACACCACAGCCAAAAAAGAGAGCTAGCCACAACAGCTTGGTGAAAAATGTTTATCTTCCGGTTGCACACATTGAAAGACCTGAGCCTCCTCAAAAAATACAGACAGCTCAGGCCCTTCTTATATACAACCTCTGTCCAGTAGAACACTGAGGTAGGTATAGTGTTCCACCATCTCCACATCACAACTTCTTCCTCCTGAAGGCCACAACAGTCTTAGTTTTTGCTACATTAAGCAGCAGATTTTATTACTCCACTGCGCACCCCTGCACTCCTCCTCTTGACCCCCCTCCACTGATTATGAATAAATGTTTTGAAACGCTCCCCTGCTGCAGAGCTCTGTCACTCTGTTTTCTCAAAGCCAGGCTGTCTTTTTTTTTTTTGTTGTATGTGTCTTCGGGCCATAAACCAACCAAACCAGTCTTTAAATGCCGTCACACCCTCCATGAGCTCAACCTCTTCTGCCCTCCCCTGTGAATGACAAGCCAGTGTTTATTGCACCAAACCCTCCCTCCAGGCATCAATGCAACACAAGTCTGCTGCAGACATCGAGCTTCCTCCGCCCTGCCTCAGATAATGCCATGACCTTTCACCCTGTTCCCCTCCCTCCCTCTCCCTACATTTTCTAGCGTTAAAAGTGCATATCCTGCCACGCTCGCCTCTGCAGGAAGGCCGCAGTCGAGCAGCTTCCCTCGCTCGCGGTGCCCCTCGGCGTTGTGCTTCTTGAGCGAGCTCAGGGGAGGTCTCAGACACTCCCCAGCTCCTCGGGCTGCACCGGAGGCAGGGAGACAGGGCTGGGGTGTTTTGCGTCCAGCTGTCTCGCTGTGTCTGCTCCTGCACTGCCTCGCACCAACTGCAGCCAGACGTCAGGGGAGGCCGCTCCAGCTGACACGCCACTACATAAACAATGGGCTCCTATGTGCTTCGTCTCATCTTAACTACAGACGAAACTACACAGCAGATTAGAGCTGGGTCTCCAGCTTCATAGTTGGGTGGCAGTGAGTGATGCCTGGAGAGCCAAGTACCGAAAAACCATCAAATACTGAGAGCTGGTATCAGATGTCTGGTCAGGAGTAGGCCTGGTTCAAAATCAGAGGATTCCCAAAATAAATGAAATATCATCTTAAAGGACTTCTTCAATAGTGAATCTTTTTTTGATCTTTAACCTGTTCTGGATTAGTCTCATTTCCCCTCCTCCCAATGTAAAAATGGAGGCCAAAATATCCAAGTAACGGGAGCTGCCATTGTGTTTGTCATTTAGTCCCAGAGTCTAGTGATCAGGAGTAAAACCACAGAATCAAGGTCCCACATGCATGACCGATCCTGAATCAAAATCAGCTGTAAATCATAGGGTTTCACCCAAATTATAATGAATCAAATCATGATTTACTGACAAATGACAAACACATGTATAGGAGGAAAATGTTTTTATTTTTAGTATATGTTGTTAGCACTGTTGCCTCACAGCAGGAAGGTCTCAGTGGCTATTCTCCCATTGCTCAAGGAACCTGGCAACCTTGCCTTGTAAACAAGTTTGTTGCGACTATATGAAAATGGCATTTAACCCCTCGGCTTTAGCTTAATGTTGCTCTGCGTGTGCTGGAGGGTTGATGCAACTATCCACACAGGGAAGGTGAATCATATGGACTTTATGAGCTCAGTTGGATTGTATTTGCAATGCTGCTCAAGATGAGCATTGCATTTTCTGCAGAAGCTTAGGAATCAAATCACCACTTGGGTCAAGAAGTGACCCGACCCTTGAGCAGATTAAAGTGAGAGTTAACCATCCCCAGGATCAGCACATTGCACCTTGGTCAGGAGGAACGGCTCTGACAAGTTCCACCGGTCGAATGCCTGAGCTGACCGGTCACATGCAGGAGGCCGGGTTCATCTGCTAACATGGAGGAGGTGGAGGAGAGCGGCGTGGGCGGACAGCAAAGGTTGAGGAGATCACATGAGGGTACACCACCCTGCGGAAAGGTCACAGCGGGTCATCGCTAACGTGTGACGTGATCCGCCGCAGCGTTGCTGGTCCAGGCAGTCTTCTTGAGTTCTGAAGCTAGCTAACCAGCTTAGCCAGCAAAGAGCCAAAGCCGCTCTGAGACGGGTCAACCTGAAGGCAGCGTGTTGTCAAAGTGACCAAACAAACTTAGGTCCTACATGTAACGCAAAACCGCTTCACCTGTGAGTTGTTGACACCAACCAGGTGGAGGATGTTGCAACATTAAATCCTGCAGGAGAAGAGTCGTTACTTAGCAGCTGGAGCCAAAACAGTGCACGGGTTTATTGGCCACGTCACCGGGTTTCAAAATGACTCGTTCGCGAACCGTCCCTGACTCATGCATTAACACAGAGAAAGCCTGAGCGTTGTTTTGTAAAGTGCAACTGTGTCCAAAAACACACACGCACACACACACACCTGTTGCGCGAGCGGCAGCACACGCGTGTCCGTACGGACCTCACGGCAGCTGCAGCACCGAGAACAAGGGCCTCCACTGTGCCCTCAGGGACATGACTTCAGTTCTGCTTGAGACCCATCGGTGCTTGTGCTTAACTCCTCCAAGTTCCACAATATGGAGGAAGGTGAGGCACGGCAGCAGGGAGACATAAATCACTACTGTGTGACAGGGGTGGGGGGGTGGGGTCACCTGACTGCGCAGGGGTCATCTTTGGAAGCTCGCTTCAAAAATATCGCACATTCCCAACAGAGGAAATGGATCAAAAGTTAGAGGAAGGATTTAAGTCATTCTAAAGGGCAGAGGGTTACCACGCACTCAAGCTCTGGTTTTAATGTGCATCGCTCTTATCTGCCCCCCCACACACATCCTCACCCTTAAAACCAAATAACAGCGCGTTATGTTCCAGATGGATTCTCCCTATCTGCAGTCAATTTTAAATGGAATCCAATATGAAACAGCCGAAGTGGCTGACGCAGCAAAAACTTGGAAGCTCGGACTGGGAGGCGAGCGACTGCAGATGCGGCGTGTCACCGCGCGGCGTGCTGAGCCCCTCCACGCTATAATCTACTGCGGCCCAGTGATCAGCATTGGGGGTGAGTGGAGAGGAAAGCAAAGTTTGCCAATCCATCACCCAGAGGGCACTGTCAAGATTAAATAGGGAGAGGTGCGGGAGGAATACTGATGGGTTCGGGTGAAGACCTCACGCTGCTTTGAAGTTTTCATTTGAAATATCGCCACCCATCTCACTCGCTTCTCTTTTGTCTCGCTGCTTTTATTAGCGTTAACATGAGGTTGCTGTTTATAGTCAGAGGCGTACTGTTGTGTTTTATGTGAGCAGACTACGCAGCCCTCAGAGAGTCTTGGCAGCCACGTGTGTCGACTGTGCACTTTTTAATTCTTTAAAAAAAAACAAAAAAAACACAACACTTGCACTGCTTTCAGTTTCAGTCGGGTGATAACTGCAGGGCTGAAGCTTTGATTAAACACAGATCTCTGAACCGAGGAGAGGAGTCTGCAGCTGTGTGGAGCACTGACACGCAGCATAGCAGAGACGTGAGGCAGCGCTGAGGTGCACCCGCCGCTGTTTTGAGAAAAAGTGCCCTGACGAGTTCTGGGCGGGTTGGCAGATAACACAGAGGTAAAGATAACAAGGCTTTTGAAAACACACACGAGTTCACACGCTGTGTAGGAAATAAACTTTTAAGAGGTTTAGACGGAGAGATACAGATGTTTGTTAAATCTGAGAAAAAAGTCAAAATCTTTGGCCAAGAATACGGACGTTTGTGTGTGGCTCTGTTCCACGTCTCATCACTCCTTAAGTGTGCCCTCCAGGAAGCTCTGGATCTTTTGAAAGTTCTCTTCTTGTTGACCCATAGCCTCCAGCAAAAGACCCATGGGTGTCCTCTTCAGGCCGGCGCCCTCGATCTTGTTCTCCAGTTTGTTCTTCATGTTGCGCAGGCGAAACGAGGAGTGTGCAAATATCACTGAAAGACAGATGGGAGAGCGATGAGTGGTTACAGTTTGGCAATAACAAACCATTAACTTTTGATTCGAGTCACACTGTGATAACATCAGTCTGTGAGAATCTGGAGCGCAAAACACAAACACATTTGCCTGATTTCAAAAACAGCTACGATAATTTCAAGTCAGATGAACAGGTCACTGTATCCTAAAAGATAAAGGGTTTTTATTCATTCATATTGCAGTTACATTCATGTGTTAACTGTTTCTGTTGAATATGGTTTAAAATCAAAATGGGACTGTCTTGAACTTACACGTCAAAGGTAAAGCGATTGCAAACATGAACACCATGACACTCCCCAGCATCGAGATGAGGAGGTAGCTGGCGGCCATGACAGCCATCACGAACGCTGTGGGGTTCTGCCTCTTAAAGTTGTCGATCGCTGCTTGGTTATCTCCGGCCCACACGGCGCCCAGGAAGACGCCCAACACCACGGCCAACGCTGTGAACATCCACAGGGGGTTCAGGAACCTGCAGGGTGGCAACACAAGAGAGGGTCACGGGGAGCAGGGGTCAGCTCAAAGCACGAGCAAGGCAGGGCTCCCTGGGGTGGTCACTGGCTCCATCCAGTGTTTACATGCTGCCAGTACAACAACACTTCAAGCATCAGATTGAAGTCTTTTTTTTACTTTATGTGTTGGAAAACCTTCTACTTGATAATGATACTAAATGATACTAAATCCAACTAGAAAACTTTCACACTTATTAATATAAGTTCCCAGAACAAAATCCTCCCTCCCTCCCCTGACCTGCACAAAATTGGCTTCTTCTCATATCAACTTGTTTCTGCACAGTCTTGTAAACAAACAAATCGACGGACAAACAAATGAACACAATTTCCTTCACTGAGTTCTACCTTAAATTCCATCAGTATATAAATATATTTTTATGGGTAAAAGGGTCAACGGACTCAGTTCACACCAGTTTAGTGCTTCAGTGATTAAATATCCATTGACTGTTGTATTCTCACTGACCAGACACCTCATACACAACAGCCCTGTGACCTGGTGGCAGTGATGTCATCTGGTCAAGTTCATGACCTCAGCCTCGCACTAACAATGTGGCTCCCGGATAACTGGGCCTCTCAAGGCTGAACAACCTCTCAAAGAAGGCCACACTAGAGTTTTCATGTGATCATAACAACAGTCGAGTTGAGATTTTTATTTCCGAAAGTAGAGGGCTGATCACTGACTACTGCCACTCCAACACACTGTCTACATTTGATGTATAACATAGATGCTTGTATCATGTAATATAAAGTTTCCTCAACACACTCACTGCAGGTGAGTATGAAACTTATGTTTTCACAAGGACACTAAATCTGTGACCCTTTAAATCCTTAAATTCTTTTAATCCTTAAGAGTTCAAGTAACTTTCCAGTGCCCTCTGCTGGACAATCTATGTAACGACAACAGAAAAAAGTACCTCAAACCTCGCTTGGAATTTCTGTCCTGCAACATCTTGTAGCTTCTATTTCATGATATCAATAGATCTGTGATATTATATCTGGCCAGATAATTAATTTTTCAAGTATACAACTTCAACTATTAAACCTAAACTGAATTTATTGCTGACACGAACATGTATTAAAGCCTAACAGATTGCTAAATCTTGTTAAGGATCTCAGCCTAATCCTGAGAAAAGCTGCTGTTCGAGCTGAATGAAAAGGAGGCACAGAATCATTTAAAGCGAATGTGATGTTTGTGTGATGTGGGTAAGCTTAAAATAACACATGGTGATTTGATGAAACAAGTGACCGTGTCAAAGTTCAGCCTTTCTTGCCTCATGAGTCAGGATTGATTCGCAGATGAAATGCCCAAATCAAAGACACAGGGTCCGTCCAGCTGCTGCGCTCATGACTGTGCTATCTGCAGCGCAACAGCTGACGAGACAAACCCTGGCAACGATGTGTCATCACACGGCTCAGCACACAGAGCGTGACGGAGGGCATCATTATTTTTAGTAAACTAGGCTTAAGTTGGAGCAAAGTGCCAACTAAAGCCAAGATATTTCATAAAGTGGAGCCATGGCCCCTGAGCTGAGGCAATCTGCCTTGTATGGAGTCATCAGATGATAGACTGGTCCTTGGAGTCGTTCAACACTGAATGTGGTTTATGAGTCAGGACCTTCTATGTTATTACTATGATCATCGACATCCAAATAATTAACTGCTTCTAAAACCATCGCGTTTGTGAGCATCACTATTATTATTTACACTGTAATAAGATGGTTACACAACTGTTCCTGGTCTGTCAACAACAACAACAACAACAACAGTGCATCACGTGGGAGCAGGAACAGAAATAACGGTGTGTTCATTCTCAGGGTTTGACCGCAGCTCGTTTCCTCTGCAGCAGCCTGCATCCTGTCTGTGGCTTTCAACGCTTCCAAAGTAGCAGCCCAGCTCTCGCACACAGAGCAGCACGAAACAAACAGACTCGAGGACATGACAAACTTCTCCAAAGTCAACAACGGACACCGTCACTTTCCGTGCGTAACTAACCCGACAAATAGGAAGACAGCGGCGGCCAGAGCCAGGTAGTTGGTCTGGTAGTACAGCAGGTTGCTGAAGACCCTGTTGTTCCACTTGACCACATCCTTCACGTCCGGTTTGGCGAATCTCTCGGAGCCGGGGAAGAAGTCGTTCCACGGCCTGAGCGGCGCCAGCTCCACCTTCGCCATTTGCCTCCTGCTGGGTGCTGTGAGATCATCTGACAGCGGCTCCTCTCATCCGTCCCCCGCGATCTCACCTGAAGCGTCGGGCTACGAGATCTCGCGAGAAGACACCGACTGCACCGCCCTCCTCGAGAGCCTATTGGTCAGCGCAGCCGCACGCGAGTGGGTCACTTCCTGTGGCGCTGCTCGGGTAATGACGCGAACTACGTGACGAAAGGATAACTAACTTCATTAATGTAGCTTTAATGTGACACGCGCGCCTGTGTTGTGCTCACTGTTTGTGGGACCTGTCTGGTACGTACACGGTGACACGTCGCTGGTTGTGTCTGTAACTACTCGACAGGTGCACGCCGACATACTGCGCCAGCTAGCTCGCTAGCTAAGAGCTAACTGACAGGCGGTGTGTGTGTGTGTGTGTGTGTGTGTGTGTGTGTGTGTGTGTGTGTGTGTGTGTGTGTGTGTGTGTGTGTGTGTGTGTGTGTGTGTGTGTGTGTGGTGTGTGTGTGTGTGTGTGTGTGTGTGTGTGTGTGTGTGTGTGTGCGCGCAGATGTGGAGCAGGCTGCTGGGGGCTCGTGTGGTTGGCAGGGCTGGTGCCTGGAGCAGGAATCTGTCCACGATGCAGCTGAAGACCAGTGCCTTCCGCTCCCTGTTCACCGAGGGGCTCAATGGACTCGTGGGTGAGACACTCTAGAGACTTCCAGCTCCAATCTTCACACTCACGTGTCAGCAAGGTCAAGCGTTGGGACTGTTTTTCCGAAACATCTCCACCTATTCCCAGATCAAATGGAGTGATTCAGTGATGGAAAATATAAATATTTACTGAATCTTTGAATTAATAGATCAGAGTTCAAGCAATAATCACTGGGGAATCAAATAAAATAACACGTTAAATCCTGAATAAATTAAATTCTTCGCTTTGAAAGCGATGTATAATGATACCTCCAATGTAAAATGCTTTGAACTATGTGCTCGAGTAAGTAATAGGCAATAAAAATTGAGGAACCTAGGAAAAAATATTCAGATACTCATATTAATTTTTAGTCCCAGTTACAAATATAAGAACCTGTATTTTACAGAAACTAGCCAGTTATTTAATATTCTGTTTAATGCAGGTTGTATTCAGATGGAAAGTATTCAAACCAAGTTTAATTCTGAAGACAATAAAAACAACGCTCCCCTGGTCCTACCTGTCTCCATGTGGTGCATTAATTTGAAAGTTATTTTAACCTCCAGATTTTTCTCCTTTGTAAAGTTGTGTGCGTGCTTCAGGCCACTGACAAGTTACCAGACCGCTTTTAAATATGTGTTTGTTCTTGGCAGAGATATTTGAGAAGAATAATCATGAGCTGAGGATAGCCGGAGGTGCTGTGCGGGACCTGCTGTCTGGGAAGCGGCCCGAGGATGTCGACTTTGCCACGACAGCCACTCCAGAGGAGATGAAGCGCATGTTCCAGGCTGCTGGCATCAGAATGATCAACAATAAAGGAGAGAAGCATGGGACCATTACAGCGAGGGTGAGGCTTTTGTTCCCTGTGCAGTCATCTGATTGAACAGACAAGTAGGTCTTAAATCTTGGTTGAAACAAATGCTAATGAATTAGCCATGCTGGATTGTGGGTGTTCCAGAGACAACAGGAAGTTATGTTTGATGTGTTTATTCTTTGGATATGTTAATAAGTTGCATGGAAGTGGATCCTGCTGTTTCTGACTGGAACATGTAACTAAGAAAACTTTTACTTGGAAGTTGCCATGTACAGATAGTGAAAAAAGGAGTGTTTAGAGAAGCACTGACACCTATATGTTCTCCCAGCACAACAGCCCAGTTCTGCTCTGCCCCCGGTCATCTCTGTTTTCTTATTCTAATCAACAGCTACACAATGAGAACTTTGAGGTGACCACCTTGCGACTGGACGTTCAGACAGATGGACGTCATGCAGAGGTGGAATTCACCACCGACTGGCTCAAAGATGCAGAGCGGCGAGACCTCACCATCAACTCCCTGTTTTTAGGTACAAGTGTTTTTCTTTATGGATTCAAATTTTGCTGACGACTTCTGCATTTCCTTTTGTGCAGATGTAAGTTGTTTATTCATTTTCATTCATGCTATGTCAACATCATCCTGACGTCAGTGCCAATTTATCTACCAGTGGTCAATGCAACAGTTTCTGCCAGTTAAACTTCTTGCTACACTTGTGTTTTCAGATGCTGATGGATAGATACTATTTTTGCTTTAAAATTAAGCTGTATTGGTTCAAATGTCTTTTCTATGGGGACGATCCTCAGACTCTTAATTTCCAAGTTGTGGTCTTTTTTTAGGGCTCGATGGCACATTATATGATTATTTCAAAGGTTATGAAGACCTGCAAAACTGTAAAGTACGGTTTGTTGGCAGTGCTGAGCAAAGAATCCAAGAGGATTACTTGAGAATACTTCGATATTTCAGGTGGGCTGTTGCATGTCATTTTCTTTGCCAATTCAAATTTAAGCTCTGAGTAAAATAGAGGGTAAACCTTCTTCCTTGAAGTGTATTAACCAACAGCTTTCTAAATTCACCCCAGGTTCTACGGCAAGGTGGCTTTGGAGCCTGATGAACACGAGCCTGAGACGCTGACAGCCATCAGGGAAAACGGCAGTGGACTTGCATCAATATCGGGAGAACGGATTTGGGTGGAACTAAAAAAGATGATGGTTGGCAACCATGCAGCTCATCTACTGGAGCTGATGTACAAGCTGGAACTGGCCCAGTACATAGGTGAGACAGATTCAAAGATGTTTTTATAGCTTGTGGTTTACATCTGATGTTAACCAGACAACGGCCTGAATAAGACACTGCCGTTCAAACAGCTTTTACTGATGATCTGATTAAGAACATACTCTGAATAAGTAATTGAACTGAGATTTTACAGCAATTGTGACAGAGACACACAAGCTGCCTCTTCGCATCTCTGCTTCCTGGGTTTGAGTATGTTGATGCATCATAAACAGACTATAACGGGATTGTGAATGGAATATTCTATTAGCAACTGATATAGACACAAAGTGTTTTTTTTATGCAGGTTGTTATAATATAGGCCTCAATGTGAAATAAGAAGGTTTCCTACATTTCCCAGAATGCAAATTAACAGCATCTGTCCTGCCTTTCTTAAAACTGCACACTTCCGGATGGTCCCACAGGTGAACTGCTCAAAATCTGAACACTCGACCTCACCAAGAGAATAGGTCCATTATTTTTGAAACATTTTGATCATCTTGCCCACGCGTATGGTCATGTGTGTGCGTATGACTCACATCCTTGAAAATGGAGTGTGCACCATGACATAATGACTGCTGTGAAATCATTATCTGAAAAGAGCGAGGCTCAGATAAAAGGATCAGTAGTGTCAATAAAGCTTAAGGACTGAACAATTTGGAGTGTTTCTAATAAAGGAAAGGAGTCAATGTGCTCTCCTAAATTGAAGTAGACATTGATGCTTGTTGACTTCTGAAGCACTGTGCACTCTGGCATGTGATATTAAAGCTTTGCACAGTTCCAATAAAATCAATTTCTCTTGTTACTGCCGCTGCTCATTCCCCTGATGATCCTCCACAGGTTTACCTCCAGATGGCGATGTTGAGGAGATGAAGCGAGTGTGGCAGAATGCCAAAGACCACTCTCCCAAGCCTATGACCGTCCTGGCTGCTCTCTTTCGCTGTCCGGAGGAGGTGGAGAAGATGGATCTCCGACTGAAGGTCTCCAGGGAGGAGAAGAACCTGGCTCTGTTCGTGGTCAAACACAGACGGGAGCTGTGCAAGAGCAAAGAGGAGCCGCACAGTCTCAGACCCTTCACTGACTTCATCATTGACGTAAGTTTGTCAAATCGTGTTTGTGTGGATGGAACTGTCTGTTTGGTTTGATCCCCAAGAGTTCCCTGAATTTGCAGAACACATGTCTCCTTCTGGGCAGGCCCTAATTATTCTCCAGCAGGTAACGTGTTACGTGACCATGAAAGCAGCACAAGATTGCAGATGACAGCATGTGGAGCTGAATGCAGGAGCAGCTCCACAAACTTCACTCATACTGTTGTTTTTTTGTTTAGCAGGTTCCAGCCTCTGTGATAGAAAACATTACTGTGTATGTGAGACAAAAGGAGACAGTTCACATTCCGCTCCGTTAATTAAACATTATGGGCTTTGATAATGACTGGAGACACACAAACCCTTCCCTCTGTCTTCCCACCCTGCCTTGGCTGAACTGTGGTCCACCTGCATGCATCAGGTTTCCACCCATCCTAATGAGGCTCAGCTACAGGGATTCTCAGAAAGGTTACCATTCAGTAGATGGTAATGTGTATTAATAAAAGATGCTTTGGTTTCCTTTCTCTTTGAAATATTACATTTCTCAAAACATAGCAATGCTAAAACAATACAGTTATTCAATAACAATGTACAGATTTTTTAAAATTTGATTCCCCCATTTGAATGCGCATCGAACTGGTGAAAAGTAGGTGATGATTGGTAAAACAGTATAAAAACAAAATAAGGTTTATTTAATTTTGATTATTTCTTATTGTGATGAATATGTAACTATATGGTCAGCACTTAAAGTATCTAAAACTGTTTTCATATGGTGTGCGTTTGCAGAGTCGTGAGCTGGATTCTCAGATCAAAGTGTGCGAGCTCCTGAAGTATCAGGGCGAGGAGAAGTTGCTGGGAGAGCTCTGCAAGTGGTCCATCCCTCGATTCCCAGTCAGCGGTCACGATCTGAGGAGAATGGGCGTCACGTCTGGCAAGGAGATTGGAGCCACTTTGCAGAATCTCCGTGACATCTGGAAGAAAAGTCATTATCAGATGGACAAAGAAGAACTCCTCAGTCACATAAAGACTTAGATTAAACAGGGGTGCTCTTTTCTTCCTCCGACAAATGGACTCTGCATGTTAACTGCTGGTCACTGGTATTGATCGAGCGCACTGGTGCATGTGGTTGATAGAGGAATCCAAAAGAACAGGGACATGCGTGCTTGTCGATGAAAGCAATTTCATTCTGAATAACCCGCCGTCCTCATGTATTCATCTGCATCGCCATGTTAACCTGAAGAGCTCACACACAATGTGGCCTGAGCATCGCAGCTGGCACATCAGATGTTATGGAAAACAGCAGCTGTTTGTCCTTCAGATGAAATGATGCAGATGAGATCTGGACAGCACTTATTCACTGGTTGCACTGGTGTGGAAAGATACAACATGAGGGAAGTGAATTCAAATCTGAGCTCAGTTAATTTAAAACATATTTATTTTCATCGATAAGATGATGATGGGAAACAGATGCCTGGTTTTGATTGGCCGTTTTTCTCTTTGGTTTATTCCGTTTATATCTTTTGTTTTTAGTGGAGAAAATGTGTTCTGTTGAAAAGGTTATTTTTTATTAAAATAACTGAATGGCTCCGCTCAGATTACAATGTCTTCTCTGTATGTGTCAATCACCCTTCACTATCTGAGACGTGAATGTTTTCGCTGCAGTAGTGAGGTTGCTCCTCCCTCCTACAAAGAAAGGCTATAAAGCCCCTACTCTCCATTACACCTCACTTTCTGCCTGCACCTACTGGAATGGATCCTTTCAACCCCGACAACAGAACAGTTTGTTGAGATGACTCAAACAGAATCCCAGGCTGACTTTTTGAAAGTGTCTCTACTCTAACTGGATTCACCTGGACTGGTGACCTGAGCCCTGTGAGCTGCTCCGCCGACCCGCAGCCTCGGACCATGGCTCGGTCAGGTGTGAACGTCAGTAACATCACTTTGGAGACCGCGTTTCCCGAGGACGAGCCGCGGAACGAGCGCCTGGCTCAGGTGGAAATAGTTCTCCTGTCCATCATCTTCGTCACTGCGGGCGTCCTGAACTTCGGGCTCCTGCTGCTGCTGTGGAGGCGCAGGAAGCAGCTCTCCAGGATGCGCGTGTTCGTCTTCCACCTGTGTCTCGCGGACCTGGTGGTCACCTTTTTCCAAGTTTGCCCGCAGCTCATGTGGGACATCACGGACAGATTCGTGGGTCCGGACGCGCTGTGCCGCGCGGTGAAGTACCTGCAGGTGGTGGGGATGTTCGCCTCCACCTACATGATCGTGGCGATGACGGTAGACCGCTACCAAGCCATCTGCAACCCCATGGTGACGTTCCAGAGGCGCCGGGCGCGCTGGAACGGTCCGGTGTGCGCCGCCTGGTGCGTCTCGCTCGTCGGCAGCCTCCCGCAGGTGTTCATCTTCTCC
Organism: Pseudorhombus dupliciocellatus; assembly: GCA_016785235.1. Classification (NCBI taxonomy): domain Eukaryota; kingdom Metazoa; phylum Chordata; class Actinopteri; order Pleuronectiformes; family Paralichthyidae; genus Pseudorhombus; species Pseudorhombus dupliciocellatus. The sequence continues at coordinate 353,143 of JAFBJW010000232.1, forward strand.
CGGGTGGAGGTCGCCCCGGGCGTGTACGACTGCTGGGCGCAGTTCATCAAGCCGTGGGGACCGAGAGCCTACGTGACCTGGACCACCCTGGTGATCTTCGTGCTGCCCATCCTCACGGTGATCGTGTGCCAGGTGCGCATCTGCCGCACCGTGCACGTCAATTTCCACATGAAGACGCAGCACGCCGGGGAGCCGCACACCAAGGCGCTGTCCTCCAGGGCCAGCAGCGTGGCCGGGGTGTCCAAAGCCCGGGCGAAGACGGTGAAGATGACCGTGGTCATCGTGCTCACATACATCGTCTGCTGGACGCCCTTCTTCACCGTGCAGCTGTGGTCCGTGTGGGACACGGAGGCTCCCACTCACTGTAAGAGCACTGTGTAGTACTGTCACAATGTCTCCCCTCGTGCAGAGGGAAGTAGTACAGTTTACTACAAGTGGAGAATTAGTAGGACAAATAAAGGAGGCTCAAATATGTTACACAAAGAGAACTAGTACTTAGAGAGGAACTTTAAAAGATATTAAGACAGCTATTACATGGAAAACTGTACAACATGAGAGATACTACTAAGAAAAAGAAATGTGAGATAAATACAAAAAGATGAAAAAAATTAAAAATACTACAGTAATATTACACTAACAGGCATTTAGTGTAATACTACTTCTGACTTTTTGTGATTCAGACAAACAGAACATGTAACAAAAAGTTGATCCTCTATTTAATGAAATAATAGCGTCTATAATTCAAATTGAGCTCATAAGAACCTCTGTGTGTTTCCAGCGGCGCTCTTCACCATCCTGATGTTGCTGGCCAGCCTGAACAGCTGTGCTAACCCCTGCATCTACATGCTGTTCAGCGGGAAGCTGCCCAAGAGAGTGGTGGATGTGATGTGCATGCGTGAGCCAGAGCTGAAGGACTCCATCCAGGAGGAGGCCACCATGGTCAGCTCCCTGTACATCGGTCTCAAGAGCCTCTCGGCCAGCAGATAAGAAGCGAGACGTCCACAGTCGCGTCTCTACCTCCAGAGTTCTAGACACCAGGGGTGTGAGGATAAAAATCAAAGTCGAGTCCGTGCGTTTCAATCAGCTCCTCTGGTCTGAATGAAAAGCGTTTTAGCAATCACACATACAGTGTATGAACAGTCATTTGAGGGTTCAGTATCTTAAACTTCAGTGACTGGGATTGTACTACCGCCTGTTTTGTTCGTGGACGACCTGCTCAACCCCTGAGTGGTGGATTGCTGGGTTCATCGGGGCCACAATAGTGGACTGACTCGGGAGACGATGAGGTCATCTGTTGATCCACCCAGGATAGCTCCAGTTATTACTGGGCCCAACAGGATGAATCCAAATTACTTTGGGGATCTCTTGACTTTTGGTGTATTACCACCACACCTTCCGTGACACTGCCACGTCCATGTGTGACCTTCAGAGCATGGCCTGTGCTAACTGTGGTGTCGCCATCACTGTACCTCTTGTGTTGTGTATTCTACATGAAGTTCCTTTGTTTCCAGGGTTCATCGTGATTTGGAATGCATTGCATGCATCACGTTGTTTTTTACAAATATTGATGAGAATTACTAAATGGACACGTTATTTGAATTAATGACGTTACTTCTATTTTGCTGCATGTGAGCTTGTTTCAATAAAAAACATCATCTGATGGATGGATGGAAAATGGATTCAACCCCTGAATGTGATGGAAAGAAATGTTATTAATATCAAATGTATATTATGTACAGTATTGACTATTCTTCAGTATGCATTGTAGCTCATTGGTATGATCCATATACTGTGTATGATGATGACAGGTTAGTCATGTGACCACAGGTTGGTCCCTTTGCGGAATGTGAAGTGTCTTCAATCTTTCTACGTTTTTCAATGTCTTTTTTCTGTCGATAAATAAAATGTTCTGACTTTGCACGTGTCTGTTTTGTGTCGTTCCAACAGCGTCATTAAGGAAACATTCCTTGAGATTTGAAATAAAAACATGTATTTGTATTTGTAAAGAGCCTCACAGGCACGTTTTCCTGCAGAGCCTTGTTTTTCTGCTGCGCGTCATCTGTCAAATGTCACATCAGCTGCAGCGTCAGTGCGTCACACTAACTCAGGGTGAGGAATGTCATTAGAAGAAATGACAGCAGGGCTCTGCTCTATGCGCAGTCTTCCTAGAACCAGAGTCTTGATTTTCATCACCGACTGTACGGACTGTTGTTTGACCTTTAACTCTAATAGAACCAGCAGCAGCTGGATGCTGGGAGAGGAGGAGGGGAGGCGGGGTCAGGTGACAGGTCAGCTATGGTACCATTTTTAATATGAACCATGCGGCCTGTCACGTTCATGTTGTCAAGGTGGGAATTTATAAGTGGCTCAGAACTGGTCAATCCTGTACGGTGCACCGGGTCAGTACAGAGGAAGGAAACAGGGTGGTGGAAGAGATGGACAGATGTCTATTTTTGATTTATCCATTGACTTATATCTGCTTAGGCTCAGAATATTTTGCCTTCCTGTGGTGCTTCATTTTTTAAGTTTTTGGAATTCACTTATGTTTCTGCTGCTATAGAAATGGGACCTTTATATTAAAGAAGCTAAAGATAAATGCTTTGCATTAACATTTGTCCTGAAATCTCTTTAGAAGAGATTGGGTTCTGATGAAAAGTACAGAGGTAAGAGTACAGGAACATAAAAATCACTTCATCTTGATATATTCCATTTTACAGAGTGAAAAAAGCGATTGTGAAAATGGTTTTGGGGCGCGTTACATTATAGCTGTGTAGAACTGGCATCACTGGCCTTGTGGCCAATTTGCCAAAGTGCTCCTCTGCTGCCTGTGCTGCCACCAAAAAAAAGAAACTTTCCGGTACAAAAGCATTTCCCCTGAGAGACGATTCACAGGAAGACATCAACAAGACACCACCAACGACACCTGAACGCCTGTTCATGTTCTGTGTAAATCTGTTTGGAACAGGCTCTTTGATTGGCTTGTGATCATTCACAGGGGCTGCATCAGGATTATTCAAGTAATATTTGGAACAAAACATACTTCCTCACTGAACCAGTCTTAATTTCAGACTTCCTGTTGGCTATTTCAAAGATCTTTAAATTACCCAATGCTCCAGAATTTACCTTTCAAAACAGATGTTCAATACGATTTAGACTGCTGCTGTAGTTTATCTGAGGACATGAGGACATGATCGCGTCCATCAGCAGACTACATGCATACTGCCCCCCCCCCCAACTGATTGCTACAGAGCGCTGGTCCCCTCTGTATTACATCTTTATTAAAATTAACCACATCTCCAGATCTGACGCTGCCTATTCCCTGACCAATCAGAACACACGCAGCAAGTGTGACAGAGAGTTCACAAGATGATTACGTGATGGTTACGTAATCCACACATATACAATTACAGCAGCTGTCCGTGATGGAGGTTCAGTCAGCAGTGAATGGTGACGTACAGGTTCCACTTACTGAGCCCCAATGAAGCAATCAAGTGATAGTGGTGACAAGCAGCCGGCAACAAACAGAAAGGCAACATGTCAAATGCACAGAGTTCAAATGCAAACTTCAATGGCAGGAACGAGAAAGCTTCAAAAACACGAGGAGAGTGGACTGGGTGGGCACCTTCACGCTGGAGGAGCACACAGGCCAGGTGAGAGCTGTTAGCTGATTGATCCTCAGGATTACAAGGAGGCGGCTCTGCTGCTGCTTCAAGTGGACACACACACACACACACACACACACACACACACACCAAGCTCCTGGTGAACTGTGACTGTGGCCAGTGAAGACAGAGAGGACTGGGTTGCAGAGCTGGGATCCTAAGGTCAGTACATTTGTTTGTTAAACGTGTGCGTGGTGTCAATAAAAGACTGAAATGCAACCGTGTGGTCCTCGTGTGGGAGAGCTCCCCCGGCCTGGTCAGCTGCAGAAGCTCCAAAGGTCTGTGTGCAGCCAGACATGTGAGAGATTTCACAGAGCTGTTCCCTTACACCTCACAGCCAATTAACCAGAGTTCACAGCGCTGCCGTTGCACTGGAATAATGCCTATGTTAGTCGGCCTGCCATTTTTTACACGGTGTTACACAACAATAATTGGGTGGTGCTGTGTGTATGACAGATTTAATACTAATAACTGCCGCTCGCATTGCTGTTACTGCAGGGTGCAGCCATCTTGGATTTCAATGGCGAGGCTCCCTTTCAGACTTGAGGGGATGATACAGTCGGGTCAATAATTCTGAGCACTGAGGTGGAATGCAACACAGCATTAATCCCAAAACAAACAAATGCTCGACAGTTCCAGGGAAGCTGCCTGCGATTGTTTACTTCATGGATCTTTTTAAAAGATTTTTTACATTGTTTAGAATTCTGTATTTTTGTATGCTGCGTTATTTGTTTTTGTTTTGAATTCTTTGTTGCCTGTTTTATTTATTTTTTTTAGTGTCTCTTACTATAGCTCCTGTCCTTGAGAAAGTGTGCACCCAACAGTTTGTTGTATATTGTTCACATTCAGCCTTTTGTGTGTGAGGTTCTTTTGTTGGATGTATTGAGAAGAGGAACCGCTCTGTAACTACATTTAAACTGAAAACTTGTACAGTCGATCATTCGAATGAAATAATAGAATAAATGCATTCATTGTCCAAACTGTTTCAGAACATCTGAAATTTCACTTTGATTTCCATTTCCGTCTTTCTGATCGTTACTCTTTTGTTCTTGTGTTCATCAGACAAAACGAACTGCATTAGCTTCAGAGTGAATTCCACTTGCGATTCTGAGGTAAGACGTATTTGCTGATTTCTATATTAGCAGACACCTGTTTTTACTGACAATGATGAAGCACAAAGTAAATGATTCACAAAAATTCAAAAATTCAAAATTCATCACATTGTTTGACCTACCTGATTTTTCACATTGTCTCATTGAGAGGATTCCTCACAAAAAACCTCCAATGAAAGAACATTGCACATGAAGAAAGGGAAGTTTCTCCATTTCAGTGCTCGGCTGAGTGTTGTTAAGATGCAGTGCACATAAATGCTTCCTCGTGCTGCTCTATGCCTATTTTTTTTATCTTGTCTGTGAGAAAATGCATCACGGAATTCTGAAATGATTCAAACACAAGGGGTGTGTCATAATCCTGTTTATCACTGCAGTCTTTTAATGTGCTCTGCATTTTGTCCCATGGTGTGATTGCAGTACACAAGCAATCTGTGTGATACATAATGGCTAAATAATCAAAGAAACATGGCTGGCAACGCTTTGAAACATTGCAGGTTGTGATCATGATGGCCTGTGATGTTTTTTTCCCCACATCTTAGATGATCATGGGGTCATTTGGACCAAAAAGACAGCTGTACCTAATGAAGAAAAAACACCGATGCTGCCGTGGTCCTGATGCTTCACTGAGGGGTTTGAAAATCATGTTAGCATGAGATTCCCCTGAAACTTTTAAATAGACGAATAAAGGCTTGTATAATTCATGTGCCCGGCTTATGATTCATGTGCCGGCTTAATTAAAATGAAACAGGCCTGTGAGTTCATGATGTGCCACCAGTCCCAGAAATAGGCCTGAGTGCTTATTATTTCTCGGGCTTGAAGGCTGAGTTCATTTATCAGAGCAGCTCCACGACACTAGATGAGTGTTGTGCTGACCTTGAGACATTTTTACTCCAGTGTTTGAGTGGAGATAAAGTTACCCCCCCCCCCACCCTCCACACACACACAGTAACTTCACAGGCTTTTACTTCACATCATGCGAAAAACACACACACACAGTACCTTCACAGGCTTTTACTTCACATCATGCGAAAAAAAAACAAAAAAAAAAGAGATGTCACATTGTATTATTGAATTATATCTAAACTTTTATTAGAGTTTATGATACTGATGAACAGAAAGTCTTGGATTAAGTGTGAATATTGCAGTAGTCAGTGGGAGCGTGTACCTCCATAAAAGCCCAGTCCCTGTATGCGACCACATTCAGAAACAAGTAAAACATGTTAAACCAGTGACTACTGTCACACGCGTATGTTCAGTACATGATTGTGGCTAATGCTACATGTCCCAGTGTAAAGAGGAACATGACTGCAAGTGTCCTGGTCACCCCCTGGTGGCTGGCTGCAGGACATGTCACAGAGACACAACAGGGACCAAACTGAAATGCCAAAGTACACATTTCATCTTCATTTCACAAAACTTTATTTATTTCCAGGGGGAATAAAAGAGGAACAACTGAGATTAGAAAGAGTGGTCAAGAGGTTGGCTATGAAGAGGTAGAGACTGGAACGTACAGAAGATTTTCAATCAGCCGTTGCTGGTTTCAGAAGTCGTTGTTAATCCATTTTAATAAACAAGTCTGAGGAAAACATGAGTACCTGATGCATCCCATTACGGTGCAGTCCTTTCTCATTGCACATGGAAGCACAGAAAAGAGCACACAGACAATTTTCTTCCCATTTGCAATTTTGTGCGTGTAAATCCATTCGCTTACGAGCACGGCGTCACGTGGCGAGTTGCACGCATGGTCGGTGTAGGGTAGCGACAGTTATTTACTGTCGTGCTCAAGCTGAAGATGTGATTGCCTGTTTATAAAAAACAGAAGGAAGTAAGTTAGATAAAATGTTCAGTATGTTGCACAGTGGAGGAGATAGATGAGGAGCAAACTCCACAGGGATTGCAGGGGGCAGTCACAGACGTGGCCACGTTGCTAGGCAACTCGGTTGTGATGTTCTCCCCTGTAATAATCAGTCATTTGTTGCATGCAGCTTTCTGTGGGTCAATTTGTGAGTCCGGAACACGGCAACATCCTCCACGACCTGTTCTCCGTCCAACTCCTCGGCCTCTGTCTCATTTCCTCCTCTCTGTTTGCAAATGAAAAGTTAGGCTGAAGCATTGTACTAACTATCTTTTTAATAAATTAATATTGAGCACATTGTTACTGAGCCTTAACCCGACCTCTGGCTGCATAGCAGGAATGGGACAGGAAGACAGGTGTTATGTCATCATATTCATGCTGCATGACTCATCCTGGATTGATGAGTTGGACATGGCAGACACTTGAAGAATTCTTGGAACGATTTCATGTCCAAGTCCACTCTTTGTGTTGATCTTCAGCGTGTTGAATCATTCTGAATCTCAAAATTAGCCTAGGACACAGTAAACCGCCCTTTAGACAGGCCCAGGTTGAGGTTCAGCACGTCCAGGTTATCACAGAGGGAATAAATCAGAGGGGAAACCATGCAATTCAGTCTTCTGCTCCCAACTCCCACGGGATCAGACGTAGAGACAGAATTCCTTCAGGTAGGAAGAGGCAGATAAGAGGAAGCTGTTGGAACTTATCCATTTTTTCCGTGGGTTGCTGAGCACTGTGCTCATTTAACGAAGGCTCCAAGCACAGCACAACCTTCCAACTGGGTGTCCAACATTCCTTGGTTAGTGTTAGCTCTAAGCTTTAAGCAAAGCCACACAGATTGAATCCATTTGGAAAATTGTTCCTTGTTTAAGCACATTAAAAAACTACTGGGTGTTTTGCCTCAGCATTGCTAATAAGTCTCTATTTTAAAGAGAATAGGCCGGACACTTCAAGGGCCAATCAGATTTCAGCTTTCACTCCTGGTTCACGACTACCTCTAAAGGGGCTCTGAAAGACCAGCTCTATGCGTAGAATCCATTTTATTACAGAAAACAAATGTGTTTTTTGTGAGCGATACTACCAATCCGCCAGATAACGATGGCAGTTGTGTTGCTCCGCTGCTCAGAGCTTGAAGATTACAGCAGATAGCTGCTGAAGGGAACTCTCCCATCTGCAACTGTTGAATGAAACACCCACCACCTCACTTTCCTGGAAGCAGGTGCTTTGTTCCTGATGACACCAAGATGTTGCACTCTGGCTCACGTGGAAAGCAGAACAGTGGGATCAGTGACATGTGAAAAGATGAATCTAGCCTAACAACTAGTCTTTCACAGCTCCCTGGCTGGAACTGTACAACTAGACTGAATACCTTTTATTATAATGTATTGTTCTCCTAGCCATGGAGTTCATCATTTCTCTTTCATCATTTCACCTTCATTTCACTGTCATTGCCTGCAATGTCATGTGACAAATAAAGTTTCTTGCTTCTTTCTTGAATCTTCTTGATTGTATAAGTCTTTGTGGCTTTGTTGGCTATACACACTTATTGTTATAATAGAGTAAACAATAATAGAGCAAATGTATGTACAGTTATTGTAAAAGATGCAAATGAGTGATGACGAAAAATGATGACAATAGCTGCGTAGGATAGATTGATAGATTGCAGGGCGAAATTGAAGCTGCCGCAGGTGAAGGCAGCTGAAGGCTGCAGACATTAGCAGATGGAAACCAGAGGCACAGGGAGAGCACGTTGGCTGGTAGATTGTTTGCAGCAGTGATAGCTGACAAGCCGAGAGCTGAAAATATCTTATCAACCTCGACGGCCTCAATTTTACGGCTGATTCCAATTCAGGACTTTACATTAAAGAGCTGTTCCCGCAGCTACATTCCACCCTCATTTTCCCACATTGTTGGATGTGCTGCACACTTTCTGGATCAAAAGCACTCATTGAAGGAACACGACAAGGATTTCAGAAACATTTTAATCCACACAGATCAAAGGTTAAGATTCCATTTCAAATGCATCGCATGCCCCCAATCAGCAGCAACGTAAACTTAATGTTTCATACCATTTGATAATGATTCAAAAAGACTAGATTACTGACATCCATCTGTGAATTTGGCAGAACTCAAGAGAAAATCCATGATCAAGAAGAGCGCAGGGATGTTAACACTTGAGTCTTGTCGAATGAGTGAGGAGCAGAGCTGTGGTTTGGCATACTAACAAGAGAGACGCTGTGAGGGCTTCCAAATAAGATTCATATTCAAGCGTCACTTTAATTTCCAGCTTTTATCTCCCTACCTGCCTGGAGGCTGTGTAGTGATGAAGAGAAAACTCACCTTTCTTACATGCAGCCATCAATCTTCATGAAAAAAAGAAGGAATCAAAGTCACTCTATGTTCTCGCGTTACGATGATGATGTTCAATCATCCTGACTTTGTTAATTATACATAGACTAATCTCGCACTGTGCAGGATCCATTTACCAGGGGAGCAGGCTATAAGGGGCTGAACAGTCCCCACACTGAGGGGGCTGGTTATGGTCAATACGCTTGTGGAGTGTTTGATTCAAACCCTCGAATACAATAAAAAGATGAAGGATTTCAATCAGCTCAAACTGTGTTGGGCCAACACGCTTTAAATGCAATCGATTGCAGCGTATTGGAAAAAGCTGCTTCCCATTGGCTAAAAAGAGATTCCTCCTCTTTCAAGGTGCATTGTGTAGATCCAGTGTTTGTGTCCTCAGTCCATTCTATGGTGAAGAAAACAACAATTCATACAATTTATATGAACACACCAGTGAATCGTCATGAGCAGCGAGGAAAAAAATAATAATTTATGAGAGTGCCCAAGGGTGGGAGCAGCACACAGGGGTGATATGTGAAGATGTATTTAATGAATGCCTCTGCCTTCGTTAGCATGTCCATCACATGTGAGTGAGTACTGCTGGCCTTTCTACATCCACACAGACAGAATGTGTGCATTCCTCATCACGCCCCTCTGATGTGTACCTACACACCAGTCAGCTGTGTGTGGTTGGTATTTATACTGGACTAACCTGTTTCCCCCGCATACACTCCACGGACAGAGAAGTGATGGTCTGTCAGGTGGTTTGACACTGCTGGACGTCATTCGAGCTTCTTTCAAGCTTGACTGACAGAGCACCCTGTGGCACATTTCCACGCACCTGAACTGCAGGAGAGCAACACTGGGCAACGTTTACAAACCGTGGCTGAGATCCTTTCGCTGGCTGGATTAGCTCACCATCAAATGGGAATACAGAACCCCAGCATCAGAACTCCCTCTGTATTCCTAATAAGCAGCCACGTCAAACATGCTGTGCGGCTGTTATTAATGCGGTGGGACATGGAACACGTGTGACTCTGACCACGTTGTGTTGTGGACAGATCTATACGACTCACTGTCAGGTGGTGCGTCATCATGATGTGAAGATGGGATGAGACCTAGATGGGGACTTTGTAATGATGTAGAAAATGGAAGGTAAAATGATTCAGTGATCTTCCTTGATTCTTTGAAATGCATCAGTGGTATCAGGGATAACATTTCAGAGAGTTATTTAGATGATGACCTTTAAGAGGAAGCTATCATCTAAATAACACAAGCTGGCCTGATTCAGCTTTGGTGGTATCGGCTCTGTCGTTTGTAGATTGTATTTATTATGTTGTGTGAACCCAACAAAAATATTCTGTTATTTGCAAGTGACTGCTTCTGCTTTGGGATGCAGACCGAGCAGATCCCAGTGTCACTCAGCCTTATCTTAATGAGGCAAAGTGAGCCACCGATAAAACCTCCTCTGTGTTGCTCTGAGCTGGAAATGGATCAGATTGTCTTCTTTGGTTTCTTCACTGTGATGAGACACATGAAACAAAGGACACACAGAAACCTGATAAACCTTTGAGGGGAAAGTCATTTTAGCTTGTCATAATATAAGAGGCTGCATTAAGGCGTAGTGCAGCAGCACTGCAGGTTGTTCTGCTCGAGATTGAAGATGAGGGCTTAATGCAGATGCTGGTGCAGTATATTAGTAGTAACCCTGACCCTCACATCACTTTGGTGTTGATGATCATTGGGAAAAGTAATGTTGATGGACATTTGCCTCATGGTGCCATTTAATGCTCAGATGTTGTGTAATCCAGCCTGATCTTCTGTTTCCCACTGAAACGTACCTGTTGCCAGGGAATGGAGGGCGGACGGGACTGAGACGTCATCCAGGGAATTACATAATTGCAGCAAAAGATGCCTTGGTAGCCGTTAGCAGCTGCTAAGCGATTCTTGCCCATCTTTCAAAAAAGGAGATAATGTGATCTCTCGTGAATGCACAAGCAGCGGCGCGTTCCAGCAAGGCCAGATCTGCCATCTGTTCGCTTGCTGGGGAGTTAAATGTGGCTCATTTATAAACGCCCTTCATGCCCTTTAATATGCTACCAATTTATCCATTAAAATCAATTACAGATGAGCAATATCACGGTGCTAGAAAAAAACTGTGAGGAATGACTGATTAATTATAGGCCAATCAATCATTTCATGAAAGCCCAAACTGATACATTTCAAAATAAACATTCCCAGAGATGCTTATGGTTTTGTTTGTCTGTTGTGATTTACCTCAAATAGACAAAAGAGCGGCAAGCCAAAAAGACCTCTATCTACCAACAACCCAAAAATTAACTATTAGAATCCTTTTCAGTGTTTTACATCACTTTAGGGTTGGATTGTGTACTCCCTGCAATATGCTTTCATTTGGAATGAGGATAACTTCTCAGTCTATAAAAGGGAGAAATCCAAAAAAATTAAACTGCACTCATCATCTACTCCTCCCTGTATTGATGTAGGGGTTTGGGTCCACGAGACACTTCTGGTGCTTCAGGGGTAAACTTTGCTGCAGTCAAATTTAATCCAATTAAGGTACACAGATAATAAAACAGAGAAAAATAACATGCCATCACACTGCTCAAGTTATGTCATCCAAGTGTCTTCGAGCCATTCTAATTCAGCTAGGAACCTGATCATTTATATTGTGTTTGAAGCCTGAAACCAGCAGCTGCCTCTGCGCTGATAATGAAACAGCGGACATTAGCTTTCCATCCAGGAAACCCTTTATTTACACTTATTGTTGCCACTGCTCTTCATTCGCCAGCTTGATCAGCCCTACTCCACAGAATCGAAGGGTTGAATAGAATTGGGTTTATTATTTATCTCCAAATAATTCCATCGAGTCTGTAGTCAGTATCAGGCGATACAATGCCAACCTCAGGAAATGTTTCATGAGGTTGCTGGTGTTAATTACCAATAGCTCCAGGTCTCTGCTGACGGTCTCAGTGTTTGCTATAATATATATAATATATCTTACCCTTGTATTGACTTTAGTCTCTGTATTGAGGAGCTGTCAGTTACTTCCAGTATTAATTGAGATCCTGCGGCTTTATTTGTGTTTTACTTGCAAAGCTGTGTGACATCGAGATCAGTGCAGTGACAAAACGCACCTGAGGCTGGTGGCCTGGGATGGATAAGACTCACAAATGGTTTTGCTGTGAGGTGCCTGGAAGCTGCACTGAAGGATTACCTGTGCTGTGTGGGGGTGACTGAAGGCTTCTTCTCCAAAGCCTGGTGTTTGCCAGCCCTGCTGTGTTGGGTGGCATGTGGTGCATACACCTAATGTAGATCTTAGAGGCTATCTGACGCAGTTCCGGCCCATTGGTTGTTTGATGTGTCTTAGCATATTCTTTGCATTCCTGCATGAGTGTTGCACAGCTTCATGAAGGACGTCTCTGCACTTAGAGACAGCGTCAACCCTGAATACGTTACCTTGAACAATGAACGTGAGCTCTCATTTCTTTGGGAGACACAAAGGAGCCTGTAACAACTCTTCCTGATGCCGAGCAGCGTGCACAACGTTGTTCCAGGTTCAGTGTGTAGACCCCCCGTGGTGCCGCTCTACTGTTTGCTCTGTGTGTGGCCAATCTGTGGATGCTGCTGTATCAGATACTCAGCCTCTTCATTCATTCATCTTCAACTGCTTGTGCATTACTGGGTTGCGAGGGAGAGCCAATCCCAGCTGTCGCTGGGCGAAAGGCGGGATACACATACACATACACATGCATGTTGTTGGACTGTGGGGGGAAACCGGAGAACCTGGAGGAAACCCACACAAGCACGGGGAGAATATGCAAACTGTACACAGAAAGGCCCTGACCAGGTCTTGAACCCAGGACCTTCTTACCGTGTTGCCATATTCAGGCTTTGCGTAGTCCATTTCTGGTATCATGGGGAACATATATGAAGGAAAAATAACAGTAATGTTTAAGACTCAAAACAGTATCCTGGTGTTTTGCTTTGTTTGTGTTGCTTGTGTTGTTGAAACTAGAGAGGAGGCTTTTAGAAGTCAATGGCGCAGCACTGTAGCTCTCTCATCAAGGTTGTCGACCCTCCATTTCCTTTCATCGCACAAAGCATATACACATGTTCTCATCTTCTGCTTCTGTGCCCTCCAAAAGGAAGGTTGTCTCCTGAGGTTGTTGATCAATCAAACAGTGCAGTGTTTCTGTCAGAGGTTTTGAATTCATCAAGAACAAGGTCAGTTTGTATTTTCTGCATATGCTGGGCAATATGGGCTAATTATGTGGGTCACTGTGCTAATCAAAGCTGACATCCCTGCCTAAGGTCAGCAGGGACCATGTGTGACATACATGTAGCCCAAATACCTTTGACACAGCGAATCTGATGAATGATGTGTAACCTTTAGCTTGGTCATGCTTATGCACTAACAACATCCCTTATTGACAAGAGCCCATGCTACTCTCACAGGGGGAGCGAGGCTGTCTCTTTCAATGAGGACATCTCATTAAGTGTCGTGTTCAGGAAATAATGAATCAGTTAATCAGGTCCATGCCTCGGCTCTTTGACAAAACACAATTTGACTCTTAAAGCAATTACATTTTAAGAGCAATGCAGAACCCTTAATTTGGAGCATTAGTTTGAATGAGCATCTCATACTATCTGATCATCCAGAAGCTATTTGCTATTCCCAATTTCTCCCCTTTTAATTTAAGATGTAAAATATGCACAGCCACAGATTAATTTGGGAGGAGTTGACACAACTAATGAAGCTGTCATCAAGTCCTGCATTGGCACAAGCATGGAAACATAGCAGCAGAGTGAAATGAATGGAAAGTACATCAGGCCTGCCTAGTGTGGTGAGACATCTTGGAGCATGAAATGTTGACAGTGATGATCCAAAGTAACAAGGATTTACTTTGGGTAAAGGTTTTGTGATACTGTTGCTTCGTAGCCTGCACTGGCGATTTCTACATGGATGTCAGTTCATGTCATTGCTGTCACTCTGGACCTTTTCGGTAACAAATTCAAAATGCATGTATACCATTTTGAACATCCATATATATTGCTAAAACAACATCCCACTCCACGCCTGTACTTGCCCACCAGTGTATTGCAGCACACCACTTTGGAGCTCCTGCTGTGCAGCCATAATTAAGATCTGAACCCACCAGTCATGTTTCAGACGGAGAACACTGACACAGGCACATGTTGCAGTAATAGACTTGTCGCTCATGTCACATGCTTCCACTTTGTGCAGCGATACAATGAAACAACCAAAGCAGTCTCGCCGTCACATTCCGATTTTGACACATTATAGGATATGTACTTAAATGCTAAGAGCCCCATAGCAACTTATTTGGCTCAGAAGCTTTGTTCGGCATAAAGGGGAAGCATTTTTTTAAATTACCCTCCAATGGCTGTAATAGCACATAATGTGTTCATTCTTTAGATACTTTCAAGCTCACATCCACCCCCACCAAGCATATTGTATTTTTTGTTCTGCTCCACCATTTCTTCAGCACTGGGAAAATAAGTACAATTTCAATGAATCAGGTACAGGTCCAGAAAGACCTTATGTAAATATGCCAACAATGCAATTTAGCAAGGCATCATCTCCAGAGAGGAGAGAGGTTTCTCTCCTCACTTGAAATGGATCAAAATTGGAAAAAAAAAAACTAATCATAATAATTATAATGATAAATGACTAATCTCTCTAGTATTTTATTTCCTTTCACAAAAGAAAAGAGTCCTTTAAAGTTGTCATATTGATGGGACTGAAGTGGAAGGATGATTAAACGTCCTAGTAAGTGCTTGAGCACGTAATGATTAGAATCTTTTTTTTTTAAAGAGAAGAGGTACACAACACCAAGTGCTCGCTTTCCCAGATCAGACGGATTCTCTGTTCTCAGATTTGTCTCAACAGGAGCAGTCACCAGACAGTAGGTTTACAAATTAAGCTGTTGATTCAATCCAGATCAATCAAGCTGTAGGAGTGGAGAAGCTCTGTACACAGAACACAGTGAGCTGTGGTTCAACAGATTTACTCTCATATGAAGATAAAGGCTTCTTAACGTTCAAGGCATTTGTTTTTACCAGGAAACACCTCCCTGTTTTATTGATCATGTAATGGCGTTTCCTCCAAACAAATCTCTTCTCATTTGGCTCCTCATCACTCTCACTCAGTGTGTTGTCTGTTTTCGTTGTATTACCTCACCACAAGGGGAATTCACAACAAAACACCTGGAACATGTTACTCTGCTTGAACGCTTCCTGGAAACAGCTGCTCGGCTCCAAAAATGGTACACACGTCAGAAAAGCTGTCAAACATACTTTAAATACACTTTTAAAAGTCCAAACATACTAAGACGTTTGTAAACGTAGTTTGATAAGGACACAATGACAGCACAAACACATACGCTGATGTCAGCCACGGGGCGATTGTTGCCAACGCGTTTTCAGTGGAGAACTGAAACGCAAACAGCAAGTGCTGATGATTCATTGATTGTCCTCAACACAATCCAGCAATCAAGAGAGCGACACGGCAGCAGAAGGGGGAGTACACACATCCAGCTTATCAAGATCCGCATGAATCCTTCTGACATTCAACACGTCCGAATGCTGCATGGACGCTTGCATGAGGCCAAAATCAACAAGGCCAAAAGTCCCATAATATTCAATAATGTAATCAATCAATTATATATATATATATGTTATAGTTGTCCAAATGGGTTTTATGGAAGTATATTATATTACCAAACCTTGAATTTGTTGTTAACATGCTGTGAGCGTCGTCTAAGATATGATCAGAATTGTCCCCAGAGCAGATCATTTAAAGCCTCTGGTTCTGAAATATTAATATCTGGTTGCCGAGGGCAGAGGATTTCGATTGTGTTCTTCCCGGGGTGACGCACCACATGGTATTTTTACACAGCTAGGTGGTTATATCAGAGAGCAATACACAAGATAGTTCTTGAAAATATAGCCAACGTGAGTTAAAAACATTGGCACTGTGTCACACAATAGTTTATTAGACAATTTAACAGACAAATGTAGAAACCTCCTGGCAGTGTAGCCCCCATTTCAGAACAAATGACAGGGTTTGCAGCAATGTCTTCTTCGACCTAATTCATCGAATTCTAATGTTTTCATTTCAGAAATTGAACTATCAGCAGAAAAATAACTTCATTCAACATTTGCAAGGATTTATCTAAAGTTTGAAGTGTATTCAAGTATAAATATGCGAGTTGTAATCAAGCACACACGAACACCTTTTATTCTAACTTCTTTTTATTAGCTTCAGCTTTCATCAACACAACACTGAGTCCCTCTCATAAAGTGAATGTCTGCCGGATCAGGTGGAGGACACTGTTGTGTTAAGCTGACATACAGCGCCCTCTAGGGGAGACTGCTCATCAACACCATCACAATTAGCCACCATGATGTAATGATGTAAATATACTGTGCTCAGTGTAAATCTTTAAATCTTTTATCACCTCATTTCCCTGACAAGGCCACACCATAGTATATATCACTATTATCATCAAACCCATAGATAAACTAAACAAGTACTGTAGGGTAAGGACGAGATCCCTGACATGGCATGGGTGTATTTGTTTCCTACTCTGTCCAGGAGATGGCCCCACTGTCATTTGGGACACGTAAATGTTTCACGCACCGGATGGGAATGAGGGTGGCGATCATTTCCATTAGAGCTGTGGAAAGATAATGGGAACATTGATTAATACGTATGACAATCCCTCTGCAGCTTCTGTTTTGGGAATTACAAACGATTCAGAGAAAACCAAGTGACTTCAGTTTCATATCACAACCGTCAGCAACCAGGTGACCATTACTATAATGTGAGGACACACACACATCATCATGCAGTCTGCTCAGTTAAACCCTTGTAAACCACAGACTGACACAGACATAATGCAATATGATCTGCTCTGGGGATCAGGATGAAGGCCTGGCGAGTCCTTGCGATCGCTCCATCTTTGCTGTTCCTGGCATCTCTCTGTCATCAATCAGGCAGAGGCATGGACACCTCCCAAGGTCAGAGCCCAGCTTGTCAATAAGAAATGTGATTTATCGTTTTGGCCACAGGCGGCACCGACATGTGTCTGTCAGATGCCCGTGTGTTAGCATTTAAAGGTTTTATGAGACTGAGACTTGTGCCACATTAATATGGTTTCTCTCTTTAAATGTCATAAAAAACAGTTTTAAAAAACAGGGTTGAAACTGTGAAGAATTTGTATGATAAGTAAGATAAGTATCTTAATTTAAATGAGAACAGAGATGAGAAGTCTTGTGTAGCTCTACTCTGCTCTGCTTTCCTGATAAAACAAAAAAAATGTAATAAAATTAAGCTAATGCAACTGTTTTAAAATGTTTGTTGAAAATGTGAAGACTAAAAATAAATTAGACTGTTGAGGTATTAGTACCATTTAAAAGTATTTTTTTTGCAATTGTACGTTGTTGCTGTCTCCATCTGTCTCAGGCAGTGTGTGGGCTGAGGACAGAGGCCCACTGTGATCAGCTCCTTGGATGGATACACAGGAGTATGTGCCACAGCTGGCAGGCAGCGGCTGCCACTTAGTGTGCATTATTTATCCAGATTATTCATAGGGCAGCTTTCAGCTGCCACACATGTGAGCAACTTGTGCTGATCCTTTGCTGGCGGAGCCGAATTCACAGGACACGCAGACAAATCTAGTAAAAAGCTCCTTATCCAGCTCATGAAGCGGTTCTGTTCAGAGGTTATGGACGGCTACCGACATTTCTTTCACTGAGTGTATCCATATTTTATTTTTCTTCTTCATTTTAAGTCCTTCCAAAAGAGACTTATATAATTCTGCAACATGTCCAGGGTTTATACTGGAATCCTTCATAAAATGATGCTGTGCCCGGTTCAGTACCTGATCTCAAACTGACATTTAGGGGTAAAAGCAGGTGGATGTTGTTGCTTCAAAAAACATTTTCAGTCTAAGTAAAGATAAGCAAAATGGCTAAACCTAAACTGCAACATGAATAAGAAAAAATCATGGACATTGAAAAATCCTCACATTTAAATGCTCAGTACAAAACACATAAAATAAGACTGAAGCACTTGAGTCAAATGTGATGTAAATCCAGAAACCTCGCCGAGATCAGAGCGGACCAGAGCCGGCTGCTCTGGATTGAGTTGTGAATGGAGGAGAAGGAAAACGACAGCTTCATGCTTCCTTCACCCAGACAGAGCACGTCTGCATTCCTCATCTGGTTTTAAACTGATTTGCCTGGAGAGAGCATGTCCCTGTCATCAATTACAGGAGATTTTGCCACAACAAAGCTGATCAGATAAAAATGCAGCAGAAGTTTGCTCTCCTCCACTGAACACGTCAGGCGGCGCTCCCTGCTGTGAAGCTGCATGCATAAACTGATTTCCAGGATTCTCAGAGTTGCCGCAGAGCTCCGATTAGCCTCATTCATAAACAGCCATTTCCCCCTTTACAGTAGCACAGAGGCCCTGACGTCGTGTATTAAATCATCTTCAGCAGTTTTGTCATTTTAACACACTGATGGGCCATTATCACAACCAGTTACCTAAAGAACCGATTTCATGACTTGATTTCTGACTCAGGGTAAATGCATTTCAAAAAAGACAAAATCCTGGACCTATCGTCATCATGAGGTGGCCACAGCAGTGATCCTTAACCTCCTTAACCACAGACGCCGCGTTTACAGCTTGTCCCAGTGCGACTCCCCAACGGACGCACAACAACAAACAAAGAAAATATTAATGCTGCTTTAAATAATTTACTGTGTACAGAAAACTCAGCATATCCACTAGACTTAAACTGACTGTACACATTCTGCACTTAGCAAGTTTGTGTGAACCGATATAAAGCTCCTACCATGCAGATGTTGTTTTTTTGAAAAAATCTGGAGGCAAACTTTTTGACCCACTCACTACCTTTATTATTCTATCTTTTTGGTTCTGTACAGTCAGTATGTGAGACTGAGACAGTAGTAACAAAAACATAAAGACACACAGACTACACATCAGAAGCCAGTCCCCCCCCCACGACTCTCAGTGAAAGATGTGTAAAATTGGACAAAGATTGGATCTGACAAATTGAACCGTCGAGGTTGAAAGAACAGCTCTGAGCTGATTAGATTTGTAACCGTTGTGGATGGCTGCTAAATGACTTCACTATGTTCCCAGTAGAGCTGTGGACTGCCGCAGAGAAGGTGAGGTGGTAATCCAGTTAAACAAATAGCACCAAGTGGTTGGCTTCAGTGAAGTGTCACCTGCATCAATAGGTGTGAAACAACCTAACAGACAATCTGTGTAGGTGAGTAAACACTGCTTACCCATGAGTCACCTGAGCTGCTGTGGACTCGAACACGCCACCCACCCCTCCACCAGTGTAGTGGTGAGTTGATAATGAATGAACCTCCTCAACCATCCCATGATTGTTGTTGTCAGGGTCTCTCTGTGCTGCCCTCTAGTGGACGTGCTGCTTGATGCGCTCGCCTTCATGGAGGACGATTAGAAATAGATGAGCAGTGACAGTGACATAGCTGGAAATGGACGCATCTCGTTAGTATGTCGACAGACTGCACTAATGAACCTTCAGACGAACAGAGCAGAAATCAGTGATGAACCAGATCAGCTGGAGGAGGAGCAATAGAGACGCGAGGTTCGCTGACGGAGGCTGAAGGAGCTGAGGATGTGGAAGCCCACACCCTGTCTCAGACACACAGCAGGGGTCCCCCATCGCCAGCACCACGCTGCGGCGCCTGCTGTGTAAGAGGTTCTTAATGAGGAACGGATGGGGTGGGGGGGGGTGCTTGAGCTGATCAGGGCTGTCTGGGCACACAACTGATTTGGGACAACAGTGAATTTCAGCTCAATGCGTAACAACAAAACAATACACAACACAAGGCGCGGTTTGACGTGAAGTGTTGTGATGTTTCCATGAGAACATCGGCCCTCTTGTTGCACCTCTGTTCCTGTGATTGGTTATTAGCCACTCTCACAACCGACGCCAATAACTGAACAAAGGTGAAACATCACAGCTCCTGATCCAGTATGTGAACTGTGACAGGCTAGGCTAACGGTTAGCCTTAAACCTGTGTGTTCAGTTAAAATAATATTACTAATAATATTATTAATGCCTGTGTAATTCCGCAGATACTCAGTTCTCTCTCTAAGCAGGACACAAGGTGTCTTTCATATCTAATTTCAGATGGTCCAGACAGAGAGGCACCATCTTTAAATCATCTGTTATTGCACCAATATCCAATGGGACACAAATCCCCACATGTGCTGTAACACAGAGTGACAGAGGTTCCAGCCATTCATTGATGTGCTGTTAGGATGAGGACACTGTGGGACACATCTTCAGACTTGGGGGTGACAGTTGCTCATGTTGCTTTGGTAGCATTTGGATATTCTTGCACCTTCTGGTCTCCTTGATGCATCAAGTCTACATTAAATTCTCCTGCATAGGAATCAGCAGCTGCTGAGTTCTCCATTCACCAGCCTCCAGAAAACTTCCATAACACGTACATGTAGAGAGTGTAATGGTAAATGTTCACTTCAACACGACTGAACCAGAGTTATGAGATAAGACCCAGATCATGTAAAGCAGATCTCAAAGCAGTGATAGCCAGTCAGCGCTGCAGTAGTTTATAGCAACATTATTTGGTTTCCTGGTATAATTTCCTTCATGAATACTGTAATTGTTCCGTCATGCTGTGATTTCACCCTCCTGCAGCACTGCCTGCATGAATATGGATGAGTCCAGCAGTTTTCCTACTTTTGCATGCTCCAAACCGCCTCAGGTCCAGAGGCAGGTGTAGCACTGCTTCCTGTTGGGCTCATCGCGGAGGATCCCCCTCGGATGAGTAAAACAGAGCGCTCGCTGTCTTTTGGTGGAGCCGTTGGGGATACAAGCTAAATTACACGTGGGCCAGAGATCACAGTGAATTATTTATGTGCCTCCTGCCCCTGTGCCCTGCTGCACGTCTCAGTATTGCATCGCAGGGCGGGGAGCAGAGTCAGGCCAGGACATGGCCTCTAGCTCTTATTACAACCTTGTATTCCTCTAGCAGCCATCATAGCAATCGATAGAGTTTATCCCCTGCAGGGTTTTACTGGACTCAGAAAGCAATTGAGGGATGAGTTGTGTAAAAGAGGGGTGTCTGTTATCTTAATGGTTGGAATACAAAGCAGCTTTTTAACCAAGGACAGGTGATGAAGTCATTAATAGCACGCAGTTCAATTATTTCCTCTGAGCGGTCCATTGCATTTTAAAGATCAGTGGACAACAGCCCCCCCCTCCCCTGTGACACTGACACAGATACATTGTGGAAGTGATTGGATTGTCGGATGTGGCCCAATTGGTTTGGCTGCGAGTGTCGTGGCCTCGGAGCAGAGCTGAAGGAGGCAGATAAGGGACAATGGCACCTGATGAAGATGATGGCTTCAGGGGGGGACGTCTTGGGACGGAGCAGAACATGTAACCACGGCTAATCCGATCACTGGCTCCATGCTCTGTGGGATGTCTTTTGAGTTGGGTGCAATATCAGAGGCCAGCTGTAAGTGACTCAGGCTCCGGGCTCTGGTTTGATGCCTGTATGATTTGCATCAAAGGGCAACTTATTGTTGTCGGGTGTGAAGAGACGGAACTGAACAAATAACGACACGATACATGATGTGTTTATCACATTAAGACAATAGAAAAGATTCTGTTTATTATGAGGTTATATTATTAGCTTAAAATGACAGAGCTCGTAGCAATAATCTCCCAGCTCTGTATGTCAAATATTGATGTGCACTTAGGTCAGAACTGAACACACCAACAGCACTCTCAGTATTACAGAGCATTAAAGTTTCTGTCAGTGGGTAATAAATATTAATTATTATACATATACTTGCCCACTGCTCATTTTGTCTTCCTCTGTATGTGGATATGATTGGCACAGTAAAGACTAGAATGTGACAAAAAGCCTTGTGGCTTCCAGGTGATGTTTGTTGTTACGCAATGTTTTTGTACCTTTGAAATAATCTGCCAGATTCACGACATTAAAGATGCCGCGTCCTCGAGCAGCAGCTGCAGCTCATCGCCGCCTCAGCAAACACTGCGAAACCTTGAGAACAGTGACAACGCCGACACAATAAAGCAACAGCACCGTGATCTCAGTTCCAAGGAGCTGACGGTTGGAAGCGTGCGCTCTGCTTCCTCTGGCTGGCTGTCAGGGAGGGAGACGTGTCTTTGACAACAGCTCACATTGTGTTGAAAGTACAAACCTCTCTTTGATCACTAAATAGTGCAGAGAGCTTCCACACGCCTTCGCCTAAAGTTAGCAAAACATTTAACAAGATAAGACAGAATGAGAAAGTCAAGATAGAGTTTACACTTAATGAGTCGGCAGGGTGCAGGACACCGTGTGTGTGTCACTTCTGATCACTGAAAGGTTGGTGTTTCATTTTCACGTCTCTGCAGAGATTCACATTTTTAACACGTATATTTAAATTGAGGCTTGTTTCAGCTGTTAATGTATTTATTGTGAACGTTCAAAACAACAAAGTTAGATCTCATTAATGACCCGGCAGCACGCGAGAGAAGAACACCTCCAACACAGATCACATGTGCTGCTGTGTTCATCCCCGCTCGCCTGATTCTGAACGTATCCGCTCTTCTTCCACCATGTTAACTGACTGGGTGCATCACATGGGTGAAAGACCCTGTAATAACACCTCACATCCAATGTTCCCACCCCTCATCTATCTTTGAAATCCTAAAATACACAGGCTTGTCGGTTTTGGCTCACTAATATATTTGGTTGGGTTTTGGTCTGAGAGAGCTATAATGGACAGAGGATGGATGGAGGGAGTTTTAGTTTTAATAAAATCCCCAATCCCTGATTTCAACTAGCCGTTGTTGGTTTAGTTTGATAAGTAAATTAGTTTAATGGAGCTGATAAGTAATCTGCAACAGGATTTAAGACGAAACTCACAGCCTGGACCTTAGTTTGTCAGAGGAGAACACTGAGGTCATAATCAGAGCTCTGAGCTGCTCATATTGTGCAGGATGATGAGAGGGAGAGGGAGTGAATTTTCAATATTGTGATAAATAAGTAAGATGAGCATGGAGGGTGGAGAGATGGATGAGGCTGCAGGGGCTTTTTGTGGATTTATTTTTAACATGAAACACCCTTCTCATGTTTGAATTCTGTGGACAGCCAACGTCGTTATTTGAAAAGGAGACTGAATTTTGGAGAAAAAAAATGCCTCATACTCAAAACATTTTGAAGCTAATTGCCAGTTAGAACATACCAGGAAGAATGACTGTGATCAACCATAGTGTGGCAGGAAGTGCAGCTTTGCATTTCCTCCTCAGAAGTAAGGGGAGGGGCAAGCAACAGAATTAAGAACACCTGAGAGCTGGGGAGGAGTGACCGTCATTAAGCCAAAGACAGCAGAAGGAGATCAACAGGAGGTGACACTAAACAGGAAGAACTCCCAAATATACCACTGGGAAGCAGACGTACCAGCCAGGAGGACTCCAACCCCGGAACCCTGGAGTGTGTGTAAAGTCTGGAGATGCCTTTTGCCCAGCACTTGGAGCTTCAACTGGGCTTAACAACTTCCAGATAAGTGGTCTCTGCCTTCTTCTCCCCTCGCAGCTACTGTCTTCAACTTCCCACCGGCCACAGCAAACCCTCTTCCTATCCCATCTACTCCATACCCCACCCCCATCTACACATGCAAGGCTGAACTGAACTTTTGAGCAATATACCTGTTACTGCTGTTCAAAATAAGTTGAACTTCATTTTATGAAGTGGTTTGTAGTTTTTGCCTGTGACATCCTTCCAGATATTTTGTGTTATCGTTAGCTGGGCTGTGAACTTTATTCAGTAATACAGTTACCTTAAGAGTTTTATATTTGCTAATTTTCTTATTTATAGAAAGAATGACACACTGATTCGTGATTAATATTTGCCTACTGATATACAAACTTCTCACAACCTCTAGGGTTAAAGCCTAAAAATGATCAATACAGTATTGTAATACACAGTGCAGTGAATGTGCAGCAGTACCTTCACTGAGGCACATGTACAGTGTTTGACAAATACTGTGTGTGTCAGCTCTCACACACACATGCACAGTGAAACCCATCTCTTTTTGTGACGCCCCAGCTGACAGCTTATCCAATTACGGCTGCAGAAACACTGGTTACAAGGGAGTCAACTCTGAAATTGCCTGGTGTGATTCAATGTGGCCCACACGACGCGCAAAATTGACAGTGTGATTTCTGACTGGTCTCCCAGCAGAGAGAGCGGGAAGATTACCTCCACAGGATCCTGCCGGCTCCCCGGCCGGGGCTGTGTGCCAGAGCAGGCAGGTGGATATTGGAGGCGGTTTGCTCTTCCAGCAGAAATGTGCAGTAAAAACCTCTTAACAGCAGAGGCAGTGATCCTTGAATCACTGTCATACTCTTCTTATAAATAAGCCCTCAGGCAAAGGTGGTTGGAGAGAACAGCAATGATATCTTAAACATTCAGGTGCATATAAGATCTCTAAACTGGACTTGAGGATTGAAATAAAAACTTAACAGCTCTGTAGTTTCTGAGAGGATAACGCCTTCTCTGGACATGTTTGTGTGTGAGGGTGTG
Organism: Pseudorhombus dupliciocellatus; assembly: GCA_016785235.1. NCBI lineage: Eukaryota > Metazoa > Chordata > Actinopteri > Pleuronectiformes > Paralichthyidae > Pseudorhombus > Pseudorhombus dupliciocellatus. The sequence goes on from JAFBJW010000232.1 coordinate 377,793, forward strand.
TTCAGGCTGAGCGTGCAGCTGAAAACTGATGCATCAGCCATGTGTGCAGGCGTGTGACAGCTTTTTGTGTTCGGCTCAGCCCCCGTCTGAACTCAGCACTCAGCCGCTCTCTCTCTCTCTCTCTCTCTCTCTTCAGTCTCTCTCCCTCGTACCCTGACGTTTGCTTTCCCTCCTTTTCTTTTTTATGAAGCAGATGCATTCAATCTCAGACCTGTGCAAATATTAATATGAAGTGGGAGAGTCCAGTCATGGTGGCCTGAGTATTTCCACTGACTCTGGATAAAACAGTGTAGCCTCTAAAATTCTGATTGACCGCACCCTCAGATGAAAGGAAAAATCCCACTAACGAGTGGAAGCCCCCCTGTATAGAGGAAGTACTTACTCAGTGTTCTGTTTTATCCTAGTTCTAAGATTTAAAAAAAGGAGGCCCCATCTTTTTAATAATGTTTTGATTTAGCAAAGTGACAGCGTTGTTTCCCTCTCTCACACATTGCAGGAATACATTGCGTTCCCCATATGGTCCGTCTGAATGAAACATTCATGCCCCATTAGTATAGGCAGCGCTATGATCACAGATGAATAAATTATTGATTCATGAATAATTTCCTCGTCTTGGGAATCACAGTTTTGTGCAGATATGGAAATACATATAGATACATTCCCTTTTTGCCCCTTGTGTGTGTCAGTAAGTCTTGTTAGCGTGATAAAAACCCATGGATGGATTAATTAGTCACAGGTAATCCGCTGTGGGTCACTAATGAAGTTACAGGACAAATGAGTCAGATTATTTTGATGATGGTAAACTGGAATATAAAAATTCAGCAGCACATGTTCTCTGAGCTTCTCTAAAATGCAAGAGTAGTTGTTCCAGCGGACTCCGGTCTTCTTTTGGAAAATGTGCTTTTCTCTGAACTTATTTTTTCCTTTTTTTTTTGCCTTTGTCAACGTCGCTGTTGCCGTGCAGAATATTCATCAGTTTGCCTCGAAGTGACGTCCCGTTTGATGTGCCTGACGCTTACACTGATTCGCCGCAAAGACGCTCCTCTCATTAGCGATTCTTTAAACTCACCGCCTCAAATCGCATTAGGCGAGCGCGGCGGGATCCCTGGTGATGCAACCCCACGCAGCTACTGTATGGGTGCACCTACTGCGCTTTATCATCACACACCCACAGGAAACACACAAGGAAGTTATTTTGCCTGTTTACCCTCACAAGCTCGGGCTTGTTGACGATAGAGACGGCAGAGTTGGATCTGGCCCCGAGCAAGCGATAATCAATGCACAGAGGAAAACAATTTAGCTTGACAAAGCACGTGGCAGTTTAAGGCAATCAAAGCACACTCGCACACACTTGACCCGCCAGAACGACCTCCACAAACACAGAGGGTCATACGGAGAAACACGCGAGCAGCATCTGCAGGTTCCTGTTGTTTTTGTCGGGCAAACATGGAAAACAAAGTCCCAATAAACGTTCCAGCTTGCAAAGTCAATAATGCATAGAGCCGGGTAAATAATGGATCACACACTTCTTATACTTTCAGTTCTTCTCTGTGTTGAATAATTGAGGGGGGAATTGTTATCTTCTGGGGTGCCCCGTTGAGCACGCTTCCCCGCAGAGATGTTTTACATTTCCGAGTGCCAGTTACAACACGGGAGCCCAGTGTTTGGGATTAGGGGGCGCCTCCCGTCTGAACACGGCACCGACGTGAGCTGCGAACAAGACAGGGTCGAATAAGGTAACACCACCCAGCTCATCATTTACCCACTGGAAACCACACGCATCTTATCATGACGCAGCTGAGCTTCTCCCCACAGGTCACTGAACAGTTTGCTACGCGGATCGTTAAATGCACCACCCCTTATATGAAATTAAGATAATGAGCAAATGAACGTATCTGAAAGTACATGAACCCCAGATGATCAAACACTGTAGTGGCTTTTCTTCTTCATGTAGTTTCCTGTTGTGAGCTTTGTAATGAGTGCCGGCTCCGTGTTTCTGCTTCGTGAACGTCTCTATTGTGGAAGATTCTGCATCTTCTCCAGATGCTGGGTATTAATTAGCTCACCCAAATACATCTCCCACAGTTGGGACATTAGTTTTTATTCCTCTCTTTGTTGTGATGTGAGACAAACACGTCCTATATTTGCAGAACCTACTGGGGTTCCTTGTGCTGTGCGGTTTTTCCGTTCCATTTTGTTGCAGCTGAGGGACGGGGACAGCTTCTGTATACACCATAGTAAACATTCAGTGCCATCGTCCACCTGTCCACCTGATGTCCCCCAGTCTGCTTGTTTCCTCCTCATCCTGTCATGCCTGTCCTTCATCAATATATGAAGAGACCCCTGCGCTTGTTACCATTGGCTCCATCCAAATTCACTCACTGACCAACTATGGTCCAAATGTTTTGATCAGAATTTTTTATCCACTGTCCAAGAACACTGCCTGAACTTGGTCTACAGAGGTTTCCACCAGCGATTGATCATCCGTCACATTCAAACTGCTCTCTTCTGTTTTGCCCCGTACCTGAACTGGGACACGTGCTTCTGTGATGTGTTGAGATGGTCATGAATAATTGATCTGTGTCAGTTTCAAACCCTGTTGGACGGTTCTATATATAATGTGTTATTTGCGGAGATGTGAGAAATCTTTCAGAGGCATCGTTTCATTCAGTGCAGGGATCTGTGTGACTCGGATTCATTACTTATTCATTGTGTAAATATTGGTTATGGTCAGAACATTTTCTTGAATCTTCTTTCGTGCTCAATGGACTCAATTTCTAGCTTATATGTTTCTCTACATTACACGACTCAGTGCTCTGATTTTCATTTCTATCCTGCTATCTTTGGCCTTAAGCCACGATTTCCAGTGTTAACAAAGCTAGTGGACTTTTACCCAGGATGCCTCACTTATGATGCACAGCTGATGTTCAATGGAGCGGGTTCAGACTCCAGCAGGAGTTATAGCTGATGTGAAGAACAACAGACATGTTGATAGACGAGTGTTCTGTTTCCGTTCTGCCCTCTCTGTCTGAGCCTCTAAAACAAATGTCGAGAGCATTAACCACTAAATACATGACGACGTTTATCGCTGCACTTTGTGCAAATATTGTTGATTTATTTTCCTCTGTTATTCAGTCATCACTGCTCAGAGTAACAAGACGAGTCTGTGATTGTGACTGGAACTAAGACTATTGCCTTGTGATACTTTTTATGAGATAGACCTCATTAGACGTGAACTACTTTTCTCCTCCTCCGTCTCTTTACTTGGCAGCAGAATCTCCATCTGTTTCTTTTGCGTGCATCACATCGTCATTTTTGTTTGTTGATCAGCAGACAGCTATAATCACCTAGATGCTAAGTATGAATTATAATAATTTCCCGAAATATTCACAGCGTCTTTAATGTTTAGAAATGACTCATTATGTATTTGCTGTGTGTCGTCTTCTTGTGATATAATCAGCCGGAATATTTTTCACCCAATGACACATGAACTCTAGAAAATGGTTGAAAAATGTGATTTTCTGAAATGTGCCTTTCAGTAATGAATTGGCCCCTTGGTAAAGTGTGCAGGAGTCTGCATGTGATCACACATGGTTTCGTTTCTATAACCAGATTGCTGGTTTGATCCCACACGTCCCCATTCATGTGTCCTTGGGCACACCCAACTTGTTGCCCATAGATGAACTGTATGACTGTGAGTGGATGTCAAACATTCTCTCTCCAGGTGCTTTCATCTTGATACATAACCCCATAGTCATGATGCCACTAATCCAGCACGTCTGATTTTATAATCAAAGGAGCCAGGCCTCTGCGTGCTCTGATTGTGTCTCTGTGTTGACGGGCAGCAGCGTGAATGGGACATGACAAAGCAATGGAGCTGAGTGACCACAGATTAAAGCGCACAGACACAGCTGCTTGTCACTGTGTGGAGGTTGTTTTGGGGGGATCGTCTTTGGGCCCACCCCTGAATGGATGAATTAAACATGACGTGGTTAGTGTGTTTCTCACTGTGTTTTCAGAAGATGGAGAGGACCAGGAAGCTGACCGGGTCACACACACACATTTGTACTGTCCATTTCTTCATGGAAGTGATTTCACTAGTGGGGAAAATATTTTATTGCCATGTTATGTTTTTAAAGATTGCATAAAAGCTGTATGAGACGTCTGTTTAACACAATCTTCAGACCCACGTGAAGCTTTACAGCAGCACAGCAAACATTGTGCTTTTACTTTTTAAACACGCTGCTAAAGAGGAAGTGATTATGAATCTTGTGCCGTGAATCAGCACCTGTGATACCTGTGAATTATCAGAGCATGTAGAAGAAGACGTGTTCAACTTACTGCCCTCCACTCAGGTGTTGGTGGAAGTAGCAGGGAGATGAGAGTAGCTGTGAAATTTGCTCAGTGAGGTGTAGTCAGAGAGACGTCATGGCCACAATCGATCAGCACCCGTCGGCCGTTATTCTACAGGTACTTGAACGTCTTCCTGTTTCCTCCATCAGTGCCTCAAACAGCAGTGGCACTGCAGTGAAATCCTTTATGGGGCCATACTTGTCTGTAATGTGATGCATTCAGCCTGGCCCAACTCCAAACCAGTGACGCTAAAAGCTTTTTATATATACAAAGCCAGGGTGTGTCTTTCTGTGTGTGTCTGTCTTTGTCATGGACTTTGTTTGGGGACAGAGGCCGGTCAGTTGGGGACAATAGTTGTGTCTCTCATTGGGATCAAATATAGTTTTGGTTCAGGTTAATGTTAGGGTCAGGTTTGGGAGAGTAGCGGTTATAGTTTGGGTAAGATCAGTGTGTGCCACAGTAATTTGATGATTCAGCAAGTGACGCAGTCCAGGTTCGTTGGCTGTCTCATCACGTTCACCTTCACAAATGCAACACTTAATTAATCACCCTGTTCTCTGGTTTATGATTCAATAAAATTCGTCTAAAAGGGTGTAATCTATTTTCATGGCCGCCCCGTTGACCCACTGTTCCGCTGTGGGCTGGTCTGCCCGCCGACGATACAGTAAATCTGAATTCATTTCTTATGCGCCAAAAATGTCCTTGGATCCTAAAGATGTACAGTGATAAAGCTTTTTTAAATGTGCTGCTGCATTTTCCTGATTCATTTCCAAAAAAAGATGAAGTGACAGTCCTGCAGATGAACTGTGTACCACACATCCTGTCACTGCACAGTGAGAGGGCATGAGAGAGAGAGTGGCACACAAATGTTAATATGTTGAAGTGAAAGAGGAATGATGTCAGGATTTCAGGCTGCCACTATCTCTCTCTCATACACACACACACAAACTTTGAAGTCTGTTGCAAGCTTTGGTGACTACGCTAGGTCATCAAACTGAGATCTGTCAGGGAGCGGTTTGTTTGGAGACTCTCTGCCTCAACACTGCAACACACTCTGACTGGAATCACCCCATCTGACCCAGTGATCATCATAATAAACAGAGAATAGTAGAATATTATTTATTTGTAGTCTATATTTCACTGAATTCATGGACAGATTTGGTGAAAGCTGCTCTACCAGTTCCTTTGTACTTACTTTAAGAACAAAGTTACTTGTATTATGTTTATAAATGGAGATATTTCTATTTCTAAAGTGAAGAATCAACGACAACAACATTCCTTTCCCTGCCTCTAAGTAATGGAGAGCTAGCTGGAGAGTCATTTATTTTTGTACGGGTGCCATTTTTATTTTTTTTGGCTCACAGATATTTTCTCAGTTCAACCTCTGTCTGATTGTTTTTATTTAATTTGACGTAATGGTCATTTAATTACAGTAGTTTTACAATATGACATGAATCCTGGGGGACACTTTCATTCATTCATACCTTCAGTACATTCCAGAGCTATTACTTTTTATAAACTACTTAATATCAAGTACTTATATCGCAGTTTAATATCATACTTTAATATCTGCTCTTCTACTTCAGTAGCATCTATGTGCTTCTGAACAAAGGGGGCATTTGAGTATTTGGTAACGTGTGAACGCTGTGGCTCTGGAAAAGCACTTATGGATGTGTGGTGTTTAATCCCATTGGGTTTGCATGGAGCACATTCATATCCCTCCCCACAGATGTGGAGCTTTAACCTGGTTTCCTCTCACAGCTGAATTGACACAACAACTCTTCAGCACCTGCTGATTGCTCAGTGGGGCTGTATTCCGCAGCAGTCCTATGAATTGTGCTCATTTAGGATCCATAAAGCTGCAATGTTTCCTTCATTCAGAAGTCAATGGCCTCTCAAATCCCTCAGAGGGAGCTCCATAAAGAGGGATATATGTGCATAAGCCTGTGTGGTCCTCGCTGACAAACCGTGCAGCAGCAGCAGCCACAGCCAGGGAGCTTTTAAGACACATGCCGCCTGCGTCCCTTCGCTCTCATCAGCGATGAGCAGCCATCATCTCTGAGCCAAGGACTGAGCGCCAGGATTTTTCTTCATTAGTGAGCATTGAGACAGAGACAGAGAGAGAGAGAGGCAGTCCACAGAATGCAGGACAGTGTCTCCCTGCCTGTCCCGTCCACAGTTGACGTCTCCATGAGCAGATGATGATCTTAATGACAGCAGATGTCCGTCGCAAATGTGCAGAGTCGTCATAAGTGCTTAAACGAGCCCATCTGCTGTGGGTATGGATCTTTATGCTGCACTTCAGTGGCTGCGTTTACTTTTCTCTGTTGTTTCCAGAGAAGCAGCTTGGATCCGTAAAATGCAATATTACTTTATGTTTATGTTATACTATGGGATGTTTGGGACACCATAGGTATAATTATATTTATACCTTTATACACATATATTGATCTTTTATGTCCGCAGTAAAATTGAAGTCTGAGACCCTGGCATTTTCTGGTTAGCTGTATGTGTCATGGTTTGATTTGCTCACTGTGAATTCTCCAGAACTGTTCATTGCCCAAAGAGTGTCTAAGGCAGGATGCAGTGTTTCCAAAAAAATATCAGAGTAAAAGTCTCCAAAAGAATCCAAAAGTCTCAGGAAGAAAAGAACATATTTGCACAAAACCCTAAAAAAGATGTAAACAGAACATACAATTGAATAGATAAATTAGGTCCTGCCTCCTCTAGACTGGCCGTAAAATTTTCCTGATATATTGAACATACAATGCATTTTTCAAAGAGGAAAGTGTGTCCAAAAACAGTAAAATAAAACACAACACAGTACTCAGCAGCAGGTGTGACATTATTTAATATTTAGGACGAGAACAAGAATCAAGTCTAATATTTTATGATGAAGAAGTTTTCTGTCACAGCGGTCACGCATCATGGTTCTCACTGAAATGTTAAAGTAGAGAGATCAGGATACACGGACTCATGAGGTGGGTGTTCTGCTCCACACTGTGAGAGTATAGTTTTCTACATTTACCGAAGCTGATGTGAGTTTTCACCCACACGCTGAACTGAACAGAAACTAAAACACCCTGGAGCAAACATTTGAACATGATTATCCAGCGAGCTCCCAACCCCACACATCTTCAAATATACAGCCACAAACGAATAAGATCATGGAGGCTTCTCTGCATTTAGGAGGGACCTCTCCGTGCAGAGATGATGGGAGACCTCATGGTATAGACCAGTATGTCAGTTTGAACTCTCAGCACCTTTCACAGGAGATCAGTATGTGAGAGTATCTGGACTTTCTGCAGACCTTCTCCACCTGGATCCCTACTGGGGAGTCTGGGGAGTCTGTCCATAGAAAGTCTGGTCAGCCACAGCAGCCCTGAGCAGAGAATCTCCTCTCATGTGTGGTTTGGAACAAAAAGTCTGAACCAAATTCTGCAAGTTTCCTTCGCAGGTCACGTCTGAGAATGACTTGGCGTGCTGGTGTTAGCTTTAAGCTCCAAACACTGCCGTGTCTGCGTTCAGCTTCAGGAAGCTGCTCAAATGGAGGAGCAGACTCTTTGTGTTAAGTCTTCTGTTGCAAATCAAATGAAATAAGGCGACTAAATAGAACTTGTTTCCAGTACGTGCTGCTACTGTCATGGATACTGTCCGAAATAAAATAAATTAATTTTAAAAAATCCCTCAAATCCTGAATATGAAATATAGTATTTTCAGCCATTCTGACACTTCTCTGAACAACTGTAAAAGAGTCAGGTTGCAGACAGTGCCTCGTATTAAAAATGGCAGCGCCGGAGTAAAAATAACCAGCTTCTTATATATTTCACAACCTCAGAGGCACTTTAGTCACGAAGTGTTTTGATTATCTATTTGTGTCTTCCCAGTTTGCTCTGACATCTGTTTTTGGGGAGCGAGATGATTTTGCCTCTCTGTTCTCTGCCAGCGCGAGTCGGTTGCATCTCTGTTGCTCTGCTTTCATGAGAACTTTCAAAGGCGTCCGTGGGACACGGAGTGGAAGGCATCATTTGAATTTCAAAGGCCCTGACAGATCGCGTTGCCTCGATCAGCAGAGTAAAGGTCCTCTCGACAAGAGAGTGCCTTCAGAAGTAATCATCCACGCTGAGACTTCTCTCGGACGCCGCTTCCTCGGGAGGCAGCGGAGCGAGCAGCCAATCCGGAGGTTGGAGAGCGCAGGTAGTCGTCAGCGGTCTCCATAAAGAGAGCCGAGGACCTCCCTCCCTGCTGGAGCTGCCACTGTGACAAAGACCAAACATGCGCTTTTATGGGACGAGCGGCATGAGGTCATCTTGTTCTCGTTTGTGCTCCCCGCTCACATCAGAGTATTTCAGTGTTTTTTGCAAAAACACATCTTAAACTGTGTCATTTTCAGCACGCCCCGGGGAGACGTAAAATGACCCATGAAAACACAAAGCTGGAGCTTCTCATAAGCTGCCGCCGCAGACACGCAGCAGACGGCTCCCAGCCCTCAGCGCTATGAGCTAATTAGCCATCCATTTTTACTCCCTTTGATTTACAGGGCCCGTCCCCATTACATCTCCATGGAGACAATTCAGTCTTGATGGACTGTTGTGGGCTCCGCAAACTAAATGATCCCATAAAATCCCGTTTATGGCCGCTTAGAATCACCATTTCCTCTTGGAGGAGAGCCTGATGTCAGGAGCAGACGTCTTCGTTGTCCAGTGGATCTTTGTCTGCCGGTTTGGGCTTTGGTTCAGAGGATGAGCACCTGAGCGAATGCTTGGCTTTAAGCAATAACAAACTTTCCGCTAAAGTATGAGGGGGCGGATATTTATATGAGGAGATTCAAAAATAAATGCAACTACCAGTGTGGATTGGATACTGTCCCCATTAAAAGCCCATATGTTGGTGTGTGCTTAGAACCTCTGTTTACAGCCCATAGTTACATTTAAGTGCTTAGTGACCTCCAGCAGCTGGAGCAGTCATGAAACAAGGTGAGGAGGGATACAGAGGAACAGCGTCAGTGTTCGCAGGAGGATGCGTACGAACAATGAAGACCCTTGCACCGAGCACTTGGGCCCTCTCTGTCACTTGGGCCCACATTTATTTTTATTACATGTCACAACCTCTCCCTCATTTTGGTTCTGAGTCACAGCTCTAAGTTAATATGTTTGTTTTCTTGGCCTCCTCATTCCTGGATGCTTCCTCCACTCACAAGTGTTGGGTTTCTCATTGTGTAAAGGCCCTTGACATCATAAATGATGACGTGATTTGGCAAATTACCACTGAACAAAGTATTTTAGCAGGCGCTTTTACCCAGAGCGACGTACAAGCAAAATTACAAATATGAATTAAATTCACTGCAGCAAATGTTCTTCTTTTGTCAAATGTCTGATGTTTGATATTCATGGGTACGTGGACACATCAGGTTTCATCCCAAACCATTTACAGTGGATTATTTTTGACTGTTACACATCTGTCTTAAATAGTGTGTAATAAAGTGTGTGGATGGACGATTGGACAGAAAGACTAAAACCCAACAGCTTCACAGACTGAGTTCCAAAGATTGTCAGACTTCCTGTTGAACAACAGCTTTGAGCCTAATGAGCAGCAGCAAACAGAGGAAGCTGTTTGGATTGTCTGTGTACTTTTATAAGTGAGTTTTTGTCTCCAAATGAATTCACAGAGCTGCATCGTGTTGCACTCACATCTTCAACTGAACGATGACCCTGAGTCTCTTATAGGTTCTCACCCACACAACTAAAAACATGCAGCTGAAAAAACAGATCGAAGGCCATGAACTGATAGAAAGTTTTCCAGCTGTGTATAACTCCTGAACTCTCAAAGTCTAAACTAACTTCTTCTCTTATTCTTTCCAGAGGCACTTCCTTTCTATCTCTCTCATCATTCTCTCTTTCCATTTCTGGTGGGGGGGGGGGGGGGGGGGGGGGGGGGGGGGGGGGGGGGGGGGGGGATGACCCTGAGTCTCTTATAGGTTCTCACCCACACAACTAAAAACATGCAGCTGAAAAAACAGATCGAAGGCCATGAACTGATAGAAAGTTTTCCAGCTGTGTATAACTCCTGAACTCTCAAAGTCTAAACTAACTTCTTCTCTTATTCTTTCCAGAGGCACTTCCTTTCTATCTCTCTCATCATTCTCTCTTTCCATTTCTGGTGGGAGGGGAATGTGAGTTGGGCTGGGTGGGGGTGGGGGTGGGGGGGGTCCTGTCAGAGGAATCCATCTACAGAGAGCAGGCGATGGGAGGGATGACACGGATGACTCTCTCTCTCTCTCCCCTCATTGTTAATTACAAGGCCTTTATTGGTGTAATCGTTCAGCTCTGATAAAACCAGGCTGCGTGCTGAGACGTGCTGGTGGGGGGTCAGGAGGAAGGAACAGCTGCTGATAATTCAGAGAACATACCTGCTATTAAGACGACACATCCTCCGGCTCTCACCGTTGCACCCTAAATCTGATTTACCATTTAATTACAGTGAACTTTTACTACTCTTCAGGCAGAACACCATCCAGAAAGATAATCATTTTAGTGGTTTTGTCTTTTGACTTTTCCCCTGGTGACTCTAGGTGGAGGATTTCAAGAATCACTAACCATCGGACACAACGGTGTAATGGGAAATTTGCATATGAACCGAGCAAGAACTCTTTCCTGTGTGTGATCAATGCTCGTGTGCTGTGATCAACGCTGACTCATATAGAAACACAGATGTGCTTGCATCAGAGGAACTCTCTGCGTACGTGCAGACAGACGATGAAACCTCAGAGTTCAAGTCCTGATGATGATCCTCTTGTTGACCCCGATCTGTGCAGCTGGCAAACTTTTTCTTTCCTGCAGAAGCATGAGCTGACAGCTTCCTGTTTCAGGCAGGCTACAGGTGGCTTCAGTTTTCATGCTATTACTCAGAAGCAGTTGTCTCTTATGCTTCATTCTCCCTTCACTGTTCGAGGTGTGAAACCCTCTGGGCGCCCTATTACTGTAAACATCGCCGCGGTCTGAGAAACTCTTTATTATTTTACATCTCAAGATAAATCCACCATGACGGCACTCCCCTCTTCACATGTAAACATTCAGTCTGTTAAAGGGATAGTTCTCCTAGAAATATCTACTTACATCGTCCTCCAGAGCTGCGTGGATCACAGCAGAGGCTATAAAGTTTGATTCAGATTTGAATATAGGAGCTTCAGTGACGCCACCACCAAGTTTCTTTATCTGCCTCCTACCATCCTCCAGGCCACTCTGGTGAGGCTTCTTAACTCAACTTAAGAAGACGATTACCAGCCTGTTCAGTTTTTATATTGAAAGTCAAAGTGTAAAGAAACATGATGAATATTCTATTTCATGTGAAGCATCTTGTTGTTGATGTAATGTGGGTAATCAGAGAGCAGCCTTTGCCTGAGGGGGGGGCTCCTCTGTACCCAGGCAGGAGCAGCTGAATACTAAATGCCTCTCAGAGACGGTGGCGGCAGCTAAAAGGGCCAGAAAGTAGCAGCTGTGTTTTTTTTTCTCCATCAGGCCACACAGATCCCTCCACCCCGCCCAGTGCAGAGCACAGCATGTTCCTATGTACTGCCATTTCTCTTCATTATATCAGGCCACAGCCATTTATTGGCCCATGACAAAGAGACACCTTCACAGGAATCAAACATCAGAAGAGCCAGGCAGAGCATTGAAGCCAAAAAATAGAGCTGAAACGCAGGCAGACATGGCTGAATATAGCTAGTGATGCTTATATCTACACAGTGTTCTTTTCTTCAACAGCAGCTGTGCCAAAATTACACTTTGACAACCTATGCTTTTCCCAATGGCAATTAATAAGAAAAAATAGTTTAACATGAAATATCACAATTCTAAATTAATGGAGGATTTTCACAAAAAAATCTGGTGATCAGTTTATACACCCTGAGTCATGAGTCAATTTCCTGAATTAATATATTATCTATTGGTTACCAGCAGATGTGAACCACATCATGATTTAGATTTAATCCCACTTTAATGCCACTGGCTGGGGAAATCGAGAGCATGAGGCGACACACCACAGCACTGGTGTTGATATTTCAGTTATATATATATTTATTTATTTATTTTTATAAAGTTCTTCTTTTCTTGTTGGTGACTCATTGGATTGATTGTGCCCCTAGAATTTGACTATGCTGCCTGTGCCACACCCCTTCTGTTAAAATGCGTATGATTACTAGTGCCACAAACAAATGCATGTCCTTGTTCTGCAGACTGATTGTAAAGATACCTGTCTCATAGCAGGGGGGGGGTCTGTGACTTACAACTATCAACAGCCATTCATAGCTTGAAGACTCTTGTATGAATCACAAACAAATGTATTGCCACATATGCAGTTGCACACACAGTACTGTGCAGTACTGTCATTTTAACACATGGTGTACCAAATGCAGTACATTTTCCTGCCAGTAGTCAATAGGTTAGTTCCCTGACCGGGAATCGAACCCGGGCCGCGGCGGTGAGAGCGCCGAATCCTAACCACTAGACCACCAGGGACAGCTGACATGGGCCTGTAAGCAGCTGCTCAGGAATGTGTGGCCTTTTAAAGGAGCAGGCGTTGAAGTACCACTGACTACTTCTAGCTGTGGTGGCCCTCTGTGTGTCCCTGCTCCTTTAAGTCAGAAACTCCAGTGTCTGTGACAATCTGTGTTTTCCTGAGCAAAGTGACTGTCTGTGAATCAGTCGCAGTCCTGCATGTGTAACTGGAGATGGCAACGGTTGTAGCCTCAGATAATTTGCTCCACCAATCTAAAATGACACTCATGAATACAAGCTGTTTTTAAATACCTTTAGTTTATAGACCAATAGAAAATATCAAATGCTGTCATAAGCAGCAGTTTACCACAATATTTACTCAGATATGCAGATGAGGATGTCTCTGACTTTGAAATTTAAAGTAGTCTTACATGTTGCATTCAGATTTATTAATTCATGCTATTGAGTTCGTACATAGTGAGTCTTTTTCTACGTGAATAACGCAGCATCAGCAGTTGGTTGCCATGGGGGCAGTAAGTGAATGGTGGAGGCAAAGAGAGGAGGAGGTGGTGAGGAGGATTCGAGGCTCCAGGGGTGTTTGAGGCTTCAGGTCATTCGCTGATGAAACCATAATCTTGTTTTGTGAGGGTGAAATATGTGTTCAGCTTTTTTTTTTTTTTATTACAAATTTAAGATAAGAGTTAAGAAAATATATCATTAAATGTTGTTCACTTTACACATTCCATGGCAGTGGATCTGGAATTTTTGGGGGGCAAAATCAGGGCCACCAATGTTGAAGGCTGAGGGGAGCGTTGGTACCAGGTGTAAATGTCATGTGTTAAAAAACACAAACGACACACGGGTCAGACTCTTGACGTGTTGACATGGGTCGCAGCTGGTGTGAGCCCATCACACGATTGCCTCAAGTTACCAGGTATTTTTCCTCTAATTATCTGTTTCCCTCGGCCACGCTCACACGCCGTCTCCCCAAGGCCAGCTGTATTGATTGATGCTGTTTTGCATCTCTCTTTTATTTGTGTTGATCGAGGCGGCGTGGGTGTTGGATATTAGACACCTGCTTGTCAAACACTGTGGGAGAAGGGTTGGGGACACGAGCTGAAGAGACTTGTCAGTCAATAGTCTGGTTCTTTGAAACATAACCTGAGCTGCTGAGCTCTGAACTCTGGGTAGCCCTCCTGACAATCTCTGGAGGGACTGAATGTGAGGACTAAGGAGACCAGATTTCTGAAATGCCTGCACGTTAGTTTATTTAGCTATCGTAAAAAAGCAGAGTTTGTGTCTGTATCCAACTTTTTTCCCATTCAAATAGGATACATTTTCGGGGACAGGGCGGCCTAATCGGGGTCTGTCCCTGGAAATGAAGACGCAAATGTTGGACTGAGAGCATCTAGACTTTCTTTCTGTGCTCCGTCCTGTCCTGTGGTAAGAACTGTGGATAACATCTCAATGAGCTTGTGTGATAAAAAGGCAGATTATCCAGAGGATCTGAATGAAGCAGATAAAGATGTCACAAGTGCTCTTGGGGATACGGCCGATGTAAACCAAATTTCAACATTCCCTCTTGTTCCTCGGGACCAGTCACCTGAACGCTGCAGAGATGCCTGTGTTGTTTTGGTTTTACAGTTTGCTCATCACACGTCTTTTAAACCGTAGTCGTACCTTGAAGGTAACAATGACTTTGGATGTGTAATGAAGGACGGGAACAGATGAGCAGCAGCGACGCGTGCTTCCCTCAGGTGGGGAGGAGCTGACAGTGATAGTATCGATTAACATTGAGCTTAGCGATGGCTACCCTCAGTGCTAACGCAGCTCTCTCGTCTGTGTCCTTGGATGTGGCCGTCATAATATCTGTTGGGTGAATGAAAGTGGAGCGCAGACGACACGGTTCAAATAACTGATGTCAATAACAAACAATCGGTCAGTGCCATGTCCCCTCTGTCGATGGTAGCGTCCTACTGAGTATTTTTATTTCTCATGGTCATGAGCTTCAAACTGTTTTGCTGTTGAACTTTGGGAAACGCTTTAAGAAAATGCAGAAAAAGTCTAAGATTATTTGGTCCATATGGTGCGTGCGTTCATCCACTCACGTCATCAGGGCCTGGGGTATTAAAGCCTGTGGCTCTGCTCTGGCTGCTTGACAGCTGTTGTGCTGATGAATGCTTGTTGTTGAGATAGTGGATGATTGTTGTCTGGAGAGAACTTTAGCTGAGAGTGTTGCTTATGTTTTATGACAACAAAGGGGACAAACCCCTGATGTTTGGCCACGTTTACTATATCAGACCTTCAGCTATGTGTGCTTAAATACTAGCACCCTGTGATGCTAATCTCTGACTCAAGAGGAGCTGTTATTTGGTGTCAGGCTGGTGGAACCTGATTGTACACAACTTGTGTTGTGGCTGCGTTAGCATCTCAAAATGACTGTAGCAACAGTTTAATTAGATCGGTGTTTTTAATTAAATTTCTGACAGGCAGCATTTTTCACTAATTAGATTGTGGCCACTAAGTGAAAAATATCAATATTCCCCTTTTGATGATCTTATTCAATATTTTCATTATGCAGAGGCACCTGAGGCCGCGGTGAGAGATGAGCTGCATGTTCCTGAGAGGTGTTGTGACAACAATAGCACCCACACACACTCACACACACTCACACACTCAGTCAGACCTCCCGCTGCATGCAGACACTGAAAATCCTATTTGTCACAGAACAGTGTGAAGGCTTTAATTAATAAGCCTTGTGCTGGCAGAAAATTAGATGATTGCAATTAACAATGTGCCGGTGTGAGTTTGGGATGCTAGAATATCTGCCACTACATTAATGGTGGAAAAATGCACTATAGTCTGTCCCCATCACACACCAAAGACCTGTCATGAACCAAGGACACGTATTTGAGTGAATAATCTCTCTGCAAGATGGAGGTGCTATCAACTCAGTCATATCATACACACACACACACGTGCAGACACAAATCCCAGCGTCATCTCCCTGCTTGTTTGCTGTCTCCTTGTCCTGCTCGCCTCAGCAATGTGACTCCACCAGGAGACACATTTCAGTTCTCTCCACACCCGCAGAGCTTCTCCCCCTCACTCCCTGAGAGACAAGCGTCTTGTTTCGCTGTGCGTGACGATGGCACCGTGCCCTCCTTTCCACAGCCAAGGATGCACCTACGTGCACAGCCCGAGCAGGAACACTGCCTCCTTCCACATGGGAATCCCTGTGTTTCTGTGACTAATGTGTTGTTGCTGCCCGCACCGGGAATACTGACAAACACGGTCAAAAAAGTGATGTAGTGCAGCAGTTGAATAAAGTTAAGGGTATGAATCAGACTGGGAGCTTATATGCTATATGAGTGTCTCTGAGGTAATGTGTGGGTCTTCATAAATCACTGCAGCTCTCCTGAGGACTTTCTAAATACTACAAGTCGTGTTGTGTTTGTTTTACACAGCTCATGATTTTTCTGAACTCATCACAGCTCTTGTAAAATGAGACACGACCTAGTTATCTGAAAAGGGTTTGGTGGGCAGTTCAGCAAAATGAACAGCAAAACCTAATAAACTACTGTTTGTTATATCGAAGACCTTCATTTAGTCCTGGATTTAAAGGAAGCAGTACCACCCATCCTGGTTAAATGCTCATGTTTTGTCATCAGCTTCCATTTTTTGATCGATGTCATTCATCTCCCTGCTGCATCATCATGACTTGGTGATTGTTCTTCAATCTATTTTAATGCAAAGGTCGTCTCTGCAGACAGTCAGAGGCAGAAGGACCTTTGGAAATATGAAATCAAATTCCCATCATGGTGAGACAAATAGAAGTGACCAAACAGTGCGGAGACAGTCCTGTGAAAAGTTCATTGAAATTATGGATTGCATTGTCCCCAAAACAGTGGAAAGGTTAATTGAATAATAAAGTGGATGTTGCTGCCTTTGCTTTTGTCGGCACATCGGCCCAAATAATGAGAAAACGTTTCTTTGTTCTACTTCAAGAAAATGACCAAGAAAAATATGTAAAGCTTTCTGTTCTTGTAATTGGATGAATCTTGTCATTGTTATTACTCCCTTCTTACACATGTATTTGATTTTTTTTTCCTTCACGCATAAGAAATATCAAGTGAAACTTCTTCACCATTTTCAAAACAAAAAAAAGAAAGTGAAAGTAAAATAAACAGATTGATAATCATTTGTCTGATTCTCATATCTACAGACAAATGGAAACTAGTCTGAAGCACTTGAATCTAAAGTTTTCCCAGTGAGCCAGTCCGGGTCATGGGCTGTGTTGGAATCATGAGAGGGCAAACTTGCCAACAATGGAGCAAATGATGCATGCAGTCTCTAAATGCACACAAGCTGCTTGTTGCTTTTTGTGTATGGAAGTTACTTTTTGCACCCGCCATCCCTCGCTGAGAGCTGTTCTCCTTTCCGAGGCATCTGCCTCAGCCACAGAAGAGTCTTTGTCACATTTCTCCCCTGTCTCTCCTCCCCTCACCATCCATCATTCACGAACATGAATTGCATGATGCCATGCATGTGTTGGGGGAGTGCCACGGCATTCCTCCACTGACTCACTCACGGCCTGAACCCGTGGAGTCACGCGGCTCAGCCACTTTTCCCAGCTGCAACATAAAGCCTTAACACCACAGCTCAGACTGGCTCCATTCTCTTCCATTGAGTCCCCAGGTCAGAGTTCCATAGCAAGGGTCAAGGTGATAGGCTGGCAGCCGCCGGCCTCATGCATATGTATGACAGACGCTCCATCTGCTCCGCTGCAGAATGCAAATACACAAGCTTCTTTCTCTGCTCTTTTTCTGCCTCAAAGGGCAACCCTGCCAGACCTTACATGGCATCAGTTCCACTCGCTGGCCGCAGAGTGCCGATTTATGCTAAACCTTAATAAAAATGCAAGTCATCGCTGCAGAAAGTCCCCAAACCCAAATGGCCCCCCACCGCGTCTTCCTTTCCTGCCTGATAAAATGTAGTCATCCCTGAAATTTAAACCCCCGACCATTTAATTTGTATGCTGTTTGTGTGCCGTTGCTCCACCCGCTCTCAAAAAAGGTCTGTAATGTATTGTTGCATATTTATGTTCTGCTTCCTATTCTGTGACGCATTCCAAAGCTGAGGAAGATGAAGTGAGGAGCTCCCAGCCAGATTCTTAATGAGCGCACTTGCTCTTTTCTCTGAGCACCCTGCTTCACACTCTCAGTTGAACACATTGACACTTGGAAGTTGCCCAGTACAAACACAGTCAGATGTGTTTTCCACCGAGTCAATGCTTCAGTCCACCAGAGAAGCGCAAGACTCGGCGGCACCTCTGATTTCTATTTACACCACCAGTCAAAACCTCGAGTCCTCTATTTGTCTAGTTGTCAAATGTCTTCTTCTGTCCGGGAATCAAAACACACAACATAGAAAGATTGAGAAGATTTTGGAAAAGGAATTCTGATCCAATGTTTATGAATGATTCTGGACTCAAACACATGTAGATCCTGTTATTTATGTCACTTTAATGGAAATTAAATGTTATTCAAAACACTCTTGCTGATTTTGAACCGACAAGGGATTTAAATGATGAACACAAGTGTAATCATTTACTTCATCAGTCAATCATTAATATGATTAAATTATGTTTACTATAAATATGCAGTATATGAGTTACCACTATTTAAAGATGTTCACAGCATGTAACCTGTTAAAATGCAAAGTTGCATATACTTCAATTTTTAGTGTATCAGGTAAAACTGGCATTTTTCAAAATTATTTTTTATGACAGGTTTTATTTTGTAGTCTTCACCCGAGTGTGTTTATTTCCATTGACTTCCTGTCCTCCTCACATCCACCTGTTCATTGTAGCCCACCTGTGTCTTGTTTGTAATTAGTCTGTCTCGTATTTAGCCTCCGTGCTTCCTTTGTTCTTTGTCAGTTTGTTGTTGATGCGTTATGTTGGATGTGTTTCAAGATAGTACGTGCTTCACAAAGCGGCACCTGTTGCTCTTCTAATTGTGAGTAAAACAGTGTGATAGACAGGAGTTCTGGCAGCACGGAGCAGTTCCCCAGCTGCACTTCTCAACAGGTTGCTGGGTGACGTGTCTCTGCACAAATAACTATTGAAGGGATCGGCATCAGAGTTCACACAGTGCTGCCCCGACTCTTCTCGAGTATCAATATCTCAGCAGCTGTGCCATGGGCCATTTTTCTGATATTTCTTTGCATTTTTTGGCACCAGCATCAGATAAAGATTTGACTTAATTAAACTGTTGTTTGACTCTTTCCTGTCAAATTATCATGGCATTCTCATCTGCAGTTTGTCATAGATGCTAATCAGCTAAATTAAAACAACGATGACACGGAAAAACACAACACTGACATTTTTGTTTTTCATTGTGCATTGTAGGCTGGTGAGATTAGCATTTAGCTTTTGCTTTTTCCCAGTGAACCTTGACGTTATAATAGTGACATACAGGAGGACGATACATTGACAATTTTGTCAACTACACTCTCTTTAATGGACAAAGCTAAAGCCACGGTGACGCTGGTGAGATCCCATGCTGTTAGCTCGGCTGCTACTTGGGCGTTGGATGCTTGATCTCCATGAGCTCTGCCTTTAAGCTCCTTCTGTCTGAACTGCCAGTCATGGAAGGGGGGGGGGGGGGAACACATGCATAATCCTTTTACAAATGTCACACAGATCTTTTTCTCTTAAAGAGCTGCATTGTGCTCCGCCCATAGAGGACCAGCAGGTGTAATCACCACTTTTGTGTAGCATACAGCCGGCTTAATGGCAGCAGGCGTTTGCTATTCAGCTAACACAATAAGCAACCTGACACTCTGTGGTACAAAGTGGGCTGAGCACACTTAGTGGTCAAGTTGAGGGGTTTTTTTTTTTTGGTGTTGATCGAGAGGTGTGAACACATTCAGACGTCAGGACTGATTTTTTTTTATTGACCTGAATAATTCTGTGTTGTCTTTTTCAATACATTACCCATCAGATCAGAGAGTTTGTAATGACCATGTCCAAGAATGAAATATGTGAAATGTACAACAGAGGCGAAAATGTCAATGAAGAAGAGTTCACTTCTCACTGAAGGTCACCAGCAGACGTCATCAATGAGGTCCAGGCCTCCACAGAAACCAAATATTCCAGGAGTGAGGTCGCATAAAGGCAGATAGGCCTTTTTATTTCAGCAGAGTTAATTTTGCAGAGTAAAACTGACTCTGTTAAAGTGATAATCATTCATTTTATTTGAATTGGCATAATTTCAGTCTCCCTGTCCCAACCTATATAACCCCCACTGTAGCAATCGACAGCCAGAAAAGAAGTAAAGGGACAGTCAGTGTCATTTTCCAGACATGATTATGGGAAAATGACTGGAGTTAGAATGTCCCCTATGAGACGGCAACATCTCCATCTCCCCTCCATCTACCAAGGCCTGCTTTGTCTGCACCTGACATCTTTGCAACTTCTTAATTTATTGTATCACCATCACAAACGTGTGCTCCCCATGGTAGTGCAGTCCTCTGCAGGGTGGTGAGCGTGAAAACATCAGCCCTAAGAAGGAAAGGTTTATCTTTTCCAACCTTAGCTTCACACCCAACCCCCTACACCCCGCAGGTGCTCGGTCCTCTCAAGAGGATTTCCACTTCTGTACGTATTACGGGGAATATATGAATTTCATTGGAGGTGCTTTTTTTTGACATTTTCCCTCCATTAAATCCGTCTGAGCGAGTGGCTGACCTCTCTCTCTCTCTCAGGCTCGTTGTGTCTTCTCAGCTCTGCGGGCGCTTGCTGGAGAGCATCCCGTGGAGAGCACAGGTTTGGTTACTAGGCAGATGTTATAAATATTTAAAGAGTTTGCATGTTGTGGTGTAAATTCACTTCAGTGGTGCAACGGCCATGTGCTCTCTTGGGAGGAGCTGGGTTGGGGGGGTGGGGGGACTCCTCCGGTTAAAGGATTGTTTCTCTGCCACAGTCACCCAGTTGACAGAGAAACCCTCTTAATGGATGTTTGCTTATTCATATTCTTAGCCTCCCGTCTCTTACTCAGTTGCAGTGTGGTATGTTGAAGCTACATGTAGTTTTATATATGTAGGTGGGAAGCCTGAATTTGTGTTAATATGTTGAGCTGCCGGGGTGCGTGACTGAAGATAGTGAAGGAAGTGAGTGAGTAATGAAACACCTCTAAAATCTGTTACATGGGGAGAAGGTTGCTACACGGAGGTGGCAAAAAACGGGACAAAAAAAAGAACAGGTGAGAAAGTGATCAAGCTGTCTAACCACATGCTAAATCTGCCCAACAACCAGAGTTGGTGAAGCAACTTTTTGTACATTCATTTAAACCCAAGTGTTATGTTTCTGGCAACATGTGTGAACTGAACATTAACAAATTGTATGGGTGTTAGTGTTCTGAGTGGCTGTAATATAGCTGCAGATCTGTCTTCATATATTTAGTCTGCGTGAAAACTTGCCAAAGCAACGTGTTGATGAGCCTCTTGAATAGCATCTGTGAAGAGTTCCCACACAGCGAATGCCGACCAAAACAGATTTGGCTCCGATCTGAACCTCAGCAGTTCCAAGAGGATGAGGCAAGAGAGTTAGTGAACTAGGTGTAACAGCACACACAGAGGGTCTTTTATGATTTTGATCAGAGTAAACAACTCAAGCTGAGTAACATTATTATTATAGAAAGTTGCCCACCATGTTGCCGCTTTCTGTAATTTGACCAAAATGTTAGTGTGGAATGTGACTTGGATCAACTCACTATCTTTTGTGGTTGTGCACTAATAGGGGCATTACAGTCCATACAAAATATACGCTGTTATTTTAATTAAGTACCCCTCAGTCTAAACCACAGTTTGGCTTTAAAGGGGAAATGTTGACTTGGAAGATGACTGAGTGATAGTTTAATAACTGCTATGACTTCCATCTCCTCCGCCGCTTGTGATGGATTATTACATGGATGCATAAGTCAGCAGGGGCATGTCTGTGATGTGCACCATAACAGCCCCAGGAAACAAACAGGTCCCTCGGCGGCTCTGTCGTCTCACCAGCTCATTGGTGAATGAATGAAAATTCAACGAAATCACTCAGCAGGCTGCATTCTTTAACCTCCGTGTTGGTGTGTTCTGAAAGAGAAATCCACGCTAGGCAGAAAAGCAGATGCTTGCATAAGCCCTGGGAGGATGGTGTCTGATGATGGCTGCAGGAACATGAGCCGAACGTGAGGCAGGGAGGCAGAGCTGGGCAGCAGATGAATAGATCCCGATCCTGAGACAGATGTTTTATAAACGATGTCAGTCTCGGGAACGTGCCGTAACCTCTGACGTCCTATGAGGGATTAGTGCAAACACTGTGTGAGCTATGAGTACAGAATATTTCATCCCATTTTTAGTTTTGCAGCTGTTGAGTTTGGCCGGTGCATCGTGTTGCTTTTTCCAGACCTGCATCACAATGAGTCACAGTAAATGAGAGCTGGGATTGTGGCACGCCGAGGCTCCAGCCATCCAGCGTCTCCGTCTGCTCCTGCTTCATTCCACCGCAGCTGCAGCAGCAGCAGCAGCAGCAGCAGCATCGCTTGGCTTCTGCTCAGCTGACTGTCAGTCGTCCTGACAGCCTGACCTCCCGGAGGCTCGCCGGCCAAATGCCCCGTCACATCGGGCTCGGCTTTGCCCAAGCCTGGCCCTCAATCATTTTCACACCCGCATCCTCCTCTCACACCTCGCTCCCTCCCTCCACTTGACACTACCTGAAAATGAGAACCGTTTGTTTGTTTCTCTCTATTTATAGCCCTCTGTTCCTGCTGTGCTGGCTGGGAGGACTTGCTTGGTATTGTGGTTTGGGCGAGTGGAAACACCAATATTAAACAATGCAGCTCCATTAGTGCGTGCCCTGGGAGGTATAAGTGGTATATTTGTTCCCTGCTAGAACCTCCACATCTGCATATTCCTATCACACAGGCTGATTTAATTGAAGTTTCTTTTTCCTTGCCGCTAAGTGGCTATAAATACCGACGTTTGATCGCACCTGGCAGATATGAGAAGAAAAAAACTTTCTTTTGAGATTAAAGTTTTGTGTGAAACTAAGACACAAAGCGTGTCTGTTGCTGGCTGCGCTCTTTTGAAGCCTGTTGTGTTATCCGAAGCTTAGCATACACCTCGGCCTCGTCCTGTGAGGAGATGTCAAGGCCTGATAAACCACAGTGTTTACGGCACAAGTTTACAGAGGCGATCAATAGCCGCACTTGACACCATGAATACAGAGCGGCTGAAGCAGCAGTGTGTATTAGAAAACTAAACAAAGGCTTTTCAGAATAATATAAAAAATAATATTTCATTATATCCTGTAACCTTGTGTGATAGAGGACACAGACGTTGTTAATCCACTCGTGGTCTGATAATCATGAATAACTCCAGTGGAAAACTTCACTTTAGCAAAACCAAAACATGAAGAGTTTAAAGAACCACGTGTCACAGAAGACGTGACGGCCATGGAGCCCAGTGGTAAAGTCAAAAGCATCACGTAGAGCCAGGGCTAACTCGAAAGTACACGTTCACATACTGATGAAGAAGGATTCTCTGACACTGATGTTATACAGGCTCTCATCTCCACGGACATAAACCTCTCAAGTGCAGCACTTCAAACGCTTTCTAGCTCTTGATGAGAAAAAGTGCTGGACCTCCAGGATGTAGGTCATGCAGGACCTGTGCTATAGCCTGTTTGCAATATATTTTGAGTATGTGTTTATTCTCACACAGTTGAGAATCTTCTTCAAACTGCCCCCCGTTAAAAAGCAAATCATTGTATTTTGTACTGTTTCTCAAGCTTGATGATGCTGTTTTAATCCCTCTTAGGTCCCAAATACATATGTGATATTAAGAATATGCCTGAAGGGACCCGGTAAAAGTAATGGCTAGTAGTAGTGTCTAGTGGCTATCATGTTTATTACACAAAAAAAGAAATGGATATAATGTGTACTTGCACTTTTGAATCTGTGTATTATCATACAGCCTCAGGTGAGACACTGAGCTGTCCATGGTGCTGATACAAATAAACACCTTAATCTAAAAACACAAGTCAGCTAAATCTGAACATATTTTAGATTGGCCTTGATCTTCATTTTGTTTTATTAGTAAATAGGTCTTGTAATAATACAATCATTTCCCAAAATAAAGGCTGATTTATTCCAAGCTGAAATATCTCCTCCATCCTGTCCTCAGGCTCAGGCTGAGCACTGAGCCACGTCTCCATGGTGACAGTCAGTGGCACCTGTTGACCAGAGGTATAGAAACAGAGGAGAACACATTAGTGTGGTTTGTTAGCACTGTGGAGTGTTTTACAGCCTGTAACCTGATGTCAATGGATAACAATTCTGTTGTCACCTGTTTTCTAGTTTAGTTTAGTCATGATGAGTTTCCTCTGGCACAGTGAGAGCACACAGCATCTCAGCTACAGGTCTCTGCTACGCACACATTTTATTCCACAGGAAGTCACATCCATTTTAACTGAATGAATGGGTGTGTATACATCCAGCTGCTTCCTCTGACAGAGCAGACCATCTGTGTTCCTCTCTGATGATAAGAAGCTGAGAGGAGGTGCACAGATAAGAGCTTCTCTGCCAACCTGCCTCTTTCCCACCCACCCACATTTCCCCTCACCTCCCCAAGAGTGGCGTTAGCTCTGTGCTCCTGTTCACCCTGCAGGAAACGCCCCCTGCAGATACCTGTTTCAAACAAGTCCTACAGAGCACCGTTCACCTGTTGATTCACTTGTTATTCATATTGAAGGCAGTTCCAGTCCAACTAAATTTAGCATTGCACTTCCCTGGGACACAAACAATACGCGTAAGGATTTGTGTTCCTCATGCTGGTAGATGTGTGACATTTTAGAAGTGACCAAGATTCACAACATTTCAGGAAAGCTCTCTCCTGTGGAGGAGTGCATTAACAGTTGTGTTGTCTTAAAGTGAAGGACACTGATGGACATATTCTAGTGGAGAGTACACACACTTTCCAAGAGGGGTGGAAGAAAAAATGTTTTTGACCAAATGCAAAACGCATACATGAAGGTTTGTGAGAAACCTCTACACTGACAAAGTGATGTCATCATAATGGGAGGTGGATTAGAGGGGAGGACTGGGTTTTGATGCCATTTTCTGAGAAGCAATTACTCATTCAGGGGCTCCACTTCAGTCTTCTCATTTTTTTTCTAATTTTTGCTCTACTGCAGTTGCCATGCACTTTGGGATCATGGCAACAGGCCCGAGCAGCTGATCGAATCCAGCCTCCGCACGTTCAGCTGTGTACATAATCATTAGGAAAACCAATAAAACTGGCTCCATAATCTTTTGCCTCACCTCAACTGTGAGCGAATGGATTCTTCAGATCCCAGTAATGCTTTACTGATGTCATCCTACATGGGAACGCAAATGCTAATGGAGCGTGGAATGCTTTTCTGCCTGAGCGCCAGTTTAATGTGATCCCTTATTCAGCCGAATTGACTGTGTGGTTAAAGATCGCTGCATGCTACCACTCTGACTGTGGCGTGTGTGCGCGTTTTCTTATGATTCTGCCGCCTTCTCATAACACAGGTGGAAATGCCTGCCTAGTTTGAATATTGCATTAATTAGGCACCTCATATAATTACATTATGCACAAGAAACTGTTTTGATAGGCAGTACAATCCAAATGCAGTGAGGTGAGTGGGTGCGTTATGCTGAAAGGAAACTCAGTCATCTAGCAAGAAGGAAAAAACAATCTGCCAAGATTCAAATCTGATG
Organism: Pseudorhombus dupliciocellatus; assembly: GCA_016785235.1. Lineage (NCBI taxonomy): Eukaryota > Metazoa > Chordata > Actinopteri > Pleuronectiformes > Paralichthyidae > Pseudorhombus > Pseudorhombus dupliciocellatus. The sequence goes on from JAFBJW010000232.1 coordinate 403,432, forward strand.
CTGGTCCAGACTTCACATTCGGGATATTGTCTTTGGCATCTGAAAACCACAACAAAGGTGGAGACTCTCACGACCTCTTACTCCTTTGGATCTGCTCAGTCCCAATCTCTATCTTTACCTTTATCATCTCTATCCTTCTAGTGATAAATTTTAGATTTTACTTTTACCCTCAACCCTGCTGAGGATTTGTCAACAAGACAAAACCGCTGTCTAAAAGTTTTAACTGTGTTTCAGTTGTTCCAGTTTGAGAATACCGTTCAAAGTACCACTGGCATTGAATTAATAACTGCCCCATAAATTTGAGAGGATGCTTTAAAACCTCTGTCTTGCCCACATGTTTAAATATATCACTGTGCCCAGGTTTGGCTGCTCGTGGGCCCTTTCAGATGCAGTCGCCTGATTCACACTAAAATGCAGACAGCTGTAAAATAAAAATGTATATTAAATTCCATTTTATCTGCTTTTTTATTGTTCCCACCTCATAGATCTCATGTCGTGTGACAGTGAGTCCTATATTAGACTAGTAAATCTATGATCTAAAGGCTTCAACATTTCTCACTATGAGACATTTACAGGACTCACTTGATAGATTGTGTTGCATTGAGGAGTTGTTGTGATTTTACACACTGAGCTGAGTTTACTTCTCATGAGAAGTGCAATCACTCCGCCGTCTTTCTCCTTAGCCAGGAGAAGATAATGGTCCGACTGCACATTATTATTCTGCTACAGGGAAATGAAAACACTCTCTGGCTTAATTGTTTTTCTTTAACTAATCACAATCATCTTGGACGTTGCAAAGCTCGGGGACACGCCGACAGTAACCCAGCAGTGTGAGGGGGAATTTGCAAAGAAAGTGCAGCAAAAACAAAAACCAAGAGTAAAAGACGTATGCCAGCTGTGTGATTGCATCGTGTTGGCTCCTATATGAAGGCTGACTCACAAAGTCGGGGGGTTTGAAAGTGATAGAAGACCGGAAGCAGTAGAGGAGGAAGATGGCAGGGTTCGATACCTACAAATTGCATCTGGAGAAACTGACAGTTCTGTGGATCAAGTGAGGAAATAACTCTGGGGTTGTCAAAGTTAGATATTAGCTTGAGGCTTTAGATTAATAACAAAAAGCCTGTGTCACAAACCGGAGGTGGGGAGGTTAGAAGATTTTCTTTCACAAAACTGATATTGTGTTGCACTGTAGGAAATGCAGCATTTTTGGAGTTGCACCGATACTAAACCTGACATCCACCTTGTATTACCTTGTACCCCAACTTTATGGGAGTACAGTGCACCTGCCAAAGAGAAAATATACGTCAAGCACCACCACACAGGCAATACAAATTTGATTGATTTGAAAAATCTCAATTATCCTGAAATATCAACGTGTTGAGCTGAGCTTTACTGAACATAGTGTAAGCCGGTGAATGGCACAAAAATACAGCTGCACGCTGCATTAGCACATAATAACACTGAGGATCGTGTCTGGGCTTTACCATTAGAAGAACGGAGCTTGTCCCCTTGGCATCACTCTGGTCCATTAAACTCTAATGTGTTCTCCTGTCACCATCATCCAGAAAACTTCGATCACAAATCAAAACCACTTTCCCCCAACATGGACACCAGGCTGGCGAGCCCCAGCATGAGGTCCTCAGAGATCACAATGATTGAACTTTTTGCTGCTGCAGCCTCACAAAGTGTGACAGTGCCAGCATCCCTGATGTGTGTGTTTGTAGGAATATTAGATTCAGGATGGGAGGACGGGGGAGGACGGGGGGGGGGGGGGGGGGGGGAGGCGTCGGGGGGGGGGGGGGGGGGGGGGGGGGGGGGGGGGGGGGGGGGGTTAATGCCATGTGCCGTCACCCCCAACCTCCTCCCCTCCCACGCACACATCCCCCCACGTCGCCCCGTGCCCCGTCGCCCTCTCCACCCTTTGTTCTCGCCACAAGCCCCGGAGCAGATGGTGCTCTGCGCTCCGCTTGTGCCGGCGCTGACAGACAGCGGCTCTCAGCCAATGGCCTGCAGGGGAATCAGCTGACCGCCCCGCACAGCGCCAGGTGTTTTGATCGTTTTCCTCCTTCTCTATCCGTGGGAGGAGCAGTGAGCGGCGGCGGCAGAGCAGCAGAGCAGGGGGAGAATTCGGAGGCGACAGACCGGTGTGCTGGTGGTGGGTCTCAGCAGCAGCAGGTTGGAGGTCGCACCGCGCCATGCCTCTGCTCCAAGGCGCCCTGGGACCGATCGAATACACAGGCGACAGACCGCTGTAAGCAGAGACACGGGGATATATGCGCGTGTTGAGGAGCACCTGGCACAGTCACATTCGTCTTATTCATCGCTGCGCATCGACGCGGATCTGGATGAAGGAGCCGTGCGCATGGGAACATCGGACCGGAATGCAAACAAGGTGAGACACCCTCCGGAGTGGAGAGCTTTCTGTGAGGAAACCATGTTTCCACGTTGTCTGATCCCTCAATTAAACCTCGTGGCAAATCACTGCCGAGTGCATGTGCGTGCTAAAAGCATGCACACTTCAGACTGTGAATGTTTCCATTCATAATATTTCTCTGCAACGAGTTTGAGACGCAGACTCAAGGACACAGTATGTTTTTTTTTTTTTTTTTCATTCAAACGCAGTCTGGCTCGAGCTGCACCTCCAGGCTCCCGGGAAAGCAACATTGCAGCATCATGGACCCTGCTGTGAAGGTAGAAGTGTCCAATGCGTCAAATGATGTTGCACAGAAACAAACTTTGATCTGGTTGCGGTGCTCAGGGTGCCCGCAGCAGCAGCAGCAGCAGCAGCAGGGGATGCGTGCAGCCTGCTGGGAGTGTGATTTGCATATTAATGTTAAAGTATGTCGGCAGATGTCTCGATTCCTCCCTTCGAGAGGCAAAGCAAAAAAAAAGAAAAAAGTGGTGGAGTCTTCCTCGGGGATAAAGACAAGGCCCTCAGTGAGAGGTGTACGCTGAGAATGGGGTTGCGATGGCAGGGGGTCCATTGTGATTCTCCGACGCTGCTTCTGTCGCTGCAGCTGTTGCGCTTTTGTTGGTGGAGGCTGCTGACTACAGCATCACTCAACTTTCGAGGATGGCGCGGTGGAAAGGTTAAGACTGTGGAAAGGTTAAGATGATAAAACGCGGCTGTGATTTTGTTATCACAGTGTGTGATGTGGCTCCAGGTCTGTTCACTGTTTATGGCCTCTTTAAAAAAAACGCCAAAGTGCTGAGTGAGGTCTTTTCTCTGTGGACCTCTGGGTCAAATAAGTCATTGTTGGTTCAGAGGCCTTCTAAAGTTTAATGAGACAAACGTAAAGAGCAACGCCAATTCACTGAAATACAAAAATCTGATTATCATGATGTGTAAACAAAGCATTTCTACTTTTTAATCTACAGATCGTTACTGGACATTTCAGATTTCCAAATAGGCAGAAGCCTATTACTTTTTATTTTACCCCAGGGATCCTGTCTCATGGGTACACACACACACCTCCACACCATAACTCCAGCCACAATTCACATTCTACCCTGAACCCTAACCAGGACCAGAGATCAGGGTTTCCTGGACTTTGGTCCAAAGGCAAAAGAAACACACACACACACAAAACAACAACAGCAGACTGTGAGAGTGGGTGTTGCAGGTGTCTGAGCGCGTGGTGTGCACGGTTGTTAGGGAGACAACAGAGCTTATGGGAGGGGGGATAAATGGCTTCACCCCCCCCCACACAACATTTAGGTCCCTGGGGCATAAAACAGGGTGCAGAGGGGGGAGTTGGGTTATTGAGCTCAAGCCTTTATTCCTGTGAGGACTAAAGCATCATTAACCCTGAGCTGTCTGTGGCCAACAGACACATGAACAGTTCCACTCACCCCGATCTGAAGTGTGTCAGAGACAGATGTGTGCCATGGCTTCGGTCTGGAGAACAGGTGTGCACGTGTGTGCGTGCGTGTGGCAGCAGGAGTCCATGGTGGGCAGCCATCCGTCGTCTAATCATCTTTTCCAGCCTCTCAGGTGCAGGGCATGAACGAGTGGTAGGGCCCTGCTGGATATTGGCCTCACATATGGAAGATTCATTTCAGAAAGAATAATTAAAGATCGGCAGTTTAGTCAACTGTGTTAGGCCGCCACTGTAGTTGGTTTTAATGGCAGGTGGTTCAGTGGACTGAGGTGGAGGCTGCCTGGAGATGAAGCAATGAAAAGCTGGCAGCTGCGGCTCAGCCGGTTGAGGTGTAGCTTGGCTAATTGTCGGTGGTTCGATCCTCAGCTCCTCTCACACTGAACCCTGTTGTTTTGATTCAAACCCAAGTGGGTTAGTTAAAGAGGCTCTATGCAATCAACGTGGGTGCAGGGATCTCTACATGCTGGACCTGCCTGATATATGATAGAGATGAGATCATGAGCACTGTCTCCATCAGTCTTACCAAGTGCTGACTTATTCCAGTTTGAATCATTATAATGAAATAAATGAGACTGTGTGGCTGTGCCCCGACAGCGGTGCTGCGTCGTGTTGCACAGTCAGACCCCAGGCCTCTATTCTCGCCAGTAGACGCTATGAGCATCCCGCTCTGCTCAGCCGTGAATCAGCGGGTCCTGCACAGTTCTAATCAGTCCGCTTGAAGGGCTTGAGGATCTCCAAACAAATGTCCGTTCAGATTTTGCCCTTTGTGGCTGAAGGTGAAGCAGTTAGAGAGCAGTCAAGCTGCTGTGCAATCAATACTGCTTTGAGTGCTGCTGATGACAAAGTGGCCCCGCGGTCTCTAGACAGGTGTGACGCGACGTGAGCAGCTACAACCGACCACAAAGAAAGATGAAGATGTGAACCAAATCCTTCATTGCATCTACTTAAACAAACTACTTTTATCCATGCACCGTGAAACCAGAACTAACCTGATCAATGTAAACAATGTCAACAGAAGCTTGCTCAGACGATGGGTCTGACTTTCAGGTGTGAAAATGATCTGACATGATCACAAATGTGGAATTATTTTCCTCTTTTCTGATCCTCAGATGACCACAATTCCACAGCCTGCATTACATGCAATGTTTTAAAAACAGGATTCAGTTTTTGCAGTGAAGGGAGAAGTGCTTATTCTCTCAATAACTGAGGAAACAAAAGCTCTCAAATATAATCTCTCAGGAAGCTGTCGACCCAAGTTAAGGTTATTAGTGTTTCCCAGGTGCCTGTAATATTTATTTTTTTCTCTGTTTGTTCTGGGGCTGGGAAAAGAAAGTTGGGCTTTCACTTTTTTCATTTAGCTCTCTTGTCGCAGCGCTGTTCTTCTCTGGATATAAATAATACAGCCCTCCTGGTTTCCATGTCGCTCAACTTCTGTTGTCTAATTCCGGAGTGTTTCTGTCACCTCAGTTTAGCTTTGTTCCATTTGAGACGAGGTGTGTTTGTAGGTTCCCTTGGGTTGTTTATCTCACCTGCTCCCACCTGTAATTTGCTTTCCCCCATTTTGCTCTTTTTTTTTTTAAAGTTATTATTATTCTTTCAAATGTGTGCAAATGAATAAACCAAAAAGCTCAAGGGTAAAAGCCAGGGCCTGCGGGGTCATACAGTATGTGCATCTCCCAAGAGAGAGAGAGCGAGAAAGCGAGTGAGAGCCTTAATGCAAGACTGTTGTTATCCAGCTTAAATTACATTTTCATTTTCTCATGTCACTCTCAATCCTTATCTTCCTGAAGGGAGAATTTCCTTGACGATGAGCTTGAGTGTGTTCAGACAGAATTTTGACAAGTGAGCCCATAGGACTGCCAGTGGTTCTGAGGGAGGCCTTATCTAGTTTTTGGAGATACATATGAGGGCTCTCAAATTCTCCATCACACGCACACATCTGCCGTGATTACTCAGTGGACTCACAGGATTAGGAAAGTCAACTTGAAGCATAAAAGAAAATACATGTTTCTCCTCATCAGTACTCATCAAGCTTTCTACGGATCCTATTTAGAATGTTTGATTCCCCTCCCTGTGGGAAAAAAAACCATGTGAAACCTGGATGAGGGAAATTAGAGTTATTATTGCTATGTTCTCCTCTCAAAGGGTCAAATGGGGCTCAACTGTCATTAATGAGAAAACGCTTCATGCTCAAGCATCGGCTGAGGCGTTCTGTCACATCTCAGAACCCTGTGACTTATGCAAATGGATTTCGTCAGGATGCCAATTAACAGGTTGCATTTCAGGTTCGCTCTTTAAGTGACATCTCTCAAATTGGAAAAGACGTGGAATTAATTCCATGGCATCAGATGAAGCTGATCGAAAGTGTGGCTGTGTTTCTCCTGAAATTATTTTGACACCGTTATGCATGCAGCTTATTGTCCGAGCAACAACCAAGAATCAGGTCCAGGGAGTTTCAGCTTGTATGCATCTTTTGTTGTTCGGGACCCAACATTAAAGAGAGAAGAAGGAAGGAAGGAGCATGACTCCAGGAAGTATTTGGGGAGCAAACAAGATATGTTTAATAGCAGAGGGATGCTTCCTGTCCGACTGGTTGTGTGAACCCATGCTGAGCACATCAGCTCACAGACAACAGGAGAAATCTCAGCAATTAAAACAGACACTACCACAGTATCACATATGTAGGTGGTAACATTCTCTCTCACACTATATTTCTGAAGTTATGATGACTAGTGACATTTTTCTGCATTGTCCAATTAGTTTGCGACTTTAACTGTACATGTAAACATCAGAAATTCAAAACGTAACAGCCTGTCCTGAGCTTTGGATGAAGATTTAATGGAGCAGTTGCAGGACGCAGACACACAGGTTAATAACCAATGAGCAGCCTAATTCATTCTTCTTCATCGCTGTGGAACCATCATGTAAATCAACATGAATAAATAGTCTAAATTGTCTTCGGTGTCACATCAGTCCTTAACAATTAAAATGGTCTTTAAGTTAATTCTGATCAAGTATTTGTTGCATTACAGTCATCCTTAACGGTATGATCATAATGCCTTTTATCATTAGCATGAATCAACATAAGCAGCAATAAGTTCACATATCATTTATCTGATGGCAACCACAGTGTCCGTCTTTGCTCTGTTGGGTTTTTATTGTGTGTTTTATTTATAATGATTATACCTGACAGAAAATGAGCTGTCAGTGCATCTGATGGTACATGTGTAATTTACTCGTCAGTTGTGTATCTGATAAAAGCTGTGTGAGGCTTCATGTCTGGAGTTGTTGGTATTTATTTCTAGTCTCTGGTTCACAGGTTCAGAGGTGGCTGTGTTTAAAGCCTCCGGGTTTTTGTGCTTCCTGCCTTTGGTGCGGTTGAGTGTTCTTCCACCTGCTGTGTGTTTTATGCTTTCCTGTGGCGTCACAATCACAATAGACCTGTAAAGCATGTGTCAAGTGTCCCAGGCTGCCCTTTGTTGTTGTTGAAAAACCAACAGGATGTTGACACAGATTCAGCTTCGGTGCTTTAAGTGCATTTTGAAATTTCTCAGCTAACCCACTTTTTTGCAGTGACAGCCGTGTGGGATTGTCTGTGTCCAGCATTAAATAGGATCAAAACTTTTTAATCTGATGTTGCACAAAGGGCGGCACAGTCCAAACTGTCAGCGTTTGCTGAATGAAGAGAATCTAAGATTAACCCATTTGTGGTAAATAGAGGAGAGATGATATGTCACTAAACCTGCCTGAGAGTCTTGACGCAGATTATGTTGTAGCAATATGTCGTTGATATGCCCCAGTGACAGTACCACATGTAAAGGCCATGGGGAGGCCAGGTTCTTACTTTTTTTTTTTTTTTTTTTGCTTTTTGCCTCTAAAAAGTAATATTAGATTTAATTATAATAATGTAATATTTGATTTTTATTTTTTTTACTTATGTAACGTAAATATTGATTGAAGTTTTGTCTGTTCAGATAAAAATTATTTTAATTATTCTGTCTTCTGATTTTTTAAAATAATTTAGCCAGAGGCTATTCATTAGCATTTATCTTTAAAACATAAATGGAATCATTTTAACGAGACAGAACATGTAGTATTTCACTTAACCACAAACAAGTGTTAGCGATGCTTATTCCTCTAATGAGATTAACAAAGCATTAACACTCTTCCAGGTCTATGCTGTACATGTTGCTTTTTAATTAAAGTGCTAAGTGGCCTGTCTCTCTCCTCCGGGTTTGAGTGTAGTGCATTACCCCCAGCTAATCTGCACTTCAGCATCTCCATCCACTAATCCTGGCTGGCGCGGCGCTCACCAACAATATATGTGCTGTTTTAGCCTAAAGACAAGATACAGTGCTCTCCCTGTTTCACCCACGCTCCGCCCTGTCCCATGAGAGATCCCCTGTATAGGAGGAGCAGGGATGTGTTCCTGTCTCCCTGGTGCTGTTGCCAGGCAGTTTGCATTCAGATGAATTAGTCAGCTCTCTTGTTTGAAAGCCTCTTAAGTGCTATCTTCTTAAGCTTGTGTTGACCATAAAGCTGTTTGGCAGTATAGGCTGTGGTTCTGTGGTGCTGCCGTATGCCAGCGGGCTGGGTACTGTGGTTCCTTTAGTAAAAATAGAAAGGGGAAGAATAAAACAGTTGTAGGTTATTATATCTCTGGGTGGAAGAGCTGCTGCACCATCACATCCACAGCAGTCAAGGTTCCATTTCCCCCTTTGCTGCATGTCTTCCCACACTCTCTCTCTCCGCCCCACTTCACATCTCGCTCTCCGTCTTGTTGAAAACAACCCCCCAAAAAGAAGAGAAAGAAATGTTTTATACTATTGTTACAAAGTCTAAAGACTGTGGTTTGTCTTCTCAGGTCTGAATCAGTCAATGACTTTGTAAATTCCAGAGATTGTTTTCAAGACCTTGATGTACACAGTGAAAAATTACCTCAACATTTACTTATTTATCAGATCTGTCTGAAGCTGGAGCAAGTAAATCCAGCAATAGACCATTTGTATTTTTTAATAAGCAGAAATTAAGCTGCCACTATTGCCGCAGGAGCTGCTGTATCCCAGAAACCAAAACACACCTGGCAACAGCAGCAGTTCATCTTAAACCTGCGGACAAGCTTTAGGACCTGGTGGCTAAGGTCAGATTTGATCACAAACAAACCATTTGAGGTGGTTTAAACTGCAGTAATTGCAATTTCTCCTGCACCAATAATAATGGATCAGATGGATCAGAGTCTCTTGTCCTCTCACAACCCTCTCCAAAAATCTCTATTTGCAGTTTGCATAGAGTTAAAGAATGCTTCTCAAACTTTTGACAGTCTTCTGTCTACTCCTAGCCCTTCTGAAAACTTTTTTTTCATGTTTGCCCTAAATTCAGAATGCCTTAGACGTTGCATTAAAAATTAAGACGTGCATCTTTTTTCTGCTGTCTTTGAGGCATGCACATACCAATATCTCATAGTGTTTAATGATGTTCGGAGAAGCTAATGATCAAGTCCTCATGGGCCTGTTGGATAGATGAAAGCCCACAATGGAATTTGATGTGTTTCCAAGTAGTTCAGAACAGTGTTTGGTGAATACATTGTAATGAGCTGAAATTGCATTTTCTCAAAACTGTTGATGCTGCACATAACTGGCAGTCTCACAAGGAGAGCAGAGGAAGCAGTTGTTCTTAGCCAGTCTGTTGTCTGTGTTGCCCACAGATAAGTGACGAGCAACATATATATGTATTTATATGTTATTACATTCACTAACTAATTGTAATCAAAGGGTAGCTGAGGCTGATTGTGTTGGATACATTAAAAAGTACACGTGATAAGGGTTTTATGGAAAGACTGACATGCGTTTTCTTTCTTTTCCAGATCTTCTTGTAGCTCCAAGATCTTCCCATAAAATTCTTCTGTTGACCAATTTGCTGGACTAAAGGAACTAATCAGAACCAAGTCTGGTTGATGACTGCAACCTGTCCCTCCCCAGCATGGCTAGACGGAGGTTAGACTGCTTTCTTCTAGGCCATGTGCTTGCTGGCCTAATCCTGGTGTCTTTAGGCCTGTCCTTCGTCCAAAGCAACGACTGCCCCCAGCTATGTGTGTGCGAGATCCGCCCATGGTTCACACCCCAGTCCACCTACAGAGAAGCGATCACTGTAGACTGCAATGACCTACGCTTAACACGCATCCCTGGGAACCTCTCCAGTGAAACTCAGGTGCTCCTCCTACAGAGCAACTACATTGCCAAGACAAGTGAGGAGCTGGAGCAGCTCTTTAATCTGACTGAGCTGGACTTGTCCCAGAACAACTTCAGTAGCATTCAGGATGTTGGCCTCACCAATATGTCGCAGCTCACCACGCTTCATCTGGAGGAGAATCAGATAAGAGAAATGCCAGATTACTGTCTGCAGGATCTCAGCAACCTACAGGAGCTCTACATCAACCACAATCAGATCAACTCCATCTCTGCCAATGCCTTTTCTGGGCTCCACAACCTGCTCAGGCTTCACCTCAACTCCAACAAGCTGAAAACCATTAAAAGCCAGTGGTTCGAGTCTACGCCCAATCTCGAGATTCTCATGATCGGAGAGAACCCTGTTGTAGGAATAATGGACTTTAATTTCAAGCCCCTCGGCAACCTGAGAAGCCTGGTTTTGGCAGGAATGGATCTGATAGATGTCCCTGGTAATGCCTTTGTGGGACTTGACAATCTTGAGAGCCTCTCTTTCTATGACAATAAACTGGTCAGAGTTCCTCAGCGAGCTCTTCAGAAGCTGCCGAACCTCAAGTTCTTGGATTTGAATAAAAACCCTGTGCACAAGATTCAGGAAGGGGACTTTAAAAACATGCTGCGGCTGAAGGAGTTGGGAATAAACAACATGGGAGAGTTGGTTTCTATTGATCGTTATGCTTTGGACAACCTTCCTGAACTCACGAAGCTGGAGGCTACAAACAACCCCAAGTTCTCCTACATCAACCACCTGGCCTTTCGCGATGTCCCTGCCTTGGAGAGTCTAATGCTTAACAACAATGCCCTGAACGCCCTCTATCAGTCCACAGTGGATTCCCTCCAGAACATACGTGAGATCAGCATCCACACTAACCCTCTTCGTTGTGACTGCGTCATCCAGTGGATGAGCTCCAACAAGACCACCGTCCGCTTTATGGAACCCCTGTCCATGCTGTGTGCCATGCCAACGGAGGTCAGGGGTATGCGTGTGAGGGAGGTGCTACAGAAGAACCTAGCAAACCAGTGCTTGCCCATGATTTCTCACGACACCTTCCCCAGCCACCTCAATTTGGAAATTGGTATGACCCTGGACCTGGACTGCAGAGCCATGTCCGAGCCTGAACCTGAAATCTACTGGGTGACGCCCATGGGGAACAAGGTAATGATGGACACCCCATCAGACAAGTACAGCCTCAGCAATGAAGGGACGTTGAGAATTTCTAATATCCAAGTGGAAGACTCAGGCAGATACACCTGTGTGGCTCAGAACTCGGAGGGAGCTGACACCAGGGTGATAGCGATACGGGTAAACGGAACTCTTTTAGACAGCACTCAGCTCATGAAGATCTACGTCAAACAGACAGAGTCTCACTCAATCCTCGTTTCCTGGAAAATCAACTCCAACATAATGACCTCGAACCTCAAGTGGTCATCTGCCACCATGAAAATAGACAACCCACACATCACTTACACTGCCAAAGTACCCGTGGACGTCCACGAGTACAACCTCACGCATTTACAACCAGCAACTGAATACGAAGTGTGCCTCACCGTCTCCAACATTCATCAACAAACGCAGAAGTCTTGCGTGAACGTGACGACAAAGCAAGCAGCCTTTGCTGTGGAGGTGTCCGAGCAAGGGACCAACACTGCTCTTGCAGCAGTCATGGGAACGATGTTCGCAGTCGTCAGTCTGGCCTCTCTGGGTGTGTACGTCGCCAAAAGATGGAAAAGGAAAAACTATCACCACTCGCTGAAAAAATACATGCAGAAGACCTCATCAATACCGCTCAATGAGTTGTACCCTCCCCTCATCAACTTGTGGGAGGCGGATAGTGAGAAGGAAAAGGAGGGCTCCTCTGAGTCCAAACCTAGCCAGGTGGACACCACGCGCAGCTATTACATGTGGTGAAACCTTACTAACTATCCAGTTGGAGACACAGAGACATTTTTATTTCTGGAGCACAAATACATATATACATGTTTGCTTCTTTGTGAAACGTGGACGAAGTAATTTTTTCCTTTCTTGTCGCCACCTTTTCATTGGTTTTCTCTGACTTTCTCGCTGAAGCGGGGGAAAAAAAAAAACGAGCCAATATTTTTAGATCTTTAGTTCAGCACATTGTCTTTTTACCTTTCGCTCATTTTGACACAATATGGCAGCTTTGTTTAGCTTCCTGGACTTAGCAGTCACCGTGCTTTATTTTTAGTACATGTTTTGATGAACACAGCATGAGCATTGTCACAGATTCAGTCTGCGTGAGCAGAGGAAAAGCTGAAATCTGACCCATTTTTGACATGTTTTCTCTGGCAGAACGGTTAGAGACTGCAATCTTTCGTTCTCTTGTAAAACAGTTTCACTGTTGACTGTTGTGCACTGAAATATATATATACAAATTTGTCTATCAACTGGAATATAAGCTGACAAAGTAAGTTTAGACTTGATATACTGTCTATTGAATAATGTTAGCAATTCTTCTGTAACGTTGTATCAGCTATGATTTAATTTGTGTACATTAAATAACAGTATGTTTGATTTAGACTTTAAGTTTGCAGAGCAACTACTGTAAACCAGCAATAGAAATATGAATGTTATAAACTAGGTAGATGTAAGGCTTTTTAAATTTCTTAAATATTTTTTTCTTATTTTGCTAGAATATGTCTACAATCACTGGGTTTGTTGTGGTTTCCACACACAAACGTGTTGTTTATTGAAAAGCAAGTTCAATAAAATCTTCTTTACTCATATTTTTTAACCATGATTAAAGTGTTATTTTGTCAAACATTCATGTATTTTATTATGATTTACTGTTTATACAATGGAGAAACGGATATTTACAGGTTAACAGTAAATATTTAAAAGCTTAAACTGTTGGTGCCTCTCATATTAACCTTTAACATTAACAATTTTTTATTTTAAGAAGCGTTGCAAAGAGATACAGACTCTATTGTGTTTGCAAAGCAATTATCAGTGAATAATTTAAATTCCTGTTCTAGCAGAAAATAATTACTGTACATGTTGCTTCAAATTAAACACAGTTCATTCAAAAAGAAACAAATGAGTCCGTCTACGCCAAGAGAGCAGATATTATTGTGCCTGCATTTCTGTTCAGTGTCTCTTTTCATTACACTAAGCATAACTCTGCATCTCCACCGCTTTTGGAGAGGAAGCAACGTGCAGAGTGTAACGCAACTGAGGCAGATTGAAGGAGATGGTGATTATAGATAATGATAATGTTTACAACAAGTATCTACTGCAGCGTTCTTTAGCGCCAAGCAACCCTGCCGAAGTCATTTGAGAATCTCAGCTTCTCTGCATTTTCTGCTGTGCTGTTTTTACAACCCTCTCACATCACTGTGTCTGTACGAATGTTCTTCTGATGTAATGGGTGGATGTTTTACAGGACAGTGACGTAAAGCAACTCAACTGTGCTCTTTGCTGCAGAAACCAGCGAGACAGCAATGTGCGGAGTTACCGTCGGTGTCTGCGCCGCTCCCTAACTCCACTGCAATGCAAATCCCACTCTCAGTGGCTCGCCGTATATAAAAGCGGATTTCCAGTGGGAGCGCAGAAACTCTGTTTGTTTCTGAAGTATGACTGACAGCTTTGAGCTTTGTGGTGCAATCAAACCATCTCCGCTCCAGTCTCCCCTGACAACACGCTTGCTCTCCTGCTGGGCCTCGCTGCCCCTCTTTTCCTCAATTATTGCAAGGATGGAGACAAAGGAAACACCGGGCAGTTCATCAGCCGGTCGAAACCTTGCCTCTGTGTGCAGAGACTGTTCAACAGCATCATTTAGTGCCACCAGTGAGTTCACACTTAATTTGGAATAGTAATCGAATTAAGAGTTTTGTCAAGTAATATATTTTTGATTTTATATGAATATTTTAGGCGTCTAATATCTTTGTAGCATGCTACAATGAAGATATAAGTCAACATATAATATCTAAATGTTGTCAATACATCTGCTCTTTAACTATACCATCTAAATATACCATATAAAATCCTCTCTTAATAGTTGCTGAAAACCAGATTATATTCTGTTAATAAGATTTATCTGTTCATACATTGCCTGTAAAAGCTAAAGGTTGAAAGGTTCGTCATGTTCATGATATTTCTTTGATAAAGTCCCTTGACTCAAATATTTCTCCCCCTAATGCCAGTGATAGTATTGATTTGACTCTCCCAGTCTGCTGCTTTTCTTCATGTACAGAGATGTCAGTAGACGCTGGGAAGGGAAATGTCAGTGAATGTCACCGCCTGTTCAGAGGGACCTGCGTCCTGTGTCCTGTGCTGTGGATGATGGACAGAGGAGGGCCAAGCAGCTGTCATCTGTCTGCATTTGTTCAACTTACACATTGAAGGCGATGCTCTGCCTCTTCTGTATCTGCACAGGGCGAACAAACCATTATATCAACTCGGCGTGCAGCCCAGTAACAGACCGGAAATCAGCTCATTGGGACGGCTATCAATGAGCGCTTTTCAAAGCGCGTGCCGGAGCCGGCACCGTGTCCCATCCCGGCGGCTTGTTTCCATGACAACCCCTCCCTCCGTCCACCTGCAGGTGCTGGCAGCCAAGTGAGAGAAGTCCCCCGAGCCTGAAATACCCCTGACAAGGTCAACACCCTGCAGGTGGGGAAGCACAAAAACATCATGTGCGCTTTTAAAGGTGTGGAGTGGAAAAAGCTCTGCCGTTGCAGTGAAGGTGAAGTAGAAAGGCACAGAGCGTTCCTTTATCCTGTCAGGTGAAAATGCAGCCGAACAGAGGAAGTGTGATGAAAAAAAAAACCATGTTCATCTCCATTTCAAAGCTCAAATGTGTCTATTTTTTAATATCTTAACTGTCAGACAGGAGACAAGGTCAGCTTTCAACAATGCAAAAACTGATAAAGTCCTACATTGGGTTAGGGTGGGGTTTCTATGCTGAGGTTCCAATGATGGGGTGTTGGGGTCCCGAGCTGCCTCTTACTGCCCCCCACTCACATCTATTAATTTAAAATTCAATCTTAGCCCAGAGAGCAGAAGCCAGGCCCTGAAGCTGAGCAGCCACTTAAAGCTTAAAAGAGCGAGAGCTTTTAACTTTTAACTTTTGTGGATCAACCAAAAAAGAGACCATAAATAAATCCCATATCAACCAGATTAACTCTTAATAAAACAATGATATGTAAACAGCATTTTCTGAAAACCTCAATCTGAATGTGATCATACTTGGAAAAGACAAAGAGGTGGAGTTTACACAGGATTCTACAGTTAAAGTTGAACAGTTGGAGACTCACGTCCAGCTCCAGAAGATAAAATAAGAAAACGCCGTACATTAAACGGTTTAAGGTTGGGTTTTAAAACTCACAGAATAACGCTGAAAGCAAAGAATTGTTTTCTGAATTTTTCTCATACCCTTGATTTTTTTCTCTAAAGATCAAGGGGATAGAACTTTTATGCTCCCAATCCCCAACCACAGCGAACTAGATATGTAGTTTACACCATCAAAGAATCCCAGGAGGTGGAACAATATACTAACGCTAACAGAGTAACTTATCAACCAAACATCTGAAGCTGTCTCCCACAGCGTCCCCATGCATCTTCCTCTACTTGCGTCACCCATGCTTCCAGCACATGCATGACTGGCTAGAGCTGCTGCCTCTCTCTGTGCAACATGTAGGTATTTGCATCCTAATGGGTAGTCAAGCCTTACACACACTTGTCCTTCTGACTTGACACTGATGAAATACACAAAAGAGTTCAAGGTTGGGTCTCTGTGTCAGAGGGAACTGAGTTAAATATGAAAGTCTCTCAACATAGGCACTATAATGCTCTGTATGTTGTTTTTTTATCAACAACCTGACCTTGGGGACCACAAGAGAGAAGGGAGAGAGTATGGAACGATGCAGGCAGTGTACTATACTATATACATACTTAACAGTGGTATACATAGGAATGTATGAGGATGGTCACAGTCATTTACACTTCAGTCAGGCTCTCGTCATGTGTAAATGAGAATGACCTGCAGAACATCGCATGTAATCTTGAGAGCTGGGCGTCAGTGCAGCACGCTGACACGCTAACTGCTGTAGTTCAAGACTGACCAGCAACGGATCCACACGTAGGACAGATGTTTGTCTGACAGCGATAAATACCTGTGTCCGAGCTATATTTACAAATACATGTGACTAAGTTGTTTTAGCATTTATTGTGATAGAAAATAAAGTGGTATGGAAGCCCCAGCAGAGGAGGAGGAGGAGGCCAGCCTCCCTTGTTATTCGATTTCTTCTGTGGAGGTGTGCTAAGCGAAAACAACAATACAAGTTTAGAAACATTATGTATCGTTAATCATCTTTAAAACACATAATGAATTGTTGGACGGATCGTTCTGGTGTTTTCTCCCAGGGCCCAATTAGAGAGCTGTGGTTTTCGCCTGCAGTGTTCTGAACGTGTGAATTTGTGTTAGGTCTCAGTGCTGACACAGAGGCTTGGAGCTCATTTCCTCCGCCTGCAGTTACACGTGCGTCCTTATTGAAGCAGGAATATATAATATTGTTATATATTCATCCCATGCCCTGCAGTTATTCAAGTTAATGGTTTAAATTCAGAAATGAAAGCTACGAGTGTAATAAGTAACGAGTGTAAACACTTTGTGTGATTGGGGGAAAACGCTCATGAAGGTGAAACAATAATAGGACAATACAGTCAAAGATGGCTGCACTCCACTACTCTATTGATTGCCTGGTCATCAGAAAACTTCTCGTGTGTGTGACCTTATGCTTCTGACTTTTCCTCAAGCACAGTGATGACATTAGTAACGTATCAGAAAAGGTCGACCATCTGTTCATTTACAAATTCCAAATGAGTCTTCTAAACATGAGAACGTGAGAGACGATGAGTACAAGCCACTCACACACGGTACCAGTACCACACTTGGAGTTCTTGGACCGGTTAGTGGTCGACCTCCTAAAGCGCTGCAACCATTTCGAACACTTTTGTCTGATGGAGTAAAAACCTATTTCCTTTTTTTCCATTTCCATTTGCCGTAATGATGACAACATTAAAACCTGTTCATTGCAGCGTCGGTTACAGCCATCCTCTGTTGTGTGTGGCTGCTGGGAGCACGACACTAGTGTGGATACACGATTACTGAGGAGGGAATGGAAATGAAAACAGTGTTTGCTGTTTTTCTGTAACGACTGACAGTTACAGAAAAACAAGACACTGCTGCGCGGAAATGAGAAGCAGACATGAAACCGATGAAGTGAAACCTGTGCTTTTGTTCCTGTTTGACCCTGGGGTCAGCTAATCCTTTTGTTGATCGCGCAGCCGTAACTGACAGGTTGTTGTCACGACAGCAACACCGGACCTGAACTAACCCTTGAACATGAAAACGTTGTTAACTAATGACTAAACAGTCCCGGCTGAGGTTAGACACAACTGTCTCTCCACACTACGCGGGGCTGGCTGCCAAAGTGTCCACTGGTTATTACCCCCCATTTAAAACACAGACACCGACCCGGCCGAGTCGACTAAGTGGAAACAGACAAAGGGTATCGATTGGATTGGAAGAATGGAGCCTCTTGAGAGATTGAACATCTTTTCAGGGAGCACGCATGGCTGACTTGATTTGTGAAAGCTCTGCATCGGCTGCTGGAGGTTACACACACTGATGTAATTCTCTTTTACGCAGTCAAGTGCTGTTCGACTTGTGTTGGTGCTTGTTATTCTAGCGGGAGGGAAATGAAGCTGTTATGTAACACGTGTAAGTACTGCAGTGTCAAGTGGCACAAGAGTGAATACTGACTGTACCTTTTACCACTGGAGACAAAAGCCAGATGGGTTTTGTCTCAGTTGGTCAACTTAGCAAATACCTTGTGTCTGCCAACTGCTTTGTGTGGGAATACTTGTGTGGAGAAGTGGTTTCGGGGCAATTTAGAGTCGTGTGCATGACAGGTTGAAGAGTGGAAGGCCACCAAAGCCTGCGAGAGCCCTGGTTTATACCTGGAATTCCGCTTCAATCCAAATAATGGTAGAAATGGCAGCATGATTGATTTTCATTCCAGGGCAGCACTGAACAAAGAGGGGCACTAGTCGCCTGTTACGTTGGGTTTGTGAGCTCATGATGGAGCATCACTTTTCATGTCTTCATTTTTAAAGACAAAATCTCTGGTAACAAATCAGTGATGTCATAAAATTGTATTAAAACAAGTCTGAGATGCTGATGGCATGTTTTTGCCCGTGGATACGAATAAGTAAACAGAAGTTATATTTCTGGCCTGTGACGACTTTCGTCAGTGCTGAGCTGAGATCAGCACATTCCATCATCACGTTGACTTTAAACCCGTCTTACACTTATCTCTGCAGGCAGGTTTGTTGAGAATTAGCATACATTATATTCTTCTGCCTTAATTATTAATATAATATGTAAAATATGATCAGCACATTTTGAGATGAGAGCTGAAGTTATACATTATAAACAACCTTGTTCTCAGAATTCCCCGAATGAAGGACAGAAAATATCTATTCTTTGAGAAAAAGCAAAGCCAAACAGGAATCCCTCATGAAGATTCTTGACTGACTCGTCTCTTTGCAGATTTATATCACACATCCATTTTTTCAGTGACAAACTAAATGTGTTGTTGCATGCCTCAGGGGCCGATGCACCCCCTTGACTCCTCATTTAATTGCTTTGCAAAATCTTGTTGGATGAATCACACTGTCACTGTGGTTGCCTGGCAGCAGGAAACTCAGGGCCCTCACGGGACACTGCTGTGGCGTGCTGAGCAATGTGGGCTGAGGGTAAAAACACAATATGTATGAAGTGAAATATTTCGTCTGGTACCACCACCAGGAAGTATTTTGTAGTTTGTCCGGTTGAGGCAGCAGGACTGCACTGACACAGCTCTCTCACTCCCTGGAAAGTTTTAAGTGATATTTATGAGAAAGCCGACAATCAAACCAAAAGCAGAAGAAAAAGATAAAGAAAAAGATTCAAATCAAATTCTGGATCTAGTGAATTTAAAATGAGGGGACAGTTGGGCCTTGGTGAAGAGATGCTCTTTTAGAGTGCTGTTCTTCAATCTTTTTTTTTAACTTCAAGTTCTGCTGTTGCTCCTCTGTTTCTTCCGCTGTCTTTGATGGCCTTTGATGAACTCAGCAGAGCAGCCACAAAAAGACCCCTCGAAACCTCCGGGGTCAGCTCGTCATAATTACGCCTACTGGAGCTGACAAAAGCAGATGAGGGAGAGCTTTGAAATTTCCTTTGTTCTCCAGCGCCAGACCAGACAAGAGTGCATCCAGTGGGCCACGGCTCCTGCTCCCGCACACGCAAGGAGAAGCATCGCAGCCAATTTGAGGCCAAGTCAATCAGTGCAGTGGTAGAGGGAGTGCTGGACTGTTGATCACCTCCCTAGAGAACATGCTCTATCATGCCCCTGGTTCATTAACGCACCCACCAATTGTAGTCCAGCATCAAAGTTCAGCTCCTCTCTCTGTGTGTGTGCGTGTGTGTGTGTGTGTGTGTGTGTTCTCATTACAGCCAAAGGATCCCTGACAACCGTGCCCATTAAAGGCCCCCAACAACCTGCCTCCTCTGGAGCAAGGGAAGCTGTGTTTCACTCGTTTGTCAGCCGACACAATGAGAACAACAGTGCTCGGTCATATTATAGCCTCCATAACAGACCATACGTTGCATCCATTAAGGAGCAGACTGAAAATGAACCTGAGCTATTCAAAATAATGGGGGAAAAAAATCATACCTATTTACATTTAACGAATCCTGAATGAGCGTAATCAGCAAAAGTGAATGTGCTAACAGGAACGAAGAAAAATGAATTACTATCTTTTCAGATCAAATGCCTTTTACATGTGAAAATGTTGAAAATGTGGCTTTAATAAAATCATGTCTTAAATGTGTTGGGTAATAATACTGGTCATTGATGTATTTATGTGGCCTGGGGCCTGATATCTTTTTAATCTCTTGACTGGCAGGTTTATTTTTAGCAATACTAATAGGCTGGCAGTGTTGGTCTGTCAGGTCACTCCCTCACTTTGTTCTGTCAGTGATTCATGAAGCTGCTATGTGGTATTTTTAGAAGTTCTTTAAAATTTAATCGAGCAAATTTTCAATCTAAAATGAGGCTTATTTTTTTAGCACTCATTTCCAGGCCAAAACACCAGATATTTATATATTTTCTCAATATTTACTACTAACAGTCGTGCATATTTTTGATAATTAAATCATATACATAGATCAGTCAGTATAATCTATTAAGTGTAGGCAAATGAACAACTGTTTTTAAAGGTGCTACATGAAAACATGTATTGTTGTTGTTGTGGTTCCAGTTCTTATTGTTGTTATTTTCGCCGACTGTGGAACCGAACAAAGAGGTTGAGTCATCCTGTTCAGTGTGAGCCTCTGTTGTTGTGGAATCAGTCAGTCATTGTATTGTCAAATGCTTATAACTGTTCGCTAACAACATCCTCTCATGTCAAAGCATCCAATCTGAATTCTGACAACATTCATTTTGCCCAGAGACAAAGGCGAAGACTCAAAGAAAACCCCTTGGCCACTTGGTGCAGCATTGAAAGGTCAGCTGACAATCTGACCTCCCCCATCTGCCTCAGAGAGCCACCGGAGAATAATCCATAACCGCACATGACGAGTGAAGCGCCACAGAAAGGTTAGACATGAGGACCACACACCTCACAGCAAAGAAGTTTGACATTCTGACAAAATGCTGATTTACTCAGAGGAAGAATCACACAGCAGCTGTTGCTGATAGGAGACGTATATTAGACGGACAAAGGGTGAGATGAGGCCATGACTCCTCTCTCAAGACTTATCCTCTGGTGGCAGTGTTTGTCTGGACTGCTGTAAACTGCCAGGAGCCCACAGGCGTACTCACGTGGCCATGTTTTCAATGCTGCTCAGTCATGTGGGAATTAAGGGCCTCATCTTCTTCCAGCTCCACTGTGTGTGTGTTGTTTGAGAGAGAGACTGACCTGGCTTGGCCTGCCATCTGCGGGCTATATTACAATACTGCAGATGCCTGAGTTAACGTCACTGGGTGTTACACCACTACCTGTGCTGCGTAGAGGTGATAATGGTGGACAGGGAGAGATGTGAGGATTGTTATTGGGAGATGAACCGTATAACAAAGGTGACAGCGGGTAAATAAGGAGACAACAGCTCCCCAAGTGTGAAGCCAAATTGGGGTCTGATATATTTCTGATATTGGGACTAAGTGAAGATAAATGCATCTTCATATACAGCCAGTGATTCTGTCAAGTTTCATATTTTATCTCTGCTGTGGATCTGTAGGTGGTGTCTGTCGGACAGTTTGACTTGACACAGGAAGGAAAAGCATGTGCGTAGAAAATATAAATAAAGAAGATTGATGTATTTAAACTGCTTCGGTCACCAGGTGTGATTTTCTTATCATATTTCATAAAGAGACAGTTGAAATGAGCAGACTCCTGATCACAGCCATCAGTGATCTCTGCTCTGTTCAGTCCAACATGTCTGCTGTGACGGGTGTAGTGAGTCAAACGTGCCACTAGAGGGGGCTGCTCACTCATCAGATTACCGGAAGTAGCAGCTTTGTTTACATCCCCTCTCCCTGTGAGCGTGAACCTGAGAGATGAACGTGTTCGTGGACGGGACTCGAGCTGTGGATTTGAGTCACGGTCTGGAAGAGGTCCCAGTTCTGATGAGCTGCGGTGCTGGAGTACACACGTTTCCCGAATTCCAGGTAACGTCAACGTAGCACCCTCTGTGCTAACAGCTAAGCTATCAGGAAGTCAGGAGTCTGTTTTGTTTTGGCTCGTCTCAATTTTTAAACAAGCTGATGATGTTGACAAGTTTTACAGTGTTTAATTATCCAACTTCAACAGATACACATTAATAAGTTGATATCTGTGTAATAAACCGATCTAACCAGCGTCGGAAGAAACAGCTCAGGTCTGAGGAGTGATTAGACGTTATCTTTAATCTTTCTCTAATCTTTAACATGCACCTAAATCTAAATAAGATACATACATCACCCGTTAACCGCCTTTGTCCGTTATCTCCATACATCAAGATATGGTGTGAATCTGATCAGATAGGCTGTAACAGCACAGTGACACAGAGCAGGTACAGCAGTTAGAAGGCTTCAATGACGTGATAGGAATAAGAATCACATGTCCAGCAGGTGGCAGCATATCACCACAGGACGCAGCCATTGTACCTCACAGCAGTGTAGGGATTAAGAAGACGCCCCTCTAGAACCAAAGGAGTTGTCCTACTTTCCTCTGCTTGCTCCCGGTGCTCCAACAAACCATCTTGTTTTTACAGAAATGTAAACTTACTAACAAACCGTCAGTTTTACAGCATCACTTGCTGAAACTGGTTTGTGGCCCGCAAAGTAGGTTGATTAAAATAGGCAGATACGCTAGTATTTCCCATAGCTAACAAGAATGAATTAGTGCTGCTAAATGATACTTTGATTCCATTAATATGCTGAAAATAGTCAAATCTGTCATGACCTTTGTCTTAATTGTTATATTTTGACCTATTTTTATCAGTCAACTTTCTTTAATGTTGACTCTCCTTTGCTCTTCAGTATTCCCCAGATAATGTTGAAGGACCTGGATGCACAGTTGACCCCAGTGAAGTCACACTCCCTGGATGCTCCTGTCGTTCCCTCTCCTGCTGCACTGAGAGCTGCCCCTGCCTCAAGATTCAGGGGCCGGCGTATGACAGCTCCGGGACACTACTAGACCTCAGCCGAACAGACTCTGGTTACTGCTCACCTGTGTTTGAGTGTAATACCCTCTGCTCCTGCAGTGACTCCTGCTGTAACCGTGTTGTCCAGAGGGGACTCAGACTCAGGCTGGAGGTTTACAGCACAGGGAACAGGGGCTGGGGTGTACGGGCACTGGAGCCAATCTCACGTGGGACGTTTGTGTGTGAATATGCAGGAGAGGTCATCAGTTTTGGGGAGGCCAGACGCAGGCAGCTCACCCAGAGCTCTGAGGAAAATAATTACATCATCTCTGTGAGGGAGCATGCAGGTACTGGCTCTGTCATGGAGACGTTCGTGGACCCAGCTGCAGTGGGGAATGTCGGCCGCTTTCTGAATCACTCCTGCCAGCCCAACCTGCTCATGCTGCCTGTCCGCGTGCACTCTGTCATCCCCCGACTGGCGCTGTTTGCTGGATGGGACATTGAGGCGCGTGAGGAGCTGACGTTTGACTACTCAGGGGGATACAGGAACCAAACGCCTGCAGAGGTGCTGTCCACACTAAGTGACACTCAGACCAATAGGACAGAGGGATTTCAGAGGAAAGCATGTCTCTGCGGTGCCAACAAGTGTGCAGTGTTCCTTCCACTGGATTTATCTATTCTCCACTAAAATATTAATAATAATAATCTATTAGACATCGGTTTTGCTTTGTTTTTAGTCTCTTAGCAATGATACCTTTCCCCACTGGGTGTAAAATGATGGAATCAAAATTACATTTAAAGGTTTATTTTTCCTTGTGTTTACATTCCCATCTATTTTTACACATGTGAAATCCATTCCATCTATCAGTGTAGGACCTGTCCCTCTGGATTCACAGTCTTCATTGTGCCCCATTTCACACAATATGAATCTTGAAGGAGCTGAAGAATCACACGGGTAGATTATTTAATAGGTTTCTTTAATTAACTACATATGCTACATATTTGACATGCTTATTTTTTTTCAAAGGAAGATATTATGCTCTCATCATTCCATAAAGTAAAATTCACATTATAGCTGTCATGCGTTTCCATCACTCTGACACTTCTGTGTTCATGCGGCGCAGCCTCCATATGTAGATATTCTCAGCTTCTCATCGCACTCCAGCCTCAAGAGGGATGGGACCAATTAATAAGGGCCACGGGGTGTTTTTATATAGAAGCAGGCTGTATTCCCCTGACAAAGCCGGGGTGAAGGTGTCCCACTTTAGTGTGACCATTCCAACGTCAGGACCACCTCCTCTCAATCTGCCCCATTTCTAGTCTAGACCTGCTTTCATCCTATTAATATCCACATCTGGGTTAATTGGGATGGAGACCGTGTTTCATCCGCAACTGGGATCGATGCTGGAGCCACACTGGGGCAGAGAGAGATGAAGTTATGGCAGTGGGAAGATGGAAGTCGTCTGACGAATGGACGCTGCCGTCAAGTTGATTGGCTGTTTGTGGGACCCAGCAGAAGCAGAAGACGCATGGTTTTGACCTGTTTATTTTCCTCAGTGAGGGCTACCTGAAATCGCTCTGTTCACTTGGCGTTCCTTTGATTTGATTCACACCCAGGGATAAGAAATCAAAACAAACAGTAGTTGTCAGAGAAAGAAAGTTAGATGAGAAGATCACTGTCACAATAATACATAAAGCACAACAAAACAGCTACCCTGGCTTGTTTTCATTGGTTTGTCTGTTAGTTAGCAATGTTTTAAAAAATATTATTGTACATTAGGCTATGCACATGTAATGTTTTTTTTCAGCTGCTGTATGGTAATACATAGTTGTGAACGTGTAACTACTGGCATCAGGCTCAGGGCTTTGTTGGCTCAATTGCAGTTGTTGGAGAGGTTATTTTTTAATTTTTTCAAAGCCTAGTCAGCTGTTTCCATCTGTTTTATGCCAAGATAACTGGCTGTTAGCAGCAGCTTCCTATAATAGACACACATCGTTATCATCATCGTACAACAAACCCTCCCTAAAGACATTAGAACATCTCAGTCAGGTGTCCCATAATGGTTTCACGCACAGGGGGTGACGTGGACTGTAGAGGAAAGTAGGGAGGTGCCTTAAGGCTGTGATCAAATCTCGACTGTTGAAGAGCTGGGCTGCCAGACCGGTCACCTAGCAACCACTTTTTAATTACATGAGGTGAACTTCCCCAGCAGGAGTCTGTTATATCATTTCATGATTGGATTTTGAGAGTGGGAACAGAAAGTGTGCTCAGTCTGGTCCCCACCAAATATTACTTTTTGAGGGGAAAGAAGCTCTCAATAAAATGGCGATAGAGGTCATTGAACCTCATTGTTTGACGACATGACTGTGAACATGTGTTGACATGGTGGCTGCAGATGGTTCACATTTGACGTTCTGGAAGAAACGTTGTGTGCTCTTATAATACAATAAGATTAGGGCCTGTGGGGTATACACTAATCTTCTGAATCATGTAACTCATTTCAGAGTTGGACTTGTTTTTTTGCCTTAACAATGCAGGGGGGGTAGGACGTTGACTATTATTTGGCCCGTCTGAAATTTAGGTCAGCTGTTTTCAGACTCACACATTTGAAACACTGTCAAGAATTTGAATCTCTAAGAATCTACATCATTTCCCTCACTGCACCAGCAGGAAATAGCAGAACACAATAGTAGGAAACGTAGTCTATGACACAGAGCAATTACACAGTGAGAAAAAAGGAAAATAAGATAAAGATGTTCTTCCAGTCCTGTACATTCATTTCCTTCTGCAAAATAGACAAACCAGAATGCTTTTATCTTTCAAACTATTTGGGTTCATATACAGATGCCTCTTTTTTGATTTTTCAATTTTAACTTCAAAGTTACTACTTTCTACTATTTATGAGTCTGTTCCCCCCTTGCTAACTTGCTGCTGACTATCCCTCAGATTAGAAAGTAATATAATCAGTATGTTAAGATAAGAAAATAATTAACAGTTCCATTAACTAATTCATCAAAATGAAGGGAAAGGGAAAGGCCATATCCCTAACAAAGGATGTTCTCTACAGCATTCTTGGCAGCCCCACTTTGCTTAAAGTGGACAACATTTTCATTTTTATTAAAAAGTCCCGGTAAGTGCAGCTTGAAAAGACAAAAGATTAAGATGCGCCTCATTCTTAGCCATGCATCACACTGATGAAGGAGTTGGACATTATTTCAGTGACCAGTGATGAAATCACAACTGGCAGTCCATGATGGAAAATGGAGCATCTCTCCGATGAGGGCGCAGATGTCCTTGTCTTGAATCCTGCTGCCAAAAAAATAAATAAATGAAACCGCAGTTATCTGCCAGGCCTCACTTGGCAAAGACGTATCAAAGTCCAATGTCAAACATTTCTTTTATGAACTTTTGACTTGTGATGCTGAGGCTGAGGAGAACATATTGGTACACATAATACATAATGTCCTGATGCTGACAGTTTAATTTCACCTCTGTTTAACCACTGTCATTATTTTCACAATCTTGCATAACGACCCAGTCTGATCCCACTGAGTGCTCGGCGGGGAATGTCACGTACTTGGCAGCAGGGTTACGGTGGTGAGAGACACCTACTGCACATGTCATACTCGCACTAATCATGTGGGAGCTATTACACTTCGGGATTTTTTTTTCAACCTTGTGCAACAGCCCACCGTCAAATAGTCAATCCCCGATGTTTCTGAGCAAGCTAAGCTGTGACAATCCCATTACCAGTCCTGTCTCAGCCTCACAACATCCAGCAGGTTCTGTGGGAAGTCATGAAACATGCTCTGCACTGTTTAGTTCACGCTACCAAGGCAGCAATAGTTTGACTAGAAATCTTTTCAAAATTAATTTAAAAAAGACTTCCAATATATAATTCATAATGTTTGATTGAAAGTCAAAGGTTTATCTGAGTTTTTTTTTTTTTTTTTTTTTAGATAGAATGACCTCTTCCTTATTAAGGCACACAGACTGGTTTCTAGGCCAACAGGTAGGCTGTAACAGTGATGTTGAAGTGATGCTGGGATCCATCCCGCTGGGCTGAATGGATTACCTGCAGATAAAGCAGCTTACAGCAGGTTGCGCAGGTTAGGTGACTTCAGACGCAGCTTGCTTTGATATCTTTCTCCTTTTTTGGAGCAGCACTGTCCGTAAGTGCACTTCAGTCAGTCCCCTCAAATCAAACACAGAGTGGATAATTTCCCACGGCATACGTGTGTGGCCTGGCATGCCGATTATGCCGTAACCAAGGGGACGCGCATTGGCGAAGTGATCCTCGCTCTCTGCGCTGAATGAAGCTGGGCATTTGATTATGTTGTTGTTTTCTGGAAAAACACAAACCCTGATGTTGGCCAGGGAATGTGAATCATTGGTGACAAGTCAAACCAAAAAATCAGAAGGCCTAGTTAGAATATCTCCGCAGCCAGTCTAATCAGCCTTTTTCCATGGGGGATACGTGGGTCATTATGACAGCATAATTGTCTTTTATTTTTAGTGAGCCACATCTCCTTGTACTTGGGCGCCATATCAGAACCCGGTGTGGTGCAACCAGAGGAAAGGGGCAACCTCTTTTTTTTTTAAAGGGGCATCAACATGAATAAAAGCAAATTCAACAGCTGGATGAAAGAAAAAAAAAAAATCAAAAACTTGACAAGTCCTCAGTAATTCTTGAGCATGATAGTTTTGCTCTGTGCTCTCCATCCTCCTCCTCCTCAGTGGCTGATGTGCTCTGAAACAGACGAAGAGGAAGCTTCTTTGTGATAAGTGTGTGTGAGAGAGATCTGATTCAATCAGCTGATAAATGCTAAACCTCTTAGGTTCTGAAGGTG
Organism: Pseudorhombus dupliciocellatus; assembly: GCA_016785235.1. Classification (NCBI taxonomy): domain Eukaryota; kingdom Metazoa; phylum Chordata; class Actinopteri; order Pleuronectiformes; family Paralichthyidae; genus Pseudorhombus; species Pseudorhombus dupliciocellatus. Next base: position 431,077 of record JAFBJW010000232.1, read on the forward strand.
CAATTGACTCTCGACTCAGCAGGGACCTTGGTGTCATCCGACGTCACAGAGCCAGAGGTCAGCAGACGGTGAGCGGATAACAGGCGGCTGTGCGTATGGCCTTGTTTTCACGCCGTGGCAGAAGATGGTCTGGTGTTCACTTCGTGATGTAAGTGTGTGTGCGTGTTTACAACGCATTCGTTCGTTCGCGCCTCATAATTCTGTTTTTTCAGTTGCTTACGTCACTCGCTGATCCTGAGAAAGCCTGAGTCACTGTTCCAGTTCTCAGAGCTCCAATCACACAGTTTACATTTTCAGCTGAAGCAGGTTCAGAAAGAACAGCGTTGCATGTGAGATTGCTCAAGTTCACAGAAGTTCAGTTGCAAAACATTTCCGACCTGTTACATAATTTTCCCCATTATGTTTTACCATATGGAGACTGTGAGGCAGTTTGTAGAACTCAAAGCCAAAACATCTGAAGAAAATGAATCCAGAGTTTGTCAGGTTTATTTATCTGCATCTCTTGAAACTAGCTTAATGAAAATATCCCAAATAAAATTCTATTGTGTGTGGCTCTAGGATTATTCTATTTTCTATTTAAGATAATCTATCTTCTATCTAAGATTTTTCAACATTTGTACATTTTGACTGACATTTTGACTTGATGATAGAATCAGGCTCATTTTAACTGATTGTGTCAAATTTGGTGCAGATTTAAGTAAAAAACCAGAGGCAGCACCCGAAGTTTCCAAACCCTGATTGGTTTCACTCAGGGACTGGGCCGTTGGTGGAGTTCATACTCTAGTGAGCACCATCCCAGTTACCTGTGGTGTTGTGCTCCCAGCAGTACCCAGTCTTTAGTGGTTCACTGTCCCAGATCCAGAGAGAAAGAGGGTCTGACATGGTTTAGTACAGAACAGAAACAGCAGCCTGCGTTTAACACCACATACACTGTACTGGATGCTTGGTTTGAAATCAGGTGGCAATTGCAGTCCAACTGCAACAATAAGAAAACCAGGCCGCTCTTGGTATTTTTTACTGTGCTCCAATATTTGTGATGACTGTGGGGATTGGTTTGCAGGCATGGCCCACACACAGGACTACTGGGGCCTCATCCGAGAAAACTACCGACCATTGTGCCCACTCATCATGGCTGCTGAGGGAAGGCCTGGATCTGCACTTGAGAATACTTACACTTGGACAATGATGAATCTCACAGTCTGTGCACCCACACAGATGGTGGCCGTGTTTTGTCATCCCTCTGTCTCCGGTGCATTCCGAGCATGCACACGCTGTTTTCATTCATTTGTTAATCATTTGTCAAATCTGCTATTGCAAAATCTGCCTGTTGTTGTTTTTTTTTTTTAAGTGAGCAGCAGACAAGACAAGGATGAATCTCCTCTTGTTCTTGACCCTCAGAGTACATGAGGCAGTAATCCATCTCCTCACAAGACACATCCCATCCCATATCTGTCTGTATCAATGGTTCTGTCGTGTGGAGAAAGAATCTGGCAGATGACAAAGGGTTCAGGTTCAAGCAGGAAGCTATAATAATACGTATCTGGCCAAAAGAACAGACAGAGAAAAAGTAAGTGTTCATTTTTACAAGCTTCAAATCACTTCAGCGCTTCTCAAACACACTGCAGCCGTTCTACTGTGCATGCGTGTATCAGTGTACTAGAATGGTAGCCAGTCGTGTACCCTGTATCCATGACAACTGACTACTCAGTGATCTGTATGGAACTTCACTTAATGTAAATTTAACCAAAGACTGGAAATACAAAGAGAAATTTTGTCAAGCCATTAATTTGACTGTATCAAATTTGAATGCACGTGCTTGTTTTAAACAGGGAGACCAAGCACTTGTCCTCCTTCCTTGCCTTTGCATTAATAATGATTCAGCAGAGTCGCTTGTCTAATAGGGCTCTGAATGATAGACCGGGATATCATTTAATGATGAGTGTCTGCCAGGTGCAGAGATTGACACATTCATAATAAGTGTTGTTTTCTCAGTGCATCAAACCAGAGCTGGATTTCATGTCAACGTTCAAACATGAGTCACGCTGTAGAGTTCTTTGGTTTCAGAGTAGAACACATCAGCCTTTAGCTGTGTGCATGTAAAGACCCCCCTGTGTCCTGTGAAAAGCAGATTGGGAATGGAGAATGTTTTGAGATGCACTTCCCGTAAATGGTGGTGGTCACACTTGTGGATCATTTACTCCACTCGTATTATTCCTTTGGATCCTGTAGCTTAGAAACCAAATAAACAGCTAATCAGAGGGTTTGGTTGACGCCACCGGGCCATGATGAGAGCGCTCTCTCTCTCCTCCTGCACCCGTGTCTCTCATTCATATTGCAATTAGGTTTGAATAATCAAGCGTTTACCAATTTGCATATGTAACCGTCCACTGGAGGCCTTAATGGACCCACTGAAAGTGGGCTTCTTCTTCTTCGTCCTCTTTTTTAAAAAGCTACCAGCATCACTTGGAGAACAGCGTGGCTGATCTTTATATGCCCAGTTTTTATATCGCTTTTATATCGTCCAACTCTTCAGAGCCTGGGTCTGTTCTAGTTCCTGTTGATTTTTATGGGTCGCCTGAAAATAAACCAGATCACTCAGAGTTGTGCTGCTGAGATTTCCACCGTTCACATGGAACATGGTGATCATGGGCCAAAACCACAGGATGGCATCTGTCTGTCTGTGTGTGTATGCTTTGTAAAGCTGGTACTGCAACCACAGTTTCCTCATGATAAAAGAAAACACACGCATAAAAACCATAGATCGACTGAGCAGACTAAAGGGCTGTGTCCTCGTTACCCCCCAGGAATCTGACAGCTAGTCCCCCAGGTGGTGTTTCTGACAGGATGCTGCACGTTCAACTGATGTCTTTATCTCGCCTCCATTCACACTTTGACACTCACAGCACGATCCCCTTGTTGTCAGGCGCTGCGTCGGCTCCTGTTTTTGACAGAATATGTAACGTAAACCTCTTGTCAAATGAGAATATACGGCATTTAGCTTAGATGATTTAGCATTAGCCATGAGCTGGTAATGGCTGCCAATGGTTTCGTTTTTTTTCGTACTTTCAGACAAATCCTTTTGAAAATCTCCAGAGAACTGGATCTGGACTTCTGTCTGTAGTTTGTCTTTGAACATTTCTACAGAGCGATCACATCTCTGTGGGTATCATCATCATGTGTGAGACATTCATGTTCTTTTTGTTGGCTTTCTTCAAACAATATAACATAATAATGGTATACGTTATCCTTGCCTTCAATGTGCTGTACATCTATGTTCCTTGGGGGCAGCTGATTTATCTCAATACACGAATAAGAGGTCAACATTCGACCCACAGTTGTTTATTGTTTATTATTAAATGTGTTCAGGCCCTAATCTGCTCCAACACATCTCCAGTGCAACGGGTGGGCCCTAAAATAGCCCTGTAGGACTACACTTCCCAGAAAGCAGCGGGGCGGTATAAATAGTCTAAAAGGGGCGTTCCCTCAGTGGCATGTGGAGGAGGTAAGAAGCGGATTGTTGCCGAGGACGCACTGAGCTGTCACAGATAGCGCCGCTCAGCCTGCCATCACCTGGACTGTCGCTAGCATGGACTTAGCCGAGGATAGCTCGGCGGAAATGATCCTGTGCTGACCCACTTGTTCCGCTCCTCTGCCCCCGACGCCTTTTCTCTCGGGTCTCTGACAGGTAAACTCTGCGTGCAGTTCTCCCGGCTCGGTTCTGTTGTTCCGTGTGCTTCATGTGAGCCGCGAGCATCCCCGCGAGTAAGGAAGTGGCCCACGCGCCTATCTGTTGCTCTCGTTCCGCTGCAGCTCGTGCGATGCACAAAAAAAACAAAAAAACAAACAAAGTAAAGAGGGCGACTTTGATATTTAGTTTAGCGCGCGACAAAATGTTTGTGCCCCATGTGGCATCTCTGAAATGTCTTCAAATGCCTCTGTATTTATTTTGACGCGAGCCGTCCAAGAACAAGACTAACTTTATATGTATGAATTGCATGGGTCTGTGTCTGTACATATAACCTAGAGCTACACACTGCTAACCATGAGACATGTTACCGTCCAAGCATGTTCCTTTGATCCCTCCTGGCTATCTGCTCTGTGGGTCTGTCCTCTGTCTCCACGAGTTTACTGAGAACGACACAGACAACCCAATCTCTGCACGTGGGACTGGGCTCTGTCCACCCAGGTGGACATCTTCCCCCTGTGTGTCTTAAATGCAGTATGTGCTGTCCCCTCTGGATGCAGCTAACAGCACCGTGCAAACAAAAAACTTCATATTATAGTTTTCTAAGTTTGGTTTCACTCAAACAAACAAACTAAGGGGTACACACAACTTGAATTAGCCTTAAAATACTTCATTAAATTCCTCTTACGAACTCTACCCTGGTGGTGCTTTGTGGATGGGCTCAAAAGAAGTGGAGATGGTCAAACCCCAAATTAACGCAACGTTCTAACTAAATAAATATCATAAACGTAAACAGTGGGTGACCATCACAGCTCCTGTTTTTAATGTATGAGGAAACCAGCTACTGGACAAAAGGCACAACCGGTAAAATGATGACTTGACACTTGTTTTATTTAATATAACTTGTGCAATAAATGGAACACAACATAATGGTGCTTTATGTCACGATGCATTTAATGACCTGTGTTCTTCATCTTTCGCAGGTGTCGTCCACCCTGAGCAACCATGTCGGACAAGATGTCCAGTTTCCTCCATATTGGGGACATTTGTTCCCTGTATGCAGAGGGTTCCACCAGTGGATTTATCAGCACTTTAGGGTGAGTCTTCTTGTGGTAATGTTGATCTTTTCACTATGACTGCTCTACATCCTGCTCTCGTTAAACAGTTTCAGATGATGAATGGAGCCTCAGTCAATATTGTCCATAAGCACATGATACACAACTGTAAGGCAGCACAAGCTACCAAATTAGTATAAATAATATAAAATCTAATAATGACGTGGTTGCTGCATTAAGCCAAATAAGGGTTTTTGCAGATCGTGTAGTATTTTGTTTTGGATGGATTAAATCCCTCTGTTTGCTTGGTGACACTCACTGTCAACATAGCATTTGTTTGTCAACTTTTTATGTTGAATAATTATTCCCGTGATTTCAGTGAAACAGACAAAATGAGCTCTCGAGAAAAACAAAAACAGATTGTTTGTTTTTGAACAACACTGAAAACTGTGTTGGGTCACACAGAGATGCACCTGAGTAGATGAAGATAAGAGCTCACTATCTTAGTCACACTGGACTCTGGAGACGCAGGTATATAATTCTAAGAGAAGTATCTTAATACAGTTTGTGGCTCAATATATGACGTTTGCCTTCATTACTGGCAATATACTGCTGCCTCCTTCAGCTTTTGGCATGACTTTTATTTTGTATAAATAGTTTAAAAAATTTCACTTCTGCTTTTGTGTCATTCTTTTCTCCAATGTCGTAAATATTGCAGGGAGAGGATTCCCTCAAATGCGGCTCTCTCTTATTTCGTTTTAGTAGTTTTATTACAGCACCTTGTTAAGCCAAGGCAAATTTAGATATGTGGCTATGGCCTGTTCAGAGAAGCAGGTCCAACTTGATTGCCTGTTTTCCTAGATAATGACCCTGTGATATACTAGTGCAACTTGATCTGCGGTCAGCTCGTCAATTTGAGGACTTATTGCACTCAAACGTCCCCGTAAGAGGAGCAGCGCTGTGAATCACCGCGAACAACAGCATCTGCTGCATGTTATGAATGAGAAGACCGAGGCTGCCGTAATTTAGAGGCAGTGCATCCTGAAGGAGACATTTCTCTATTTATGCTCAGTTGCTACTCTGGCCTTAAATTACCCTGTGTCTTTTACCGTGACGTGCGGAGCGCAATTTATTTAAACACTTGACATCTCCCTTCCTCCCTAATAGCAGACAACGAGTTAAAAGGCCTCATCATGTGCAAATTGAGCAAATCCGGATGCACTGTTGTCAGGCGCATAAATAACAAAAGGCCCAATGGATGAAAAGAGGGGTGATCAGCGATGTGAATGTCTTTGACCAGAACACCTGACAGCATAGCTCATCTTAGATTACTGTACCCCAGCCTGTCTCTCCTCTGCTGCCTCTCTATTTTCAACCCCACAGTGTTTGTTTTTCCTCCACCAAGGTGGAAGTATGCACAGCATCTGGTTGCCTCCTCCTCCTCATCTGCCTTTTTAAGTGCAGCAATCATCCTCCTCCTGCAGTGCCACTATTCAGTTTGCCACTTTCCAGAGGCCGTGCTGAGCCTTCCCACCTTTCACAAACCATGCTTTCACAGTTCACAGTGCCGTGCGTCACTCGCCATGGCAACAAAGGCCTTGAAGACTGCCAGCATGACAGAGCTCATTTATCATATTTACCATCATAAATCCACCGAATGAATCCCTCAAATCCAACAGCACACACACACACAATGAAAACAGCTGAGATGGCAGAACTATAAATAGCATAACTGTATTAGGTGCTGTCAGCATACTGAATGTGACCCCTGAGAAATGCCGCAAGCACCTGGATCACTACGAGCTCAGAGATGGTGGCACCCGGCATCTTGATGCTCGGAGGCTGCAAAACACACACGGAGTCATCACCCAGAATGCAATGGGTGGCCTCTTCTTGACCTTGAATACCAATGACTCTTACTGGACCAGGGCTGACCAGTGTATCAGTATGATCATGGCAATGAGAATGAGAACCCCCCCCCACACCCCCGTGCTTTCGTCTTTCATCAGGACAGTGCTCCTGCGGTGCAGTGCGTACTGCATGAGCTATAAAAAGATGCAAACTGACTGGGCCGGCCACAGCATCCTACTGAAGCGTTGCATCCGTGCTGAGCTACTATCTCATAGTATTCCCAGGGGGTTCCCTAGAATTCCTGCATATCTATGATTATGCCATCAACTATAAAAATACAGTTCATCACAATAACGAGAGAAGAGAAGAATAACAGAATAATGAGGGAGCCCCAGTGTTCCTTTCATCAGGAAAAGCTGTTTTACAATCTGTAGTACAAGCTCTCACTTGTGGCCCCGTTCAGAATCTTGTCATTCATAGCAGTTTCCTGTCATAGTGCTTTGATATATGATAGTTTCAAGCAGGCTTGCACTTTTCATTTTGAGTGGTTATGGGTCTCGAGCAGGCCAGTGTCTCCAGTCCTGTTGCCATAGTGGGCAAATCTCTGAAGCCCAGCCCTCCCCTGATGGCTGCTCCATCACAGTGTGAATGTGGAACAGAAAGCGCAGCAGTAGATCTGACCTGTAGTGTACCTGTGTTCCTCTAAGAATAGAAACATGCTAACATGGTCAATACAGACGCATACAATAAGCTACATAAATACGTTTGCATCCTTTCAGTGCGGGCTGTATGAGGATTTACACACTGAACCCTAACCCAGCTAATGTTTGCTGTCAGTATGATAACATATGTCACCGTCATACTGGTCACTGGTTATGAAGGAGCTGACATTTCTGATCACGTCAAGTTATTTCTTATTTGCTATTGTGTCAATGATAGTCTCAGTGGTGACTTCATTCCATTTAACTGTTTCAGTAAGCCAGGACAGTGAGTGTTCACATTAACAGAGCCATGGACGTGGCAGATCTCAATGGAATGTAACCATCAACAATGAATTAAGATCAAATTAGATTTTAGACTGCAGATTTTCAGGGGACGAGCTGTGTTTCCATTGGCTTGATTATTATCCTCAATAGCAAAAGCATGGGGCGAGTTGGAGGGTGAGTTAAGCTGCAACATGACATTTCTCCACTAGATGTCAATTCTACACACTTAACCTTTAAAGTCTGTTTTAAGTGCTTGTGTTTGTGTAATTGACTCATCATCATGTTGGCTGTGTCCTCAGGCTTGTGGACGACCGTTGCGTGGTCCAACCAGACACAGGTGACCTCAACAACCCACCCAAGAAATTCAGAGGTAAGGACTCCACATCTCTTGTTTCGTACACAATGATGCCTTTATGTTTTTATACAAGTATGGATTGACCATTGTCACATGCTTTTCTAAATGTTCTTCTGGTCAGTAAAGACTACATTAAATGAAGACGAAGAAAAAAATGAGTCAGAAACGCTATACAGATTGCTTATTTCATGCTTTGATTAGAGCATCCATAACAGGAACATAGACTCGCCACTGCTTTGTGTCAGACTTTCCAGTGAATGACTTTATTGTTGTGTAGTTGCTTTTTGGGCTGAACATACTTTGTTGATTTGTTGCTGGTGTTATTAATGAGTCTTTGTGAAGTTGTTTGGTTTGGTTGTTATATTGGTTTCACTTGAAGTTAGATCTATCCCAGTGTGCTATCATGTGCGCCCTGATGACACAGATAAGAATGGAATGGAGAGTTTTAACAGCCCGTCAAAAGGGCATGACTTGTCCTGGTTTTCCTGTATAGCAAGCCTGTCGTAGGTGACTGGAGCCCAGAAAGACATCAGGCATTTAAGGGGTTACGCCCTGGACAGGTAGCCAACGTACTGCAGGGACAAAAGACACAAACAACCATTGACACTCACATAACCAGTCATTATCTAGAGTCAATCAAATCAACCACCCCCAGTCTGTGGCAGTCCAATCAGACACAGGGAGAGCATCCAACCTGGGACAGTGGCAACGGTGCTAACCAGTGCACCGCTATGTCAACCATCCTTTTAAAATACTAGACTAATACTAACTAAGATCGATACGAGTTGGTCAGCTTCACCTTAATGCGACACAGAATAAATCAATGCCTGTTTAGACGCAGTGCTTATGGGTGTTGTTGCATTTGTTTCTGCTCACTTAGCTAAGAAAGTGCCTAAGAAAAGACTGGGCCTTATATACCCAGCACTGGCCTGTTGGACTCCTAACAGGATGGGGGAATATATTTACAAGTTTTAATGCTAAATCTGACCTTGTCATGCTGGGCTGTCATCTTAGCAGAGGACAAGAAGCTCAGTACTTAGATTTAAGTGTGCTTTCAGAGCAGTTGCCATGTCCTAGCAAATACATTCCTAGAGTTTTTGCCAGGTTTCCTTGGGAGGATTTTAAGTAAATTAATTAAGAGTGAAAATTGCCAATGTCACTCCCAACTACTTAGTTCTTTGTGTTCCTTCCAAACGGAGAGGAAAAATGATTGCACACTGAATGTAGATGTCTGTATTATTTTAAATCATGTCACATTTCAGTCACAACCAGAATCAAATATCTGAATCTAAATTCTGCGGCATGAAGCTGATAAAAGAAATTCAGCTGCTGTGAGTACAATCTTGTCACCATACCAGGCCCAATTCTTTTTAGTTTTTTCAAGGGGATATATATCAGCACCTGCTCTTGTCTTGAGAGCAGGAAGTTAGATTTCTGTACAGATGTGTGGCAAAAGTAAAAAACTCTATCAAGGCAGCTTCAGTGTGTCGTGTCATGGATATACAGATTTCCCCTTGTTTTGCCGATGATGGTGGGGAGCTCAGTCTAATAAACTGAACCAGGTTAAGTCCTGGTGTCTGCTGATAACAGATGATTCACATCATTGCTTCACTCAATTGAATAACTGTCTATGGATGGAGGCTCCGTCCTTCTGCCTCTACCTCCGGTCATTATAAATCCTTCATGAAACTGCTCTGAATGGACAAGGAAACCCAAACCATGTAAAAGAGTCCAATAAAACAACTGAACCCTTTCACTGTGGGCGTTAAGCGTTCAGGCCTGTGTTGTTCTCAACGTGTGTGCCACCCAATATCAAGAATACGGTGGCGAATGACTCATCTGACTTGGTCACATTTTCCGTGAACTCTTAAAATGAGAATGAATCTCTGTCTTGTATGGACCGCAGCCCCATATATAACAGTGTTGTTAAAGGCTCTAATGCATCTACAGGTTTTCCATGTCAAGCAGATCTAAAAAACACAACCTTTGGCTTGTTGTAACCTGGTCTGGCGACTATGTCATCCGGTGTGGGCAGCTGACCACTGACTGTGCATCAGATCTAAAGGGAAACACTTAACTTACAGTTTATGATTAAATAGAATAATTCATACACATCCTCCTGTATATGCCTGGTACAACAATCCAAGTGAACAGACAAACTCGATGTGTGTATTAGTGAAACAGCTTCCGTCACCCGTACCATGAAACAACAGGTTAAGCTCAGTTGAGCAGTTCAACCAGAGGGCAGAACATTTTGGATTGAGTCACACAATCATTTGCACTAATATGCTTTTATCTCACTGATGTAGAGTTTTTGTTTTTGTTCCTGGATGTCAGGATGGATGGTTTCTGTCAGGCACCATGCCAGAAAGAGCATCAGGGCCATGACTGGACCCTCACATTAAACCCACACGTCTAATTACGCACTCTAACCTGACAGCATGAGATTGATGTCACTGAGATCATATCTTTTTGTTTTTGTAAGCTCTATTGTTGATCAGTTTCACCTTCCTGAACCACTCTAACTGCCGTGCAGGTTGTCAAACGTGTATGTCTTCGCCGTACAGGGACAAGACTGTCCCAAAGAGATTCTCTTTAAACGTAATTTAAAAAAAGGAACTGTAAAAGGAAATAGTATTTTGATTTCGTAAAAAACCTAACATTTTTCCTGTCCTATATTATATTTTATTTCTGGTCCCTTAGATGTTCCTGACCAAAGATAGAAAGTCTCCAAGACACAGGCGCAGCTAGCAATGTGCATTAGTCCCGTGTTTGGTCGCTGCTGTATTTGCCTTTTTTAAAAAACTTTATTGTCATTTTCTGAAACTTTTTTGCTGGCAGTGTTTTGAATATTTTGATGTTAATTTTGCTCTTACAACATGCTGTTATAGTATGTTCATTTCAAATAATTATTTCTATTTAAAATCTTATTTTGAGCATTATAAGCATGTTTTACAGTGGTCTTCGATCTCTACACAGTACATGTTGGGCCTTTTCATAGGTGAAGGAGGGGTTAGTTGAAATTTAGAAAAAGTTGTTTTATTTTTTACTTTATGTTTTGTTTGACATCATCTGTCTTGATTCAATCACAGCTGCTCAGCTCTAAGTGCATGAATGAATGTGCCCAGGACACAGTGAGGACACGTGATGTGATCTGATCACACAGACCACATTCTGAGTTAGTGTGGGAGGCGTGTGGTCACATTCTTATCGTTGCGGAAATGCAAATACTAACTGGGCCACATATTAGGGCCCGCCTACTGAGCGGACCTTTCTGACCTTTCACTATGAAATGTGTGTTTCATTTTTATAACCACCACCACCACAGTATCACCACTGACCAACAGACTGGTTTTCATTTGTTGAGTAAAAACCCAATTTCTAAAAGTGCAGCACATTGATTCGCTTGGCCGCTCTTATCTCTCCCCTGTCTGTCTTCCTCTCACACAAACCCATACATACCCAACTGTAACCCAGGTCAGACCAACATATTATGGGCTTCATCATCTGTTTGTATTTGTATCTTGAACAGGGAAGTGAAACCTAATCACAAGTGGTCACAGGAGACACATTTTAATCACAAGTGTCAACTGTTCCTCTAGAAGCCGGCCGCTTGTGCCCAGATCTCTCAGGAGAGATGCTATTAATAGATCTGAACAGGACCAATAAGTGAGCGTGTGCCCTGTTGACTTGATTGTGCCATTCCAGTAATCCTGCACTAGTTGTTCAGATGCACAGTTAAGGCTCTTGGTCTGAAGCAGGAGTCTTTCCTGGAACTCAGACACTGACCAAAAAACAGCACTGACGTGTGAGCAGCTCGTTGAAGATGCATGATCCATAAAGATTTATTATCAGTGATCTTAGAGTGAGTCCAAAGTTAAAGTTAAATTGGTGGTTAACCTCAAATGTGAGGGAATATTATCCAGGACAATTAACTCCACCATAAATTGATTACATTTCAGTGGTCAGATGTTTGCAGTAAAGTATGTACTTTCTCCAACTAACAGCCTTTTAGTGACCTTCCTGTTCCAGCAAGTATTATTTAAACACAATTGAAAATGTTTTTTTCTTGCTGCCAAATTGAGTGGGACATTGTTTCAATGAAAACCCAGAATCCATATTTCATGGACCTAAAGAGGCTGCTGTCGTTTTAGGTGACGCTGCCAAGAAATGACTTCATTTGGTTCTAACTGAGCTATTCAAATTCTATTCAAAGCTGTGTTTAACATGGCAGCAGCAACTCAACTACATGAACTGCACTATTCCTTAGCTTTAACAAACCTTTACTCCCGAACGTAATTATCACACGCAGTAGCACATTTAGATTTTTGCAGCTTTTTTAGAGGTGTCATAAAGTCCTGTCTTATTCAAACACAGGAGGCTGTGTCTCCTCTCTCACTGAGACCAAGTTTACCCAGGGTAAATCCTCACATCCCCACTGACTATTAATAGCACACTGAAGCTATTTCAAAAGTCTGTATTGTACTGTTCTGTTGTACAGCATGTCAACCTGCTTTTTCACCTCTGATCTGAGGAGAAAAATGGCCTAAAGTGACTCCTCTGTCACAGGATCAGCATTGTCCTGTTTTTGATTTGAACAATGTAAGAGCAAGACGAGCCTCTGCTGACAGGTTCAATAGCAATAGAGTGTGCAGTAAATTTAACACGGCGAATACGGGAAAGCATATTTTCAATATATCGTCGGTGGGTTGATCCCAGGCTCCTCCACCACAGGATGAAGTTGGCTTTATGAATACAGACCATTTAAAATATTTGGCAAACATTCATGATAATATAATTTACATCAACTTGGAACAGCCTTTAACTTTTCTTCTCCTTTATGCTGTCACTGCAACTTCTTTTACTGATGATATCGTATTTCCCCTGATGGCTCATGTAGCTCTGTCTTGATAAATATGTTGACCCATAAAAAAATGGTCTATTCTTTTACACACAATGAACATTTATTTTAAAAATAGAAACGTAACATACATTGTGCCCTTGTTCGTCAACCATTGGTCGGTGCTGTGTAACCCAAATACCTTCTTCTCCTTTTTATTTTTTTCGTTCCTCATTTATTTTATACTTTCCTCCCTAACCCCATTTACTCAGACAGATGTTCTCCCAGTGCCCCATTTTCCACATTGGTCCTTGTCCTCTTTCTTCCACTCTGCCCCTAGAGGTCTAATCCCTGTTCTCTCGAGTTGGCTGCATGTTTAACAGAGGATGATGCCAAAGTGGTTATTTTTTACCCTGGCTCCTCAGGTTCCCTGCTCCAGTTAACACCCAGCCGTACCACATGCGCGATAAACTACTGAATTCAAGCTATGGAAACCTTTTAAAGTCATACAGGGTGGATTTCATGAATTAAATTCTGTATTTTTTTGCTGGACAGCTGAGCAAGAAAAGAGGGAAGCCTAAGATGATTGTGTATTGGTAAAATGTGCATGTGTGAGGTTTTAGTTGCATGTGCTGATCTTTTAACACTTTAAAGATGTTTCTGAGTAGCTCCATTATCTATGTCACTTATTCTCTTGAGGGCCAGTGACGAATTTCCTCTCATTTTCACACCTACAGTCAAGTTAGACTCTCCAGTTAACCGGATCTTAATCTGTGGGAGGAAGCTGGAATCTCCCGTGACGTCTAAAACTCCACAAGAATAACTGCACTACTATGTATTATTTTATTTCCAATTATTTCATATTACACACACTGTTCTTAATAACATTAGATGGTTGGTTTTGTAACAGATTTGCTAAATTTGCTAGCAGTGAAACATACAAACAGATGCATTGATAGAAATTCACTGATTGTCCCAATGGGCCTCAGCTGCTCTTTGGGCTTCACTCCACTGGATCTTCAACATTTTTTTTTTTTTGTTGAATTACATAAATACTCCCGTAACCTCTAACTCTTTTGCGTTGCCATGTGCAAATAAGCATCTATATTACGACTGTTGACTCACTTGCTTTTCTTCTCTCCTTTCCACAGACTGCCTTTTCAAATTGTGTCCAATGAACAGATACTCGGCCCAGAAACAGTTCTGGAAGGCGGCAAAACCTGGAGGCAACAGCACCACTGACACAGTCCTCCTGACCAAACTCCACGTGAGACTAACATCACTCTTTACTAAACTATTCAATACTGTCGGCTGTGTCTGAAATCTGTCAACGCTGGAAACGTCAATCAGCTGATTGTGTTGTGAACTGCACAAATTGTGCAAAGACACTCATGAAGCTAATGAATGAATGAGTACGTTGCTGTATAGCTTTAGGGGTTAGGCGTGTATGATTCAACATTTTCTCTGTCCTGCTGCCATGTTAGCACGCCGCTGACCTGGAGAAGAAGCAGAATGAGTCTGAAAACCGCAAGCTGCTGGGAACAGTCATCCAGTATGGAAATGTCATTCAGGTGCGTTCAGGAACCCGAGAGATAGGTGCTTTTCACAGAGCAACATTTAACCCCATGTGTGACACTGTGCGCTTGATAATCAGTCTGTTTTAAATAACTGCTGCTGCACAAAGACACACTGTGAGCTTCTCTGCTGTAAAGTCTTATCGTTGCTCAGGAATGGTTCGCACACGGGTCGATCCCTGCAGTTTGACGTGAACATGCACACTTACCTTATAGAATGTTCTAGCTGCAGTGAACTATCCTTCAATTAATGGTGAACCCAAACTGGATAATGTTAAACTGCAAGAAATACATTTTAACATGCCTTTATCCTTGCTAATGTAGTAACATCTTGTATAAGCTCTAACCAGTCTCCTAGAATATCAGTGACATCGTATTTTATGTGGTAGGATTAAGGGGAGCATCAAGTCTGGGCATCAGTGGGCCTGTAGGCCTTATAAAGTATTATTACAGGCCCATTGGTTATTTATTATTTTTACTGAATGAATGAAGCTGCAGCAGAGGTCATGGGAAGCATTTTTGGATAGATCTCAAGTGATATAAAGAGAGATATAAATATGTCAAAAAGATGCATATTTTCACTTAAGACTTCCCTCGGGCCCTGCCGTGCCAGTCTGCGCCATATTTCCGTCTTTACTCGTTCCCTCCAGCCGCCGACTCGTTCCTCTGTCTGCACAGTGTCACCGTTGGTAGATATGTGACATTTTCTCCTGTTGCCAACAGTTGCTGCACTTGAAAAGCAATAAATACTTGACGGTGAACAAGCGCCTGCCCGCTCTGCTGGAGAAGAACGCCATGAGAGTGACTCTGGACTCGGCGGGAAACGAGGGATCCTGGTTCTACATCCAGCCCTTCTACAAGCTCCGGTCCCTGGGAGACAGTGTGGGTAGAGCCGGGTGTGGGATTCCTCTGAAGGGAGATCAGCAGGGGGATTGGAGGATGTGCTTTTAGACTGGATTTGAAAATAGGGCGCACATGCTCAGGTGTAGCTGGGCGTTTGAAGACGAGGGTGAGGAAGACTCTCATTCCAGTTGCTTGAATTTGGTTGGTACGTAGAAATACCTGCTTAACAAGGCAAGAGAATATGAAACATCAGCAGCATATTATTTGGAAAACCCCAACAACGTCTTGTTATCGCCACAGTTGATGTAGTGGTCAGCCATTAGGCCGCAGTTTCAGCGTGTGGCTGCTCAGACTTCTCCTTGCTTCCCTGTTTCATAAGTCATGCTCAGGGTCAGTGCAACACTTAAATGGTGCTTCTGTTCCAGTTGTTTCTCTCTCAGCCTGGTTGACTACTCCCCCTAGTGTTTATCTGGAGCGAGCACGGTCCAAAAAGTCTAGATGAGCTACATACTCGTGATGTGGACTTTAAGTAGAGCTCTCAGTCCCTCACAGTGGCCCCTGTGAGCAGCATAACCAAATGATGGGTCGTGGGGGGCATTGTCCTTTGGGATGATTTGGTTTCTGGGAGTTATCTTGTTTCCACTTCTTCTATTACCCTGCACTGGACTGACATGTGAATATAGGCCACATATACATACTGTGTATTATATGTTCTGTCTATATTTACTGCTCATGTAGGTGGTGATTGGAGATAAAGTGGTTCTTAACCCAGTGAATGCCGGACAGCCTCTACATGCCAGCAGCCACCAGCTCGTGGACAACCCAGGATGCAATGAGGTACATGGACACATGCTGCCTTCATAATAAGAATGCTCATGTCATCCTAACCTGAAGTTATAATTATTATTCTGTGGTTATATTCTATAGACTGGTTTACTATCATCACTGTCATTGTTGTTATGATAATTATTATAAAGCCTGTGTAACTCTACATCTTTCACACACTCCAGGTTAATTCTGTAAATTGTAACACAAGCTGGAAAGTTGTTCTCTTCATGAAATGGAGCGACAACAAGGAAACAATACTGAAAGGGGTAGGTAGCCTCAGATGTTTCTTATTTATCAAATTATTCCAAATATCATACGCAAATATTTGTTTACTGTATTCATATACAGCAATATTTATCTTTATGTCATATTTACTACTGTGTGTGTGTGTGTGTGTGTGTGTGTGTGTGTGTGTAGGGCGATGTGGTGCGGTTGTTCCATGCAGAGCAGGAGAAGTTCCTCACATGTGATGATCACAGGAAGAAGCAGTATGTTTTTCTCAGGACCACTGGCCGGCAGTCTGCCACCTCTGCCACCAGCAGCAAAGCATTGTGGGAAGTGGAGGTCAGCACAACACCATCACCCTCAGACACAGTTAAAACCAGTTTATAACCGCTTCACTTTAGATTTATTGTGCCTTCTTTTTCCTGTTTCTGGTCACCAGGTGGTCCACCATGACCCATGTAGGGGAGGTGCAGGCTACTGGAACAGCCTGTTCAGGTTTAAACACTTGGCCACAGGATGTTATTTAGCTGCTGAGATGGGGGAGGTGTGTCATGTCTACCAGTGTACACCATTCTTTGTCCTTCATATATATGAATAGTTTTTCATATAGTATACATTAGTACAATACTCTGACATGGTTGGTACAGCTGACGAGGGTGTTGTGTGTTTTCTAGGTGAACCAAGACTTCGAGGAGGAGAACGCTGAGCAGCGCTCCTCTGTAAGTTGGCCTCATCTTCTTCCATCTGAGTGCTTAGCAACGTCACGTTGGTCACCTCGCTATTGATCTAATCTATTTCTAACCTGCTCGCGTCTGTGGTGGGCCTTTGCTGTCTGGTCTAGGCGGTGGACTTTACACCCTTTAATTTCCAGGTACTGTCATAGCGTCCTCGTTTGGCAGCAGCGACCCATAGCACAAAGCACAGTCATTGCCATGTCTGCATGCCCACGCTGCCCCTGCTGCTTTCTTGTGACCTTGTTTTAATAGTGGCAGATTCCCACCTGCTGCCTCCACTCCATCACCTCAATTGATCATGTCTCATAATCAACATTAGGTGGCAGTGTTGCACCAACCTATGCTGTCCTTATCAGCGCTCACTTGTAGCTCTCACATGTCCTAACAAGGCCCAGCTGTGTGTAGTGAAGCCCTAAGCTGACCTTTCTGAGTCGAGTGCAACAGCTGATAAGTTCTATCAGCTTCAGTCGAGCCTGCTCCCCTGTCTCATCCTGGAATACCATTCAATCACAACCTTGCCTGTTTGAAGCCGGCGTGCCGTGCCCCCTCTCACTTTGTGTGTGTTCCCTCTCCAGCTGGATGCTGATAATGAAGCTCTGCGAGGTCGTCTGCGAGCGCCACAGGAGAAGATCATGTACACGCTGGTGCCGGTTCCCGACGGCATGGATATCTCCTCCATCTTTGAACTGGATCCCACCACGCTCAGAGGGGGGGACTCCATGGTGCCCAGGTATAATACATGTTGATACATATATTCAATTATTCTCGAATTCATTATAATCCTCTGGCAACTGCATGAAAATGGTTTAATACCAGAGCCATTCATATTTATAAGGTGTGTGCCGTGGACTGCATGAAAGTAAAGTTTACACTATCAGAGACCCCCCCCCCCCCTCCAAGGAGGAACGTGTTGTTCATGGAAACATAACATCCTGATCAGTGTGTGAACACATGAAAGAGACCACAGTGATGTCAAAACTACCACAAACATGAGCAGCAGTGACTCATATGAAGAGTTAAAGGGGAATTTGGAAAATCAGTAGGTTGGGATTTTTTTTGAAAGTGATAGTTTCTTCATAGTTTTGCATCTTTGAGACATTTTGTGTATTTTATTTAAAAGTGCAATTTTTTCAGATCTAGAGCAGGACTTACCGATTCAGGTTTTGTAATGCATTCTCCCATCACTTTGACTTTACTAGCCCCTGCTTTGCTTTGATTCGCTGTGCTTGTGCTTGAACTTGGTGCGTGAGCTCACATTTCCCGTGCCCCAGCTTCATCTGCCTCTCTGCCATGTGAAACGTCTGTTCTCTGATTTTATCTTCTTCCCTTTGGCATTTTATTTGTTTGTTTTTTTGGCAACAAGTCCCAAAAAATTCCCCAGATGTTTCCAGGTGAATATGTCCTGACCTCATTGTGGGTGTGTGAGCTGTACTTACACCAGCACGGGTGGTTTCATGGCATGCACGTCCGTCTGCTCACGTTTTGCACAATACTAAATCAGGTGTACAAGGGAGAAGAGCTGAACCTGCTTGGTAGGAGTGCAAGTGCCCAGTGTGAGGCACGGTCAGTGAAAGGTTTGCATAAATCTGAATGCAAAACCATTAAGTGCCACTCTCAAACAGCAAGAAGGGCAAAAAAAACCTAGATTGTAAGGTTAGATGTGGGTTTGTACTTGATTTAATCCCTCCATCTCTGTCCCCACCTGAACCATAAACACTGACCCTGTCAGGACCTGTACACTTCAAGAATCCAGGACCTGGTCTTAGTAAGGTTTGGGTTGGGCAATGGTCACGGTAAAGCTGAGGGCCAAGGTTGTTGGTTAGGCTGTCCACAATGACAAAGTCAATGCAGATACCTAATAAGGATAGTTGCTGTGTCAAATGCTGTTTATTCCCCCTTGATGTGTGGGGATGAAGCCTGAGGTGAGGTTGCCTCGTCCTCTAACTTACTCGTGATGAGCTTTTATCTGGTGCAGTCACGAAACAGGAAACCATTGTTGTCAGAGGACATGGATGGAAAGTCCTTGATGCGTATTGGGTCTAATACCACGAACCAGATGTAGCATAAACAATTCAAGGTTTCACATCCGCTGACAATACTTTCCCATGAAATCACCATCTTACCCCCAGAGCTGCGTAAAATGAGCGATTCTGAATTATAGCATCCATATATTGGGTGATTTTGTAGTCGGTGTTATTAGTAAGTTGTGGGAAGCTATGTACCTGTTGTGTATTATCACGCATCTAGAATAAGCCTGTGGTTTCTTCCTTAACTCTCTGTATTTAGTTGAGGGAATGTTCTCTTCTGTAATGATAATAGTATCAGTGTCCCTGTCACCACACATCAGATAAGAACACAAACTCTCCACCTTCAGTCAAAGCCCCTATTGTATTAAGTTGTCGGATGCGTGTCTGCACGTTGCATGCTACTCCTGCTGGCACCGCCCACTCCTACCCGAAATAACCCCGTCCCTCCGTCTAACGCCAGGGGACTAATTAATACCTAGGAGAACCAGTATACAGAGGTAAGCCTGTTAGCTTTAGAGGGCGGTTGTGTAACGCCTGCCAAGAATATGCCTACTGATGTCTGTGCTGAAAGCCGGAGGAGTGACACACACCTACTCACACACACACGTGGAGCGGGCTGGGTGCTCTGAGAATGAAGGATGCTGTTGGCTCAGACGTGACTGCGCGTAAAGGTTTAGGGTTTAGTGTAGAAGAGACAACAGTGTACGGGTGACTACGGGATAATCTGTCATCAGACCACACGCTCGGTTAAGGCCATTGTAAGCAGTCTCTCCCTGACACAGGCAATCTGTTCACATGCGTCAATCACAGAAAACCATTTACTAATATGTGTATAGATATATGTTTGTGTAATTCACCTGTATCACATCATTATCTGAATGAAACCCTTGTTCCCTTAACATGAGTGTGTTGCTGTTCAGTGTGTTGGCCTCTGAAGTTTTTTTTTTTTAAATTTAATCTGAGGGTGGTTCTGAACTCAACCTTGTGATGTAACCCAATAAAAACCATTCATCCTTTAGTTTGTTTTAGAAATTAAAAAAAACAATACTTTGTTAAGGATATTTAAACAGGATGTTTGTTTTTTACTAAAGAACAACGTCAATTCTGGCCATGTGCAGTTAGAAAGTTTAGATGGAGGTCAAAGGTCAAGGTCAATGTGAACTTGTAATGTCACCTCAGACTTTCCTTTCGTTACTTGCAGGAGCTCCTACGTGAGGCTAAGACACCTGTGCACCAACACATGGGTCCACAGCACCAACAACCCCATCGACAAAGAGGAGGAGAAGCCTGTCATGTTACAGGTAACCGGCTGACATCGTGGTTCAGATGGCAGCGTGCGCAGCTGAGCTGTTGTGATCAGGTGAACTAAAAACAATTGCATCCCACAGATTGGAACTTCAGGAGTGAAAGAAGACAAGGAAGCTTTCGCCATCGTACCTGTGCCACCAGCTGAAGTGCGTGATTTGGATTTTGCTAACGATGCAAGTAAAGTGTTGGCGTCTATTGCTGGCAAACTGGAAAAGGGAACTATAACCCAAAATGAAAGAAGGTATGTGGGGAGAACATAGTTTTTGCCCGCTATGTGGTATTGATATGGCTCATCTTTCATGCAATTTCCTGAAAGTGTTTTGACATCTGAATATTCCAGGTTTGTGACCAAGCTTCTTGAAGATCTAGTTTTCTTTGTGGTGGACATCCCCAACAGTGGTCAGGATGTTCTGGACATCATGGTCAACAAACCCAACAGAGAAAGACAGAAACTCATGAGAGAGCAGAACATCCTTAAGCAGGTTGGTCTCAAACCCCTCAAAGACTGAAACTGTAAATACACAAATTTAGGTTCAACTATGTATTTGAGAGTTTTAAAACTGTTCCATATCCTTTGCAGATTTTCAAACTCCTCCAAGCCCCTTTCACAGACAGCGGTGATGGTCCCATGCTCCGACTGGAAGAACTCGGAGACCAGCGGCACGCTCCCTTTAGACACATTTGCAGGCTTTGCTACAGAGTCTTACGACATTCTCAACAGGATTACAGGAAGAACCAGGTATGAGGACCCGGGCAGCACCACTCTGACCCTGATGCGAGATCTTTGTTTAACCTGTTCCCCCTCTCCCAGGAATACATAGCGAAACAGTTCCGCTTCATGCAGAAGCAGATAGGCTATGACGTGTTGGCCGAGGACACCATAACAGCTCTGCTCCACAACAACCGAAAGCTGCTGGAGAAACACATCACCGCCGCCGAGATAGACACGTTTGTCACGCTGGTGAGGAAGAACCAGGAGCCGAGGTGAGCCACACAGCACGACTACTGTCCCACGCTGGCATCATAAAACTGACACAGAAGCACCGGCTGTGGACAGGCTGGGTCAGATTTGTTTGGATAAGCGTCTCAAGATATTTAAATCTATGTAAATGTATTCCGACTTGTGCTTAAGGGCGTGAGTGTGACTGCTTGTGCGTGCTCTTGGCTCGGCAGCTAAATTGTTGACAGTGTGCCTCTGCTGAGTCAAATGTTTTTTCCAGCAGAACAAAGGAGGCCTTCACAGTTTGACATGCTACGTTAAAGACAGATTGAACTTTTTATTTTATTTATTTTTTTATTTTACTGTGATCTGCATCCAGGTTTCTAGATTACCTGTCCGATCTCTGCGTGTCCATGAATAAGTCTATCCCCGTGACCCAGGAGCTCATCTGCAACGCGGTGCTGGACCCCACCAACGCCGACATCCTCATCGAGACCAAGTCAGCTGCTCATTTTCTCAGGGATGCATCCCGCCTGAAAGTAAATCAGCACTCTGGAATGACCAGTTTGTTTGTTTTTTTTTTTTCTTTTACACTTAAGATTGGTCCTGTCAAGGTTCGAGATCGACATGACGTTGAGCGGGGAGAGCCCGGTGGAGGCAGAGGACGAAGAGGAGGTGTGGCTGTTTTGGAAAGACAACTGTAAGGAGATCCGGAGCAAGAGCATCAGGGAGTTGGCCCAGGATGCAAAGGAGGGCCAGAAGGAGGATCAGGAGGTGGTCAGCTACTACAGGTGATACACCAGGCATTTACTGACTGAAATTTAACATGATGTTTGAATCAATCTGATTCATTTGAGCACTTGAAACCACATCCACTTGGCTTGTGTATTCCTCATGGCCCTGAAAAGGTGCAGCGTCGAATTAAAACACAACACCTCCGATAGCTGACGCAATATTTCCACTCAGGTGTCAGCTGAACCTCTTTGCCCGCATGTGTCTGGACCGTCAGTACCTGGCCATCAACAAGATCTCAGGACAGCTGGATGTGGATTTGATCCTGCGCTGCATGTCTGATGAGGACCTGCCCTACGACCTGCGGGCGTCTTTCTGCCGCCTCATGCTGCACATGCACGTGGACCGTGATCCTCAGGAGCAGGTCACCCCTGTCAAATATGCTCGGCTCTGGTCCGAGATTCCTTCCAAGATAGCCATCGATGAGTAAGTTCTTCTCAGAAATATTTAACCGACATCAGATTAAACCATGTCAATCTGTGTTTTGATTTCAGAGTGGTCATTGACCCTGTGGTTCTCTTATTGTGTAGCTATGACAATGATGGAACCACAAGAGACGAGATCAAAGAGCGTTTCTGCCTGACGATGGATTTTGTGGAGAACTACCTGAGAGAGGTAGTGTCGCAGAACATTCCTTTCTCGGACAAAGAGAAAAACAAGCTCACCTTCGAGGTACTGTCCCTCCCCTGATGGAATGAGCAGATAAGTGACCAGTTTGTTTTGAATTAAAATTCAAATCCTGGTTCTGCAGGTGGTGAACCTGGCAAGGAACCTCATATACTTTGGCTTCTACAACTTCAGCGACCTGCTTCGCTTGACAAAGATCTTGCTGAACATTCTCGACTGCGTGCACGTCAGCACCGTTTACCCCATCAACAAGATGGAGAAGGGAGAGGAAAACAAAGGTGAATGCCCGCCACATCACCCACAGCTAAACTCACTCATACCTCAGCTTATGTGCTTTGTCTCGGACTTGACTCCTTGAAGAAACAATTTAATTTGAACCCCTCATTCTTTATTTTAAGAGTTAAATTACATGAAAGTGTAGGACGACGTAGCACTTGCACCCATCTGAGCGACCTTGGGCTGTTGGTCTCTATGACACCAGGTGCATTGTTGTCTCTGCCAGCAGTCCTCTGCCTCATAGACAGGAGGTATCATTGGAAACTCCTTCACATTTGCATCGCTGTTGACAGGAGGGACCACTCTGTCCAACTTTGCAGGACATAAATATTCACAGATATGTAGCAGACCTCGTGTATCCTGAGTTTATTCAATCAGGCTGTCTGAGTCAGTTGTGGGACAGACTGCAGCTCAGTCCATTTTACCTTCCAACACGCTGTAGCTGGCAGCAACGTGATGAAGTCCATCCATGGAGTGGGGGAGCTGATGACCCAGGTGGTGCTGCGAGGAGGCGGCCTGTTGCCGACGACGCCAACTCATCAGCCGGAGGGAGACGTGGTCAAAACCCAGACGGAACCAGAGAGAGAAGACATCATGGTCATGGACACGAAGCTCAAGATCATTGAGATTCTGCAGGTGAAGCATCAAATCTCTGGTTCCTCCACCTACCTATACAAACTGTCAGCTTGCTTCTAACTGGATTATTTTTCCTCCCTGTAGTTTATTCTGAACGTGCGGTTAGATTATCGAATCTCCTGCCTGCTCTGCATATTCAAACGCGAGTTTGATGAGAACAACCCCCAAGGAGACAACGCTGCCAGTCAGAATGGAACCAATAACATCACAGGGCCGATGCCAGGTATGATACCACGCCATTAAGGGAATGAAAGCAATGCATACTGACAGGGATTTATTTGTAGAAGTAAATCTGCTTTTACTGTAGGAAATCTGGACTTTGAGAACATTGAGGAACAGGCTGAGGGGATCTTTGGAGGAAGGTAATCCACGGCTTCCCAGTCGTTTTTTTTTGTTGAAGCAAGATAAAGAAAGATAATAGTTGAGGTAATGTTTTGGTTCACTGTTTCTTCAGTGAGGAGAACACTCCACTGGACCTGGATGACCATGGGGGTCGTACCTTCCTCCGGGTCCTGCTGCACCTGACCATGCACGACTACCCCCCCCTCGTGTCTGGGGCACTGCACCTGCTCTTCAGACACTTCAGCCAGAGGCAGGAGGTTCTAATGGCTTTCAAACAAGTATGCCCCGTCACTTTCCAATGCTCTGCCATGAAGCTTTGCGTTTATTGAAGGATTTAGTCTGATCGTTTGTTTCTCTGGCCTCTCTTGTTCAGGTCCAGCTGCTGGTGACCAGTCAGGACGTGGACAACTACAAGCAGATCAAGTCGGATCTGGACCAGCTGCGCTCCATCGTGGAGAAGTCAGAGCTGTGGGTGTACAAGAGGCAGGGGGAGGATGGGATGGACGCAGATGGACCTTCAGAGTCTGAAAACAAAAAGAAGGTGCAGTGTGAAGGGGTTGATGCTGTCATCATCAGGTGGATATACATCGGTATAGATCGTATTTCAGTGTATTCCTGGGGCTTGTTTTACAGGGAGATTCGCCAGGCTCTGACAAAAAGAAGACAGAAAGCACCAGCAGCTACAACTACAGGGTCGTTAAAGAGGTGCGAGCATTTGTTCACTGATGTGTTTTCATGTTTGTGACCTGTGTGTGTAATTAAAGCCCCTCCTGCTGCTGCTGCTCCTCTTCAGATCCTGCTGCGCCTCAGTAAGCTCTGTGTCCAGGAGGGGAGCTCGGGGAGGAAGAGTAAGAAGCAGCAGCAGAGGCTGCTGAGGAACATGGGGGCTCACAGCGTGGTACTTGAGCTCCTGCAGATCCCATATGAGAAGGTCAGGAGAGTTATGAGGATGCTCTGAAGGCATCGTGGGACTTTTGCACATTTAATGTAGTCTTAATGGAAAAAGGAACTATTTTCTTGACCTCGTTAGGGCGAGGACGTCCGGATGCAGGAGATCATGAAAACAGCTCATGAGTTTCTGCAGAACTTCTGTGCGGGGAATCAGCAGAACCAGACTCTTCTCCACAAACACATCAATTTGTTTCTCAACCCAGGGGTGAGTAGCACAGTCTTTATACGTCTGCGGCCCATCCGTCCTCTGACTACTCCCTTATTTGTGGACATATCACAAGAATGCCTGCAGGGAATTCAGGTTTCTTAGAAATGTTCAGTTGGACTCACGGATGCGATGATTAGAATTTTGATGCTTAATGTTGTATTAAGAATGCCTCAAAGGAATCCTTTCAAATTTGGCATCAAAATTCACTTCGTCTCACTGATTTAACTAAAGAGTTTGTTTTGGTGTGGCCTCATAAATCAGGTTTTTAATATTCTTAAACAATACATCTCATATCTTTTGGGAGCTGGTGGCCTCATGAGTCTGAAATGGCACCATCTGGGGGGAGGCATTCAACAACAGTGGTGTATTTCGGGTTCTAGTTCAGGAAAACAATGAAATGAATTTGTGAATCTGAGGCCTGTCCTTCATGTCGCCCCTTTTCTCTCTGTCAGATTTTGGAGGCAGTGACCATGCAGCACATCTTCATGAATAACTTCCAGCTGTGCAGCGAGATCAATGAGCGCGTGGTTCAACACTTTGTCCACTGCACTGAGAGTCATGGCCGTCACGTGCAGTACCTGAAGTTCCTGCAGACCATAGTGAAGGCCGAGAACAAGTTCATCAAGAAGTGCCAGGACATTGTCATGGCTGAGGTCTGCGCTATGATCATTACTCACTGGTGCAGGTGATTTACAGGATCTCCATCACTGTCTTGATACTGTGGTGGTTTTTTTTTGGTTTTTTGTTTCCTCACTCAGCTGGTGAACTCAGGCGAGGACGTCCTGGTGTTCTACAACGACCGTGCCTCCTTCCAGACGCTTGTCCAGATGATGCGCTCAGAGCGAGACCGCATGGATGAAAACAGCCAGCTGATGTACCACATCCACCTGGTGGAGCTGCTGGCCGTCTGCACTGAGGGCAAGAACGTCTACACTGAGATCAAGTGCAACTCCCTGCTGCCGCTGGACGACATTGTGCGCGTGGTCACCCATGAAGACTGCATCCCTGAAGTATGAAGTATTTGACATATTCTGTTCACTGGCATTGTAAAGTGAAGGGCATTCACTCTGTTTGTTTCGATGTCTCCAGGATTGTTGTTGTTGTTTTGAATCTAACAGTGGTGTCTGTGTCTCCAGCATTTAGCCAGCTGTATTGATTTAGCTTGTTGTTGTGCCTCTGGAACTCACATGAGGCTTAAATTATACATTAAGAACAGGTTAAAGTGCCGACTTTGAATAGAGGGTGTTTACGCCCCTTAAACATCCATCAATATTTTTAGAAACAAACAAACTAAATGTGATGGTTTTCTGTTTTGTCATTACATTGTGGTTAATACATTCATACATTCTCAATTCAGAAAGAATTGTGTTTCACTCTAAAGAGAGTAGTTTGAGTAGTGAATTCAATGATTGCATCACAGTGTTGAGTCAGCAAGCAACAATCGGAAGAGAGACATTTCCTGCACCTCCATGAAAAAGTAGATGCCTCATCTTGAAAGAGTCAAATAACATGAAGATATCTCCACATCTCTACATTTGCTAGGTTCTAACCTGACTAATAAAACGACTAATGAAAGTCTGTGGAGGGGACATGTTCAGAGCTTCTGTCCCTGAATGACAATTCCTAGTCTGACACGGGTAATGTGCATCATTTAATCTGTTCATTTTCATTTTGACAGATTAAAATCGCCTACATCAACTTCCTCAACCACTGCTACGTCGACACAGAGGTGGAGATGAAGGAGATCTACACATCCAACCACATGTGGAAACTGTTTGAGAACTTCCTGGTGGACATTTGCAGGGTAAGTCATGGCCATGCCGTCTCGCATGTGTCGGAAATAAACATCAACGCATTGTGGGGCGGACATGTGCGATCGGCCACATCTGTTCTGCTCGTTCTTCTTAGGTGTGCAACAACACCAGTGACAGGAAGCATGCGGACACCATGCTGGAGCGTTACGTAACCGAGACAGTCATGAGCATTGTCACATGCTTCTTCAGCTCTCCTTTCTCTGACCAGAGCACCAGCCTGCAGGTAATCCGGACGGTGGTTGTGACTGAAACGCACATGACAAGCAGCCAATAAACAACAAACACCATTCGGTTCAGTTGCTTTACAGAGCACGATCGCCCTCACATTTACACATGTGCTACAAAATCTGACCTTCTTCCCTTTTGTATAGATGGCTCGCTTCATGTATGTAAGTAAAGGTGACCCCCCCTCCCCTCCCCACATTTGTTTTCCCAACCTCTGAGGTTGTGAGGACGTGCGGCTTCACTGTGTGGGTTTGCACATTCTCATAGCTGAGTCAGAACACACAGACTTTGTTGTTCCCACATCTGTTGCACAACACGTAGCTGGGATGTGGTGCAGATGATGTTGCTGTTGCAGTGTGGTCACTCACTCCCCTTTAGACCTTGGTGTACCCGTGTCCTGTTGCCCACATCTTCCCTAATAAATCTCAGCCCCCCCCCCCCCCCCACCCCCATCCATAGAACACATTTGTGGTGTGGTTTTACAGATAATTTCCTTCTCGACTCATAACTTTCTGTAAATTGTTTACGCAAAGCTCCAGCATTTAAAAAAAAAACAAAAAAAAAAAAACTAACCATTTGCACATTTTGAGAAATCTGCCCTCTTGGCATTTTTCTGATACATGATGACATCGCAACCCTCTTTTCCCGCAACAGGCCACCATTCTTGGAAAGATATCTGAGGTATTTATTGGACTCTAGGACTGTGTTCAGTCTTCTGTCACGGTGGTAGTAAGTTGCTGTGTTGGGAGTGCACGTGATTGTAAACAGCCGGACCTGAAGCAGTAGACCCCTGAACTGTAGGTGTTCCTGTGTCCTCTCCCTGACATGTGTAGCACAGTTGTGGTTGAGGGAATTCAATAGTGTTTCGGGTTCACTCTTTTTACCCCCCGTCTATGTTTTCCTTTCCTTTCTTTACTTCATCCTATTGTTCTGTTTTATTTGTTTTTTCCCCATCTTGCAGACCCGTCAGCCAGTGTTTGTACAGTTGCTTCAGGGAGTCTTCAGGGTTTACCACTGTAACTGGCTGAACCCTGTCCAGAAGGCCTCAGTGGAGGCTTGCATTAAAGTTCTCTCAGACGTGGGTAAGACACTGGGCTAATACCAGGCCGCTGCCCCTTCTGGCTTTCTGTTTGCAAAGATCATTGTGACACAAGTTTAAAAACCTGAAATATCTTACTTCTGCCCAGCTAAAAGCAGAGCCATTGCTATCCCAGTTGACCTGGACAGTCAGGTGAACAACCTGTTTGTCAAGTCCAATAATGTGGTGCAGAAGAGCATCCTCAACTGGAGGCTGTCGGCCAAGAACACGTCGAGACGAGACTCAGGCGTCACCACCTCCAAAGACTACAGGAACATCATCGAGAGGCTGCAGGTCAGTGTCAAGACATATTGGAGTTCATTTATTAACCTTCCACAAAGTCCTGTGCTAATAAAACAGCTTCTGCGCCATCTTGTAATCATTTAAAAACAGTTGAAAAGTTTTTAAAAAGTTACATCATACACTGTTCGCATTATTTAGTTGGCTACAGACTTGTTACTTTCATCTTGTATTCCTTGACCAAACCATGGTTTATTTATATAGTTTTAAATATGAATAAAACAAGTCTAATGCTCTCTCATACAGTAACTGGACTTCACAGCTACATGCTGTCCGTATTCGTGCTTGATTGATGGTTGACTAGCATAAAAAGCGCATGAAGTTTTACAGTGTAACTAAAGGTCACATGCTGCAATTCCAAGGAAAGAAATCAGACAATGCAGATTTCATTCATTTTAACAGGCAGAGACGTGTCTTTCTGGGCCGTGACCTTATCTGCCAGCCATCTGGTGCAGCTGAACCATGTGCGGCAGTGGGACAGAAGCAGAACATTTCCTCTGCTATGTCTCGCTGAAAAATAAATAACACTAAGCTGGACAGTCGTAAAAGGTATATCTTTCCAGGATGTATTTCAAAAGTAATGCTGCGTGATTAGGTGTAAATATGTACTATACTTGACTACTCTGGGATGTGGCGGAAGGAAAATGTGATCAGTCCTAATTAGGTAGTGTGTGTTTTGTCATCACCGTCATGACTCCTCATGTCATTGTAATAGTTACCGGATGTGCGGCACTGACCGAATTCTGTAGAAGCAGTACCTAATTGAATCCTGGAAAAGCAGTGTTTCGTAATATGGTCTACTCCCCTTTTCTTGTGACATATGACTCTGCTTTCAGTGGAAAACTGAAGAAATCTGCAGTTGCACAGGATGCCCATAGGTCTTAAATTCACTTTTTAAAAGAAGCTGCTCCAGTTAAGAGACCAACACAAACATTCTATTGTTATTATTTGCAATGGTTTTCTTCAAATGTTTGTGTCCCCCAGACTTGACTTGGACTTAAAGATAGAGGTCAAAGGTCACAGTGACATTAAATTAATCTAGACCAAAAAAAAAAGTATGTAGAGATATGCCCATCCCGACCAGCCTGTGATGATGCAACTTCTCTTATTTTGTGTTTCTCTCATTAATCATCAGTAGAAGTGAGAGGAAGTGTTTGGAGAAGTGGGGGGATCTGGTGCATCATCTACAGTAAATATGATCTGATCTGAGGTCACACAATAGGCGGTGCCAGACACAATGCTTCATGAATGAATTCAAGTGAAATATAAAGGTCACACGGATATTATGGTGTTTGCTGTGACTGGAATTGTTAATGATTCATTTGTGTACAGACATAATAGATATGTTGTATACTGTCCATGTATACTTCAGGTGAGAAGTACTTCAACACTCAATATGTAAATACACTCTGTGAGTAGCTACAGAATGTATTTGCATCATTAGGTCATTTAGGTCACATTTTCGAGTTTTTGTTGGAATTAATAGAATAAAAGTGATTCCTGAAATCGTACCATAATGTACTGAACCCCCTCGCTTTTTGTGTGTAAAATATTGAGATTTGATAACTGCTCAAGTTTATAAAGTAATAGAACTAACACCTCAGGCCTTTTTGCAGTGATGCACAGTGAGGGTTGTTTCCCCATATCCAGGGGGGCAGAGTTCATGGTTTTAATTTAACAATTAATAAAATCGTATTTAATTCAGCAACTGAATGTGTGAAAAACCTTTCCAATGTTTTAGTCATTGAGTCATGAGATGAACTTCTGACAAACTTCTTTGTTTTTCCTTATCACTCTGATAACAATCCACAGCAGCACTTCCTGCTGGTGTGAGACGGTGCATTGAGTCAGTCTTTGTATTCTTGAAAGGGATCTGCTTACAGATCGAGGTTTCTTGTCATAAAGCCAAAGTTTTGGGCCATTTTTAGTAACATTGATTGTAATAATGCTCTGTAGGACATTGTGTCAGCGCTGGAGGACCGTCTGCGGCCACTGGTCCAAGCTGAGCTCTCGGTGCTTGTGGACGTCCTCCATCGTCCAGAGCTCCTCTTCCCTGAGAACACAGACACTCGCAAGAAATGTGAGAGCGGAGGATTCATATCAAAGTGAGTCTGCGAGTCCAACCAGCACACTCAGAGCTCTGGTCAAGGGCCTTGAATCCCTACTAATTAACAACAACACTGCTGTTTTAGGTTAAAGAATTAGGAAACAATTGATATGTGTGATCATAATACGTGAGTGAAGTTAGTATGTGCTCATGTTTCTTCCTCTCCTCCTGACCAGACTGATCAAACACACCAAACAGTTGCTGGAGGAGAACGAGGAGCGTCTGTGCATCAAGGTGCTGCAGACGCTGAGGGAGATGATGACTAAAGACCGGGGCTACGGGGAGAAGGTACGTTCCCGCTGCGGGTTTCACGTTTCCCATCATCCACCGTGTTTGCTGCTGGCCCGCTTCTCTACACTCACCAGGAGACGTGAGCTCATAAAGCAAATCATCAGCAGGCTCTGCTCGGCTCTCTTTGATGACCTCCCGGGCCTGGACAGCGCAGAGAACACATGATCCTCCTCCACCTTGTGATTCCAGCTCGTCGTCATGTTGAATTTCATTGTTTTGGAAAACATAATTCTTACTTAGAAATGATTCCCTCGTGGCTTCCTCCAACAAAACACTTATTGCCTCCGCAGTAAGTCCACATGATCACAGTGATTAGTATTAGCATGATTTACACTATTAACAACATGCATGCTCCAACAACAACAATCACTGGCTCATTCATATAGTAATCTCATCAGTTATTTCAACTACTGTATGTTTTATATATGTTTTTCAATGTAAGGCTAAATCAGTAAAAGCACTAAATGTACCTAGCATTTATTTTCTAGTTCCATTCCTTAGTGACTCTAACCTTAAAGCGAACGTATAGAGCAGATTAAGAGTAAATTACATTCTGTACATACAGTATTGCATGACAGGCTACTTGCTAGATTTGCCTCCCTCCTACAACACAAGTTAATAACATGAGGACAGGAGTTGTTTGGTTCTACATCAGAATATGTGAAGAAAGGTGATTGACTTTTGTTCGCCTGTAGATTTACATAAGTCATAAAACCCAACGGTTTATTTGCATGTTCTGCATCATTATTGCTGTGTTTTATTCATTTAGCAGTTTCACAGTTTAATGTCGTCTGTGTGACTCACCATATTTATCTGTATGGTATACGTAAGGTCTGCAGTAGACAGGTCTGTGTTTATTCCATTCTCTAACTTAATGTTTAATAATGATGAAAGACATCTCCCTAATGGTCTCTTATGTTATGTGTGTGTCTCAAATCTCAAAAGTGAAAGTTCACTTGCAGTCGAAATCTAAAATTGACTTTAATTTCCAGTCAGGTGAAGAGTAAAGAAAAGGACGCAGTCAGTCCCTGTGTTTTCAAGGACACCAACATTCAAACTGTTGACCTCACTCTGAGTGAAACTTTAATTTAATCATGATATGTTTATGTCCTCGTAATGGGATTTCAGTGGGAACAGATGAAAGGTGAAGGTTGGAGGGTGATTTTAGCTTCACTAATATGTCCTGACCTTCATTATTCTGTCACCCACTCACTCTCCGTGTGTGTGTGTCGTGCTTCACATCACAGCTCACACCCACTAATCTGCCTCTACTAACTCTGTGCCCCCTATACTTCTTCTCTTGCAGCTGATTGCCTTTGATGATGAGATGGATGTGGCTGAGGTCGATCATTTTACTTACTGTTGTCACTTGTCTGCCACTAACAGCATAGATGTGCTTGTGCTGCCCGTGTAGGCTCAGTAGCATCGCTCTCCGGCCTGTGGCGCTCTGTCGGCAGCTCAGCCCCTCCCTGATCTCCTTCTGCTCCTGACCTCCGTGTTAAACTGTAGCTTAGAGCTAGCATGTCATGCTATAAGCTTCTGTGTCGTGACTGCCTATAGTTGTGTACGTATAAGAAATACGTTTTTAGAACATCCCTGCACACAGCACTGTATTATTATTATTTCAATTAACCATTTTAACTGAACTGAAGGTTGTTATTTATCACACATTTTCAGCAAGTCGGTAACAGACCGGTGGTGTAGTTTTCCCCTAACAGCACATTCATACAGCTCATATTGCTCATCACAAATCCTGTGGGGCATCTGAGCCCTGACATTTTCAGTGAGGCAGCTATCTGTCCATCTGTCATTCTGTCTGACCAACGTTCCATCCATCCATTCATCCATCCATTATCCACACCTCTTTTCATTTTGACTGTTGCGTGGTGGGGGGTGCTGGAGGCCCGACGCTCATTGACAGGTCTGTTTAAACCACACCAGATATTTTTCTGTTCATGCTGCAGCAACAAGTTGAACTTAAACTTCATCAAGGACATGAGTCACAATTGTTTATAATTTTTTGTCGACCATGAAACAAACAACAATAATTCAAATTGTAGCTATTTTACTTTTTATAGATACACACATATTGTTTGTTGATTTTTGTCTTTCATTTGCTCTTGTAAATGAGCATGTTTTATAAAAAACCAGCAGCCAGCACTGATATCAGAACCATTTCCTGTTTAGATTTTTTTAAGACTCTACACATGAATTCAATAGTTGACACATGACAAGAAATATATATCAAAATCAAGTGGAAGTAGTCTTAAAATATATACAGACACATTTCATCATGAGCAAGTGCCTGGTCACACTGGCAACAAATCAAAATTTGTTATTGTTATTTTTAAATATTTTTAAATATTTTAACAGACTCTGGGCTATGCCTCAGGGGTCAATAGTATAACAATGATAATAATAATGAGTTATACTATAGGAATAACAATAACAGCATGTTTTCTTATTGCAGGAACTGTTTTCTCCAATTTTGTAAAATTTGACCATAATATGTGAAGAGGCTTGAGATAATATTTTAATCTATACAAATAATTAACTAAATTATGCTAATAATAATAATAATTCATATTATTATAACCTACCCATAGTTAGCTAAAACAACCAAATTTCCCAGAAGATATATCAAGGACATATTCTCAGTGCTAGGTGTAACTGTAACACCACCAGCAGTACCATTACAACTAGCCAACATTAACACACCATGGTCTGAATAAATCCTAAACATGGTCATGTGTGTTACACTGCATTACATCATAGAGCTGTTTCTATTGTTCTAGTCACTCTAAACCCACACAGCCTCTTTCTGATGGATGACAGCATCAGAACGTGTTCTTCCTTTGACATCTCAGCAGCAGGTGTAAGTGGGCGGGAGGCACTCTGCGCATCGTGCGTGTGCATTGCGATAATGTGTGTGTGCGGTGGTGACCTGTGGCCTTAAGGAAATGAATGAAACCGGTTTGTCATTTCTATTTTTGGTGGTGAGGAGACATCTCGGGGATAAGCGTGGGTGCAATGACAGGGGACGCATGACTGACAGACATACTCTGACCTTTGACTGAATGTTTTGGTTTGTGACCTTTGCACCTTTTTTCTGAGCATTTCCATGTAGGAATCTTTTATTTTAGTTATAAGTGAGTCATTTATTTAGAAATTATTTTATTTTCATATTTTTATTATTTATTTTATCATACCATATTTAAGCTACTCAGTTTTTTAAAGCCTTCATAATGTTTTTATTAAATTTTCTCAACTCGAACTGAAAGTTTCTGTTGTAACTTCACACAAGTTCAGGGTATGGCATGGAAGCTCAAAAGTTCAGATTATTTAATTCATGACTATTTTAGGACTTTATAATTCATTTTGTTATTAAGTTTATTCCTGACCATGAAGCTTTTATACACATTCAAATATATATAGACCTGGAAAAGCACCTTTTCAAATCAAGTTCCACTTCCTCACTGAGCAGATTCAAATAGCAAAGTATGTTTTGATATTTAAAGCTGACATTCTTTTGAAATTAGTATTCTTTTCAAATCTGAAAGTCCACATTGTCAGAGCAGGAGAACATCTTTTTTCAGGCCCGGCCACGCATAAAAAAACAAAACGTGTCTCCTGCGATGAAGCAAATCCTGCCCAAGGTGTAAAGTGCATCTGAAACTCTTGATGTGTGCTTATGTGTGTAGGACTGTGCCCTTAAGAGTGAAAATGGCAGGTGGTGGAGTTGTCATTTCATGAAATGTGTGGCAAGTGCGACAGTGAATGATGACGTTGGTTAGTAAAGTGAAGAAATTGCTTCACAGAGGCGTGAGGAAGCTTCTGTCCTTCTCTCCCTACTTGTGTTTTCCGCCTTACTACTGAATCAATGGAAATCCCCAGTTTCCAAAAAACACGCAGAGCTTTTGAGTGATCAGCGCTTTGTCTCGGTGACTCCTCAAGAATGTACTCCCTTCTCCCTCAGCGCTTCAGACCCTGACCCTGACGACTGTCATTCAGATGAAAGTATAAACCTCAACTTCCCCTCAGCGGCTGAACAGCAGAAAGATAAACTTCCACTGAAGCTGTTACGTAAGCCCCGCTGCTGCTCTCTGACCCACAGCACCCACCCGGAGGTCTCGAGGAATGGGCGCAGCTGTCACTGCCCCCCCCCCCGCCATATTTCGACTTTTTGCGTGCCCACTCTGTGTATCCAGAGCGAGCATGAAAAAGTGCGGGCGACTGCTCACCCATTAGCAGAGGTTATCGCACTCTGCCAGAAATAGAAACGTGATTATAAAAAACAAAAACAGGGAGAAATTGAGACGTGTCCCGCCTCCCACCTCCTCGTCCTTGTCCTGATTATATCACCAGCCCATGTTTGTGTTTCCTTCATGTGCACGTCTGTGATTGACATGCAGTGTTGCGGTCACGAGGGGTCAGATGGAGATGAGGTCCTTCTCTGGTGATGTAATAGAGCTTGCTGAGGATGGGGCTGTGTAACCCATACATGGAGTGTTACATAAGGGAATGTGTCTATGGCGGGAGAGCGTGGTGGTCTGCCGATCAGGGCCAGAGTGTGAATGTGCTTTCCAGCCTCTCCTGACCAGTGACTGATTGTTGAGCGACACGTTTTTACACTTCCTCTTTTTCTTCTCACTCATTTTCCTCCCCACAACTTTTTTGAAATACTCAAAGTTCATCCTGTTTACTTTCACTCCCTCAGCCACCTCTGCCTGTGTGCAGCTTCTCCGTCTGCCACTCCTAACGCTACCCCCCCCCCCCCCCCCAACCCCCCCCCCCCCCCCCCCGCCCAGCTGCCTCAGATAGACTCCACTTCATCTTTGTTTACCCTCCTGGCTCTCCTCCCAGTGGTCAGGATGAGCCCGGGGCATGCTGTGCGCCTCCTCCCTCAACAGGGGGCGCTGCTGATGTAGCACGCCGGCTCTGTCCTACTTTCTTTAACTCGGCGCTGCATGATTCTTGGGCTCCCGCCAGCTCTCAGACAGCAGTTACATAAGAGGCAACAATTTTCTCTTTTTCTTTTCTTGTCCGTCTTTCTGGGAATTTTAAACACTCCACTG
The DNA here is from genome assembly GCA_016785235.1 of Pseudorhombus dupliciocellatus. NCBI lineage: Eukaryota > Metazoa > Chordata > Actinopteri > Pleuronectiformes > Paralichthyidae > Pseudorhombus > Pseudorhombus dupliciocellatus. The sequence goes on from JAFBJW010000232.1 coordinate 467,050, forward strand.
ATGTGTGACCTTCAGTGGTAATAGGCAAATAAAAGAGCAGAGACGGTGGCATTGGGGCAACAGAGGGTGGGGGGGTGCGGGGTTTAACTTTGTGTGTTTGAACGGCTGCCAACTCTACACATGTTGATCGTTTGTGGTTTGCTCCTTAAAGGGCAAAGGTCTAGTTCTATATTGTCAGCAGACGTTCAGCACAGGCCCGTCCCTCTGTTGTCCCCCCTGCAGATTTGTTTTCTTAAATTATGAGCAGTCTCTTTTCATTATGACTTCCCAGTGAGATGAGGTAAAGCGGAGCTCACGCTATCAGGCCGTTTTCGGGCAGATTTGGGTTAAGGCTCTTAGTTGTGTTGCTCTAAACAGAGGAGCGGTTTCACTTCTGGCAGAAAACCTCGTCTGTCGAGGAGTGAGCGGATTCACAGAGATCGCACAAACTCAACCGTCTCTTTATCCACAAACGCCCCTGAATTTCATAGTTCATTCGTTTAATAACGTTGCCTCCACTGACAGCTTGTGCACACATCCCAAAGACGATGAAGATTATTGGGTCAAGTGGTTCGACTGATGTAAGTTTGTTTTTGCACATGAGCAAATGAGGTCATGTTTCGTAAATTATGTTCCAGTGACTTGGTCATTCAAACTGGATTAGGAGACATTAGAAATAAATGGTGATCGTTTTCTGCGGAAATCGGGGTGGTGACGTAAAGAGCAGGTTTGCTGCAGGGAAATTCCAATTAGTCAGTGTAAAGCAGCATGACTGGATCACAGGGGCAGACATTCGCCCGCGTTACAGTCAGTTGCATGTTTGTTGTTTGGTTCCTCACAGCCGTCGCCCGCCCTGCAGTCAGATTATTTGCGTAAGCGTTAAGGTTGTTTGTTGCTTAAAGACGTTTTCTGGTTTACTTGAATTACTGCAACTTGAAGGCCTCTTATCTTCTGAGCTATCGTATTTAAATAGATTTGAATGAATTTTAAGGGGATCTTATTTCTTCTTGATTGTGATTGTTTAGATTGTTTATTTGGTTATCTATTTTATATAATTCTATTATTTACTTTAACGTGGCAAACCACCAAATTAAATGTTAATAGTTCTTCTTTTTCCCCCCGCAAAAACCATTCGTTGAGGAAATGAGTATGAGTCACTTTGAAGCCCTGTCTGTACATGCTGCACTGTACAATATAGGAATGAGGTGATACTAATTCATCAGACAATAATTCATCTAATAATTTTTACTATGAACACCATTTTAACACACTTTTTTTTGGAGCAAAAATTCAATGAAGTATATTTATATTGGTATCACAAAGTCAAAGATCTGCTGGATTTTTAGAAATAATACCCATGTGGCCTTTTTCCCCATGAATCTGAGTGTTGCATGCATGTGCTGTCATCAGTGCTCGCCATTCTTGCTGTGCTGTATATGCAGTGCCATGCAGGGTTACAGGCAGCAACGTGTTGCAGCAGCATGAAAAAGGGAAGCTCACAACACTGAACACACCGCAGCGCAGCGCCGTAGCCGCTGGTCGCGAAGTGATGTGCAAATTGGTATTTTTTCTTGTTTGCACAGCTTCTGCTTTCGCGCCGCAATATGTCACCGCTGTCGGACAAACGCACGAGGCGCGTCGTAAATAAATCCTTCCTGCACACCGTCAGCTGTCCATCACAGCAACAACGTGTTCACGTCCTCTGTGTTTCTGCCTCAGGCTCTTCAAGTCTCACACATTTATGATGTGCAGTTCTTGCATGTGACTTGCAGTCTTGGTGAGCACATGTACACCCACTTGCCACTGGTGACAGTGTCAGTGCTGTTGCTCAATTGTATAGATAAATATATTAATACAGTGCTGTCCAAAAGTCTGAGAATACTTCCCATGTTAGATATGAAGTTAGAGAGGGCGCTGCTCTTTGGAGGCGGGTGCAACATGACTAATTCTTCATCTTCTAACTCTGACTAACATCAGCCTTTTATTTCCAATCAGCTGGCACCACCACCCGAGCCCGATGTCCCAGCCGAGGTGTGTTTCAGACCCGCATCTCACCTGCTGCACAGTAAATCGGGTCACTGCCCATCAGAGATCATCCCTCATAAATCACAAGCTGTCCCATCGCACATTTGTGCTGAGTGTTTTAAAGAGTATTCCTCTTAGAGGATAGTGCACACGATCCGGTCCTGTGTGAATTCCCCATTTTTTCAGAAGCCCCTCATGCAACCCTGCCTCCCGCCTGTTCACTCATCGATTCCTTCCTCTCTCCTTCCTGCCTTCTGTTCATCTGTTCTTCCGCCGCTTAGTTTTTGGAGCCAACCTCGGTCACATTTCCTACTGTATTCAAGTGTGTTGTGGCGGGGGGGGGGTTATGTCATGGCTGTTTTTCCATGCCAGACGTGTGTGTGTGTGTGTGTGTGTGTGTGTGTGTGTGTGTCAGTAGCTCAAGGCTCCATTATGTAACCTGGACATGTAGAGCCTCTTTTTTTTCCCCTGTCATTCCCATGGCTTGTGTTTCTCTCCCCCCAGCAGCAGCTTGTCAAACTGTTACGTACATGATCGAAGCACTTTTGCTGCTGTGCAATGCAAAGTAATGAGGCAGTCACCACATGCCTGAGAGTGCAGTGTCAGGTAATTGCACTGCACAGAGCCAGCAGCAGAGTTTGCAGGAGCTCAACAAAACAAATGGTTTTGACACGAGCTGTCAAACAGAACGTCTTCTGATGAGTTATCTCTGAAGGCTTATGACGATTTATTCAGAATGGATTTCAGCCCTCTCCTGCATGACCTCACCTCTTTCCTCACACAACCACTCCCCTGTTAACTGCATGTTCTTATTTATACCCGAGTCCTGCATGCTGGTAAAGTAACTAATTTGCACTGTATTAACCCCCTTATTTTGTTTTCTAATTTCTTTTCGGCCTTTTTTTTTTTTTTTGCTTTCTGCTAACTCACATCACCTTTTAAGGAGCTTGATCCCACCCAGCCTCAGAAGCAACTGGAGGATCAGAGGAGGGTAGGTACTGCGTTTGGTTTGTGCTCATGGTCCAGGCCTTCGTCTTAATGACGGTCGACAGCTGACCAACTGTCGCAAAGCTGCTTCCCCGGCATGGTCGTCGCTCACTTTCTCGCTCAGACACACACACTCCCCTGTATCAGTTAGCTGAAGCACTGCGTGTGGCCAGAACATCTGCGTTGGGTGTATATCGTCTTTAGAAACGCTGTGACACATTTGGGCCAGAGGGAGCATCCAGCTCATTGTGCAAAATCGATTTACATCAGACTTGGTGCAACACCTGATGTCGGCACATGATGTGGAGGGAGGGTGCCAGGGCTCGAGCTGAGATCAGAGGGCACAGCTCAGGCCTTGGCATTCTTAGATCCGAGTTTTTGCCAATTTCATTTGTTTTTGATTAACATTTTGTTCAACTGAAGTTATTCTACCGCTTTAGTTTATTTGAGCAGCTGTTAAGGAATAAAATAAATATAAATAATAAATATAAAATAATAACTAATCCTAACCCTTAATTAAAATAATCTAAAAACGTTGAAGACATTATCTCTGCTGCTGATTTTCCTCATTTTCACCGACTTTGGGTTGCAGCTCTGTTTCGGTAACTAAGACTTCATCTCTCTCTAACGTCCATGTTTCCCCGTCAGGGAGAAGCACTGAGGCAGATCCTGGTGAATCGGTACTATGGGAACGTCAAACCTGGCCAGAGGAGAGAGAGCCTCACCACCTTTAGCCACGGTCCACTCGCCTCCGGAGCACAGGGAAAATCCCCGACAGGTGTGTGTGTGTGTCTGTTGTATAACAGAACAGTAACTTTGTTATGTGTACTGTGTACTCATAAAGATAAGATTATAGACAATTTCAACATCAACTCCTGTGGGAAACTGGGTCACTGGAAGTAAAAGTATGGGACAAAAAGAAATGGATAAAACTTTAATATGGTTATTTTCATAGCTGTCAGCTGATGTTTGACAGCCAGGAACAGATAGGCCTTTTGATCATTGCTTGGAAACAAGGGGTTGTACACTAATGTGTAAGTCACTTAAAAAAGTTGTTCCGTAAAAACAGTCTAGTGTAAAATTAAACAGTATAATAAAAAGGAATAAAACTGTTTATGGTTTTAAGGTGCTATCTGGACACCTGACTAGATCTCTGTAAAGATTTCTCGTGATTATTGTGATTATATATGATAGGAAATGAAACTGGCACAGGTGAGCCTGTGCTGGTCTAGAGGGCGGCTTCCGTCCTAACCCAAATGAAAGATGTCTGTGCCACAAGAATGATTGAGTCGGGTTGTCAATGAAATGGATCAGTCTGGATACGAGTTCCTAACAGGTCCATCTAACACAAGGCTTCTTTTTCTTTATCATTTTATCGTCTTCATTTCTTAGTTTCATGTTTTGATTTATTATGTTTAAACTGGAATGAGACCCAGTAGAGCACATGTCAACAGTCCTACACGAGGTGATGATGCAAGAACATGATGCAGATGTTCCAACTGTGCTGGAAACATCTCCGTTTGGTCGCAACACGTTACGAGCAAGACTCATAGCGACACTGAGAATTTCCGATATGAATCAGTGAACACAGGATTAACTGTGCGTGCCACGTTAGTCTGTGCATCTGTCCATTACATCACTGCAACAACTCTCCAGGAGGCTCTGCAGCCGAGTGACTCCGTCTTTGCTCGGTTGCAGCTGACATTCAGAAAAGAATTAGCCAGTTGGAAACTGACATTTCTTCATCACAGCGAGCTGCCGTGCGTCTCTCATCGCAGATATGACTCATCCTTCATCTCTCCTGCTCCAGAGGGGAGAGAGAGAGATAAAAAAAAATGCGGTCTCATTCACAGCCACGGCCTCATACTCCCTTTAAGCTCTGGGACCTTGGCTGTGCTCCTGAGCACACTGGCTCCCTCCTCAGCATAACGTGGGCCGTGTCGTTGCCAGGCGACCAGGGAGCCAAGCTCAGTCTAGAATGGGATGTGTTGTTGATTCAGTCCAGTCAGAGATGGCTCTGATGGCTGCTGTTATTTCATCACTGCCTCCCCGGCTGGAGGTGGAAGCATACAGCGACCATCAAACTACCTAAATAATGAAACTCTTTAGTAATGTAATTCATATTAAAAAAAATAATGATACTACAGTGTTTGATTATCCACACTGCCGGATTGTTTTCATGTCCCTAGTTGTCAGCCCCGGGGTCGGAGGTCGTGGGGACCTGAGCTTGGCAGAGGTGCAGTGCCATCTGGACAAAGAGGGGGCGTCTGATCTCGTCATTGACTTAATCATGAATGCCACCAGCGACCGGATATTCCAGGAGAGCATACTGTTGGCCATCGCTCTGCTGGAGGGTGGGAACACCGTCATCCAGGTAAGCCGAGGTCACTGGGGTCGAGTGTTTGCCGTGCAGATGGGTCGAACGAAGACGTCTTTGGGTTGTTTGGTGAAAAAGTGAGCGTGAGGCGAAAATAGAGAGGACAAAAGGAAGTCAGAAAGGAAGAGGACCAGCAGTCTGCTGGGAGACGTCCAAGCTGTGCAGCCAAGTACGTCATCGCCTCCCCACCGCCAGGCTGCCAGGGGTTGCTACAGCAACGCTAACTCTTTGCAAACCTCACAGCAAGCATTAAGAGAGCGGAGAGAGCTCCTGCTGCATCTCATCTTTGCAGGGCGCTGCATGTGTCTGTACATGTGTCGCACATGTTCGTGCATATATGTCTAAATTTGTTTTCACACGAAAATGATGAAAGCTTGTCTTCCTCGGGGACGAAAAGCAAGTCAGTATAATGAAGAACATTATGAAGAGATGTGTCAGGGTTAGGTTTAGGTAAGGGTGTGTGTGCATGCTGCTTGTATGTGCTCTACGTGCTCCTGTACGTCGCATTGCATAAACAGGCCTGTTGCATAATAGCCCGGGATTTGCATAGTGTCGTTACCTGATGAGGCCTGACTTCCCACAGTGCACACAATGGCACTCACATGACTCCTGTTACATAAGCCGTTGCCTGGGTAAATGACGCCCTGTGCCCTGGGCCTCCTTACATTCCAGCTGGGCTCTTAACTGGGTCATTGCTGCTGAAAGGAGAGCAATAGAAGAGACAACCCCTCAAAGGCCTCAGGAAACATCGACAGATCCCCCCCCCCCGCAGCATCCCTTAGGACAGAACCGATCACCTGACTTGCCGAGTGTCGTTTCATGTGCTAATTGGCCTTTTGGGCTCCGTAAAATTTGCCTGTGGCACGAATATGGCCCTAGGTGTGGTTTTTCAGATGCTTTTGTGAGCCCCACACCAATTGAAGGCGTTTCCAATTGTTTCTCTTTGTCTTGTGAGCGCCACCATTTTATTTAGAATATGTCACTCGCAGCTGCTGCTGTGAACTGTTGCCACTAAAGTTTTTTCGCTTGACTTAGCGTAGAATTTCTGTCTGCCACCGACTGTATCGAGGTGTTTTTCCTTTGCCTCAAAGTGAACTAGATAGGCAGAGCAATTAACGGCATAAATAGAAACAGGCAGCAATTATAAAGAAGCGACTTGTCTCTGAGCTGGAGTTTTGTGTTTTTCCCTCCTCCTTTGGCATGATACGGGGGGACAAGCGGGCCTTGTTGGAGGCTCGTGTCTGGTCCAGAGAGAATTTCCAACTTATCAGCAGATGCATCACATTTCCCTGTCTTACATAACGATGGGTTCGTCTGCCCCCCTTTTCGGGACAGAAGGGTTCTTGTTGTCTAAATGAAAAGCAGGACAAAAAAACACGCCCACAGATTTCTCCTAGCAGCGTATTTGTTTGTTTTTGCGGTAATCTGAGGTCATAGCCCAGCCAGTGGGGTTTCTGGGAGAAAAAAAGTAGGAGAGGTGGAGAGCTGCTGGGCCCACAGCTCACCTGATGTGACAGCAGCGGTGGGGGAGGGGGTGAGCATGTTGGTGAATGCAAAAAAAAATGTCTGACCTCATCCCTCACCGACACAATTGTGTTGCAGCTTTATGGTCTGTCTCACTTATACTAGATATGAAAAATGTGTTTAAATCTGAGCCTAAAAGTTTTTTAGATTGAGAAAACTTTATCTATCCCAGGGGGCGGGTTGAGGCACAATGAGCAGCATGACGTGCAGATACAGACATTTTAGAAACAAAATCTAATAATCTCTGAAACACTTATTCTATCTGATTAAATCCATGTCCCAATAAAGTTGAATGAATTTATTTATTTGGAATTAATGAACTGTTTGGCTGATGTAGCTGTCTGCACATCTGCAACAAAAGGGTCCAGCTAATTAAGTTCCAGCAAATTTTAGTGCTGTTTTTAATTTCCTCCAGTAATATAAATATTAAACAACAGAACTTCTACTCTGTACAGAGGTTCCAGAGCTTATTTTAAAATGAAGTAGAGCCGAATTAAAACAACTGTAAATGTCACCCAGCCTGAGTCACGAGAAGCTCCCCGCAGAGGTAGGACAACTTTGAACAATACAAACCAATCAGTGGTGGGTGAACAAGAAGTGATGATGCAGTTTCAGTACTTGGTTTATACATGGAGGTGTTGTTCCTGTTATCTTAACATCTACCTATATGTTTGCATTTTTCTATTGTGGTTCAGTCCACACGTCACAACTCTGATGCTGAGCTCGTGGGGGGGCGGCTTGCACCAGTGAAAACCAGCCCTCGTGTGATCACACTGACAGCGCTGGTTCAGGAGCACAGGCACTCCTGATTTAAGTCCATGATAGAGAACGTTTAAAACGTGCAAATAAACCATTGTAAAAAAAAAAATAATAATTATAATAATAAGATAATAATAATTTAACCTGTGTTAAAGGTCATGGACTACGTAACATGTTGAGTGACACGCATGCTGACATCCTGCAGGTTTTTGTGCGCTGTAACTTGATAGCAGACACATAGCACTCATATTGTATCATAACATGAAACTGAACTCACGCATGCTTAACTGCACACCCCATCAGCACATGCACACACACATGCACACACTCCAGGATATATTTAGAGGCTAGGACGGTTATTCCAAAAACAGCTTTGTGTGTGTGTGCGTGCGCACCGGTGTGTTATGTACGAGCAGTGTAGATGATCTGCTCCCGCCAGTGTGCCGTCCGTCTACTCATCACGGCCCTCAACTCCTCAGATGCTCAACTGTCACAGGAGCAGACAGGTGGCACCGCCCTTACTCAATCGGCTTGTTGCGGCACGCCACAAACCCTCAGCCCCTTCAGAGCATAACTCATGCACACGCCCCCCCCCCCACATGCCCGCCGCCACTTGGTTCAAGTTCACTTTACAACTACCTCTTGGAAAGCTTTAAAAAGCTACTGCAGAGCGAGCTTCCAGGCATCTGTGTCATCAACATGCCAATTATTCCTGTAGCCACAGACCGGGCAGGGGGAATCAGGGGCAATCTCCTCCTAAGCCCGCTTTATACTATATCTACTAAATAAACGCAGTTACAGCCACATTGAGTTCAGTGTTTTATTCAAACCTCTTATTCACAACCTTTCACATAGCTGGGGATAGGGTGTACAGCATAGATGGCTTTGTTTCTCACCGAGGGGGATAAAGAAGGAAGAGAGCTCTTGGCGTAAACAAGCCTGACAGAACTGGCCCGTGTTGGTGCCAGGGTGTCACCTGACTGAGGAAGCGAGAGGAAAGTACAGAAGCGCGCGGCTATGTTGAATCGGTACCGTTACAAGTCGACCTGAACCCGCCTCGCCGAACATGAGTGACAGCAGCAGGATGAGCGGGGCTCCCAGGAGGCTTAGTGCAACAGTGTTGTGGGACACGTAGAGGGATAAGCTGCACGGAAGGGTGTGGGGGTTGGGGGGTGAGGGGGTGGATGACCAGTTACTTGGTACGTGGAATGACTCAGCAGCCAGTGGAGGGGGTAGTGGGTCTGTAACCCCGGGACAGAATGTTCGACAGTGAGACCTGAGCCTCTTTCCTTATGTAAGGTGATGCATCTCGACTCAGGCTCGTCACGAGTGGTGCAATTCCTCCTCAGCTCTGCTGGGAACTGGGATTAGATTTTAAAGAAACGCAACAGGTGATAAAGTACCTGTGCTCTTTATTCTCACTGACCATCAAACAGACGCTGTGTCCACCTCTCTGTCCATTTGTCTGTAAGCAGAATTAGAGAAAAACCCAATCTACTAAAATCAGCACATATTGTGGAGGTTGTGGGGCAAGACTTAAGGAACACGAGGGCGGACGTAGGATTTAGGATAAGTGCAGGAAAATTAATACAATAGTAAAGTCTGGATACAGTCAATTAAAATGGGTTTATATTTATTCTTTATCAAGCATCATTTACTTTATTTTGTAGTATGTACAAATTAATTTAAAAAACAAATTATTTTTTACAAATAATTTCAAAAACTGACAAAGGTATAGTTCATGCAGAAATTAAAATTCGCTCATTGTCTACCCACAACTGTTGTGATGAAAGGTGGGTGAAGTGTTTGAGTTTCAGTACCAATCCAATCAAAGAAGCGGTGAGAGTAAGTAAGTGAATTTACATTTTTCTGCAAACTACCCCTGTAAGTCTTCTCTATAGGAAAAACAAGTGAACAGAATGATTCCCGTTGTATGAGTGCGTTTCTGGGCCATAGTCATGAGGTCTGTTTTTACAAGGTAACCTTGTAAAGCTGCTGTCCTGGAGCCGCGGAGGGCTCGCTCGCTTGCATAAGCCTGCCTCTTAATCAGATCGCTAACGGTCCCCATCACGTCAACAGCGCGGCGGCCGGAAAAACAAGCGAGAACAAACTGTGGGCCAAAACAGAGCAGGCTGCAAAACAACTTGGACTCGTTAAAGCATTAAGTGTTCTGCCTCCCTCAGGACCTGAGTCGGGTGACTCTGCTTTTTCTGAGAGTGGTTTCTCTGGCTGTGTTATGAAACAGTCGGTGCAGATAACAGAGCCGCTGCTGTGCCGAGCATCGGACCTGCCGGTTGTGTTGACACGTCTTTTTCGTCTTTTTATGAACCTACAGAGCTGAGCAGGACCTGGCTGCGGTCTTATGTAACATTCTTTGAAAGCTGCCCCATAAAGGAAAAGCATGTTATGTGGTAACTCCTGCTTGCATTGACGTGACACCCCCCCCCTCCATTTTTTTTGAGACCCTCCCTCCCTCCTGCCGTACACATCACACGTTCGCTCCGTGCCGCTCTGGCATTGAGAACTAGGGCAGGGTTTTCCTCTCTCCCTTTCCCTCTTTCCACCGCTCGCCCTCCGCAGGCTGATGTAACAGCGTTGGGGCCAAGACACCGTGTGCCCTCACTGTAACCACTCAGCTGATTACAGGTCTTATGTAAGAAGGGATTGTCGACGGGGAAAATGGGACAGAGTGTATGAGCCTGCTAGAGAAAAACAAGCTCCGTGCACAAGAGTGCTCATTGTGTGATTCATATATGCAAAAGTACGTCCGGCCTTATTTCGTTTTTACCTTTTCACGAACCTGTTGCTCGCGCCGCTGTAGAACTTTGAAATGCTGACTACGGCAGAAACGTGGCGTCCGTCGCAGCCCTTCGAGTGGAGATTTAAATTGTTCATGAACGTGTTTCTACAGCTGCAGGTGTAAAAGTCTCATGTCGCCATGTCATGTCGTTTGTGCCCCCAGAGGATGCATGTACAGCAGGGACTGCATCACTGTTATTCTGCATGCATGTAAAAATCCCCTATTATTGTCTTGTACGAGCTAACACCTAGCATAGCCTTCTGGGTGGCATGATTGTTGTCATGCCCTCAAGGGGGGAGGGACATTAAAAGGCCTTACGGCGTGTCGTTCTGCCAATGTGAGGAGTTCATGAAACATCCCTGGACTCCAACTGAGAATAACAAATATCCTCTCTCTGATTCCTATTCCAGCGCTCATTCTACCATCGTCTGACGGGGGACAACAAATCGGAGAAGTTCTTCAAGGTGTTTTACGAGCGCATGAAGCTGGCGCAGCAGGAAATCAAAGCCACGGTGACGGTCAACACCAGTGACCTGGGCAGCAAGAAGAAGGACGAGGAGCCGCCAGACAAAGATGTGCCAACACGCAAGAAAGGTCAGGGGTCAAGAGCTTAGTTTGTTTGCTCTTTTATTTCTCTGTTGGTAACACTTGAACGACTCATTGTTTCACTCACTCTCCTGCTCAGCCAAAGACGTACTGGTGGTGGCCGTGGTGACCGAGGAGGTGAAGGAGCAGCTGGTGGAGGCCTCCGCCGTCACCAAGAAGGCCTTCACGACTTACCGCCGCGAGGCCGAAGCCGAGGAGCACCAGGCTGCGGCAGAGGGCGCGCCCGTCCCGCCTGCAGACAAGGGCCAGGAGGAGGGGGAGATGAGCGTCATCATCACCATCATGCAGCCCATCCTGCGCCTGATGCAGCTGCTCTGTGAGAATCACAACAGAGATCTGCAGGTCAGCCGCTGCCCCACCCCCATGGTCCCATGACACAGTAACATTTCCTGACCCGCGATCTGATTTTCAATCACCACAATCGTTTATACAGAAACGAAACCAAGCCGAAAATAGTCACCTTTTGCATAACCCCCTGATGCAGCTGTTTCCATATCTGGGCCCGTCTTGGTCTGGTTTCACTATGAGAAGTGTGAGTTGCGTGTGTTTGGTAATAGCGAGCTGCTGCAGGCCCAGACTTCCTCCTCACACTGATTCTGTTTACACTTCAAACCAGGACAGGCCGCAGTTCTAAAATTGGTTGGCTCAGTGCTGAAACCCTCCATCTCGCCCCAACAAGTGTGGATGATATATTGATTTAGTTCAACGATTGTTTTCCTTCCAAAGACATCACTGCAGAAACTGTCTGGCTGCTGTAGACGTGTGCATTCAGAAGACAAGGCACAGTTGATTAATCAGATTTTATATGAGAGAAGGAAAGAACGTATTACATTTCATTATTTTAACTCCACGTTCTAATTTTAGGAGCTGCTATTTTACTTTTAGTCGCTCAGGTTTGAGCTCCAGTGTGTCCTTGCGGGGGCCTAGCACGCTGGGACTGGCTCCTGGTCTGCTGACAGTGATGCTGTCCTGTGGACGTCTCTGGCCTGGGCGGCTGTCTGCCCGGGTCGGGGGTTTTCTCCATTGCGGCAGCTCATGTTGTCGTGGGCCGGGAGCCCTCTCACTGTGGTCGGCCCCCAAAGGTGACTTCCTCATTGCTCAAGGTCTCGGTGCCTGCCCATGTCTCTTTTTAGCGTGTGAAATGGGTATGACTTTGCGTGTGTGTGTGTGTCTCTTACATCTTTCTTGTGTATTTACGGGGGAGGGAGGATTGGGTTTTTTTTCTATACAATAAAGTGCCACTACTCTGTGTGGCACTTTATTGCTTTTATGCATGAAAAATTCCATATAAATAAAATAACATTTGTTTTGAACAGTCAGCAGGCAAAGCTTTTAAAAGACAGAATTTAGGGTTTAAACTGAAATTTAACCCTGTTGACACCGAGGTCTGATAATATGAAGTCTTTATTTCATCTCCGTCCGTCTTCCAGAACTTTCTGCGTAACCAGAACAACAAGAACAACTACAACCTGGTGTGCGAGACGCTGCAGTTCCTGGACTGTATTTGCGGCAGCACCACGGGAGGACTGGGGCTGCTGGGACTTTACATCAATGAGAAGAACGTGGGCCTCATCAACCAGACCGTGGAGAGCTTGACCGAGTACTGCCAAGGTCCCTGTCATGAGAACCAGGTGAGGCTGCTAAACTGAAAAGCTGATCAGTTTTAATAAGTCGTCTACAGACCGATTCGGTGGAAATTCGGCTAATGGTTTAACAATTGGCCTTTATTTTCTAAGGTCAGTGCCAATTCTGGTGCAATCTGAAAACCTGATCAGGTGCTAATTTCCATCATGGTATTCCAAGAATCACTTCTTCCTCTGCTGGTTGTTTACGAAGTAAAATTCCAACTTTGATTTAGTTGCCTCGCTTTATATGAAACTGAACTACATAGCTTTTATTCTGAAAAGTTGGTCTGAAGGTTGGGTCAGTAACTTAACTAAATTATTTCAAAGTTATGTATAATACACAAACAGGAAGATTCACTTTCATTAAAAAAAAGGATATTTTTACAAGCAGGCACTGCCATGGACGATGTGACTTTTCTGGCCTCCGTTTACGTCAGAGTGACCTTTTCATTCTAGAAGTCGTGGCGGTTTTGCTCGGGCGGTGCTGTGGTTCAGTCCTGTGTGTTCCTCTTGCTCTGCCGCTGCGACGCCACTGCACGGCCGCTCGTCTTTCCGCAGCAGTGTTGACTCCAGCCCGCTGTGGCTCAGCTCGTTCTCCTCACATGACGGTGGCATCCTCTGCCTCTGTGGGGTCATTCGATGGCAAGTGCGACAGGCATGACTAAATAAGTGGATAAAATGCAGCTCGCTATTTGAACTGGCAGCTCCTCCCAAACGCTGCTGGAAGGGGGGGGGACTACCAGGCTGAACAAAGCCCTCCGTTCATATCCACTGAGTGTTGGTATTATTTCTGCTGGTGTTTTATTTGTGTGCTATGAAGCATCTTGATTAAATTGCATCAACACGCCGCTCCGAACCATTTGGCTGCCACAGGCCACGGATTAGTTTTGGGGCGTGGCACGTTTTGGCAAAACAAACAGGAATTTGGGAGCACAAAGCCAATACTCATGGAATTAGACCAAGAATAATAAAATGTGACCCACCTCATCAGCGCATGACTGGGTTGAGGTCGCTAAATTTCTAGGGCAGCGTGAAGGGAACAAATGCCAATGAATTCTAATTCTATTTGTTTGCTGGTTACAAACTGGACATTTTGATGTTAGAATTCATCCCAATCCAGGCTGCTGTGAATCAATCCCACTCAGACAGTAAAGGTAGAAAATACATAAAATAAGTTATATTTCTACCCCTGTCTAGCATGGGGGGGGGGGGGGGGGGTAAAAAAAGGGGGGGGGGGGGGGGGGGGGGGGTAATACAGCACATGTGACTGAAGTAACATTTATGCTTTCTACAGTTATGAGGATCCAAACACACAGCGCTCATAATTGGCTCTTGGTCTTTCATGTCATTGATTCTTCAGAACTGCATCGCCACTCATGAGTGCAACGGCATCGACATCATCATCGCTCTCATCCTGAACGACATCAACCCCCTCGGCAAGAAGAGGATGGATCTGGTGCTGGAACTCAAAGTGAGTTATTACCGCTTTGATGTGCGTAAACTCTTGGAAATGCAAAGTGAGCGTTACACAAGAGCGCCTCGTGTCCTCTTCTTCCTCTGATTTCTGCTGTTATCTTTCACGCGCCTGTGAGGGAAAAAAAAAAAAAGTCATCACATGAGTTTGTTACGAAAACATCAGAGATTAACATCAGTGAGAGTTGTGCCACTGTGCCACGACATAAACTTGTGAATTGAATGTGCTAATTAAACCACAGATGGTATCCTGAAGTGACATTAATGTGATCTGTGGAGATAAGGTTTCATAATAAAGTGGCTGAAGAGGATCTGGTAGTAATGGTGGCTAAAATATGTTGTAAAGGGGTTAATATTGTTCTCAGTGCGGGAAACAACATCAAAGCTCTCATCTTTCTGCAGAACAATGCTTCCAAGCTTCTTCTTGCTATTATGGAGAGTCGCCATGACAGCGAGAACGCCGAGAGGATCCTGTACAACATGAGGCCTAAAGAGCTGGTGCGCATGATGTAACTCAGGTCAACACACGGCCGAGAAGTGGATGTCACGTGACAGTCGTCTGTCTCGCTGCAGGTGGAGGTGATAAAGAAAGCCTACATGCAGGGCGAGATCGAGGTGGAGGAGCCGCAGGAGGGCGAGGATGGCGAGGAGGAGCACTCCGCGTCCCCGCGGAACGTCGGCCACAACATCTACATCCTGGCGCATCAAGTGAGCGGCCAACTAACATCAGCCCAGGCCTCACACCGAGGAGCAAATGCTGCCGCACATGCATGTGGAGAATTATAACATGGCCCATATCAATGGCTTCTCTGTTTCTGCATGCCCGTGTTGTTTCCTGTGGCTGCTCAAGACATGTGACACCAGCCGCTCTGCGCTCGTCTGCTTTTTTTTTTTCGGCCCTCAGGCGTGTGCACGGCTTCCTGGCAGCTCATCTGCTCACGTCATGGTTTAGGTTAACAACAACAAAAGTTATAGTTTGCACCAACAAGTGTCGGTTCACACCCTGCAGCCCTGTGGCAAGGAGAAGCAAATGGCAGCCATGTCGCCTTTTGGTTGCTGCACATGTAAAGCTCGAACATTTTCTGTAAACAGTTTGTCAGAAGCACAGCCTGTTCTCTGATTAATTGACGTGTTCGTCACGGCTTTAATGATGGCTGTCATTTCAGTTGGCTCGTCACAACAAGGAGCTGCAGGCCATGCTGAAGCCAGGGGGGACGTACGGAGAGGGCGACGAGGCCCTCGAGTTCTACGCCAAGCACACGGCTCAGATCGAGGTTGGTTTTCTGAACGGGGTGGGATCTGCGTCTGTCATGTTTACATTTAATTTTCCAATTTGATGTTATTTGAATATTATAAAAATAGAATATGAACGCTGGGTTTCATTGTTAAACTCGTCAACGCCCTTGTCTATGTTGCGAGATCTGTGCCAGCAATTGCACCACGTTTGGCATTCAAATCAACCGCAGTCATGGGATGTGGCTTTTGCTCGCCAGCCTTCAGTCTCACCCTGTACCCTGACAGAATGGTCACGTTTTCTCGTGACCATTCAACTAGGAATGCTGGTCCGCGCCAGCGTTCCGAATTAGTGTCCTCTGCTGTGGTTCTGTCCAGATCGTGCGACTGGATCGCACCATGGAGCAGATCGTCTTCCCCGTCCCCAACATCTGCGAGTTCCTCACCCAAGAGTCGAAGCTGCGCGTCTACTACACCACCGAGCGGGACGAGCAGGGCAGCAAGATCAACGACTTCTTCCTGCGCTCTGAAGACCTGTTCAATGAGATGAACTGGCAGAAGAAGCTGCGAGGTACTCAAGAGGCCACTGGCAACGCCAACACGGTTCCCTGTACGTTTCTCTCCTCAACTCTTTACCTTCGATTGCAGAGTTTACACGGTTTCCTCATCCCATCCCTCCAGGGCCCCGATCGAGGAGCATAATAGAATACAGTAGATGGCATCAGTTATAAGCAAGTACCGGAGACAGAATGTTCCCATAGTCATTCAGTCTGGCTCATTTCCCAAGGTCCTCCGTGACATTATGCAGCACAATAACAAAAAAAAACTGTGCAGAATTAATTATTTCAAGCTATTTTGCAGAAAATACAGAGCACTAAACCTCCAACGCTACTGAGACAAACAGCCCTGATTATAAATAGCTCAGGGTCACCTCAGCCTCACAGAGCGTGGCACAATAAATGTGACAGGTGGTCCAAACTTTCCCCATCGTCCACGACAAACTCCACGCTCTCAGGCTTCACATGAAAATCACTAGAGCAGCAGAGCAGGACGAAGAAGGACCAACAATTTGGAACTGTCTTATTAGTTTAGGCTCAGTGAGGTCCATTATCTGAAGGTAGCTTTTTGCTTCCTTGTATCCTAAAGTAGCGCTAACTCAAATACAACACAAGACAACCTTGTGATTGGGTTCAGCAATACTTGGTAGAATTGACGTGTTAAGGGGCTGAACTCTGCCCCGTCATCTCCAAACCCTGGAGGGATGAAAATGAAGAGAGCATGTAAACTGTTTAAATCATTGTTGATTTGTATGTATAAGTTATTAAATGGTGAAAATGGTTTAACAATATATACTACAAGAATGTAGAATGTCTGGAAACAAAAGCTGTGGCATTAATCTGCTTTATGTGGGCCCAATGTGGAACATTAAAGTAGGGGTGGCATGTGATGGAGACAATTGGTCTCAGATGAGTGTCAGGGGTCAACCTAAGCTGCTTTCAGACTGAACTGTGGAGATCCCCCCCAACCCCCACCCCAGCAGTTCCTGCTGACATTCTCCACCTGACGTCCTGCAGTCAAACGTCTGCAGGAGGTCTGGAGGAGCCAGTGTGAGCACCCAGGGAAGGGAATCCTCCACTGGCTTCACAGCGAGGGGTTGATGATGCTGCTAACATGCAAGAGGATTAAAAAAAAAAAAAAGAAAACAAATATCAGCAGCTTTTGAAAAAGCTGCGCAGATAGGCAACTCTGAGGTGACTGATCACATGTCAACAGCGTTTGCGGTGTAAGAGCTGATGCCGGTGTTGATGAAATCATGTGGTCTCAGCAGCAGAGTTAATATGTGACATCCTGCCTCTGTCTGCTGCTGCACCCCCCACCCCCACCCCCTCCCTCCCTGGTGTATTCTCTCCCTCATAGTGGAAACTGTTTGCAGGGACCCAGACAAAACATTCACATGGAATACATCAGTTGTTTTAAGCTTTAGTCTTTTTTTCACTAATCTTAAATTCCTTAGTCTGGGCTGCCAGGGCATTTTCTCTGAGTTTATCCTTAACCTTAACCAGGGCACGTCCCTGTTGACCCGGTTAACCCTGATGGATTGTCTGTGGAGGGATTGCTCTCTTTGTCTGGTTTTTCGGAGCATGGTGTGACATGTCTCATGGTCCCGCCTGAAGGAAAATGGTCGAGACACAATATTGTTTCCACTTGTCATAAATATGTTGACTTGTGTGTCCACTATCAGATCTTCTCTGAAGAACATCTGGACTCAGGGCAGTGGTGGCCACGCATGTAGAGATGCAGATTCATGTGCTTTTTCTCCTCAAAGGAGAAAATCCTTTAGAGTGTGAAATGTGCATGACAGTGGATTTTCTGTCTTAAAATGGGTTGAAGTTTGGCCTGATTTTCAACTTCAAAGTGTTGACAGATTTGTTTCATATTATGGGACTTAACACCACACAGACCCCTTTTTACGTTTGACCCCAAATTGACTACATTTGTCTAATCAGAAATGTAATGCTCAACTTAGAAGTACTCAGCCCAATAGAGTTTTGGGGCAAAGTTGTGGTATTAGACAAATGAAGTGATAAATACAGAATATGACGACTTCACTCTCTATTAAGAAGTTTATTGCAAAAGAAGAAACCACGTGGGCTGTGGAAGAAGACAGACGTGTTGGTGTTCTTGTAATATTATCACTCTTTATTGTGTCATTGGTAAATTGCTCTTCAATAATTAGTTGGTCTCCATACTGTCCTAAAAGCCTTTTAAACAAACCTAAATTGTTGTGCTGCTGTTGAAGAACGCAGACAGACGGATGTTTGCTGATCAAGTGATTTATTTTCACGCAAACACAACCCTCAGCCTTTTCACAGCACATGATTTACATCCAGTGCCACTGGTCAGTGTCAGTGCCGAGACCAGTTCTCCCAATCTGATGAGCTGTGATGTGTTTTGAAACAGTGATAAATTGAGTTTGCTCTTCAGCACAGTTCATGTGAAGCATTGTGTGGATGATGCTCCTCCGCAGTGCTGAATCTCCTCAAGGCAACAACTGATATTACTCTGCCTCTCCACCCTCCTGTCCTGCAGCCCAGCCCATCCTGTACTGGTGCTCCAGGAACATGTCTTTCTGGAGCAGCATCTCCTTCAACCTGGCTGTGCTCATGAACCTGCTCGTCGCTTTCTTCTATCCTCTGGAGGGCATGCACAGAGGTCAGTGTGTGCGTGCGTGTGTGCGTGTGTGTTTTTATAATGATAGTTGAGTGAGTGACACAAGCTGTTGAGGAAAGGCCTGGGGTGGGGCAGGAGGAATACAGTACATACTGTATCGAGCATTACCAGGAACCTGTACAGCGGTGATGAATTAAAAAAAGAAACAAGGTCATTGGATTGTGAGGCTAATTGACGCCCTCCAGGTGCAGCTGCAGGGCGTGGACGAATGGAAAAAACATCCGGCGGCACAGTGCATTACATCTGCACAAAAAAACAACAAGATGACGTTTGGATTTTTGTACGTTTCAAAACCACTGACTCAGCAGCCACACCCACTTAAAACGCAAATCAAGCTAAAATGATCATAAACACGACCTGTTCGTCTGCAGAGTTTGAACTGAGGTGGCATTGCATTTTGGGTATCATGGGCACCACGTTTTGACAGGGGAGGCAAATTAAATAAATAGATAAATACAAATTATTATTATTGTTGTTGTTGTTGTTGTTGTTGTTATTAAGTGAAAAGGCCAGACTGTGGGGCTGACAGTGTCGTAAGAGCCCAATGCTTTGCTCAGCCGCAGATCATTTCCTGCAGCGTGGAGGGTTGCTCCCTCACTTCCTGTCCCAGCTCTTACAATCATACATGAATTCACTGCTGCCTGCATGTGATCAGCTCACGCTGAGATTCATTGTTCGTGTTACGCGTGTGCGTGACTTTACAGAACACCGTGTCCTCCTGTGCCTGTGGTTTGGGTGTAGACTCACACTTGTGAGTTCACCACAGGTGGAGGAGTTGTGCTGAGAATGTAATCCTAGCTGACAGACGGCATGTGAAACTGTAGCACTGTCACCGGGGCCAGGAAGGATTTGCTCTTAATTTCCTGAATGATACGCTTCCGAGCTGCAACTCAAAGACGTAACTTAATACGTTATCAGATTTCTACCTGGATGGTTTTGGGTCTGAGTAGATGTCTGTTCCGTCCTCTGTGGTGGCAGGTATTTGTATTTATTAGTGTATAGAATAACATAGAGCCTGTATCCCCAGCTGGAGTTGTCAGACATCTTACTTTACTCTCATGTAACATACAACCCTTCATTCTTGATTGTTTTTTTTAGCAGTACTACACAAAAACCACCTGACCCAAGGATTGAGTGAATCTAAATGTGGTTTCATATGGGTGGGGAAGAGGGGAGGGTGTGTGCTCTCCCAGTGCCAACATAGTTTTTAGTCCTGTCATGCAATAAAAAGCTATGACTGTAGACGTGGCTGCCACTGCCCCCCCCCCCACCTTGTATCCTCAGTTTGACGACATGTCTCTTTGAGAAAGCCAAACCACCCACAAACATCAAACATTAACTGAACAGCCGAGACGAGAGAGGTCCATGTTGGTGACAGATTTCAAAATCCTGCTGTCGTCTGACAGCATTCATTCTGATACTGAAAGTGCAGGTGATCTATTGTTTTGCTTGAGCTTTTCTTGCGTCGCATCCTACTTTTGTATTCTGAGGTACTTCCCAGTGTTTGTCAGTAACGATGTCTGACAGGAAGTAAAAATGGACAATAATTACATATAAGTTATCTTAATAATGGGTTTCTGACTCTTATTTATGACTGGATTATGGATCAGGACTTTGGCCTTTATTATACTGAAGTGCATTGAAACCAACAAACAGACACCAGGTGAATCGTAAGTTGATCCAATGAAATGATACGATGTGATATGTTAGAACAGTTGTACAAGCATTGGTGTTGTGTGACGATCAAACTGAGAATAGACCAATACTGACGCCCCCTCATGAACTGACCGTTCACAATGAAACTGAAAAAAGAACAGTCCAGTTCATAATCACTTTTTTTTTTGGTTACTCTCTTATGCACAGATGTTTAAATGTGTTTATGTATTCCTAGATGAATGTTAGATGTTAATTTTGTTAATATAAACGTATTTATATAATTATTATTTTTAATTCTATATCCGTTT
The DNA here is from genome assembly GCA_016785235.1 of Pseudorhombus dupliciocellatus. Classification (NCBI taxonomy): domain Eukaryota; kingdom Metazoa; phylum Chordata; class Actinopteri; order Pleuronectiformes; family Paralichthyidae; genus Pseudorhombus; species Pseudorhombus dupliciocellatus. The sequence continues at coordinate 487,633 of JAFBJW010000232.1, forward strand.
TTATTCCCTTATCTCCCTCATTCTGACTTGTGTGCTGCTGTAACACAGTGTGTTTGTCACTGTCGGATCTATAGACTTTGATTTTTTTCGGCTCATATGTTCAATTCAATCAAGCTGTACTGAATTTCACACACTTATGGATATCAATAAATACTCATCTTGGTCAAAATCCTTGAATTCGTATTTGGAAAAGTGTTTTAAGACACTCGATCTTTCAACATTAAGGAAGTGAAAAGAAAATCATGGGTCCGTCCCCTGACCTTGATCATTCGAAAGTCATTAGGTTTTTCCCTGACAACCACCTCGTCCTTCCTTGTTTTGTTTTTTTGTAATAAGGCTTAAAAAAAAAACAGGCAAACTGGGCTGAAAATATTTCCTTTCTTAACTAGGAATAAAGAGCATAAAGTAAAACTCTTCTCTCACAGGAATGAAAAAGAAAAAAAAGGGATAATTGAGCCTCATTGTGGGATCCACATGTTTGACCCCTTTGCCCTCAACATGTTAACCCCTGGTCAGACAGGTTCTGTCATATGACCTACATTTTGAGATTTAGGTTGTGAACATTTGTCTTGTGATGGGTCACAAAGTGTAAGAGATTACTTTGGAGATTTGTGGTGGTGATAATAACATAGAGACATAGGAGGCAGGCAGACATGAGCATTTCATTTTTCGTTTGTTCCGTTGTCATCACTCTTTCATTTTTTCTCTCGGTTCTCCTCGGGGCAGCGTTTGTGGGGAAGTGAAAAGCCTCGGCCGTTAAGGCCTCCATTGTTCTCGTGCGGGGCCGCAGAGAGAAGACACACATTGTGATTCGCATAAACTTTCAATTGTTCTATGTGGGGTCAAACGGCGAGGTCCCTTTTGTTTGAACTTCCCCAAAGCGACACAGAAGAGACCAAAAACGAGGTTGTTAGCTTAACTCCAGAAAACTGCATGTGGTGTTCAGTGTCAAAGGTCATGTGAGAGCTTAGTGGTTCATGCCGGGACACTCCAATCAGTGCGAGCTGGTTTTAGGGCATGATTGCTCGTTATCAAGCGAAACATCTTAATGAATTGTTCAGTTTGTGTCACAGTGAAGATTGATTGTCACGGTGCCTTGAATTCTGTTGATATGTTTGTTATTATTCAAGCTAACTTCTTGAACCAAACTTCTCCTGTGAACTTTATTTAAAACAGACAACTAGACATTAGGATTCATTCTGCCTGTTTCGATTGTTTGGGTTGCGTTCATCCTACCTGGTTTATGTGCAACAAAGATTCTATAGTGAGTGTTTTCTATAAATAAGCCTCTGGAAGTCAGCTCAATATAAAACATTGTGCTTTCAAGAAAAAGTGTGAAGCTGAAAACAAAAATGTCTCTAACAGAAAGACATTTGGAATCAATTGATAATAGTTATATTTTAATCATAAAAACCATTCACCTTAATTGGAATGTGTCTCATAGGGCTTTTCCACCAGAAGAACCAAGTGCTAGTTCAGTGCTAGTGCTTAGTTGGTTCTAATCCCGTTCTTCCTAAGAACCAGTTTGGTTTTCCATCGGCACAGAGCCGAGTTGGAGCCAGGCCATTGTGTCACTATAAAACATCAGTACGTCACTGCATCAGTAGCCGTCCCTGAACTCCTTTTTAAACTTTTAGAGTTTATTCACCACTCCGCATGTATCCTGCTGGAGCTTTTCATATACCGGTTTGGCTCCTCCCAATTTTCCCCGTATTTCTGCAGAAGACCACAGAGGTCTCCTCCTCCTCTGACCACAGCTGCTTCAGTTTCGACTCAATTCAGGTTCACAGATTGATGAGAAACTCATGTTCAGCTGTTTTCAACCACTTCGCGATCATCAGATAACCCCGCCCCCCCACCTCCTGGCGTAGTTGGCCAAGCAAAGAGTTGGTGCCTTCCAAGCGCCGGTATTTAGCACCTGGAGCCAGTTCTTTGTTGGTGGAAACAGAAAGAACCAGGCCCTAGCATCAGCTCGGTGGAAAAGCAGAGAACATTCCCTCTGGGTGATTTGAAAAGAAACTGGATGTGAACACCTTGAGTAACCCCCATGCTGCAGCACTTCTGAGGCTTAATGCCGTGCTTTAGGTCAAACGATGACACAGAAATGAGGAGAAGTGAGGTGAAGCCAGTTTTCACGCTGCAGTAGACACATCCCATCGGTTTAATGTGAGCGCTCTTAGTGTAAAGGTCACTGTCTCTGTCTTCATGTATCCTCACAGTAAGCAGAGACGGCTGATCTTACTGACTGTAGGTGTTTGTGTATGCCACGCCGCCGTGTCTGGGTTGGCTGCCAAGTCCGCGCGCAGTGCCCAGGACCAGGCCTGATGAATTCAGATGGAGCCAAGTGTATTTTTAGCCGGTCGGGGAGTTATGCAATGAAAGCTGTCATGTGCTCTGTGCCCGGGGAGTCGAGAAGGAGGAGGCCTCAGAGTGGAGGGCACAGAGGGAGACATTGAAAGTCCTCATGTGCATCAGAGAAGAGAAATTCTGACCGACCTTTCTTCAATCTATAGGAGTTTACAAATTTGGGTTCTTATATTTAACTGCACACTTGCACGTGCTGAAGTATCTGGACGTTCGAGTCCATCGAGTGAGGGAATCAGTTATAGGGCGATCGGCATTTGTGTCATTGCAGTCATTTTGCTTTGCAATGTTTCTGTGTAAATGAATATACATGGCGTTGCTGAATATAGCCTGCCTGCTCAGCATACGTTGCTGCACCTGAAAACTTGTATTTATGTTGATGTCACACATTTCTCTTAATGTGCAAAATGCTTGAACTGGGGTGCAGGTGTTTTTACTAGTTTAAATGCATGTTGAAGTTCAGTGCTGTAGAAGTCTTGATGTGAGAAGAAGACACAGTTTACGGAGTCCCTCCCTAATGCAACCTCCTTCAACCTCAGGAACCCTGGAGCCACATCTGTCTGCCCTGCTGTGGATGGCCATGCTGGTGTCTCTGGCCATAGTCATCATATTACCTCAGCCCCACGGCATCCGGGCGCTCATCGCGTCCACCATCCTGCGCTTGATCTTCTCTGTGGGCCTGGAGCCCACTTTGCTCCTGCTGGGTGGTTTCAATGTACGTGTTCCGCAGTGTTACATCCATGTTTTCCACATAATGAGGTACACGGTTGACTAATTTGCCTCACCACAAGAGTTGTCACATGCAAAACATTAATATTAAACCTATTGATACAGGACCAATTCATGAGTCCCAGTAGCTTGGTGCGACATTTAGCATTCAGCTAGGATCTAATGAAGTCTGTTTATGCGTATGAAGTCGTCCCTGATGCTGATGGTATTTCAGGATCTCCTCTGAACCTGAACCCTCAGACTGGACACATTTCAAATTAAAATATCATCAGATTAACATTAGCTTGAAATTCAGCATCCTGTTATTCCAGAGCTGTTTGCCCACCCATTTGCAAGCTTGGGAATCACATGAACTTTGACAGTGTTCTCCTGCAGCTCTGATTTGAAACTCTGAAACGAATGCTGTGAAATCAAGTCATGAACAGCAAAGTGCGGGTATTTTCCAATCATTAAAAAACAATTCATGGCTTTTAAACTTAGTTTTGGTCATGGAAAACCTTATGATTTTATTTGTGTTTCTTTCTTCCTTGTCTTCCTTTCTGCGTGATATCTTTGTTTGTCCATGTCTCCTCAGTTGTGTAATAAGGTTATCTTCCTGATGAGCTTTGTCGGGAACCGTGGAACCTTCACACGAGGCTACAGAGCCATGATCATGGACGTGGAGTTCCTGTACCACCTCCTCTACCTGATCATCTGCAGCCTGGGGGTCTTTGTTCATGTCTTCTTTTACAGCTTGCTGGTACGTTAGCGAGCACACGAGCTTCACAATCTGAACCCAATAAAGACACTGACTAGAATTAATATTTAGCTTTTTAACACATGAGAATCATGAGGTCAGATGGATTTAGACGCCTTTCCATTCCTTTGAAACGTTTCATTTAACCATGAGATTTTGTTGGTCATGAAATCGTTTAAGTGAAACCACAAAACTTTTTTTTGTCCCCTCATGCTCAAATTTGCACACTCCCATTTTCATGCACTTTGTCCACACTCGACTCTGAATGCTCTCTCTCTCCAGCTCTTCGACCTTGTTTACCGAGAAGAGACTTTGCTGAACGTGATAAAGAGCGTGACCCGCAACGGCCGATCCATTGTCTTGACGGCCGTGCTGGCTCTCATCCTTGTCTACCTCTTCTCCATCGTCGGCTACATATTCTTCAAAGACGACTTCATTTTGGCTGTCGACAGGATACCCAACAAAACACTGGGTACGTTGAAATGCAGGTTTCTTCTCCATCCCTGACCGGGACATACATAAATTACTTGCCCTCTCTTGACCCAGAGAGTCAAGAAGCATGGAATGTCTTTAACACACACTCACACACACACACACACACACACACACACACACATTCACAATCTGAAAATGCATGAAATCAAAGTTAAGCTAAGGAGTACAAACACAAATAAATGTTTATATTGCGCCCTGTGAAAATGTCATGTGCTGATGCAAAACGTTTTGGCTTCATTCTTGAACAGAGCATGGAGCCAGCATGGTGGGAGAGTTCTTTTCAGGCGGAGTGTGTCAAAAAGAAAACCGAGAAAACTGCTCCGAGACCATGGATGGTAGGCTCACGAAAGTGGAACATAAGCGTGCATGTGTGAGTGTGTGCGTGTGTGTTAGCGGGTGGAAGCAGGGTTACAGGGTCGATGGGTTCTTTTAAATTTGAGTTCACATGTTGGTGCATTCCTGTTCCTCAAGAGACTCCCATGTGTTTGTGTGACCATGTTCTCATGTCTGCGCCTCTGACATCCGAGGCAGTCGGAGGAGATTCGTTCCACTGAGCTGCAAATCTGGTCAGTGGGGGTGGTCATGGGATCAATCCTGGCTGGGCCGACTCAGGCGAGTTCAGGGAGCCGAGCGAAACGCTGAGGGTTTAGACTGCTCGAGTGTGTCTCTCAAGGGAATGAACTGACGCTGGGGCCCCGGGGTCAAGATGTCACAGATTAATTTCCATCAGGTACTAGTAGGTCGATGAGTGCAGAGGGCGTGTCTCTGCAAACCGGCTGACCTTGATGGGGGAAAGCCACTAATCACAGAGTGCCACCTTAACATTGAGCAGCTGACTGCGTGGACTCTTCAAACCCCCTATCCATCACCACCAGGCTGGCCAATCATGTCGGTCTGGTAACTTGTTATCGGGTGAATATTTGAGACGTGGCTGATTCAATGAACCTAATGACAGATATTGTAGTAAGGGTATACATTCATATAGTGTTGTTGTATTGAATATAAGTACGTTTTGCACACATTTTTATTTTTTAAGCAAAAGTTATGAACAGATGCGCCGAGCCACCGAAGAGTTGCATCTGCCTCTAACAGGGGATTGCTGTCTGACCAGTGCTGCTGTTTCCACAGCTTCCATTGTCGTGCAGCCGTCAGCGGTGGTCATCGAGGACAAGGAGCGATCGTGTGACTCCCTGCTCATGTGCATTGTCACAGTATTGAGCCATGGCCTCAGGAGCGGTGGAGGTGTCGGAGACGTCCTGCGGAAGCCTTCCAAAGAGGTGAAATAGAAGCAGTCACGTCCAAGTCAAGTTTGGATTCTTAGGACCAAGAGTCATCTCATCGTCATCAAAACACATCCATCTTTTACCTCTTTTGGGAAATAAAGTTTGGGAACTGTTTGATTAAAACCAAACTCTTAAATCCTTAAACAGTTCAGTGTGTCTGCAGACAGCTATGATACTGCCACATGTGCTGTCTTTTCTGCTGTGACCCATAGAATGAGGCCATGACTCATCAGACCTATTTAAACCTCAGGCAGCTTACTCTGGTCTCTCACTGTTTTCTGTTGTGTCAGGTGATGTTTAACAAACACGGGCAGCCAAGTGGCAGCACATTACTACAAACAAAACTGTTGGCCTTTAGAGGAAATTAGAAAACTTGACGTCAAATCAAACTATAAGAGTGTGTTTTTCAAATTGTTAAACAAGTGAGCTAATCAGTAGGAATCAATATATTATTATATTATACTTGTTTAATAATATGAACTAAACTCCAGTTTGCCCATGAGAAAGTTAATCTATTAAATCTAAATATCCATTGTCAGTGAACAGCCGAGTGAACTTTGACTCTGCAGATTCAAACAAGTTTGTGTGTGTGTGTGTGTGCACACAATCGCTTTAATTTCTCATGTCAAGGTTTTCTCCCCTTGCTCTCACAGGAACCTCTTTTTGCAGCCAGAGTGATCTACGATCTGCTCTTCTTCTTCATGGTCATCATCATCGTCCTCAACCTCATCTTCGGCGTCATCATCGACACGTTTGCAGACCTGAGGAGCGAGAAGCAGAAGAAAGAGGAGATCCTGAAGACAACGTGTTTCATCTGCGGTGAGGGACTCGGCAAAGATCCATTCAGAGTTCACAGTTTTCCGAAATGAGGACGTTGCAAAACATTGTTTTAAACCATAAACAAAATATACCTTCTCACTAATTAGAGACTGATTCATATTATGGGAATCGGACTCATCATCATCCTCTCTGTGTTGTAGTCGTACTCCCTTCTTGGCAGAAATGGTTCGTTACACAACATACCACGGAAAAACATGTGATAGTGACGCAATTTAATCAGCAGGTGCGAGCGTGCAGTGCTCGCACACGGTGGCAAAATCCAGAGCAATCAAACAAGTGGTCTTCCGCCGTGCTGTGGGTGTTCCTGTACGAGTGCGACAGTTGTGAATGCAGCATCAGGGCTGTTTTTCTAGGTAACACAAACAACCGAACGCCTCCTCTTCCCAGAATGAGGGGTTAGTCATGGCAAGTGCTGCTGCGGAGGAGGAGCGCTTCTTCCTGTTCCTTTTGGGCCTTGACCATGTTACACTGTTCACCCTTCAGGCGCTAAGTGGCTAAGCACTCGCTTTAAGTGTCACTTCGTCTGAAGCATGTGAGCATTCGGCTGTGGTCATTGTCACTGCTCTGGGTTGGGAAACTAGATGGAAGGGTTATTCCTCTCTTGCAAGCACGGTGCATACGTTAGGTGACCATTTATAGCGAGTCTCACCTCTGACGCTTTGTCTGCCTTGTGACCGGATTTCCTCTTGTTTTGTTTTTATTTCAGTCAGTCGTCATCAGTCAGGTCACAAGAACCTTGGTCATGTTGTAACACGGAGTGTGCATTGCTTCACTCCCCCAGAGAAGCACTGTGTTTATATCCTGTGTGTGTGTTTCCTAGGTTTGGAAAGAGACAAGTTTGACAATAAGACCGTGACCTTTGAGGAGCACATCAAAGTTGAGCACAACATGTGGCACTACCTGTTCTTCATCGTCCTGGTGAAGGTCAAGGATTCGACAGAGTACACTGGGCCGGAGAGCTATGTGGCAGAAATGATCAGGGTAAGGATGTTTGGTGCAACTGGAGTTTGAGTTGTGATACATATTAATGTCACCTAAAAACAGACAATCTCAGTTTTTGTTCCACCTACATCTCCTCCTCAACAAAATTCAAGCCATACCAGGCTATATACTATGACTCCTTTCCCATTGCCTGCACTGGAGGTTCCCTTTTCTTTTCATAACACAAGGTTACTGATTTAACCAGAATATTGCTGACCTAGCAACAGTTTACAGTGAGTTAGTGTCCACAACTCTTCCCGGGTCCGTTTTTGTCCCTCTGGTTTGAACGGGTCCATCACTGCGTCCCTTTATGTTTCTGTGGAGCAGCAATATCTTTAACCTCATGTGCCCCACAGTGCCAGGACTGCCTTATGTAAGCCTGACCTCGAATCCCTCCAAAGTATTACAAAATGTGTTAATCCGCTGAAGCAGCCATGCCTCGCTTTAATCATTAAACACACACACACACGCACCTCATGGTAGGCGCCAAGCCAGAGCGGGATGAAGTCTCATGAGTGTTTTTTTTTTTTTTTTTAAGTTCTATTTTGGTTGAATTAAAAAAACATTGCTTTGGAAACTGATGAGAACGCAAAAAGCGACGGCTGTTATCAACAGTATTGAAATCTCCACTGGTGAGTTTGTGTGTTTGGCACAACGCAGCAGACACGCACAGGTCCGGTTCAGCTATTCTACCGTGCATCACAACTGATGAAACGAGATGCAGTAAAAAATAAAAAAATAAAAATACTGAAAACAGAAAGAATTGTTGCATCACGGTTGTAACCTGTAAGCAATTAGAAAGCTCAACTGCCGAAGGAAAGCCCCTTCTTGTGAAGTGGTTGCTTCTCTGACGCACTTGTGTCGCGGTCCGCTTCTGACAGTTTCTCATCAGATGCCATTCAGCCCACGTGATCTGCTACACGCAGCCTTGTGAGCAGCCACCTGATTTGAGATTAACCCCCATCCTCTTTTCAGTTTGTCAAGGGTCAAGTCTGGCCAGCGGGTTTTTGAGGTGCGGCCCTAAGAGGACAAGGCACACATGGTGCGAAAGACCCCAATGACCCCGGTCAGCTGACCCAGTCATCCCTCACATTAACTCTCTGCTTTACGTTCAAGTGTTTGGTGCCCCTTGGTCCTGCTGTCCACAAAGATTGTAGTGTTTACTGAATTAACGCCAAGATCCCCTCCTCAGTCATGGTGTGTATCTTCTTAATCGATTTTCTTCATGTTACTTACATGAAGAAATTTCATTTCATTTCTTCTAATTTTAAAGTCCTGGGTGCAAATTATATGCAACTGCACTATGCAGCCTTTATTTTTCCATTAGTTTCATGTAAAGTAATACCAATACAGGAATAAAAATCACTACTCAAATCAAAACTACATTTTCATAGATCTCTAATTATCAAGACACAAATCTGCTCTGGCATTTTAACTCACCTCATCCATCATGTGTCCATATGACATAAACCATTATACTTCAGTGTTCTGTTGGTTGGTTAGTATTAGTATTACCTCTCTCCTCTCTGAGATTAGTGTGTTACTCATTGTATTTTATTGTGAGACTCTTCTCCCTCACGCTCTCCCACGGTGTTTATCAATTTATCTGATGCCACAGAAGAATAGAGGACCCACCAGGACTAAAGGGGGGGTGTAGAAGTCAGACTACTCTGATAATGACTGGCACTGACGTCAGTGATGAAGGACTGTGACTGAAGTGTCACATTGAAGGTGTAAAAAGGCTCGACTCACCCGCGTTGCCCTAAATTCATTTCCACGTCCAACACTGAAAATACTTCCCCGCTTCCTGAGGGACCTTAAAAACAGCTGGAGCCGCAGACGGACGGCTTGTCGAACTGTAACTGCCTGTGTCTCTCATCCGCCACCTGATCCTTGGCGGCGATCAGGTGGCGGATCGCGCGTGTGTGAGTGTGTGTGCAGACCGTGGGCCTTCGCTCTGACTTGTGGCATGGCTGTGACGTTCTCTGTTGCTGGTATAACCACACAGCATCCTGTTTCTCTGTGGTTTTAGTAATAAACAAACTTCACTTGTGTCATTTCCACTGAACCATCACGATGTGGAGTCTTAAGTCGGGGCTGTGTTTCTCAGTTTACTGGAAGTGTTTTCACTCGTAAACACCAGGGAAAGTGGGCCGCAGTGCCGGTGACGTCTGACTGACACGTGTGAGCTTTTATGGCGATGGCCGAGTCCTGGATGCGGAAATGACCTCTTCCATGTTTGGTTCATATGTTAAACAGCACATTGCTGAGATGGAATATTTTTTTTAATCAACATTTTCTTTCCAAATCTGTGAGAATTGATTTATGGCTGCATTGTACTCCCTTTCTCACGTAACAAATATTACATGGAGTAGAAAGATACAGTTAGAGATACGTTCAGATACAGTAGGTTGCTGTGCTGGTGGAGGCAGGTGGAGTAGAAAGTGGAACCTGCTCAGTCCTCTTCATATTTCAGAATGACTTGATGCAGCTCACTCTCTTTGTGTTGTGTGATTCCCCCGCTGGGCCGCTGTCTAACCCTGGACTGGTTTGTGGTTCGGATGCAGCCGTCCCACTCGCCCATGTGTCTCCAAAATCAACCACTGAAACCTGGGGACTTTTCCAGCCCAGTTCTTCAGCCGCCCTGCTGTCTTCTACACTCTGACCTCAGCAGCTGTGCGGCGTCCTTCCTTTTCATTCACGCAGCATTAACGCCGACGGCGACATTCCTGCGAGTGTGGGACGTGCGTATTTGTGTTGTGAAGAATCAAACATGGATACGTTCACATGACTTTTGGCTCAGCAGGGAGTGGGTTCAGACGGGTCACAATAACAAAGGCATGTGTTGGTGCAGTGCCAGAGGAGACAGAAGCATGAAAGAATGCACCCGAGTGACCCCTCAGCCATGTTCCAACACATCCCTCCACATATCTGTCTCTGTTGTGCATGTAAGCATGTCAATTACATAGCACAAAAAGACATTATATAGTATCAAAAACTTATGGTGTTTGTTTATGCCTCATTATTTTTGTAAAACCAAAGGTCCCCTTCTTCTCATACATTTACTCTCTCTCTCTGACTCTTCTCCCGCATATACACAACCATCGCACATTCACACCCCCCTTGACCCACCCCTATACCTCACAACCAGACTCTTGTTTGTTTTTTTTTCTCTTCGAAGCACCTTACATGTTATCTTATTTTTTAACTTAGTTATTATTATGTTATTTTATTTTAATTTATTTTTTAAATATTTATTAACAATACTACCTCTGCAATGATATATATAATCCCTCAATCAACGTTTACATCTGAGAAATGTCTCTAATACTCCATGCTTTTCTTTCAATCACCCCTCACCTCACATGCAATTTAAAAACAACACATTTAAAAAACAATTGTCAAATTTCAGCACCTTATTAGGAATCCTGTGAAATCATGAGAAAATAAGATGGAATCAGCTCTAAAAAAATACATTTTTACCAACACAATGTAGAAGTTAACGGCTCCTTTGAGTCGGTCATTGCAGCAGTTTGTCCTTTTAGAAATATGAGAGAGCTGATTAGAATCCACACATTAGACCTTAGTTTGTCATGAGTGCCACAGACACTATTGTGCAAGTAGAGGGCTCTTGCTACAGCCGGAAGATGTTGTGCTTTAACGTCACTGGTGTGGCTACGATTTCAGAAGTGTACATCAAATCTACCCCAGAGCTCCTGTGAGTCACTGTCTGGTTTGTTGATTAGCTTTCTCCACATACTTTCACAGGTTTTTGAAGATGAGTATTTATCACTGATAAATGAACGGCTGAAAACGTGTGATTTCAAAAAGCCCCGTCAGCCAGTTTGATTGCAGTCAATAGTCACTGCAAGCAGCCAACCAGAGGAACCCACCGATCAAATGGGGCCTGGTAGTAACACACACACTTGAGATGTGTTTTTTTTTTTTGTTCTACTGCACTGAAGTATTGAAATGAGGCCAGATTGCCCAAAGATGTCCATCCGAAAGGAAGCACTGAGAACGTTTAAGAAGGTGCCACACATCTGAGATCTTTAAGGCCCTGCCCTAACAGTGCCTCTCTGTTCACCAGGATCACAACTTGGACTGGTTCCCACGGATGCGGGCCATGTCCTTGGTCAGCAGTGACGCCGACGGGGAGCAGAACGAGATCAGGAACCTGCAGGAGAAGCTGGAGTCCACCATGAAGCTGGTGTCCAACCTGTCCGGCCAGTTGACGGAGCTCAAAGAGCAGGTCGGTCGTTCGCCAAGCAAAGCACTTCCACTTCGAGGCTTTGGCTTCGAGGCACGGCGCTTCCTCTGCACGTGGACGAGCGGACGCCGCTGGTGGTTTGTTTGTTTGTTCGCGGCTCGTCGCCCTTTAGCTGCAGAGCTTACTAAATGCAAAACACAGTGAGTCATCGCGCACAACGCGGCTCATGAGGCTGTCAGCCTGATTTGATTTTCCTCTGTGAGCAACAGCCTCCAATCTGCCTCCTCTGGAATTAATTACCAACCTTCTCGGGCAAGAGTCGATTTGTATTTATTATCTGCGTATTGATTGTATTTACTGGATATTGCCTTTCTCAACATTACGAAGAGCCAAGTGATAATAGGCTGGTTCATCGAATGTTTATGCAGTGATCTGACAGACCCGAGCACTACTGAGTCATGTGATGGCGCCCTGATACACTTTAATTGCACAATGCCTGCAATCCTCTGTTTCTAGTAAACCAATTGTAAGAATGTCTTTACCAATGAAATGAGAACTATCTGTGAGGAAGTGAATGTTTCTCTGACATTTTGACCCAGACAGGGGGAAATGATTAACGTTTGTGAAAGCTTCAACGGACAAACACATTTTCACTCCAGATTCATCGGCACGCTCTGAATTAAAAACAAATGAAATCGTGTGACAGATCCTCTCAAGTGACTATTCAATCTAATTTCAGAATTATATATAACAAACTATGGTCCCAGGCCCCCCCTTTAGAAATGCTCTGTTACCCCAGGAACAAAATAAAAATTGCGTATAAAATATAAAGCAAAGCAGATATAACAAAAGATAAATATAAACAACATACAGATAAGAACATATTTGCAGTGAAATGAAGCAGCTTGGCGTTAGTTATTAACACCTGCAGCGTAGAAAATGACACTGACACTGACATGTGACATCATGGCATCCTTCCATGCAAAATTATTTCTCTGGAACACTCATTACAAGACCAATCAGTCCTCTCACTTTTATTTTGCCTTCTTTCAGTGTTGAGGTGGAAATTGCAGCCTTAGAGCTCCTTCTGAGCAGAAAAGCCTGTTCCTGCAGGTATAAAAGTGAACAGCTCTGTTTTGACTCATGTGCTTGCTTGATGTCTGAAATTTCTTTTCCACTCAGTTTCAGTTTTAGTGACTGGCATTGCGCTGCTTTCGTCAGAGGACCGAGTCGCGCTGCTTAGATGAATCAGTCCAGCGGTGTGCTGCGTTTCTGTAAAAGGGGGAATCGACGTGGGGAGGCTGCCAACGTGCACAGCAGCATAAGAACAGCGCGCCAGCAGGTGGGACAATCTCTAAAACAATCTGTTGTGTGTGTCTTTCTTCAGATGACTGAGCAGAGGAAGCAGAAGCAGCGGATCGGCCTGTTGGGGCACCCTCAGCACATGAACGTCAACCCCCAGCAGCCTGCGTAAGGTCACACCTCTGAGGCAGCTCGCCATCGAGGCACGTACACTGCACTGGGTGTGGGTTTAACTTAGAACGGTAGGGAACCACTGTAACGTGTAGGTAGACATTAGGCGACGTGTAGCTCCGTCCCACGTACGTGTGACTGAGCGGAGCATCATTCACCCACCTCGTTCTGCTCGGTCCGGTCGCACTTTGTGCCAAATGTTTTTCTGTGTAGAAAGAAACAGGGATTCCTCAACACATGGCCTTTATCTTGAAACATGATGGAGCTGACTGGACTGGAGGACATCCGCCCATTTCTTTGTCTTTTGATTTGAATGTTTTCTATTTATACTTCAGTCTAAATTAGCAGTATTCCACGTGTTATTTTGTACGTTTTTGTGCAATATATTTAACTTAAATATGCAACCTCGCCGGTGTATTTAAGTTCCATCCGTCATTTCTTACTTTGTGTGTACTTCACTGTCACTGGATAAGTAGGGAGTTGTCAGTTGTCTTTACTTACGCAAATATAGAGAAATACTGAATAAGCTGGCCTTCTCGATTTTCCTTTTTTCTTTCTTGAAAATGTTCTAGTGAGAGCAATATATACAGCTAGTTACTGCAAATCCAGTGGTGTCACTTTCCTGTGTAGATGAACTAGATTTACTTTCTTATTTAATTGACATTTAGAATAATTGTCAGATATAGTGTCACTCATGCTTTTACAATTTCCTCAGGTGTTGCGTATATTTGACTTTAAATAACATAACTAGCGCCATTTCTCACTTGTGCCTGCCGTCCCTCGTTCATGCTCATGCAGTCTCTAACTTTCGTGCTCAAGTTCACTAATATGTATTAGTTGGTTTAGAAGTCCCTCTTTTTTGGGGAGTACTGTGTGTACATAAAGTTTGTTGCTTACTTTTGCTTTTGTATAGAAAAATGAGATGAGATGACAAAAAACTGTTGCTCAAAATGAATATAACATAAATTAAAAATTAAGCACTGTCAATTTGTATATTAAAGTAGGATTATTTATTAAAATTGATGTAATTATCCTTCACTTATTGTGATGTCTGTTTATTATATAAAATTCTCCACATATAGTAATGTTTAAATGTTTAACACATTTATACAACCATCCAGTGATCAGTGGATCCAACATACTGGTGTTATAGAATTACCATGAGCACCGGTTCTAGCATTTTGTTTGCCAATATGAAATATTTAATTTCAGAAAATAAACAATGCCAAAAGATGTGTGTTTATGTTTATATTTTATTTAGTTCTATGGATTTTGGTTCTATTCTTATTTAATGGGGTCTACAGGGCTGAACAGTAAAACATCAAACCTCAGTTACATACCTTTGTCATATGAGTTTAAGAATGACGTTTTAGGAGTTGTAAATTTTTTTTGAATGTATATGAATATTGGCAGATATATGTTGATAAAAATAGATGTGTTTTTAGTCCCATACATCGCCATCTCAAATGGCTCCAAAAAAGTCACTTTCTACTGTGCTTACATGAATAGAAACCTGAACCTTGAGCTATACCTGTGTGTGTGTGTGTGTGTGTGTGTCAGTAGTGGGTGTAGTAGGTAAGCAATACAGATTCTATGAAAACCAATGATAAAACTGTAGGTTGCACATTTTACCCAGGCAGAGATCCGCTGCTCCACAGAGAGCAGAGTCACATAGTGACGTTCTGCTGCCAGTGTTTTCCAGTTCAGAGGTGAACCCAGGCCATGTCCTGGCAGAGGGGGGACAGAAGTCAGAGACACGCCGAGGACATGCTCTTCTGAACACCTTCAATATGTATACAGTAATAATACTGTTTTCTCTGGTCTGGGGGCTGATAGTGACATACAAACGTTTGCAGTTTTTCTTGACTGTTTTGAATAGTACATAGATAAACATGAACTTTGAGGACCTGACATGTCCTCATGAGAGACGTGGACTTGGTGTTCAGGACAGCTCCACGTCTCTCCTGTTTCCAACCTGCGTCTATCTTTAGTCTCGGGCTGCTTCGGGACATCGGCGGATGGAACCGACCGAGCCCTCGGCCGCCCTCGGCTTGTCTGTGAGCGTGACGTCACCGCCCCCCCCCCTTCTCTTCCTCTCTCTCTCTCTCTCTTTCTCTCCTGCTCTGTCTCTCTCCCCCCTGTCTCCCCCCTCCCTCCCCTCTGCCATGAGGATCTCAACGTGACATCAGTTTACAGGGTGTTAGCGCTGCAGCCTTTACAAAAACACAACAACACGCCGCCCCGCCTCGCTGTGCGCACGTGCCGCGCATCAAATGGGTACAGTATGAAATTACACCGTGTCCGTCCCGTGCGCGTGGCACATGTCTGGGAGTAGGACGCAGAAAATAGAGAGAGAGAGAGAGAGAGAGAGACTTGGCGGAGCTAGCTGTTTGTTTGGAACAACATACGCACTTTCATTAATTGGAATTATTATTACTATATATAGAGTGTATATAAAATAACTGAGTGACTAAGATGTCATATATATCAAGTATCTCCACGTCTCTCCTGTTTCCAACCTGTGTCTATCTTTAGTCTCGGGCTGCTTCGGGACATCGGCGGATGGAACCGACCGAGCCCTCGGCCGCCCTCGGCTTGTCTGTGAGCGTGACGTCACCGCCCCCCCCCCTTCTCTTCCTCTCTCTCTCTCTCTCTCTTTCTCTCCTGCTCTGTCTCTCTCCCCCCTGTCTCCCCCCTCCCTCCCCTCTGCCATGAGGATCTCAACGTGACATCAGTTTACAGGGTGTTAGCGCTGCAGCCTTTACAAAAACACAACAACACGCCGCCCCGCCTCGCTGTGCGCACGTGCCGCGCATCAAATGGGTACAGTATGAAATTACACCGTGTCCGTCCCGTGCGCGTGGCACATGTCTGGGAGTAGGACGCAGAAAATAGAGAGAGAGAGAGAGAGAGAGAGACTTGGCGGAGCTAGCTGTTTGTTTGGAACAACATACGCACTTTCATTAATTGGAATTATTATTACTATATATAGAGTGTATATAAAATAACTGAGTGACTAAGATGTCATATATATCAAGTATATACGTTTATACCATAAAACACACGTATCCATGGTGACTGAAATTACGCATATATAAATATTTTTTCTTTATTTCTGTAGTATATATTTGTATTGCAGAATTCACTTGTGGTATGTAAAATGTATTTTGTATCATAATTTATATATTTTCATGGTATAGACTGGCTGGGTGATTCTCTTGCTATAAACACTTCTGATTGTCGTTGTTGTAGTAGTTTTGCATCGTCTTCTCACACAGACTTGTTCCGGTCTAAAAATCACTGCACCGATGTTAAAGCTTGCAGCTCGCAGCTGGTGCGGGACTCAACCCTCGACCTGTGCGCGCGTCGTCGGCGACCCAGCCTCGTTCTCGGTGTAATGTGCGTCCATATCTGCAGCGTGGCGGCCGATAACGAGGGAACTGTTGCTCTACTTCCTGTCTTGTAAACACGCTCTGTTCTGCAAACACGTCCCTGCCCCGTGGAGCCGGAGCATGGTGGTACACGAGACTCCCGGGCGGAGGAGTCGCTACTACACAGGAGGGAGGGAGGGAGGGAGGGAGTGTGTGTGTGTGCGTGCGCGTGATCGTGCACGCACGCGCTCGAGCGGGCAGGGAGGGGAGGGGGTGCGCGAGGAGTTGAAAGCGCCGTCCAACACGTGAGGCTCATGTGACGGAGTGAGTGTCTCTGGTGGAGAGACGTGCCTGTAGTCACAGGGTTTATTTAACACGTAGTCAAAAGCCCACTCGGCTCTCACACTCCCTCCAGCCGGGCGTGGAGCTTCGATCGCAGACACGCACTCTCTCTCTCTCTCTCTCTCTCTCTCTCACTCAGCAAGCGGAGTCCGGACCCGAGGTGACAGCGCTCGGAGCGGGGACGCGCCGACACGCTCTCTGGACACACAGGACATACTTGTTGGATTCTCGCGTGTGGATTTTTGTCTTTTTGGGCGACTGCTTCTGAAGGCTCTGCGAAGTGTTTGCACTTTGCGCAGAAACGACATGGAGAGGATTACGAGTGCGCAACCACCTCCTGGTGTAGCCAAACACCCATCACTGGATATAGCTGACATGGCAGGGTGAGGGACTTTTATTTTAAATCTACTTTCTTCTCTTCCATTCTGTCAAACGATTACAAAAGCACTCTAAGCAAAGTAACAAACTAACTGTGTTTTTTTTTTTTTCTCCAAAGAATGGATTTTCCAATGTATGTGTACAAACCCAGGAGGGGCATGAAGCGAATGGATGAGAGCAAGGTAAATAAAAGTTTATTAATTTTTAATACACAATATTCATGCATCTAGCAACATGGATTTCTCTGACAAAACACGCACCCTCTCTCCAGGAGACCTACAAGTTGCCACACCGACTGATCGAAAAGAAACGACGGGACAGAATCAATGAATGCATCGCCCAACTGAAGGATCTGTTGCCAGAACATCTGAAGCTCACGGTGGGAATAACGTTCTCCATGTGGCATGGGTGTGTGTGTGCGTGCATGCGTGAGCAGCCAGGGAACCTGAGCCGCCGCATGGTTAGATATGGAGGCTCAAAAAATAGAGAAGAGCAGAAAAGACATAAATAGATATCACATTTCAAGATTGTAATTTTTGGATATTTTACCTTTATCTTAATTTGGTTTTAAGATTGTTATTGAAGAAGGTTAGACGTGTGTGTGCGTACGTGGATTGCATGACTACCCCAGGCCTGTCCTCTGTTCCGCTGCAGAGTGTGTTACATAAGAAAGATCAACATGCTTATCGAAGGTCTTCCTGTTTTAGACGCTGGGTCATTTGGAGAAAGCCGTGGTGCTGGAGCTCACTCTCAAGCATGTGAAAGCCCTGAGCTCCCTCCTGGAGCAGCAGCAGCAGAAAATCATGGCCCTTCAGAAGGACCTGCAAATTAGTAAGTCCCATGTCCCAGATGCGTTGCAGGAGGAAGACCAGACTCTTCAGTCAGTGAGACGTTTCCTGACCTTGTGATTTCAAACTCCCAGGTGATCATGGAGGTGACGGTGCGGAGAGCAGCGAGGAGATGTTCCGCTCTGGGTTTCACCTCTGCGCGAAAGAGGTCCTGCACTGTCTGGCCAGCCAAGAAAGCAGCAAAGACCTGACTGCCTCGCATGTCATCGGCCACATCCAGAAGGTAGCAGCTGAGGTCCTGCAGCATCAGAGCAGCCTCCATCCAAAGGAGTCCGTCCCTCAAGCTGCGGTGAAGGTGAAGCAGCCTACGGCGCAGCCGCCGCAGGCCTCCGAGGGCTCCGCCAAGAACTGCGTCCCCGTCATTCAGAGGACTTACCCCCACGGGACAGGGGAGCAGAGCGGCAGTGACACGGACACAGACAGTGGGTACGGGGGCGAGCGCGACCCCAAGGCTCAGTGGTCAGAGAGCCACGCGAGAGAGGGGGGAATCAAGCACGCCTCGTCCGACCGTACGGCCGGCGCCATCAAGCAGGAGGGTGACGAGCCGCATGCCAAGAAGTCAAGGTCTGACTCGACCGAGGAAGAGATCCCCGCCGGTCCCGCGGCAGGAGGCCCCGGCAGCTACATGAGCTTCTCCAGCAACCAACCCCCGTTTTGCCTGCCCTTCTACCTCTTACCCCCGGCAGCTGCTGCAGCCGCAGCATATCTGCCCATGCTGGAGAAATGCTGGTACACAGGGGGCATGCCGGTCATGTACCCGGGCATGAATGGCTCCTCAGTGAGCCTGCACCCGGACACGCTTCCCTCATCCATGGTGATGTCCCCAAGGGGAGGGTCTCCGGTCCCGCACCACGCCGCCATGGACTCCCCTGCCCTTCACAAAGCTTTAAAGCAGGTCCCTCCTTTGAACTTGGAAACCAAAGACTAAACAGAAGTGTTTCTGTGGACACTTTGCCCGTCAAATGTTGACCTGGGTTAAACAGTCGGCCCAACTGAGAAGACTCTGAACTGGCGTCCATTCAAACCGCCGCGGTTGTTTGGCCCATCAGAGCACTGACCCCAGCAAAGAGCCCCAACTGGAAACCACCATCAGCTTCTCACACCTTCAAGCAGGATCCGTCGGGGCAGCCTGCAGCGTCGATGCGGTGGCTCGTATATATTAACCGTTGCACGGCACGGAAACACTGTGAACACGATCAGTTTAAAGTGTCTTTCTCTTTTCTGTTTCTAGCAAAGGTTCGCCTTCTCCGCGCTCATCGTTGAATGTCAATAGTTTACCCAGAGTGTAGGACACACGCACCACCCACTCCCAAAGAAACATGTATTATTTGGACCTCCTATTTTTTTTTTTTTTTTTTTTACACAGACACACAGACACACACACACACACACCAGTCTGTAATGAATGTAAAGTTTGAACAAAAGCCCCATGTAGATGCTGCTTGAGTACCTGCTGTAGATCTGTGAACGGAGGATCTACCCTCAGTGTTTTTCTTCTGTAACTGCTACGAAACATTGTTTAGACTAGAATGTTACCAAAAAAAAAAAAAAAAACCATGTCAACTAGACATGTCACGGGAGAAGACTTCACTTCTCTTACCCTTAAGTTACCTTGGAGTTAAATGAGCACAAGTGTTCACGATGTCCAAAGAATGTTCAGGGCGTTGTCGGCGTGCAGGGTGTGTCACTCGTGTCTGTTGAGGATTGATGTGACGATACGTTTCTTTTTTTATGATTTGATCTGTGAGTCATGACTATTTGTGCATCTAGATGGATGTCCTGTGAAGTAATGTCTTGTAATATTTTTTTGTTGTTGTTTATACTACTCATACATCTCTATTTTTGATACGTGACCCGCAGAGTGTATTCGCATCGCGACCAGAGGAAGGTTGAGGTAATCTCTGTACGTGCCGACAGAACATGTACAGTGTTTAGCGGTTTTTTTTTTTCTTTCTTTTTGCGTCATTGCCCGTAAATTCCCAGTCAAGTTAAGGCCTGACCTTCTAGCTCATGCTGTTGCCTTTGCTCGTTTAACACAGACACAACGTCGGCAGGTGTTTGAACTGTGTTTGCTTTAAATGTTGTGTCTGTGGCAAAGAGAGTGAATGTAAAGTTCAAACAAAAATAATAGTTTTGTATGGAGAGAGGTATATGGGATTTTATTTTGAAAATGTAACACAAGTTTGTTTGTTGTATATATTTTGTATATAAAGTATTATTGATATATATTAAAATATTAATAAAGTTTTTTTTTTTTCCCTCCCCATGGAATTTGTTTCTTCTTTCTCTGCCTGTTGGCTTAAACGTGTCGTAACTGGCCGAACAGACAGCTCCTCTTAACAACACACGCTTACATAACACTTGCATAACCCGTAAAGCAGCGTAGCCTCTGTAAATCAATAGCATGTCTTAGATTACAGGCTGTAAACATATCAAATACAAGAGCATTTCTCAGGAGTTATACGTGGTAAGCGTTTATAAGTCCGTGTCGCTATCTTTTATCACTGCCACGTTTATCTCTAACATTTTGTGATTTTGTTTGGTACACACTGTCCCCAATATGAAAACTGACCTGTGAGCCAAATAAAATATGGAGATATAGAGAGATAAAATATCATTATAAATGCAGTGACCAATAAATAAACCTTGAGCCATGATTTCCCTCTCAAACAAATGATACGGCACATATAAGGTGTGACATCAACTGCAACATGATTGAAAGTGTGATGATGGCAACCTGAGAACACCACAGGGCAAAGAAGTGCTATTTGAGGTTGTGGCGGCAAGGGCCGTAAGTCTTTGAACGCCATCCGTATTTCACAACACTGATGTTTAATCGCCGCCAACCTGCTGCTGCTTGTTTTGCTGTTTTTTTTCCCCCCTGGGTGCTAACGTCACTGCAGTTGTAGTAACTGTAAGGACAAGAGAAGCATATGTCACTGCTTACCACCCACACCATGCCTCTCTGAGAAATGTGGAAACGTCAGGTTATTTTTTTTTCTTTTGTTAGAATCACAGCAACAGTAATTTGATCTGCAGATGAGTGACGTCACATCAACACCCGGCTTGTGATTTTATTTCTCATAGCCTCACAGTCCTGAGCGGCTCCAAAAAGCTGCACTGGCACCATCTTGTGGTATTACACTGCACTCAGCTACTATATCGCTTTAGTAAAATGAAGATTGGAGAGGAAATAAGTCCTTCAAGATGATATTATTATTAGTAGTTGTAGTAGTAGTAGTGGTATACTGATATTTTAATGATAATAATGTCTACAATAATAATTTCAAAGAGAATTTCTCAACACCCAAGGAACATTCATCGTAATGCAGCATATGAAACACATACATAGTTGAAATCACAGTTAAAAGGTTTTCGAGGCACATTTGAGAGCACAAACAAAAACAACAATACACTGAAGTCACACAGGGGTGAAAGTTAAACTGAAGGCTGACAATGTTTTAGTGGGGGACACAAGTAACTACAATTTTTTTTTTTTAATTTAATGGAGGGTGGCAGAGCGTGCCAGAGTCATGGCGTAGAGTAAATAGAGGCTTGGCTGAGAAAAGACAACTGAACCCAGCATGTCCACTGTATGATGCTGTGTGGTATTGGCAGGCAGTGTCAGGAGGGGACGATTTAGCGGCTCAGAGACAGACATTTCTCTCACCTGGTGGATTTTTGGCATGTGGCGGAAATGATCGCCACTTCAAATGTGTGCTAGCAAGTCTTGATCTGGTTTGATGTATATAAGTCTGTATTTCTAAGACTGTATTGCTGCATTTCTTATAGAATCCTTCATAGACATTATGCTTATTCCTCTATGGTCACAGGGGGCTGGAGCCAAACCCTGCTGACGCTGGATAAGAGGTGGTGTTAATCCTGGACAGGTAGAAGGAATCCTTAACTTGCCCAACCCTTTGTTAATGTTTCATTTGTGTTGTTTGCCTTCTTTGTCCTCACTTGGTCCATTGTCTTATCTGAGTGTATCCTCTACCAGTTGGCAGGATGTGGAGCATCACTGGTCACGCCCACTAAAAACAGGGACACCAGTGTAAACCAAGCAGTAGAAAACATTATCATGAGTTAAAAACTGGCAAAACCACAGAAATGTGACACCACCAAAAAGAATAACCTTGTTATTTAGCTGACAAATAAATGTCTGACTGTGAACCGGGTGCCACAGAGGACATAATTGGGATGAGTGTGGAACTAATGTGCATGGGCTTGGCCTCCATGGTGACTGTGGCTGAGAACATTGGGTGCACTGTGGGCATGACAGCAGCGAGAATTATCATGGTCTGGAAGCTGATTTCTGATAAGGCTCAAAATACATCACAAGCACCCATCAAAGAAAATGGTATCCTAAAGAGAAAGGTTGAAACACACCCACTCGTCCAGACACACAGTGGGCGGGACAACGTGAAAACCCTCAGTGGAACCTGATACGGAATCTTATGTGAACACAGGGCCAGTTGGTGGCCGCAAGCAGGATTTTTACCAATTAACTAGATTCATGTGGTCTAGCAAATCACATGGACATCATCTTTATTGTACTGTGACCCACGTATCATATTTGTGTCGGTGTTTCCCTGAGCGACTGTAAATGTGTGTTTCAGAGGAGGAATAAAAACGTTCTATTCTATTCTAATTCCTGGGAAGGAGTCCATGATGTTTGGCCAGGAGTTGTGTTTACTTTGTGGTTACTATTATACTATTATTATACGTGTTCATAGTAAACAAATTTGTTAAATATTTAATTCATCATATGGAACATAAATCACCAGTTAGGCTGATTTCATGCTAACCTTTGACATTAGCCTCCATATTCATGCTGCTCTTTAATATATTTGACAACTGAGTCTCTTCGTTTCAAGACAGAGCAAGAAATTATGTTGCCAAAGAAGAGAGCTGAATATCCAGAAAAAGAAGATCAAGACCAGAATTGTTTGCACTCTGAAGGGAGGATTCGTGCTCTTCCGTTCTACGCCATAAAGATCTTTGCTTCCCAGCTGGCCCTGAGTACAACCAGATGAGAACATATCACACTGTCAGGGTGGTGCTATTCTACAAAAATACAGACAAACTCATTGTTTATGACCCCTGATTCTTTTGTATTCAAAAGGGATATTTCATAAAGACAAATCTGCAGCTGAATATAGTTTCAGTTGATTTGAGGTGGAATTTGACATGTTGTGAACAGTACACCCCAATCGGCTTCATCCGGATCTTTGTTGTTGACATCCTGTCTGCAGTGTTGGTTTATAGTTATGTGTTTGTTCAATATAAACACTGCTCTTTTCTGGACCAGTAGACTCATGGTCCACATGAGGTAAAACGCCTCCAACACTCATACTGGTCTTTTCCACACTCCTATAAATTGTTTATGGATGAACAATTTCTGTTTGACTTGTCTACTTGTCAACTTCCAGAACAAATCCATATCAGTCCTCACTGATGTTACACTATGCTGTCAAAAAGTGGGGACGGGAGAAATAAGTCACACCACAAGATGTGACCCTGCTGTATAATAACAAGGCATGTGGAACTGAGGTGAAGAGGCTGCTTGGGTGAGAGATGAAGAATTCCCTTTAATCAAATGATGTTAAGTCTAGAATGACATTCAGTTTGACAAACACTAAGGTGGGAACATACAACAGAGGTTACTTAGAGACCACATACAGTAGCTCCATACATCAGCCATATATTAATGAATAGATCGATTTATTAAAATTATCAATATGTAAACAAATAAAATCATTCAAACATACAGACAAACAGCAATGAACACATAACCTCTCTACTTCAGTGGAAATCCTACCAGTAGCTTTTGTTTCTTCCTACTTACACACAATGAAGAAACTGACAGGGGTTGGGAAGAATAAAAAAATCATAAAAAGAAAGAAAAGTCTTGATTACGATCCAGTGGATATTGCAGTTCCTTCACCAAAGATGTTCCCTGCAATCTATTAACGTCAGTGAACTAAACTGAAACATGATGTGATCAATGCTGCTTTTTGTGCTATTGATCCCAGAACCACTGGCTAAGAGAATGATGAGCATGATATCCTCTGTTGTTTTGTATGTAGCGACAAGATCTGCAGGCCTGCTCCAAGCCAAAATGAGAATGTTGATAGACTGTGTATCTTTTTTTCCAATCAAAGAATGCCATATATTCAGTAGTATTCTGTTCAAGGTGAAGGAGCCTCGCTGCCAGCTCCTTTGGATTGGGAAAGTCATCGACATGAAGGAAAGCATCGCCTGGGATCAGATCCTCGTAGTTTCTTCTGGTTGTGCCCAATACTACGGGTACAGTTCCCAGTTCCAGAGGTCTGAATAACTTCTCTGTGATATAATCTCTGTGTTGAGAGTTTTCAAAGGAGAGATAGAATTTACAACTTGATACAATGCTAGAATAGCTTTGATCATCTATTCTATTACCAAAAGCTTGCCCATAAGTGTCTATTTTGATGTGTTCTTTCAGTTCTTTGTAGTATTGAGCTCTTTTGTGCCCATCGTGCCAGTTGCTCACAATCCAACAGACCAACTTGTCCTTGGTTGGCAGCTGGAAACTCTCCACCTCCGCTGTTTGTTGGACCAAATGCCCATAAGGCACTGGGATATGTGAATCTAGGCGATAGCAGGATGTCAGGTTGATCAAGTTGTCAAGTGCAGGTAATTTTGAGGTGTGTGTAGGTGACTCCATGTTAAACCACACCCAATTCTGAAACCAGGGACGTGGCTCAACTGGCAAGTTAGCTAGATCTCCATGAATGTCCCTGTGGTGGAAGAGAACTCCGTGAGCTTCGTGGTAAAGAGACCTGTCATCAGTCAAGCGGCATCCTTTATATTCGAAAATATCGCAGGAGAGATCAAATCTGGCACCAAATGGCCACATCCAAATCAACATGAGAGTGTCGGGCTCAGTGTTCATCTCATTGTCCTGGATCTTCTGGGGACCATCTGTAGGTGTTTCCTCTGGCTGCTCCGAGGAATTGTTTTGGTTTGAGCTCTTGGTCTGTGCTTCCACAGGAGACACACAAGAATGATTTCCTTTCCTCAGGCTAAAACTGAGATCAGGTAACTCGATATCCGGCTTATAGTATGTAACAAAAATGACCAGAAAACACACCAGCAGTATGCCCCCGAAGGCTATTTGGCGTGGACGAGTCATCTGGCTGCTTGAGGTGGACATGATTCATCTCTGGAGAGAAAACAAAACATTGTGTTTTAATTCAATTCTAAATTCTAGTTACTCTAGTCATTCTAAATACAGGTTGAAACTTTATGAGTGTCAGTTTTTGTTGAGCCACACAGTGGGCGGGACAACGTGAAAACCCTCAATGGAACTTGATACAGAATCTTATATGAACACAGGGCTGTGTGGCAAAACACTTTCAGGGCAATCACCAAATCACAGATTACCAATGAACTAGATTCCTGTGGTGTAGTAAATCACATCGACTTCATCTTTATTGTACTGTGACTCACGGGCAATCACCAAATCACACACACACACACACACGTTCTAACCTCTGATCTGATCCAGGGTTTTTTAAGTGATAGTGATGTTAATATACGTACAGTATAATAATGTAATAGTACAACTTCACCGTCACCAGTGGTACGCTGTTCGGGTAGAAGAAGAAGGGAGGCAGGAATTAGTGTAGTTGTGACAGAGGTAGAGTAGAGGTGAAAAACTGAGGAGGCAGGAAAGGCTTGTATGATGGGTTAAAGCAATCCAAAGCAGAACTCCACATGAAGCCACAAGCCTGGTACCACCTCAGTTCCCATTCACACAGAAGCAAAATTGCTCACGAGCAGGGGAATAAACAACTAGACCTGGTGCTGAGTCCTGGTTGTTGCAGATCCCAAATTTATTTATTCAAGTTTACTGTACACCAAACACTGATGAACTATGATAGCATAAACTAATAACAATGTCAAACAACTATGTCAAGAAAAGGTTCTGAAGCATAAGCAGGGCTAAAATGCTTTCATATGAAATGAAAAGTTGGTTTCAAATGTAAACTTAAACTGTAAATTTAAAGACATGGAAAACTCTAAAACAACAAAATGAGAGTCCATTAAATTAAAGCAAGAAAAATGATGTCACAGACTCACCTTGATGCAGAGAAGCACAGGTCGATCCTACGGTTTCTCTCTCTAGTTGCAGGCCTAATGGAAGTTTTTTGTGCGCTCGATTAACGAGTTTCATACGACCGGGAAATATATGTAAACCACATTTGCAAAGAGGAGGAGCGCAGGTGGAGTGAAAACTGTGCCACTCCCATAGAGCTCATAGTTTCCTTGTTTCTGTAGCTCAGGCTGACACACGGAGACAGGCAACCATTCACAAATATTGGCAATTTATATTAATCAATGAACCTGACTGTATTTGGACTGTGAGAGAATAAACAGAGTAGCCAGAACAAACCCACACAGACACGGGGAGAACATGCAAGCTCCACTTCTTATTGTGAGGCAGCTGTGCTAAGTGCTGGACCATCAGCACAGTGGCCCATTGCCATAACTAACATTAACCGATACAACCAGATTTTTGTAGCACTGCAGCACCTGATGTCCTCAGAATCCACAGGCAGCCACTTAGTGGACATCTGCAGCTTCACAGTCCCTTTTTTAAATATTAATTCCGTTTTTATTAAATGAATAAACACTAATATTACAAGAATATTCATCTTTTACTTTCTGAAAGTATATAAGTATATAAAAACTGTGTTTTATTTTCTTCGTCGACAGAACACACTCCAGCGCAGCTGTGTCCCCCAGGTTCATCCGGCCCTAACACACAGGAAACAAATGTGTAGCATTATTGCAGAGAAGTTGTACCTTCAGTGAATGAGAACAAACCCATTATTTGAACTCGGCTGTGAACAGGTTTAATTCATGGGGTCATGGGGGTCAATGGGGATTGCCGAGTTCTTGGAGCCACTCTCAAGTGGTCACCCAGTGAACTGCAGCTTATAGCACTTCCATTTTGGCCTCACCGCTCAGTTGTGGCACTAGAATACAAACACACAACAATAAATAAATACATAAATAAATAAATAAATAAATAAATAAATAAATAAATAAATAAATAAATAAATGAATGAATGAATGAATGAATGAATGAATGAATAAATGAATAAATGAAGAAAGAAATAAGCCTCCTGATTCAGACTCGTTATAACTTGTTAGCGCAGCGTCAACCCTCAGCTTTTATTTTGAAAACCCCTGAGCGGAAATGTCCGCCACTCCGTGCTAGGTCTCCAGTCCTCGGCTGACGCGGTGGCTCTGGGCTGCGGAGTCCAGTCCGGGTACCATGTTCCCGTGTGCGGTGCGGCTGCTCGGCCTCGTGCCCGTGCTGGCGGTGCTGTGCCGGGCGGAGGTCGCTCCTCCCACCCTGAACATCAGCCTGGATGAGGACCCGGAGGTGCGCTGGAAACCCCTGCTCGCTGTGTTCGACATCGAGTTCCTGAAGAGGGCTGGGGCTGAGGTGATCGAGTGAGTTCTGCAGCGCCTGACTCAACCAACAAGTTTGTTGGTATGCGGTAGACATGACAGCAGTACTTTATGTAGCAGAGAACGACAGCAAAAAAAAACTGTTTAAGTAAAAAATACCTCATATATAAATGAAGTAGTGCAGGTCTTGATGGGTATAAGAACAAGAACTGGTTGTAAACATTGTAAAACAGTGCAAAAATGGTTGACTGTTATTATTTTTAACTGTTTTTACAATACCAGTTAAAAAGAATAACAGTCAACCATCAGCTGACAGTGTAGAACAACAGGGAAGTTACTTCTGAGTAGGGAAATGAAAATTAAACGTTGGCAATAAGTAAACAGAAACCTTATTTGAAGTGTAACTAAGAGTGAAGTTTCATTTCCTGTAAGATGTGCATTTACTTCAGTTATTGAATTTGATTTAAAACTATATTCCTCAAATGTTTTTGGTGTTTTAAACAGGAGAATGTGTATGGAACTTCCCTCTGATATTATTATTATATATGATAGTGTATTATCATACTATATATTTTGTTTATATAGGGCTTTTAAAACTACCCAAAGACATTTAACAGAGGAAGCAGATACAAGATAATAACTAAATACACAGTATTAATACAGCTTCAAAAGAGTGCTGACATGAGGTGGGTTTGAAATGACAACATATTATTCAGAACATACAAGAATCTAATCACGTGTCAACTTCTAATGCTGTTTTACTGTGCTTATACACTAATATTGTTTTTGTTTATCTGTTTTCATTCGTGTTTATCTATATTCTTTAAGCTCTACCGTTCCAAAGTGGGTGCATCATGCGGTGGCCCCTGTGGTGTCGGCCTTGGAGAAGTACATCCCTCAGCCTTACGCAGGGGAGATCCGCGGCATGGCCTCACACTTCGGGGGAAGTCTCTCAGACGTCATCATTCTCAACTTTGCCTATGAAATATCTGCGTACGTATGACGTCGACACAGATTACAGACACCACACAGAATTGTCTGAGCGATCACTCACGGAGACACAACGCACGTGTCTCCCCTAGATTCTGCACCAGTGTCGTCGCTCAGGACAAAAGTGGGAACGTGTACCATGGCCGGAATCTCGACTATCCACATTCCATTCTAAAGAATCTCACCATCAATGTAGTTTTCCTGAAGAATGGAGAGGTATAGTATATATTCCAAACGTTTAAAGGTCCGGTGTGGAAGAAATATGGCCGAAAATAAATAGAAAATAGTCCTAGCAATCTTTTATATATATATACACACATACACACACAATAGATAATTCTACACACTGAACCTTTAACAACTTGCACCTTCTCAGGGTAAAATAGCTTGAGACGATCCGTCTCTAAACTTTAGCAGGCGGAGCCTCTTGATGTCCAGGATATGATCAATAAACATTTTCCTCAGGTGATGTACCGTGGAACTTCTTTTGCCGGTTATGTCGGACTGTGGACGGGACAGAGTCCAAAAAAGTTTACTGTCTCCGGCGATCAGCGAGGTGAGACCACACCTCCTCTCAGCAGTTGGTCCAATAGCCCTCCTCGCCTTTTTGTCTGCATTGTTGTCTTTGTGATGTTCAGGCTCTGAACGCTGGTGGAACTGGTGGAAGAACTTTGTGTCTGCCTTCCTGTTGCGGCGCTCCCCGGTCAGCTGGTTGATTAGGGAGGTGAGCGTGTTATTAGTTAGAACCGTGGTAAGGAAGGTTTTCTTGGTTTTCTGGGTTAGTCAGGTTAATTGATTGTGTTTGGGACCTGTGCAGACACTGGAGGCAGCAGAGGACTTCCAGGATGCAGTGATGCGTCTTTCCAAAATCCCCATCATCACTGGGGTGTACTACATTGTGGGCGGGGTGCGAGCTGGGGAAGGGGTCGTCATCACCAGAGATCGGGCAGGCCCCGTTGATATCTGGCCCCTGGATCCCCTAAACGGGAGGTAGGCAAACACATGATCTGGGTGGAGTCCCGCCCATTATAGTGTCATCACATCTGTTTGTGCCAGAAACAACAGCAATACTACACCTAGGTTTAATTGTCAAGTCAATACTTGACTTAAAACCAGTTAGTAAAGCAATTTAGTTTTACTTAATGACAAATAATGAAAATAAAAGCTTCACTGTGGATAAACCAGGTAGGATGATAACAGGTTATAGCTGACCTACCCCCGAGCCTGACTTGTGGTTCGGTTCTCATCTTTTGTAAAATGAAGGTCTTGCAGATGCAGATTGTTTATTTACAAACCAGAGGGGAACATATCTTTGTTGTGTGATTCCACGAGTGAAGTGACATTGCACGGTGACTTCCTGTTTCAGATGGTTCCATGTGGAGACGAACTTTGACCACTGGCTTCCTCCCCCAGCCAGGGACCGTCGGAGGTGAGTCACGTCACATGCCGAACACACTCTGTGCTGCTCCTGTTATAAGACTGCTGCTCATGTGTGTTCATCTCTCAGAGAAGTCGCAAACAAAGCACTGAACGCCACTGGCCAGGAACACATAAACCTGGACACACTTTATCAGGCAAGTGTGGACCAAACCTCCTGTGACACGTTATTTTTTTTTATTCAAAGAGAAAAAACAGACAATGTGGATTTGTGTCGCCCATCAGGTTTTGTCGCTGTTCCCAGTGTGTAATGGGTAAGTGCTGTTCTTTTAAGAAGGAAGTTATCTGTTGTTCTCATTTGTTTTTCTTCACAGAATCACATGAGCTCTGTGTACACAAGTGTCAGACCCCCCCCCCCCCTCCCAATCATCTGATAGTCAATAGTCTTTTTTTATTGACGCCACAGTTCAGCACATTGCAGGTTGCTTAAAGAAACACAATGGGTTTTCACTCAGGGTTCTTAATATATTATTCCATTCACACTGAGTAGTTATTGCACAAAACCTTGACGCAGCGTGTGTTCATTAAGTTCACGCATCTGTCTCCCAGAATTACCATCTACACAACAACCATGAGCGCAGCACACCCTGAGGAGTACAGATCCCTCATCAGGCCACAGGTACTGACGACACATCTCTTTGTGTCAGTGCTGAATGATGTAGCCAAGAATTCTATCAAAATTAATGTATAATATTGATAATTAATTTTTTATGTCTAATCTTTTTCCAGAGCTGTCATGAGATCGTCTGAACTGACTGCAATCAACAACATTTTTTACATTTTAATGTGCAGATTTATGACCATGCAGAGATTGCTTTATGTGATTTATCCACTAAGCCAAATCAAGGTTAAATACTGACATGAATGTGATTGGATAGTGAGCAGAGGAGTATGGAAAGTGCAGATCAGGACAGAATGAACTAAACAAGTCTTCTGACAAGCTTATTTGTCTTGTACTTTAAAAACACAATATGAACTACAAACAATACTTTGTAACACTTTTAACAAACAAAATGTACAAATACAAAGCACTGGCCTTCACAAACAGGAGACATAACAATCAGAAGGAGACTGATTTTTGCACTACTGAAGATCTTACAGAGCCTGTTTTTCCGGAACGACACATGCCTCAGAGTTTGATCTCGCTGAACTCAAGGTAAACAAAGTCCAGTCACATGGCAAAGCAAATACTGGCACCGGGTTCCTTGCATGACAACATAAGCCTGTGGCACAGAATGTGGTTTGAAGTAAAGCTCAGTTTTGACCACCATTATTCTAACAGCTTTTTAAACTGTTAAACTGCCCAAAACCATCATTCCTCTTTTAGCGTCTTTACACTGGCTTCTTGTATCTTCTAACTTTTTGAATTGATTTTATGATTTTACTGATTACTTTTAAAGCCCTTCATGGCCTTGCTCCCGTCACTGGCCGTATAGAATCACAATCATGAGATGCTTAGTCTTCAAAGTTCCAGAGGCCCAGCTAAGAACTCAGAGGACACACCATTCCGAGCCCCAAGGCTTTGGAACAACCAGCAGTGGAAATCAGTTCTGCTGAACCAGGGAACTCTTCTCTTCTTAAAACACTTTTATCTGAGACCCTTACCTGATTTTACTTGAGTCTTACGTTTCTTTATAACTGTCTTTCAATTCTTTAGACTAAGCAATTGACACGGCACTGGTGTTTACACCATCTAAACCTGATTGTATTGATTTTGTAATGCATTTGTAACATGTGTTTTTGAAAGTGTTCTATAAATAAAGATTAATATTATGTAAATTTACCATCTTTCCAAACTGAGTTAATTCCTGTTAGGTGTGTTCTGTGTTTGCACCTGATATTTTTATTTTCACATATTTGTTGTAAGATAAATCCTTTAATCATCTACAGTAATACAAGAATCATAAAAAAGACATAACACATGAATATAATATTAATATACATTCAAGTTCCACACATTATTGCATATATTTTATAATCTTAGCGCAAGGTGGTTTCCCTCTGTAGGAATTCAGTGAGCCTTTATCCGTCATTCTCACTGTGAACAGTAGGGGGCAGCAACGCGCCGGTGCAGTGTCTCGTGTGCCAGACTTGAGAGAAGAAGAGAGCCGCCGCTGCAGCAGCAGCAGCAGATCACATGACACTTCCTGTGTGGACACTTGACAACACATCTGACCCACATCCTCAGCCCGCAGCCTCTGCTGTGTCATCCAACATGCTGGCGCTCATCAACAGGCTCCTGGACTGGTTCAGGTCGCTCTTCTGGAAGGAGGAGATGGAGCTCACGCTGGTGGGACTGCAGTACTCCGGGAAGACCACGTTCGTCAATGTAATTGCGGTAAGTCGCTGACGATCAGGCAGAGTCGGGCCAGGCTCGTACCTGGCGCCCGGTAACGGTGTCTGGACGTGTCTCGTGTTGCTGGGAGTGAGTCTGGACGGGCAGGGTCGTGGCTAATGCCTGGGCGGCTGCGGGGCTCCATTAATATCTCGTCATGCTGTGTTAGCAGCACTGCTAGCCCAGCTGTTGTTGGGCTAAAGCTAAGATGACGAAGTTGCTGGCGTGACTGTGCGCGTGCACATGGAGGCGGTCACGTGAACGCGTTGTTGTAAACATCATCAAAAATATTGGCATCAATATTGACAACTATATTTAATAAACAACCTATTGTGTTTGTGTCACCTAGCTCCGTGTATAACATATCTATATCTATCTATATGTTTAGACTATAGCAGAGTTAAAGTGCTTATCTGTGTATATATATATATAACTAGCTATTTCACTGTATACCATATATTAGAGTTTACCTTTAACTTTTCTATCTGTTTCTAGTAAGGGCTGTATCCATTTCTAGTTTAGTGTGTATATATATATATATGACTCTTATTTAAATTCAAACTTATAAAGTAAGATACATTTACCATTTTTTATGTCAAGGCTATATAGCAGAGTTTAGTTTTGCCTATGTATATGTGTATATCTAAGTCTATATCTTATTAGATTTCAAACCTTTAACGTATAGTATAGTGTGTGTGTTATTGTTTGCCAATCCAAGGCGGCAGAGTTTAGCTTTGCACCTACATCTGTATCTATATCTGTTATTTCATGTAGCTGAGTTGGCTCTTGTTTATGCTTGCTCGGTTGCTAGGTCATTATTCATGGTGCTGTCTGTCTTGGTTGATGTTAAATGTTTCAGTGTTGCAATCCTGGCTCAAGTTGTTTGCTCTCGTTTCATGATCAGTCTTGGCTGGATGAGGGTCAAACTAGTCACTGCTGTTGATGTCATGATGCTTCACTCTGTGCCTTAAGGTGCAGCATAAGACACAGAGGATGAATTCCCTGGATTCATCATAATACTCAGTATTTTCATGGCCTGATCATATCAGGTGATCTGAAGTTTGGTTTAAATAAAGCTGCTTTCTCCTTCATGCGCGTGCACACACACACACACACACACACACACACACACACACACACACACACACACACACACACACAGGAGTAGACCACATCTAAGCCACAGAACTAAGGCTTTGAAGAGTTATATATGTTTTCATATTTTGTTTTTCAAATCGTTGACCTCACTAGTGAGACTGGACTGTGTTAAAATCCACAGATGACCCATCTTAACGATAATAACCTGTTTTCTGTTGCACTCCTGAATGATTTGTCAGAGCTATTGCTGGTTGCTGATTGGAAGTTGATGCATCTCAGCATCATCTCAGCAGCATGATTCATAGAGTGAAATGGCAAGTGTTTAAAATGCACTTTCAGGCAGGGAACCTGTTTGGATTTGGAACCATTGTTCATTTTGACTCACTGATGAACTGATTAGAATTTAGTGATTGAAGGTCAAAGTTCAGGGTCACTGGTCAAGTCTGCCTGTGGGAATTTCTGACCTCATATAAAAAATGACCTCATATAATGTATTTTATAAACTGAGGCACACAACAGCTATATTTCGGGGTTCTAACTGTGTCACCTCTTTACATTTGTCCCGTGCAGTCAGGCCAGTTCAGCGAAGACATGATCCCCACAGTTGGTTTCAACATGCGGAAGGTCACCAAAGGCAACGTGACGATAAAGGTAGGCTCGTGAGTGTACTGCTGGAAACTTTCCCTGCTCAGCAGAAATCTATTTCTAACTGGACTGGCGCCTGCAGAGAGCTGTACACTCTGTGCTCCCTCAGCGGTAATTGTGCAATGATTGGTTTGTAAAAGGAGCAAAATCTTGCACTGGGTTTTTATGTGCCTATGACTGCATATTGATTTTGTGCCTCTGTTTTTTTTTTCTCTTCAGATATGGGACATAGGTGGACAGCCCCGCTTCAGAAGCATGTGGGAGCGCTACTGCAGAGGAGTCAATGCAATTGTGTAAGTTCCACATGTGGCCTGTAGCTCACGGCCTTGGGGGTGGGACCAGAACAGGAAAAAAAAGGTCATTCATCCTGTTAATCTGTGGCTTGTTTCCAGCAGTGTTGATGCATAGCTATGGGTATTATGTCGCTGTTCATACTGGCGCAAAGTGTCTCATTTGGATTCCTGTTGGAAATACTGTCACGTTTTATCTTTGCAGTTACATGGTGGATGCAGCAGATCGAGAGAAGATAGAAGCTTCCAGAAATGAACTGCACAACCTTTTAGAAAAACCACAGCTACAGGGAATTCCTGTAAGAGACTGCTTGTTGCTGTTGGACCAAAATGATGTTTCAGGCTCACTGTCGTTCATCACATTGATTTCTGTTGATCGACTGAGTCATACTCTGTGATCATTGACTTAACGTAATGACTCAGGCCGGATGATGTTACAGTGACTCAGGCCTGATGACATTGCACTCCATGGTCATTTGAAGCCAATGTGGGATTTAAAAAACAAAAAACAAAAAAATGTTTTCAGTATATAAGCAGGCATGGTGGTTTCTTTCTCCTAACTAAATTCTGGTACAATGGAACATTTTCTAGTCTTCATGTTTTACTCAAAGACTCAACTGACATAGAGGTGCAAACTGAAGTGAAGCCACAGTATCCGCACTGATCACCACATACTGATACTGACCGATTCTGGGGAAAACTGTAAAAGTCACCTTAAAAGTGCAGAGTTTGTTAACCAACTATAGCGATGACTGCGGTCGGTTGTCTGTGCTGGATGTTGAACTCTTTCTCTCTTTTTCTTATTTGCCAGGTTCTCGTTCTGGGAAACAAACGAGACCTCCCCAATGCACTTGATGAGAAGCAGCTCATTGAAAGAATGTGAGGCCTCTGCGCTCTTATTGATAATGCAGTATTTGTGTCACTGTTTGAAGTCAATATCAAAGTGCAGCACATTAATGTCTATGGTTTTGGAATGTTCATGTAATGCCCCCAGCATTCACGACTGGAAGGATTTTATGCTCTTAAAAAGAAGTGTCTTATCTCTAGATATCTCTTTTTAAAATATGTGTCCCCACTTTGCAGGAACCTATCTGCCATTCAAGACCGAGAGATCTGCTGCTACTCTGTCTCCTGCAAAGAGAAGGACAACATAGGTAAACATCTGAGTGACAGTTCATAAAGCAAGACTGCAAGTTTGAGTTTTCTTGAGTAAGTCAGGCTTGTTTAGGAAACATCAGGTTTAAATGAGTTTCCTCACGTTGACACAGCAATGCATCGTCCTTGGTAAGCTTGGTCCCAGGAGAGAGATTTTGTTTTAGCATCACCTCAGGCTTATCAAGTGTTTCACCCGGGCACTAATATCAGAGGCAGTGTCACCTTAAAATGCAGGGAAACATATTCTGATCCTTTGCTTTATGGACCTAAAACATTAACAAGGGAAAGGTCTCACTAGTCCCACAGTATTTCAACCTGTAATGACGAGGTTTGAGTCCTGCAGTGGGACCTGGTTTGACTCTTGATATGTCCCTTTGCTGCCGTTCTCTCTCTGTGTCTCTGTTTCTCCTTCACTGTCCACTTTGCTCTAAATAACAACAAAGGTGAAAAACCAATAGTATGTTCTACTGGTCTCTAAATGTTTGAAATGTCTCTCCTGCCTGTAGACATCACACTGCAGTGGCTCATCCAGCACTCAAAGTCCAGGAGAAGCTGAGAGCAACGCTGTCCCCAGCTCTGGCCTCAGCCCTCTAATAGTCACGGGTCCTCGACAGTCATCCCCTCCACTGTCTCCGTGAAGTAATCCAGCTCTCTCTCTCTCTCTCTCTCTCTCTCTCTCTCTCGGCTCACACCTGCACCTCCCATTGCACTACCATAGATGTGCCACGCCCTGTACAGCACTACCAACCCCCCCAACTCTCTGGAGTCCTGCAAAGTTGTCTCAGTACTGTGCTAGAAGGTGGACTGTCCACACCCATCATGCCTTATGACCTGTCATTACTGACACGCTCTGTGTCTGTGATCATCAGAGTTTCCTTTCTGTTTTTTTTTTTCCAATGGCTTCTGTTTCAGTCGACAGAGGAAACGAATGATGTTGCACTTTCCCCCAGCTCAAGTGGAGCTCCTCCGGTCCCCCGATCCAGCATCTGTTCTGTTGCCTGTCAGCATGTGGTGTTTACATCGAGACATTGTGCGATTGTAGTTTTTAAACAGTTAATTGCCACAACGACGATGGTTGCTCGCGGCGATGCCTTCCTGATAAACCCTCTGCATTGTAGCCGACACGGCACATGGAAGTCTCCATTTCATGAAGTGACTTAAATTAAAGTTTACACACAACATAACGATCAATGGAAGGTGAGAGTGAGTGGTTGTTGTGTCTGAGGCAAGAATTCGTGGAACAGATCAGCAGATTTTAAGTGCCTTTGACTGAGTGAGTCCCAATCAGACAGTTATTGCCCAACACAACTTCTTACTCATTAAAAAACTCTGGGTACAGACAGGATAAATCCCTTGATTACACTTAACACCCCCTCCAGACAATCTCATTTGATGTTTTCTAATCATATAAACACATAATGATGTCTGAGAACAGACCCGACTGTGGGATGAGGTCGTGAGGACGTGAGGTGAAATATGAAGCGTTACTTTGTGTGTGGTTGATGGGTAAATGTGAAATGCTGTTTCCCTCGTAGCCTGTGACTCTTATGTAGCTCCACGTGTGGGCTGTGTCCTGCTTGCACTTCTCAGGTTGTTTTCAAATATTCTGCCGTCTGTACGGTTGTGTGTCTGTGTCATAACGCCTCCTTTGTTCGGGTTGGATAACAGAAAGCCAGTGTTTGTTGACATGGCGACGACAGGACGGTCCTTCAGTTCAGCCCGCTGGATGCTTGATATCCGCCTCGCCTCGCCACGCCCTCGTCTGGAGCCTGATGTCTTTTTTTTTTTTTGGCCCTGCAGTCCCAGGACGACACTTTGCTCCTCTACAAGCGACATAATGATTGACTCTTCATTTCCTTTCAGCGACAAGACAATGATTTCTCCCAGCTTTGACCGCTGTATATTTATCTGCCCCTCGCTGGGCCAGTGCATCCTGATTGGATCATTTTTATGTGTGTGTGTGTGTGCGCGTCACCAGATGGGGTTGAGGTATCCCTTCTACTTCGGTACTATACGTAGGCCCACATTGTTCCACAGATCCATCGCACACTCTGTTATCTCACATGTCGTGCTGTATCTGTCTGTGAGCGTAGTAATCCTAGATGTCGATTGTTGGGACCACAGCAGCAGTGAGGGGCTGAATACAATGGGCGACTGTGTGGGTAATTTGGGGAAAGCTTTGTTACTTGTGTAGTAATAATAATAATGATAATATAGCCTATTTGCAATTTGTATGTGCATGTGCTGAACCTGTCCACATTCAATTGCAGACTTTGTAAATAAGAAGTTCGCATTTTTATTCCAACAAACGCGCATATAGATGTTATGCATTCTCTCCCTGTGATTGCTAATAAATTTGTTTTTATTTTTAAGGATGTCGAGCGCTGCCTCAACTTTTCTTGGTAAGTGTTAAGTTTGACTTGTCACCACTAGGTGGAGGCAGAGGGCTTTGGGAGAATGACAGCAAGAGGCAGCTCTGAAATATTTCCAGCCCGCAAGTTTCACCCGAGGGTTTCTGCTGTGGAACTGTGAACACGCTTTCCCACTTGTATTGTCACATACTTGTCATTAATGGTTGTTGTGATGAGAGGAGGGTAGACGTGTATGTGTTTGTTTCAGGTATTACTCATGTGGCACAGTCACATTATGGGGACAAAGGTCCAGGCGCGGTAATATACATCATTACATTTAAAGACATAGTTGTAGAAGAAGAGATGTAGGATTGGTGAAATGAGCACAATCAAATCTTCTCTGAACACCTTCATTCACAGCAGATCCCATTCCGGCAGCCTGCCTGCACCCACAGTGCACTTGTTTTTTTGTCACGTCCACATGGCTCAGACCTAACCACCACTGCGGATAGATAGGGTTCTGAATTTACAGACTTGCAGAGCTTGCTATACCTGTGTAGAAGTGTAACCGTGCTAATGATAAAACAAGCGCAGGGGCCGCGTTGCAAGCTCGGAGGGCTGTAAAGCAAAGTGTGTACTCACAGCTGGAGCTGCACACAGAGGGCCTGTGCAGTTAAAGCAGGAACACCTTAATTAATCTAATATCTTAAACACAGCAGTTAATGAGCAGCTGCTGGCATTCATTGTGTTCCAGAGCACTGGTTACAACATGTGGACAGATCGAGGTGTTAGCTGATGTATTCCATGGGTCAGCACAGACTGCGTGTGTGAGAGGGAGAGAGAGACCACGCACTGATTAATTTTTGGTCTGGAGGTGACCCACAGGTGCAACATACTATTATTGTTGTTACACTCCTTTAACAATGCATTCATTACATAATGAATCGTATTTATTCAGCAGCATGAATTGTTTTGAGTACATCGCATGAGCTCTCCCTGATGTGAGAGCTCATGCTGCCAGCACCCATCCAGCTTCCTGTCCACAAAATGCCTGTGACAGCTTGAAGCTGCTGTCTCTCCTGTGTCAGCAGCCCTGCACATTTCAAGCTCTCTAACAAGTGAACACATCATAACTTGGCTTATGTAACTTTATAATCTTCTTCTTTCTTTATACAAAAAATAACAAAGTAAAAGTTGTAGCCACTGCACTATCCCCATCAAGGCTGAATGGATGCTACAGGCAGATATTAGGCAATAATTAGCTCAGTGTTGAGGCTTCTAAGCCATTAACTTTAAAGTTATGCAGCATTTGCAGTGCACCCACGAAGCATCTCAGTAAATCTGCGCGCTGCGAACACGTGGCTGTAAAGGTGAAGGTCATTTCACGTCTGATTTACAGCAGCTGCATCAGTGTTGGAAGCGGCAGGATATAAATCTGCAGTTCATCAGAATTACAAAGAGGGAGACATGATAGAATATCAAATAAAGCATGAGAGGAGTAACTCTCTCTACAGTGCAGTGCGGCTGTTCACTATCAGCAGCAACATAATTAAAGTCAATCCCCTTTTTTATGATTGGACATCGGAATGCAATTACACAATTACACAGCAAGCAAGTTGAACAAGAAACTTTGAGTATTAGAGCACAAAAAAATTAAGAAATACAGAATTACATCTTGTTAGGGAGATTTTTCCAACGAGTCGGAGTCATTTGAACCTGTAGAATGAGAAGCACGGCCTTCACTCAGGACTTGCAATGCTCCCTCACAACAAGAAGGTCCTGTGTTCGATTCCCAGGCAGGGCCAGCAATGTGGGGTTTGCATGTTCTCCCCATGGCTGCGTGGGTTTCCTCAATCCCATAGGTGTGAATGGTTGTCTGTCTCTGTGTGTTAGTGCTGAGATGACCTGGTGACTTGTCCAGGGTGAACCCGCCTCTCACCCAACGACAGCTGGGATTGGCTCCAGCCCCCTGTGGCTCAGTAATGGACAAGCGGTTAAAGATGAATGAATGGAAATCAATAGTCAAATAGAGTGGGAGCCAATGAACCGAATTCTGAGTCATGTGCGCTCTCTCTCTCTTTTTAACATTAAAATCATAGGTGCACAAGCAGCCAGTTGTTTTCTGCTGTTTCCCACCAAGTCCTCTTTGTTCGCATGACTGAGAAGGTGACTTCAGAGTCTGCCCACTGTCTTTAGCGACGCTAACTGTGGGGTAATTTGTCCTGGGATCTTAAAGCCTCAGTTTTATGAGACGTAAATAAGTTGTTCCAAAGTTGTTAAACTATGGGGTTGGTATTAGAGGTTTGGAGGCCCGGCAATGACAGGCATCTGCAAACACTTCATTCAGGCCCTTGTGTGGACCATAATTTTGTGCTAATCAGTGTGTGTGAGTGTGTAATGTCACATGATTCATAAGGAGCTGCCTGGCACACATCACCATCCGTGCCTGCTCTGCACCCTGTAAAAGACAGATGCTTACATGCACACGGTCTGGACCAACCCCTCTTAACAAGGCTCTGAAGACAAACTCACAGGTTCAGAGCGTTCACAGACGTCTCTGAGTGCAGATACAAGTGAGCTGGGCTGACTGTGATTTCCAGTTCACCACTGTCAGATCAGAGTTTAATCCAGAATAATAGCTGGTTAGTGTCATAAATCTGAGCATGTTATCTCACTGATA
The DNA here is from genome assembly GCA_016785235.1 of Pseudorhombus dupliciocellatus. Taxonomy (NCBI): domain Eukaryota; kingdom Metazoa; phylum Chordata; class Actinopteri; order Pleuronectiformes; family Paralichthyidae; genus Pseudorhombus; species Pseudorhombus dupliciocellatus. The sequence continues at coordinate 528,129 of JAFBJW010000232.1, forward strand.
TTCAGCAAAGCACAAGAGCATCCATGATTTATCACTGGATAATGCCAATGATGAACAGAACTCATCCTGTTTAACCAGTGATTGTGAGCTTTATTCAACCAAAATTTATTCATCCACTGAAATGTTCCTGCATTTACTGTAGGTTCAGTGGTTGCAGGCCACAACAGAAAACAAATGTCTGATTGGCAACAAGGGAAACGTATTTTTTAGTTGACGTAAACCACGACTTTCTCTTCTTTTTTGTGATTGTGGGAGCACAGAGAAGATGCTGAGACCTCCAAACGCAATAATTCCATTTCCACTCAGTGAGTGTAATCTCTCAGGTCCATTCTGTTATCCTGCGTCCTCTCTCAGATAGCCAGCTCCCCTGAGAACGCTTTCATACTCTCACCTCGCTGCCTCGCCTCCGAAACTCTCCCCTCCTCAGATTCCATTAAAAACCAGAACTTCAGCTCCTGGGGCTCTGATCAAAAAAAGGGCAGCTAATGCATTTTTCCTGCGTTTTGAAACATTTTTTTTCCCTCCAATGTACCTCATATTTACATATAGATTGAGTATTTATCAGTCTGCATTTTACGGCAGATTCACTGTAGTCCACTTTATTAAACCATGTTGGATTTATGTATATTTAATGAAAAGTTGATGTAGGGAGTGTAATTCTTTGAACAAGGGAGTGTACTTGGTATGTGGTGTCGAATAGTAATGCAGCAGCTGTGAACAACTGAATTTGGGAGTTTTGAAATGTCTTGGCTCTGGATCCGGTCAGTTGTGTGTCTATACTGCCCGGCTATTTTACATCACTCTGCCCACTGAATGCACCAGAAACACAAATCAACACTTCATCAACTCCAGGGAGGACGGCCACCTAACATCATCATGGTCATCTGTCTATATGAACCCCCCCCCCCCACCGTGGTATTCATGAAAACAGCCAGTTCATGGGTCGTACTGACATTTTCTGTAATCACAGAGGCCGAGACTATTTTAGTTGGATAAGACTATATAAGGTGATTTTAGCAGCATAGAGATTTTTCCACAGAAATGTATTTGTAAATGTTTTTATTATAGATGACCTTGTCTTCCCCCCTGATCTTTATACCTTTGCATTTCCTGTACTACACTGACTGGAACGGTGTGTTCAAATTTCTATTTACATTTTTAAAAATTTTCGAACGTTTTGTTGTTTTTTTTGTCATTTTATTTTGTTTTTCTTGTTCTGTTGGTCCGCCAACTGGGGGACTAGTGTTTCCCTGTGCTGCAGCTCTCATGGGTTGAATGCTTAATGGATACTTTGTCCTCTTGTGGATGATTGTGTTAATTTGTTCGGGGAAGAGTATGGAGTTTAATCACGATTATTACGTTGATTATTATCACCACTGTTGTGTGCTTCCCACAAGTTCCATTTAAAGGCGGCCAAATGAACAGTGTTACTAGGATTAGAAATATGATTACTGTTTATTTGTTTCATTGCTGTAGTTTAATTACTTGATTCATGTTATTAAGTGTTGGCTCACCGCCCAACACAGCCCACATCTGTCTGTTGAATATAAATCCAGAGCCGGGAGGCAGTTAGTTTACCAGCACCTCTAAAACCCAAGCGGTCACTCCACCTGGCCAATTTATTAACGTCCCTATAAAAACTTAACTGTTTTTACACTTTTTGCACAGATTAAATAACAATCATGCTAATCACTTAGCTCTGGAGGAAGTACGTTTTGTTACCTCCGGACAGAGCCAGCCTGGCCAGCCTTTCCACCAGAGTCTCTATGCTGGGAGTAAATTGATTATTAAAGCAGTTCTGTCACCTGACTCTGTGTAATTAGACTGGATTATTCATTAACATACATCCTGGACCCTGGGAGGTCTTTAAACTACACAAGCCAGTTGTAAAGAAAGAGAGAAGAAAACACAACATGTGACTAAAATGTGTCCTTTCTGATAAATGTTGTCCAAAGCCCCACAAAGGGTGTCCTCACTGTGCGCTCACCGCGTCGCTGGCTGGAGGCTGGAGGAATCTGCTACTCTTTGTTTGCATGCAGCATCAGGTATGAGTGTGTTAAGAGGACTTCACAGGGGCCGTGTGAGTCCCTTTATCTTCCAGTCACCGTGGCGTCAGAATGTCAATGGCTGAAAACCCGGCGGCTTGTGAATAGGGAGGCTGACAGGACAAATGGTGCACTGCAGGATGGAATGTTGGGGGAGATGAATCAACAATAGGGACAAAGTAATGCAGTGCAAACAGCGGAGCACCCTAAAGACTCGGGCCGTTTCCATTGTGCAAGGTTTCGTGTTGTGTTTCATGGCCAGACCTACAGGTGCAGTTTTCGTTTTACACACAGATACTGTAATATTTTATTGTTATGTTTTTTTTTTTCCTCTGAGTTGAGGAAGAGTAGAGCATCAGTCTCAACTCCTTCACTCCTTGAAGGCCTTGATGAGATTTTGGATTGAGTTCAATGAGAGGGACAGATGTTCCCTGAGGCCGGATGAACTTGAAACCCGATGACATCTGGATCCAGAGCAGGTAACCCGCCTTTGATGTCGGCACAACCTGTCGTCTGCAGGTAGCTGGCCTTGGCAGACGATACCAGACCAGTCAGATCTTTGGCCAAACCCCTGCCAGGGCACGCTGCTCCTGCAACGTTCCCAGGGTCTGAGCAGACACAGGACAATCATATATATGTATGCGTGCATCCATGACTCACGTCATGTTGCACATGCAGCAGTGATGGAGTTAACATGGCTCCAGATGAAAAGTGATTTGTGAGGAGGCCCCCAGAATGTGACGCCGTTTTGGGCAGTTGGCTGTGACGGCTGCTCTTCTCCCGACGTAATCCTTGTCGCTACGTTTGTTGGACTGTTTTTCCCAGTAATTTTTTTTATTACATGGGGGGAAATATCCACACACTGTCTCTTGAGCAACATGATTTACACTTGCTCATACTGTACAAGCAACAGTTTCCCCCTGTGGGTTTGGGCTCCGTTATAAACTGCGAGAGGGACTGAGGTTTCGCTGATGAGAAACATCTGTAGCTAAAGCTAGCTCAGTCACCGCAATCTGAAAAATAGCACTTGGACAACTTTTGACCACCTGCCTGAGCATATACACACTTTAGATACAAGCGGCCTGCAGAGAGAACAACAGAAGAGTGTGCTGCGAGACAGTTAGGTCTTACTTATGCACACTCAGTGCTAAATTTCTCTGTGACGTCCTTTTTCCCCCTCCTACAACACATTCATGTTTTCCACAATGTATTCTCTATGCGTGAGTGTAATGGATTTGTCCGTTTTAATTTCACTCGCCTGCAGTGGTTTTCAAGTGGTAGTTTTGCTTTAGCGTGTTGTCGTTGAGACTTTTCCAAAGCAAACTTTCCAGTCATTAATTCCGTTGCCATGTTTTTGTGCGAGGGATCACCTAACCAACCACCTCTGTGTGTTGCGGTCTAATTAAAGAAGTGTTCGAACACGATCTGATGAGGGCAAGTGTTTGGATACACAGGGGAGGAGACGAGGCTGGGCAATCACGGCCCAAGAAAAGAATCGCATTCTTTGACGTAGTTAGCATGTCCTTCGCACATGCTCTGCTGCCAAGTTCAAAGCGTTTCTAAGAGCATGATTAGAGCTTTCTTACCGCGCTACATTTGAGCGCAGTCTTTGGGACGAGGGTCCCTCTGGAAAGAGGCATGATGAAGCAGGACTGGAATGCTATTGTTTTGGAGGAATGCTGTTTCTTTGCTGTTCATATTTGACACTGACGTGAGGACAAGATGTTTTTTTCTGGTGGAGCAAGACTCCGAGTCACGTCATCTCTAACAGGGAAGTCATTGGCGCTGTAGCTTCTAATTTAATCGATTATGGCACAGTTTGATATTTTATGACATACACTTGTTTGCACTCTCGCAAAAAGCAGATGCAACCAGAGTAGCTCTCAAGTGTGTAGCTTATTTCCTGGCCACAGCTTATCCTGATCATTTCAAAGTCAATAAAAAATACAACTGCCCCCTCCAAAGCTAACCAATTAACACATTTGTCCAATTTCTAGTTCCAAGCAGAAAAATTATGCAGAGAGATGTGTGGTCTGGCTGAGAAATAATTCTTTCTGTCGCCACTTCATAACTCTGACTCATAATGTGTCGTTCCTTAAAACTAACTTATTGAATATTACCTTTGGACAAAGTCACGCTGGTTGTCTCCTCTTTATGTTTGTGTCTCTTTTGTGTACTTACACTACTTACATTTTTTTTTTCATTGAAAACAATCAGAACCATCATCATCTCTTTTGGTGGGAACTTTTTGCTTGGTGGTCTGAATCATATCAGCTTCTTTGGTTCCGACTCCAGACCAAACAAGGCACTGTAGATGCTCTTCATTTGTTTACAATCCAACGCTGGAGCAGATTCAGCAGTGGCACCTCTAACTCCTCTAAGAGAGCAAATACTTTCCAATAATTTTTTATGATACAAAATCAGTCTAATGTATTTTTTCCCACGTTCTGATACAAACCAGATGCCAGTTGAATAGAAGGAAGCTCTCCATAACTCAGAATATATCAGAAACATTAACCAGTCACTATCTCCACTGAGGTCAATAATGACATCATTTATTGGAAAGCTTCTCTCTGGCTCAAAATCACAAATAACACATGGCCTGTATGACTTGAATATATTCAACACATGCAAGCTCTTGTAAAATATTAATAGAGTCTTCCCTCAAACCCTTCAAACCCTCTTTAACCATGACAAACCTCCTGCTCCACTCCACCATTCTAATTGTGGGTAAACAGCAGAGGGAGATTATTGTTTGTTCTTGTGAAATTGGTTGTATTTTCTTTGGAGCGATCCCAGACAAGTTCCTGGCCTGAGACTGCCTCGTGAAGCTGTGTGGGTACGGACAGAGCAAGTGGAGAGAAAGAGAGAGGTTGTCCGTACAGAGGAGGCAGTGAAGAGGCTTTTCCAGTGAAGATGTTTGCCCTGAATAATTACATTTACAGTACGTGTTCTTAGCCATTTCTCCTTTTGAAAGAGGTGTTGTCATGCATCCATTCCTGTGGCTTTTATGTGAAATCGCATCTCCTGCTCTGTCTAAATCGTGTAAGGCGTTGTACCCACAAACCCTTTTTAGAAAAGGCGATTGGTATTGTTTTCCATTTCCCCTTGACACTGGCTTTGTGTGCTTTTGCACAGTCCTGACGTGGGGAATGTATTGTGTGACATTTTCACTTTTCCATGGCTTGTTGCTCTCTCATTATGGCATGAAGGGTCTCTAGTGACGGCCTGTTGGCCGCAGCCATGGTGGTCTCCTCACCGAGAAATGTCCTGTGTACTCGCCATTGTCACTTGCCATCCCACCCCAATCACCCGGAGAGGTGGCACCTCTACACCCCATGCTAATGCTAATGCACGGTTCCTCCAGAGAGGGTTCCCAGCCATCTTTGTGACTATAACTGCTGCCTCTTTGGAGCAAGAGGCTCTAGGTGCATTCCTGCAGCCGCTGGTCATTGAGCTGTCTATGTCGAGGTGGGAGAGCATGAGAGCAGCTCTCTGTCTCCGCACTGATGGATGGGCTGTCGGATGTTATCTGAGCAGGACGGACGCTGCGTTGGCTGGAGCCCAGAGATTGTCACTCCTGACTGCTTTATCGGGGTCTGACTTATAGAGCTGTCATCCTCTTAGAGCAAGGTTCCCAGGCACCTTGTCCAGCCACCCCTCTCCTCCTGTCTGTCACGCTGCCACCCAAGGACCTTGGCCTGCTTTCCTGCTCGACTGGCCTGACGCCTGCCTCGCACCCACCCAGGGACAGATACATTGATTCATCAGCTCCACCCCTGGGTGTAAGGCGGCCTGATGTGAGAGTGTCTGTCTTGCCAAGTGGCGTTAACCCCCGATGTGCAAAGGCTTAAGGGTCGATAAACTATACTTTCATCATACTTTCACAAGCTGTCCACTTGTGTTGTGTCTTCCTCGGCTTGTGCGTTTTGTCCTGCTGGTGTGTCTCTGAATCTCATTCACACAACCGGTCCTGAATGAGAAGAAAAAAAAATGAAAAAGACGGTTCAATTTTTCTCTTAAAGGTTGAGCCCATGTTTGAGCTTGCCATGAAACCACAGCAGAGTTCTTTCCTCGCTCTCGCTTTGATGAGCCATTGAGGAGCTTGGGGGGAAGCCAAGTGAAGTCTGGGGCCTCTTGCATGATGTTTTGTTTCAAACACAGCGGCTTTTGTTCCGCTGTCAGAGGGGGAGCGAGCCGCAGTGTGTCGGAGTGTGTTTAGTAACCACAAACACACGGCATGTGTTTATTTATGTTATTTAGTCTTCACCACAGTTATATAGACAGAGTTATGCGTGTGTTCTCATACTGTTTCATCGGGCCAGAAATTGCAGGATATTATATGTTAAAAGTGTTGATATCAGGATGACTTCCAGCATGTGACAAGAGGTTGAAAGATCAGGTGGAGAACAATATCTTTAGCTCTCACCCAGACAGACATAACAGGGGAACACATTCATCTATTCCCAAGTTCATCTGCTAGAGCTGGAACTAGCAGAAGCTTTTGTAATGACATTAAGTGTAACTATAACACATATGTTGCTTCTAACCACAGTAGTGGCGTGTGAAATGTTTCACTGGATTGTCTTGACACATGCATGTCTCCGTTGTAATAACTTTAATGATACCGTGGCTTTCCATATCATCACTTCCCCTTTTTAATCTGTTCAGTGCTTTGATTTATGACTGAATGTCTGCAAAACTAATGAGATTCACCAACGATGAATCAAAACAGGTGGGGAACTCTGGCCTCTGGGCATTATACGGTTTGTGAGACAGTTTCTTTAAGCCTATATATACTAAACAGGTTATTCACAAATACAAAAAACCCTCACATCACTGGAGTCATTTTTTTTAGTAGAAAAAAAAAGTAAAAACATGCCACTCAGGGTGGTCTCTGCCGGCTGTATGTCTGTCCTCCTCCTGAGTGTCATCGCAAGCTTCATCATGACTGTCGAGAGAAAAGTAGATGCAAAAGTGGAAGTGAAGTAGGCTAACGTCAATTGTTATTACACCTCCAAACAAGTAACCCTGGGGTTTCTCAGCTGTGAACCACTGATGTGGAACAGAATGTAATTTCCAGTGTAATGTAAATCTCCCCCTCCAATTGCTAGAAGCTTTTTAAAACCGGAGTGGACACAACAATTCTGGAAAAGCATAATGATTCCACTCTAATAATCACTTGCAGGGCAAAGGGGGTGTTTTCCCAGTGGTCTGATTGGTCAGCAGGGACTGTAGACAGGTTTCAACCTGGTATCACAAACTCATGGACTGAAACCTCCAAGTTAAAGCTGAAGTTTGCTTGACACCCACAAACCCTGCTCTCTGGAAAACATGTTTTTAGTAGCATCTTCATCATTACCGTCTGACATCAGTGCTTGCCAAAGCGAAGCCAAAAACAATGAAGCGGGTAATTAGATGTATGTGTTCAATAATTTCGAATGGCCCTCAAAGGATGTGATGGTAATTGAAATGGCTTTAAACAGAAAAAGGTTTCCTGGTAACGTGCATACAGAATATTTGTACTCACTATAAAAGTTTATAGGCTGCAATATGTCATTGCATGGCTGGGTTGTGGGTGTGTTTATATTAGGATTTGTGAATGAGTGATCGAGGAACGAGTTGTTGTTTTTTTTTAATTTTTCATCAGCACTTTGCTCGAATGCTAATTGTGGACAGCCAAACTGAGTCATCAGGGACTTGTTAGAGCGGCTCTGCACTTTTCATACAGATGTCAGCTCAGAAAAGTGCATCACAATCATTTCCCCCAGGAGGCTGCTGTGTACAGGGAGCAATCTACTGCAGGTTGTTTGAGTGATGATGGCAAAGACAAACTGTCATCCATACATCCATCTATTCATAGTCTAAATGTCTGCTCATGTCCAGTCCTGTTAGGCCATTATCTAATCACACATTTCTAAACATGCTCGGACCCTCGCCTTAAATCAGCACTGCCTTTGATTTTGAACATCAGCACCCAAATATGCTGACGGGCCTCTGGTAATAAACATGCGTGTGGGGCTGAATCGGGCCAGCGTGTCGGTCAGAGTCATTCCAGGCGAGCTGGAGTCTTTCCTGTAGCCCCCCCCCCCCCACAGCTCTGCTTTGTGTCCAGCATGGATCATATGCCTTTAATAGTGTGTAATCTCTTAAGGGGTGAGGTGTGTCCCCTCCCAACGTGGGGATATTTGGCAATAGGCAGACTTTGGTGAATTTGTGTGAGAAACAATTACAAAGAGGGAACATATAGCCCTGCATGTCATCTATAAGCACGCAGCATTTAGGAAAGGCTTTAAAGAGAATGCATTGAAAGAGGTGGGCTCGTGTTTGATTTACTGAATCCTGTGCAGGTACAAAAGGTAACAGATGTAGACAGCTTGGCCATGAGCCTGTGGTTTATATAATCCCTCTCAATAGCTGTATTGTGCCTGTTCCCTTTAATTGTTGCTGGGATGGTTCTGTGAAACTTGGTATTGTGTGAGATGATGGAATATGTTGCAGACAATACACATTTTGTTGAACTTATGAAGGAGCAATATACCCGCTGATGTATGATATCACTCTTCAGCGGGTCGATATTGCTCATAATTTCTGACAGACTGGCTAGTTCTTCAATAAGCTGCTCGGTCACTGCCGCCCCAGGGCATACAGGACATATTAGCTCTGGGAAATCAAGACCAGATGTAAACCAAATGAAGAGCTGAATATCTTATTTGGACAAAAGCAGGATTAAAAACTTTAGGAATTGCATGTGTCATGTTATTTAAAGATCCAACTTTCTTTTTTCTTTTTTACCTTAAAATAACCGCTTCAAAATCAGTTTGATGTTACACTGACACGACAGAGAGAATGAAGCAGTTTTCTTTCCCACTTCTCATCCTTGATATCTGTTCTCACTGAACTGAATGACAGTGAAACATGTCAGACAGGCCGAAGCCCTAAACTGATCTACACACAGCTATTTGTTTACATATTAAACATAATCCCTACTTGACAATGTAAACACATTCAGACTTAGTTGTGTTGTTGTAGTGTTCCTCTTCATTTGTCTGCTAACTGCTGCCGTCACATGCTGATTGCTCTTCCTTGGTGCTGGCGGGAGACCACATCTGCTCACCTCACCGTAGTCACCGTAGAACAAATGAAAGACATAGCGCGCTAATCCAAACCAGCCTGTTGAGCTGAATGAATTTAATGCTACTTGGATCTTCACTGCAGACAAATGGCTGGGCCTGTAACATTAACTGGGATCTTAACTTGTCCTTGATTTTTGCATCCTTCTGAAATTCTAGCGTTTCTTGATTAGAGCTGATGCATAAATCACAGATGGCTTTATCTTGTGAGAAGCAGCGGCGACCGGATGAGCTAAAGGTTACTGGAGTTATGGCAAAGGCAACAGTATTTATAAGCCTGTAGTGCTTTTGATGTCTCACTTAATGCAGACGTCATGATGAAGGGTTTCATCTATCACCTTGGGCTGATGAGTTAATTCAGATGAAATACTGTTTGGAAGACATGCCATAAAAAAACATTAAAATTAATTTAACTTCGCTCATTCTGTTAAACTGAGGTCAGACTTCTAAGTTGCTGCAGGTGCTGTAAAGTCAAAGGAGCTATGTAATAAATCTGACTGATTGATGGGTTGTTTGCTTCAAAGAAGTCAGAGTGATTCACACTGGTGGAGAATCACCGCATTAGCACGGGGCTGTAGTACATGATGGAGCGATCATCGTCTGATGATTACACACTTGAAACAAATCAACTGCGTTTTTCAAAGTCAGCTGGTCAGCTGGTATATTTCCTGACACTCGTGGAGTACACAAGGACTCCCTTTTTGGAATGTTTTCTTAAATATCCTTTGATGAATCAATTTGTTTGGTTCTTTCCTTGGGGCGTTTTTCTAACACTTCATTATTTAAAGTTATTAAATTATTGCCACTTATTTTAAAACTTGTAGTGTATGTGTTCAGGTATTTCTTATGTTGTTGCGAGCTGTATCTGTTACACAATAACATTATGGGGATTTATCTTTCTTATCCTTCTTAGCCAAAAAGAAGTTTTAAGAGACACATGCTATGTTTTGAGTAAAAATCCAAGAAGTGAATGTAGTCACTGTGTGAGTGAATGAGTGTTTGTGTTTTGATTGTATTTAAATGTTAAAGTCAACTAACCCTAATGTCAAAAAGATTCTAATTTAACAGACAGCGGTTTGTCAATGTTTGTATTTGTTACTAGTTGGACGTTTTTGTACTATATAAAATGGTAGTTGTAATTTGTTTGTAAAAGTACAATACTGTCAACCATGTATCTGTATCTGTAGAATGTGCAGAGCTGTTGGTCTTTTGAAAACAAAATATTAATAGGATCTTATAGAATATCCAAGGAATTTTCCTTTTTTCTTCCCCCCCTCTCTTCTCTAACTGAATAGTTTTTCGTAGTTGTGATTTGTGTGAGTGTGATACCTAGATTGCTTTAAATAATCTCTTGATGACCCACGCCACCTGTGTTTCTCTGTTGCAGCGTCTTGAAACTGAGGCCGCTTGTCTGTCCACAGATCTGATCTGATGTGACTGAGTGCCCGGGCAGACTGTGCCACCCTCTGCCAAGGTGACCTGTCACCACAGGCTTTTACGCAAGCCTGCCATGGGTCTTATGTTGCCCATGGGAGCTGTAAAAGTGTTAGCACCATGCTCTCTCAGCGTACTGGCATTAGAGAAAGGCCTGATTACAGGAAGAGTCACCTGTTCCCCTCTGGTTTGGGATGACTGCCTCAACTGTCCCCAAGGACCCCGACTCCTACCAGAGCCACCGCAGATAGACTCTGATGCTGATACCACACACGCACACACACACACACACACACTGCAGTCGTAAACTTAGCAAGACATTACTCTGAGGAGCTCTATGTGCCAATGCAAAAGTTTATATCAGTTTAACTGGTCATTAAATGGGCTTTGTCAGCTCTGAAGTGTAAATACAGCAAGTCATCGTCCAGAGAAATCCCAGTGAACTTCTTCCGCCTCCTGCAGATTTACCTCGGCTCCAGCGGTCACAATTCATATAATAATGTATTACTAGGTATTGCTGTTAATAGTAATAATAATAATAATAATAATAGTTGTTATTGTCGTCGTCGTCCTGCAGTTCTGGGGTCATATCTGAAAATCGATAATATAAAAATAGATCTGGGCCAAGCTTTACTGAACTCTTACATGACTGTAATCCCATCCTGAATTGATTAATATTAACCTGACAAAATCAACACTGAGACAAAGCAGCAGAAATAGTTAATAGTTAACCCCTCCCACACACACACTCAAATAAACATACAAAGGCACTCATCATGTTTCACGTGCACAGCTGCAACAACATACAGATGTTGGCAAAACCTCTGGCCACTGAAGCTCCGGCTTAATTGTTTCCATTTACTTTTCAAAATAAAGATTTTGAACCGTGTTTACTTTCTGCATGATGGATGATTGTAGCGTCGGCGGTGAGTAATGTGTATTTAGATGACTGACTGGAGGCTGAAGCAGGATTTCCTGAATGTTGCTGGGATTTATTATCTCAGTCTCTTAGCTGTGTCATTACGCTCTTTGTCAAATCCACTTATGGACGTGTTATTGGCTAATTGTTCCAGCTGCTTTTCCATTTCAAAGACATTTACAAGTCCAATAAATAATTAATCTGCACCTTGTTCTCTTGGAGGAAAATAAGTTTAATCTTTCTGTCATCGCCACAGTTTTTCATGAATAGTACTTTCTGGAAAGTTTTATTACAGAGGAAAGGAAAACACATTTGCTAAGCTGACCCCTTCTCTTTAGAGAGGAAGCTTTTTACATTTCACCTTTAAAATCTTTGAATCATGTGCAGCCCCGCAGAATTGATTGTTTTTCTATACTAAACTCCTCCTAAACAACATGTCATTAGTATCATGTATGACATCCTTTTAAAGCGTTGCAATTTTTTTAATCCAAATACTGATAAGTTGCTGGCTTCAGAGTTTTATTCTGTTCCTGTGCTTTCTGAGTAAATAAATTGTGGATTCATGGGGCCAGTAAGGGTGCAGTCCCTTTCAGATCCCATAGTCTGGAGCCAATGTCATCCTCACTGCAGCTGTTGGTGGAGACCTTCTTTTATAGCCTATTACCTCATCATGAGAGGGTTATGAAAATATCATCACTCAAGACAGAGGGGTGGCGCTTCACTCGCTGCTAAATTGAGAGGAATGATGGGTCCTCACAGTCACCACTACCTCTGCGTGTTCCTCATACGAATTAGAAAGTTTATAAAGGAGCCGGAATGCATGTTTGGTGCCGACTTTATATCGAAAACACTCGTTTTCATTCCTCTGTGTTGCAGCTTGATGCCAAAATAGTCACTTGAGTGTTGAGTCAAAAGTGAGTGTCAAAAGGAGTCAGAGTTTCTCTCTGTCAAAACATAAAACAATTGATTTTCTAAATTGTTTTCCAAGTTCTTCCTGCAGCTGTTGAGGGCAATTATAGCTCCTGAGAAGACAGCATGAGAGAAAGGAGAGCAGGCGAAGGGCCCAGGAGCCATATTTAGACATAAAACAGTGAGGCATATGACAGTTATGATGCATGCCTTATGAAGAACGAGCATCCATTAGTTACAGTGCAGCGTTTCAGTGATTTTCTATTTCTCCCCCAACCTGTTCCCCCAAACTTGCCTTTGGAACAAACCTGTGAGATCTTTTGAAGATGTTCCCGACCCTCTCTCCCCCTCACTAATTAATGTCAGCAACCGCTTCGATTTATCTCACTGAGCTGCACAACTGTCCCGCACCTCAGAATTATAGACTCTCTGTCGCTTCCTGACCTTCCTCACCTCAGATTTCAGTGAAAAGTAAGAGTTTGGCGTCAAAGCACTAAAAACTGGCCTTGTTGTCGGCTTCCACACGATCAACCTGAGCAGGCGCGTGGCCTTGCGGCGCTGTCGAGCATATATTAGCCAGGGGTTGTGATCTTGGGCCCTGAAGGCCTGTCAGACGCGGGAGCGAGTGCGTGCTGGGGCAGAGGTGACAAATAGATTGTCCAGAGGTGGCGGGACCGAGAGAGAAAGAGACGAGGTCAAAGCACAGTGGGGCAAGGGTCCAGCAAGAGACAGCAACAGGCTTTCTCAACATGAGTGTCTATGGAGTGAGGAGAGGAAACCAGAGCAAGGGAACAGTGAGAGTAAGTGGACCCCAGAGGCTGCGTGTGTGTGCTACATTTATATATTTTTGTCCCATGTAATACTGAAATAATCGTGCTGTTTAAACCTTGGTATGTGCTGGATGCTTGGTTAATCTCTGCTGTACGTCCAGCCGTGTTCCGTGCTTGGGGATTATCATAACTCAGTTAGCTTCCCGTAATCTGCTGAAAACAAATGCCGGTGGTGATATACTGTCAGTCATTAAACAGATTGAATTGACTTTGGAATATGACGGTGAGCTCCATTTACATGCACAGTGAAAGTGTAGGAAACCCTACTCTCCTGACTTATGTGCACACAGACCACTGACACAAAAACAGCTCAGAGAAAGCTGCAAAAACAAGACTTTATGAATCACGTGCATTTGAGCAACTGAGCCTGATTTGTTTTGAACAGACTCACACAGCCTGTGGTACGAAGTTGTGGTTTTAGCATTCTGCACGTAACACACACATTGAAACTCTGGTGAAAGATCTTTTTTTTTTTTTTACTCGTATTTTGCAGAGTACCACGTGGAGATAATAGGCACAGACCTGAGACACACAGACAATGTCTATCACCTGATAAAACTGGCTCCTAAATGAATAGCTTGAGTGTGTCTGTGCTCCTGTAATCAGTCTGACTTTGGGCTCTCTGTCTCTTCACAATACTGCATGGTCTGCACCTGAGGTTACAGGGACCTCAACCGTGACAGTGTGATGTCACTAGCCCTGTGTGTATTATGTGAGCAGGATACTGGTTTCAAAGTAGTTTCTCCATACAAACTGCTTTGGACTATGTCATGGTTTCGGTGGGACAATAAGCAGCCGCAGCGCCTCCGTCTCCTTTTGTCGTGCCATTGTGTGAAGTAGAATCTTGACTAGATTGGATCCAGCTTCCCAGAGACCCATCCATCCAACCCGAGTGTTTGTCTGACTCAAAATGTTTGTCCTTGTCACGATAAGACAAAACAAAAGATCTCTATCTTTTCTGCATGATCTCATCATGGGCCAGACTGATTAGGCCGCCCTGCTTTGTTTGAGCTCACTCAGACAGAGGAGTTACATATTCTGCATCTCCGTTTGCATCTTGATTGCAGCTACGGAGAATCTCTGGTCTTTCAAGTCCTTGAGCGACGTTAGGACGGGCCCAGTTTCTCAAATCAGCAGCATCTCTGTAGAGCTACGACAGCTTCAGCTCTTCTCTAGGACTCTTTGTTTACCTTAAGCATTATCTTGCCATGACTTCGGTTGCGTGTGTTACATGAGAAAGTCATGTCTGCTGCATCTGAGACCCTCACATCGGCAGATCACACGTGCTACCACTTTAGAGTAGAAATAGATAAAAGTCTCCACAGATTCCAAATAACGGCTGATCTGTGCTGTGCACTGTCTGAAGGATGAGCTGCGTCAGGCTGCTATGTTGATCAAATATAAGGGATATTAACAACCAGTTATTCCAATTAAAGAATGAATAAATCAGACCAACTCTTGAGTATTCCACCATGGCTTGCTGTGTAACCATGGCAACCACAGCAAGGGAAATGATACTTTAAAGTCTGGTTGTCTGGTTGTCTGGTTTGACATGAAGCAGCTCTGCGAGACTGTAAAATTTTGAAAATGTTGGTGAGGCTTATGTCATATTTACTGGTATTTGACCTCAGTTCAGATCAGATTTTGGTCTTATGTTGGGTCGAGGTTAAAAATCAGAGTGTGTCGTTACAGTTTATTCAGAGGGGAAGAAATATTATAAACACCATAATTCATGTTAGTCAGCCCAGGAGTAGTTGAGACATTTCTTTTTTTTTTTTTTTTTTGAATAATATATTTATTGATTTTTTGCATGCCAAAAGAGTTCTTCGCAATTTTCTCAGGGTTTGTTCAAGTTCGGAGCAGAGCGGAGTTAGACGTGACTTTCTAGTTCGCCGCCATTACCGGAAGTCCCAGTTGAGACATTTCTAATTAACCGAAAATGTGAACCTCAGGGTGGAGCCATCACTGTGAAAAAGATACCAAAGCCCATCCCATTCATCATATAGGAGCAGAGGATGTCATTGTCTGCCATTCCATCTTGTTAATGTTGAGGTTTCTCACAGGGTATGTGAAACCTTTAACCTCCTGATGGTGCTGGGCCCATCAGGGGTTTACCACAGTCATAAGAAGGAATCCTCCAGCCTACACATCGATCATTTACCAATAGTTGTTCACACAGTTTGCTTTAAACCCAAGTGGTGGTGAGATATTTCCATCTCTGTAGCACTAGCATGGCTATAAAATATAATAGCGTCATAATGAATGTAATAACTTTAATTATTATATATCCTGGGCTGATATTGAGAGTCAAGAGTCAAGTAGAGTCAAGTTCAACTAACATTTAATTTAACACAGTGCGGTTCATTGTTTTCAGCTTTATTTCATGTCCGTGTGAAAAAATGGGATCATGAAGTGAGTCTGAGTGGAAAGAGCCACACACCATGAGAATAAAAAAATAAACTTCAAGAGTTCAGCAGCTGAGTGATCATGCCGCCACAGTTGGACCCGCTGGTGCATGGACTGTCATTCTGTCCGTCCCCTGTAACCTGTGATTACATGCTCTGGAGTGAAGCACTGAACAGGACCCTTCTCCTGCAGAGGCAACACAATTTCCCTTTATACAGCCAAGGCCAGAGGAGGCGGATTGTGTTTCCTTCATATTAGAGGACTGGTGCCAGGCATGACTAACTCCAAGTCATTTATTAAGTTCTTTTAGTGTGTGCTCACAGGATGAACACATGCTGCATGGGCATGCACAATCTTGCACATACTGTATTTTAATTGAGCCATAGTCTCATGCATGCACACATGCAGCAGTGTTACTTTGCACGCGCACACACACATCGCTCTTTGAAAACCTAATTAGGGTTGTCTGAAAACCGCAGTCACTGCAAGGTAAAGAAGAAAAATCTGTGATAACAAAACCAAAGTCACCCCGACCTTTTCAAACTGTCAAGCTGTTTCTGCCACACCTATTATTTTGAAAGAATGCCAGCAGTTTCCTCCCCTGTTTGGAACAAATCTGACATGTACCAATTTATATTGCATCACGACTGATATAGAGGGATAAAAAGGGTTCTCCATTGAGAAAGGATGGATTAAAGACCAGCTTTAACCCTTCAATCGATAAAATGAATCATCTCAAAGCTGTTCAAGGAATTTATGAGATGAATGGAATCATTTCAATTTTGAGAAATTTAAACACGCGACATCCCACTCCTCCCAGCCCCCTGCTGGCCAGCTAATAGGCTAAGGGTGTTTGGCAGGATGGTCACGCCTTTTGACTTTCTTTCACTCTCAGACTTCTCCTTGTTAGGACGTGTGGGTTTCTGCTCAGTTCACTGTTAAATTAGGGCAGCCATGGATAGCAGTTTTCTCTCTTAGACGTATAATCCTGTTTATTTTTGGCCACCAAACTTTGCATGTTACAGCTTTAACTTGAACTTCAGCCAGTAGATAGCCATTAAAGGTCAGATCCAGAGATGTTTCAACGTGTCGGCTGCCTCCGTGCTCTTTACCGCGTGGCTGTTTTTTCCATTTAACGTGCTCCTCTGTTTCACTGGCTTGCCGTGTCCATGTTGGTCTCCAGTGGCTCCGCAGTCTTATTACCTGCTGACACTGATCGACACCAAGAGGCTCCGACCCAACCGCTTGCTGCAAAAGCTTCACAGGCCCCTGTGCATTTGCTTCTGAGTGAATGCACACACAGGTCTGCTACATGCTTCAGTAAAGTACCTTGCACTTCTACAACTATTTCCTCAATAAGTCTTAGTAAGTCTCATCATGGATGTATTTTCATAGACTTTTAGGTTTTAAATGCCAGATGTCATCAAATGCCACTATAGAGAGATCTTTACTCCAAAAACAATATGTCTGCAATCTCACCAACTGGCCTGACAAATGCCTGTTAACACTGTTGCATAACTCTTGTAACTAATTCTACAAGGGTCAAACTGCAATTGCATGATTTGCGTTTCCAGTGAGGACTGCCAACAATCTGTTTCAAAGACCTCCTCCTTCCCCAAAAAAAGAATCCCTAATAGAACACTTCACAACATTCTCAGTTGTAAATATGTCAGCGCACATAAGTGGCGCTCGCAAGCATCAGGGGAGGAGTCGACAGGGAGAGAGCAATGTTGTGAAACGGGAGAGACGGTGCATGAAACTGGTGTTATATCATTTGTTTGGAAACATGTTGAAGCTCTTTTTGCAAACACTGACTCATACGAACCCGTATTTGGGCCTGAAAAAGTCTTTTGGATGCCATAAGAACAACAAGTCAATCATGGCAACATGGCAACACTGAGAAGTTGCGACGTGTGCCAAAGTTCAGCAACGGCCAATATTTCGGGGCTTCTGTGTATTCAGCAGATTTCCAGGCCAATACTCCAAGTTTCTTTTGTTCCACATGCAGAGTCTGTCAGAGATAGGAGTTCACTTTTAGACAATTATATGAGAATGTAGTCCTACATTGGTGAAGTATGTGAATAAGGACCACCAGAGGCTACTTCGAAGGACCAAAAACACATCAGGCCTAAATAAGCTGTCAGTGGTTTGGTTAAACCTGAAAGGACAAAAGCCAAGATAAAAGGATTTTAGTCTTATTTAGTCATCTTTTGCTTTGGCTCCAAATACTGTTACAACATTTTCTATATATTTTTTTTTCTTGTACTTTGTATGGGAAGGGATTTTGGCAACTTCATTTACCAGAAAACGATATTACAGAATAAAAAGGTCAGCAGATCAGTGAATGAGTTGACTGTTCCAAACTTTGGCTGCGGACCACAGTTGCAATTGGAGCCTATTTTGTCTAGGCAGAGCTCAATCAGCTCAGGGCAGAGCTATGTGCCCCCTGCTGCTAACTACCTGCTCCACCTCTCCATTCAGCCCGGGACTTAGTCCTAAAGAGGAAACCAAGGAGAGGGAGATTACATCAACAGGCACTGCCGCTAATTAGGAATGACTGACAAGCAGCCAGGTTAATCCAGCAATCCCAGCCTTGCATAAAATGTCCCCTTGAGCTGTTTTGGGCCCTGGCTTCAGTCCACCCAGGTCTGAGCCCATGTGGCGTCCAGATGTGGCTCCTGGGATGGATGTGGCAAGTTAAGCACTCAGCACGGACACAGTCACGTCCCTCGTGTGTGTGTCGCTCAAGGGACAGTCGTGGTGGAAGGATCAGCGAGCTTTCAAAGATACGGAATTGCTGGCAAGGGGGAAGATGGTTGTTCCACATTCTTCCAACAGCTGTGAACTACAGAATCATACATTCTTCAAAGCCACTGATAAAATGTCATGTAATCATACTGTTCAAGTAATAATGAGTGGGTATGCTTCTGCACCTGGTCTTACAAATGTTTTATGCTCAACCCTCCTCTGGCTATAGGTGATTAGGAGGATAATTACATCAGTGCCGTGATGCCAACTAAAATGGCTATTAAAAGTTTATGGAGCTGGTGCAGAGCTGAACAAACAGGATCCAGTGTTTATTGTGATTATAGGTCTAGATTTTTCTTTTAACCCATAAATGACAGATAGATTTTCATAATAATTATAATAGAGTGGCCATAATAATTGTTGAATAGGTGAGTATAATTGTCTCTATACATAGTTGACTGTCCATCGATGATCAAAATCAGCAGCTTCCAGAAGATGGGTGGTATCTTTCTATCTTGGCTTTGAATATTGCATTCACTGTAAGAATAATATAACAATGAAGATATGTGTATACTCGCCATATACACAGACATGCTCTCAGGCATTTGTTTGTAGTCAGTGGAATTAAGACAAGAGCCTCCTTGTGCTGTATCAAGACCTTACTAAACTATAAGGCAGGCTGTATTATGTGCTGGCCCTGCCTGTGATCCTGTGGCCGAGGCTGTTAAAGGCTGTAGTGGTCTCGGAGGAACCGAGGCACTGCCAGCATCCACACTCCTCAGAGCGTGGTAGTGTAGTCAGGAAACATCCACGATAAGTCAACGAATCTGCAGCCAAAACCTCTGAATTGGAAAAGTACAGGCTTCCTTCCAGATATTTACCTGTGGTCTGCCACAAGAAGCACTCACCACTGCACGGCTTTGTGAATTGAGGGTGACAGGATATACTTCTGGTTAAATGTTGCCAGAGAGCAGTTTAAAGACAGAGGAGCGTCAGAGAGCAGGGGAAGAAAAGAGGCTGCACGAGTTTAATGTTTTGCAGGGCGCCCTTTAAAAGTTTCTCAACTCCAAGCAGAGAAAAGTTTTCTGTTGTTCCTCATATTCAGTCTTAAGAGTTTGGACAACTGGACAGCTTAGTCAAGTCAGAGTTTGCAGCTGTGTTTGATCTGTTCGTGCAGTTTTTGTTTACCCTGGAAACACTCAGAGACATCTTCACCACGTGGGTGCATCCCTGTTTGCGAGGAAAGAGCTCACATATCTCTGATCTCAACAGCAATCCCTGGAGAGCAGGTTTTCATCTCTCTTCCTCATATATCTCTGAACAAAAAACGAGAGATTCAGATACTCTTCAAAGAAACTGAGAAAATCTATAAGCCGCCTGGGCGGGGCCTTTCATCAATATCACATGAGGATCTCACAGTGTTCTCATGTGAAGCTAGCAAAGGGGTTTTGTTTTTCTACTCAAGCTCCAACCACAGAAAGCAGGGGTTTTGTGTGGAGCCGTGGGAATGCGGCAGCAGAAAAGGTATCGTGGACACCAAAAAACGATGCAACAACGAAAGCATTGTGAGTTTCAGTTGTTTTAATTGGTTGGAGCTGGCTGGAAGTCACAGGCCTCTCTGTTTAAACTCAAGTTTTTATCACTACATGGATGGATGGATGGATGGATGGATAGAGGAAGAGATCACATCCGCCATGTTCATCACTGCTTTGACCTCTTGGCTCTGCTGTTTGATGCGTGCCCGCTGCATCTGGAAATAATACCGATGAGGGAGAAGTGAAATTAGCAAGTTGTCGCCTATAAAACCAAAACATCGATTTGAAAGAGCTAACATGTTCTGCAGGTGGAGAGGGTGATAATTATATGTGCGTTTTGTCACTCAAGGCGACTGAAGCAAATCGCAGATTGTAACTTTTTTTCTTGCTTGGTGTTGGAGCACATTAAGTGTGGACCGGCGGGGTGGGGGTGGGGCTGGGGGGCAGACTCACCTGCGGTCAAATCAGAACCCAGGAAACAGTTACCCAGAGACTCTCTTCCAAACTTCAGCACAGCCCGGGGACATTTCCCCATCATTCATGAGCTGAAGCAATCTGACAGTGTCTGAGCAGGCCTGGGCTCGGAGCTCGCTGTGGCTGGAGGGGACGCCCAGTAGAGCGTGTTACTGCTTACAGGTTTCGATGGTGGAGTATTATAACTTTATTATAATAACTTTTCTGGTACAGTACTTATCCCAGCAAAGTTACGAAGTTTGTCATGAAGTACATGGTAAACAAACCGATGAATAAAAGTTATTCAACTGAATATGAAATGGCAAATCACAACATGTTAAGCTAAAATGTAAAGAGGACCTTTGGCAGACTCTGTGAGGGCGGCCATCTGCTGTGAGATGCACTGGGAAGAATGGGATATAGAGGAGAGCCAGACCAGGCACTGTTGTGTAACCATCACATTGAAGCTCTGTCAGACAATGTAATGATAATAATCTTCAGTTGTCACATGTCTTTTTATTGCTGAACCTGAGGGTGCACTGAGGTCAAATCTGACGTGCCCCTTGCTTGGCAGAAGAGTCACATTTTATTATGTTGGAGTTCAATATGTTGAAAATCCGTAACGCTCCTAAAGCCTCCCTGCACATGGGTAAGAGAGGCGATTCAAGTAAACTGCTTTGACTGTGGGGACTGACCTAAACACGATCAGGGGAATATGAAGGAGGCACAGAGCTTTTAAAGATAATGAGCAGAGTAGAGTTTAGTTCATTTTGACACCCAGTTGCTCTTGGTGACTGTTACTAAACCTACTTTTGCTGTGACTGAAAAGTGTGATAGTCCTCTAATGTTATGATTTCCTTTGGTGCACCTGCATTTAAAAAAGTCAGCACAGCAACTTTAAAAGTTAATTTCACGTCAAATTAAACAGATAACAAAAAAGCCATTTCCCTTCATGAGTAGGTGATATTGTGGTCCTTTCCTCTCTGTCTCTATGCACACATTCAAACGACATTCCTTTTTGTAGCAGAACTTTTTTCATATCTTTTTCATTAAAACTTGCAGCGACAGCCTTGGTAATTTTGCTGCCTCACAGCTCTGCTGTCACCTGACAGCCCACTGGAGGTCAAGTGTTCTCTCCATCTCTCAGACTAGGCAGCAGTGCTCTTCTTCACTGACCTCACCTGTGTGCCGCCCCTCAGGTGACTCACACGGTGTAACACACAACGCTCAGGGAACAAACAACTCATTCATCTTCACTCACTCTCCTTCACTTGTTTTCGCTCTAGTTCTCCTCGAAACTCCCACGACAGGGAGAGAAGGTCGTCATATAGCGCAGGGTTAAATGAGCCATTGCTGACAATGATGAAGATCTGCACAAAGCTCTCATTACAGGAAGCGGCAGTGCGGTGGACTAGTTTGGGTCCCACAGCAGGACATTCTGGTCGGTTGACCTGGAACTGATACAGTGAGGAGGAAATCCTTGAGCCCTGCGGAAACAAAGTGAGGGGGAAAGTAGCACAGGGACTCGTGTCAGATTTGCTCTGCGATGGTGAACATTTATGTTGCAAGAGATCCTTAAGTCTTCCTGCTTGAGAACACTTCCTTTACGCTCCGCTTTGCACATTGTGATCAGTGCAGATTAAGCCCGGAAATACAAACAGCACCTGACCACACGTGGGAGGACGCATCACACATTCTGTACAGTGGTGCTTCGCTCATGTTGTGTCCCATGAGTGAGAGGGAAAGAGAGAGCGAGAGAGAGAGAGGGAGCGGAGTGCACCGATCCTGTTATGGAAGAACAGTGCTTGGTATGTGCTGAGGCGGGACAGCAGTTTGAGTCTGAGCTGTGGTTTGACCTCTCTCTGGGTCTTATCAGGCATCTCTGGACCTGAGACGAGGAGGCAGGAGGGGACTGACGCTTCACCTCGGAGGAAATGAAAGAGGCAAAGTTACCCAGTCCCCGCTGACCTCTCTCCCTTTACAGTGTCACTCAGAGCAACCCCAGAAGTCCTGCCGACAACATGTATGCCTGTCAAAGGGGGCCCTCCCCTGCATGTTTTAAATACTTAACTGTCGCTCATTTAAAAGTGCATACAGCGCTCAGTGTGGTGCTCTCGGATGAACTGGATGGGAGGAACGAGCCTGCTGTCTGTCAAAATGAACGTTTCCTCTGTGTTTGACACATGACAAAGTAACACCTGGGTAATACAGAGCAGACCCCATGGCCCTTTCAAACCATCGTGCATTTAGGCTGTTTGGGTTTTACAATAAACAAACACACCTACGGTGGCTCATGTGCATGGGAGGTGTTCAGTACACATATACGTCCCATCCTCTAACCTGGAGGAGGCAGTGTTTAAGGCCTGTCCCCCTGGCAGCCACAAGGGGTTGATTAAGATCATCTTCAAGGAGCTCCAGCCCCAGCCCCGACCACGGCATGAACAGATGTTATAGTTGTAGTCAGGCCAATTCTTCTGTGTGGTTGGTTTATCAGCTCTTCTTGTCTATTTGAAAATGTCACCACACAGCACTGCTGTCATGAGTAAGCGAGTGAGTCACGTAAAATAAATGTACTCTGAATGTCTCTGTTGGTGTAAAGAATTGGCTGAATACTGCTGCGATGTGTCTCCCTGAGTAAACAGTCATTATCCTCTTCTGCACAGCCATGCCCACTTGACCCTCATAAAAGTGATGAACAGTGTGTGTGAAGATGCTTACTCATGTTAACACTCCAAAAAAGAGGCTGACTTTCACCTTTTATTGTTGGCTCGCCTCTGATTGACAGAGACAAACAATATTTCCTCCAACTCACGCGGACTGTCTCTCAGTGCGTCGGCTTTTAAAAGCTCCCCCGCAGTCTTCAAGTCGTGAATGGTTTTTAAGACGTCTCAGGGTGGGACGGCCCATCGCTCTGTAAACATATGACATTGGTTAATGCCGGCTAGGATGTTTTCATGGAGTTCTCTGTAATGTAACACCACAAGTTGGAGGGCATTAACTCTGCCTGTGTGACTTTATGGAAACGACCGAAAGTAGCGCTTCCTCCTCCGAGCCTCTGCGGTCTAACAAGTCTGTTCAAACATTTTCCTTCCTTGTTTCCAAAGGACATATACATTTCCCCTCAGTGTCCGCTAACAATGACTTTTATAGATCAGAGTTGTCGGGCAGTTCATTGGTTTATAAACTGGTTATTCTCATATTTCTTTACAACTTATAATAGTCTATGTTTGACACATAGTTAATCTAGGCTAAGAATCGGTGTACATATCAAGCACATACACCACCAAAAAAAATAGAAACAACCTGAACATAATATCAATAAATTAATCATGTTGATATTCAGAACCTGAGGGGCAGGATTTGGGGCCTGGAATTCTTCTGTTTTCCATTTCTAGTTCTAAGAATCACATTTGAGCAGGCTTTGGTTGCCGCAGGTAAACAGTCTGTGTGAAGAACTGAAGATCCAAAACACATCAAAATACAAAAAGGTTATTAGCCTTTTATTCATCTGCGTGCAAGCTGTAAATAGAGATTAGCTAAAAAGTAATCTTTTCTTGAAACACTCCCAAAAAGTATCACTCCTTGTGTTTTATGAGCAGAAACATTGGACTTGTGTGTTAAAATAAACGAGGTGACCATTAATGGTGTGTGATGAACGGAAGAGAGTCTTGGCCTGGATATCCGCTGTCTACACCGGAAGCCCCATAATGACGGCTGTGGCCCCCAGAGGCTAATTTGTTGTTAGATGATAGTGGATGGGGTCTCTATAGAGCTGAAGCTGACTATTAAACCTGATGGTGTGGGAGGGGACTTTTTTTACTCTTCACTTTGTTGATCAGTATTTTCACAGGAGGAAACTGCGTGAAAGCTATTCAGGATTGTGGCTACAGTGTTGAAATACAAGGCAAAGCCTTTATTTTGAAAAGGAAATGCAGAGACACACATCAGCCAGAGACGAACACCTGGAATTCAGATTTTAAAAAACGACCTTGTGTGTCCAAAGCAGAGAAGATGGGGATGTTGTGATGGTTTGTTTTCCTGTCAGCAGTTATGTATGCCCATTTTAAATCAGAAAAATCTTTATTTCCTTCATTTAATATAAACGTGGGTCAGCAATGGACCACACTCTCTGCACCGCCCACTCCTTAATCACTTTAATGGTGGAGTAACCTAACACTAAACAGCATAGCCAATAAAGACACAGTCTCCCCTCCCTCACCTGATCCCGTAAGCAGGCGGTGGAAGGAGGGCTCATTATGGCTTGCATGGGGCACAGTGTCATAACGATGACTCATAAAAAAACATGGCCTGGGCAGCTGCGGGGGCTATGTAGCTCGCTTACACATCAGGCATTATTTATGCTAGAGTTTTTTTTTGGGGGGGGTCTAAGAGTGGTGTGGTGCCATGTCTGTCACGCTGCTGGAGGGGTCCAACCTGGGATCCGTTTTACAAGCCTTTGGTGCCAGGGGCCCCAGCTCACACCGCGTGGGAAAGGAGGCAAACCATCAGGTTATGGGGGTTGTTTTTTTTTTTTTTTTATCATGCTTTGTCAAATGGAGGTGAAGTTGTAGGTTACAGAGACCATGACCTTTGTAACCGGCATGCACACGTGTATAGCCACATATTGCTCACAACCACAAATCTAAACACACTAAATCACTTCCTGTTAATTGTAACTTAAGGAGAGACTGTAATTTATGTGCATGTTGGACCCCTTGATTGCAATGTTTTGTTGCTCATCCTTGGTCTGGATCAGATGTAGCCTGCCAGGATATGCAGAATGTGTGTTTGCAGTGTGAGCAGTGCATCAGCGGGCTTCACAATTCCACATCTTACAGCCGCTGTAAATCTGCTCCAGGCCATTGCTGAATCATTGCTTCCTTGGTGAATGACTCGGCTGTGACCAAGGCTGAAGCCTCATCCTCCTACCCACGAGTTCACTATGACGACCAAAGAGTCATTTAGCATCATGAGCTGTGGGATTTGGGGTTATGTAAAAATTATTATGCGCGGATCATTTTGACCACTGTATCCGTATAAAGTTACATGTATGTGGCAATTTAACAGCATTTCAACATATCTCCTACGGGAATGAGGTGTATGAGCAAAGTGTGGTTTCAGCTTCGTCATCAGCTGCGGCTGATGTGAAATTCATTAGTTGTGTGAGGTTTGACTCACAAACCAGTAGCAAGAATAAATCAGGTGTTAACCACAGCATGATTAGGATTCATGCATGAGGGAAATAAATGTCTTTAATATATCCCAATATATACACCTCAGTACACCTTTAGTTAAGATTTGTGGAACAGTACTCAGCAATCACCAGGGTTAAGTCAATCATCTGGAAACCAAGCATTTATGTACCAGAAATTGTCGATCATAATATATAATAGAACTAAAGAGAATCAACCATGTCAGCAGGATCGACCTCTGAGGACCCAGATGTACAACTATTGGGAATCCATAACCACCAGAGTAGGTTATTTTCTAAGATGGATCTTTTCCCTTTAGCCTTTCACACATTGTCAAGTGGTTTGTAGGTAGTTTAATGACCTATTAGATAAATCTATTTCTGCAAACTTCAGCGTAATGGATTCAGTTGCAGGGTCCCAGGTCAGACTATAGACCCAAAACCCAGTGCTTTACTCTGAGGCCCAATCAGACATTTATTTGAATATGAACAGAGGACAGATGTCTCTGGTCTCCGAGCAGGTGTCTTGTCCTCTGGTTTCCACCATGTGTTCACTCTATCAAAACATATGACTGAGCTGGCCTTTGCCTACAGAAGTGCCCAGATGTTCCCAGGGCGGATCATGAAGAAGCCTTAATTGGGTTGTGTCCTTGCACCTGTTGGGAGGACGCTGGGGTATTAGTGTGTGTCTTTTATACAGACTGCTAAATGCACACATTTCTTTTCAGGATTTGATCAGATTTTTTTTTTTAATCTGTTCACTAATGTTGGATAAATATAGCCTCCGGCCTTTTATTTTTATCTTGTGCTTAGTTCAGTGTGCTATCTGATGAAGCATTTAAACATGCGAAAAGGTTTACCCTGTTATTGCATTTGTCAAAAACACACCTAATTTATCAGATGATCTGCAGATTTTTGAAAGGTTCACAATTTTGATGACACCAGGAAAAACGTTCATTTATTGTGTTGCATGTTCACTGTGTTCAGCTGAACAGTTTCAGGGTTTCTGAAACGCATCATCAATCGCTCGCTTAAAACTTTTTTTTTTTGTCACCACACATGCATCTTTTGATAAAGTACAGGGAAAGGCCTTTGTTTCCACAGATGTTTCACATGAGTCCCATCTGCTGATCCATATTACACTAAGATAATCCTGCCAACTGCCACTTATCTATTCCTTATGCAAAACAATCAGAGAGATCCCCTGAGCTTTTCATTCATCTGCATTGCATCATGGCACACATCTGGGACCAGTTGTTTGTGGCATTTGAAGCCCCCCGATGAGCGGATGGAACCTGAGACCGCGTGCGTTCCCATGAGTTCATGATGTGCTTCATCTCCCCTGCTCTAGCATGCTGCTGCGCCCAGACCACAGCAGATGTTATTGAGTGCACATTTGTAAATATTTACCCTGGTGAGGGGCCTATGAAACTGAGGGAGACGTGTGAGCGGTAGCGGCGCTGAGCTAGCGGCAGATATCGGGCCACTGAATTGGTTTTGTGCTTTCAGTCTCAGAGATGGCGTTGAAAAGGTGCTGCAGCTACGCATCAAATTCCAATTTTACAGGAAAGCCTGGGAGGAGGTCTAAGAGCAAATACAGGAGGAAGACATTAGGTTTGGTTTCAGAACTGACAGTTGTATTTTCTGTAGTGAAGCTCAGAGATGGAGGAACTTGAGTGGAGGGAGCGTTAAATGCTTTCAGTGCCCCCTGCAATGATCTCTCATTACACTGTTCCCTGCTGAGCTCTGGGTGGTTGAGATACGTATACTGATATATACTTAAATAAAGTTGAGCAGCTAATGTTGGTTTACAACTTTTTTTGTTTTTAATGAATGGAAGGGTTTAGTCTCCCTCGGAGAACTTGCATTAAGCATGTCCTCTTAAAAAATGAGGAGGGGAAGGTATAACTTTGAGTCTGATATGAAGCCTGACCTGCTGCCAAGTGATGTGTCCCAGGAGAGAGGGGTCAAAATGCGTCTCGCTGCTCAGCCCCCTTCTTTCTAATGAAGATGAAACAGGCATGCTGCACTGCACTCTGCCTGGATGCAGCCCATTACCACAGTTAATTGGTAATTACCAGATTACTCAGCAGGAGGAGGAACCTTACAAAGAATCACTCAGAGGCAACTTGTGGACGTGCAGATGCGTCACATGTTTAGTATTAGTTCCTCATCTTGTTTGATAAAATAATATCAATTGAATGGTAAACACAACCAAAAATTCTGCTTCATCTACTTCCTCATGTTAAATGTCTGATACACAAACACCGACTAACATGGGTGATGTTTCTCAGAAGGATGTTTTGCATGCCTCAGCAAAGTTCGGAGCATATCTGAAGTGCCTACATGTTGTCAGACATGATCCTGCATGTTGTATCCATGTAGCTGGCAGAGATTCCTTTGCTCGCCATCGTGAAGCTCCAGAAGGGAAATCTAGCATTAATAATATATCATTTGAATGATTATACAAGCATACGAGATTAGGAAGTGTAGTGATCTTCCATGTTGAAATAACAGCCTGCTCATGTTGGTACAGCACGTCTCATTAGCACCATTCCCACAGCTGGATGTGGGCTAACAAGATAGCCGACATTCACTCCCTAATTAGCTCCTCTGGCACCCAGCATTCCCTTTTCGGAGTGCAGCGCCGGGCTACGCTATCCTGGCCTTGCTTTGCTTCGCCATGCAGGGGGTGAGAGATATTGATTGTGCTTCTTTAATGATAAATTCCCTTTGTGCCATGGAAGCCAGTTAAGGGGGCCTGTGGAACTGGGCAGACCTTTTCACCATGAACTGGTTTTGGTGAAGCAGAAGAAAAATGTTGGGGTGTGTCCTTGGAGTTTTTGAGTCGAGAAACATTGGACATATCTGTGTGTCTTTTGAGGGGAATATTTTCAGCGAATTCTTGTGTTGCATTTTTATGACTTTTCATCAAGACTGAGATGTTCGTACGAAGGCATCACAGTGTGGATGCCCCACCAGAGCCCAGAACCAGAACCCAAATATTTTGAATTCAAATTCTGATTTGGTTTGGGTTTGATCCTCCTGGCTGGACTATCTTCTTTATTTTTATCCTGCATATGCCTTTAATCTGGGAAAGCATCAGACTTCGGTTGAGTTCGGACACTTAAAAGAGAAAGCTGTTCTCAGTTCGGTTTGGCTCAGGCCCAGTTTGCCTTCTCCTGGGCTTGGTCAGATTTGGAGCGAAAATTTCAACCCACGCTGCATTCTATCGCACATACACAGTGCCACATGTTACCAAATGATATTCCTGTTGGTGCCAGGCAACAAGTAATTGCTGGCAGGTCAGATCTGACAGGAGCAATTAAGGAGGAACGATAGGTCCCACAGAGAAAAGGGAATGAAGGGGTTAAAAGGCTACAGAGAGGGTCAGAAATTGGTTGCTGTGAACATCTCTGGGTGAGCAACCCTTTCAGCCATGGTGTAGAGTGTCTCCACACAACATGCCAGCATTTATTTAGCACCAGGCCGCAAGTTGTAGGGAAACCCAATCTTGTTGCAGGCAGCCGGCCGCTCCTCCTTCAGAAAGAGCCGCCCTGATCTCCGTGGCGTCTCCCCGCTCTCTTGTCTGTCTTTCCCTGCATGAAGTCCCCCCGATAGGTGACGTGGGAATCCTCTTTTAGCCCACCACTCAAGCTTTTCTGCCGCGGCCAAGTTGACACTTCTCGTGTTACACAGGATGGTGGGCACTCAGTCAATGATGGCCCAAGGGCAGATGCGAAGTGCTGCGTGAAGTTGTCAGGGGCGAGGCCATCAGGGGAGGCCATTGCTTCATTTCCAAGTACAGCAGTTTAAAAGTGCTCCAAAAGAATGGGAGCTGCTGGTGAACTCTCCCGTTGCTGTCTGGACCTGTTTCAGCAGATGGAACCTCATGCGACCACAGCACTCAACACTCTTCAGAGGAAAAGTTTGGCAGACCAGACACACTCACTGTAGAGGTGTGGTGCAGCTTCCAAATGATCTATGTCCTATTTTAGAAGATGATAGTTGACCTCTTTCCCGAATATTCAATATCAAAATCCCTCACATAGCCAACATTGATGCAGAATGACATAACTGATAGAAAAGCAAATCATCTCAAGTTAAAGGGGAGGGGGTGCTATGTCTAAAAACAGATTTCCATGACACAACATTGACTTTAAAGTGGAAACAGAGGGGTTTTAGTGAGCCATCATTCAGAGCCTGGACAGGAATGACTGCTTGGCCCACGCGTATCTCATTAGCATGCTAACACTGATTAGGGGATATCTGTGTAGCATTTGAGGGCTTAGCTGTAGCGTGGTGTTGTTTGGGGCGGCATGTCAGGCACATGCAGGGTCCCGCCTGGCCTTTTTGATTAATGATGGGAGAGGTCAGCCCAACATGCGCTTGGCTCTGCATTTCCAGACAACAACCAGAGGTGTAGGGTTCACTGTTTTCAATCAGCGCTGGATTTATCAGGACTGTGTTATCAGCTCCGCATGTTGCACGTCTCAGGGTCATAAATGTGGCTGTAAATGGTGCCCCTACATGGACTTTTAAGAAGATGTGTCCCCTGATTTATTATTTCAAAGTATTCAGGTCTGTTCGTCATCTGTCTTGCTTTGTGCAGTGCTTTGAGCTTGAGTTGGTGTTTGTATGCACTTAAGTATTATCCAAAGGGATTGTAGGAGTTTCTTTCTGCATTGTAATTGTACAGTATGTGTCTCAGATGTTGTGATAGTTAAAGATCCATCAATGTCAAGTAGGTACATCACACTACAGTGCTTTCAAGAAACAAAAAATTAAATTGGATTTGGATGTGTTCTTTTTCTCTATATTTGAACGGTTGTTTTTGGTGACTCTTGTGTTTTATGATTTTAATTAATGCAGGAGTACTTTAATTTTAATGCACTTTAATTTCCCCTTTAATTTCCCCTCACCATGAATAAAGCGCCATTCATCCATTCATTGAACATGGCAAAACAACTCGTAGACCCTGGCATTTTTTTTTTGAGACATTAGGGACGTAGGAAGACCACACATGATCCTGTAGTTTATAAATCACAATTAATTCTTAAACTTTTAATTTAATTGAAATTTAACTTTTTGCAGAAATTGCTGTTTCATTTACTTTTCCTATTCTGGTGTAAATTAGTTAACTTGACATTTAAGTTCAAATGTAATATTTCAGAAGCTGCTCGGTAGATTGCCATTTTGTAGAGAGAATTTGGTTCATAGTCCCCTGAGGATTAATCCCAATGACTTTGGTGAACTTTTGACATTTTCTCTTGGGGTTATATTTCTGGATTTGAGAAACACTTTTGAATTAATTGCTTTAAAACTTGTTGCAGACATCCGTGTCTCCCTCGGGATGAATTGTAATAACTTTGGTGATCTCTCAACTTCTCATTTGGCTCAATCAAGTCAGAATATGCAAAACTAGGATGGTGGTGATGGCAGACATTGAATCTTGTGGTCAAATTAGCGTTCCAATGTTTAGTTCAAAGCAAAACTGTGTCTAACTACAGAGCCACAGAGCTGCTGGTGGGGCTGCAGACATTAGAGATGCCAGTCAAAGACAAAGAATCACCTCAACATACCTGATGCTTGAGTTTGTGTCTGTTCAGTAAACCAAGTCTTTCACAATATTCAGTCTGGTGAAAGGTTTTAATAAATAACAAGTACATTGTAGTTGGTCGTCAATGTGGCTAAGCAATCATTTCTTTCTGTCGTAACATTTTCCACGACCACTGGTGGTTTGCAGTAAGCCCATCCACATGTGTGTATGTATTTATAGTAAATAGGAAACAGACGGCGAACATCCTCCCAACTTCCCGCGCAGCGTCACAGGGTATTCATGCCATTTTCATGTAACACGTCATCTGCACTTTCTTATGGACCAATTTCCAATCAGGAGCTGCATGCTAATTCTATTTTCACCTGATAATCTGTTAAACAACAAGCCATTTGCAGATTTTTATACGGAGAGCTGATACTGTCAATGTCTGTGAAACATCACGCCCAAACAGTTGTCTGATGAAAAGCAGATGCAAAGAAACTAAACAAAAAGTGAGCTGCGAAGATGATGTACTATGTGGCAAAGCCCCTGTGGTCGCATGGACCCGTGTGAGTGACGTGCAGTAATCACTCCAGAGGCAGATAAGTGAGAGGCCTGCAGACTGTGCGTGAGCGGTTTGGTCAGACAGGCTCCATGTGCGAGTGATAAAAGTGTAAAATCATCCAAACAAAAGGCACATGAGATGACATCTCTATCTGCGAGGACCTCAACATTTTCACAATAATGATAATGGTGGGCCCCCTGCGTGTCTGCATCAGTGTCTGACAGATGGGGGTCAACTGCACCATTAGTCAATATGATATACAAATGAAGCACATATAATTAGATAATAATCCTTCTGAAAATAAAGAATGTTTGAGAGGAGCCCTTTGATTATTTCTCTATTTGTATCATGAGGATTCATCTCAATGAAACCGAGGGAATAACAATCACCAGAATGAAATATCATTTCCTAAACCATGTAATACTGAGTGATTATGGAGTTAGGGTGCAGAGAAATTATTAATGCTTGTGTTGAAAGCAATACATTCCACTGTAGAAATCTGCAGGGAGCTGCAGCAAATGGTATGTAGCCACAGCCCACTTGCAATCAAGGAGATCTAAGTCAAATACCCCTATTCCCCATCACGGAACAACAAAGGTTTTCCCAGCATCCACTTGGCATTCCGTGCGGCGAACTTGCGTGAAGATGCCTCATCCCACGGGGGGCTGAGGTTGATCTCTTTTGTTTTATAAGCCATTGTTTTTACATATGTCTGTCCTTTGTTTTGGAGTTTGGAGATTAGGCCTCACCACAGAGCAAGGACTCCACAAAGTAATATAATTAAGATGATAGGATCAATTTATGAAACGTCGTTTGATGGCAGTGATCACTGGGGATATAACTGGAGGCTCTGGAGACATGCAGGTAATTAACAGGGCATGGTGGGTGTAAACACCAGGCAGTCACACAGGAGACACGCTCAGATGGAGCTGTTTAGTTCATCCACTCACGAAGGCTGAAATCACCATCTTCCTCAGCAGATGTCTTATGTATTATGATTTATTGGTGGCAGTGGATAAATACTCCTTCACCAGCAGAAGCTTCGTTTCAGGCAGGTGTGGACTTGTCTTCTGCTTTGTTCGTGGTCAGTGTGGGAAAAAACAGCTCAACCACCAGAGCAGGAAAACGCCTGGATAACGTGAGGCCTGAGCGTTGACCTACGTTTATCTTTCACATGTGAAGAATGCAGCTGATGATTCTTTGGTTAGACACTTTAACAGCAAACAAATGTAGCCCAGGCCAGGGGTGGCACAGCATGCAGACGTAAGACTGCTTTGTGTCTGCCCATATTATTACAAAATCTTGAATCCTGTTTTTGAATTATGATCTAGCATCTAGATATATTTTTTTTAAAACTCATCATGTGGGGAGGATGTGCAGCTGTGACATGTTTGACTCTCTAGAAATGATAACAAAATAAGTATCCTCTTCAATAATTTCATTTTAAAACAGGCCAGGCAGATTGTTAAACAGTTGGCAGAGCAGCTGTTAGAAGTGACTGTCACAGGCTTCAGATGAGCAGCCAGACTTTTCTCGATAGTTCAACAACAGCCATTGTTTCAGAAATATCTAATATTTTCCAGTTGGAAGGGTTTGACCTGCATAGCGACACCAACCAACAGTTACATCTTTAATGGCAGGATCGTCTGGCTAACACATTCCGATGATCCAATTGCAGTCGGAACCAATCACAGAGAGAAATATATGGTACCAATCACCTCATTTAAATTACGATTAAACCTTAAACTCCTCTGTTGTGTTCCCAGAACCTTCTGTAATAAAACCCATAGGGTCTATAGGCTTGTCTCAAAACAGAAACAAGCAGGTCATGGACTTACCATGAGTCTATGTATCACAAGAGCACCAACTGGTTTTAATAAAATCAGGATGAGGCCAAATCCGTTCACTGTGGGCTGAAAAAGTTCAAGAACCCTGAATATGGAGATGTGATTCCCTCGCTGTTAACGATTAACGTTTGTAGAGGAAAGCTGAGTGAAAGAGTTTAGGGGAGTTCATCTGTTTCTCAGGTTTTCTTGTGTAAATGGGTAGATTCAAAATGAGACACCTTTATAATTTCTTCATTGCTTTTATTGTACTCTGTTGCAGTTACAGTGTGAAGTGTGAAAACCTTAAATAGTTCTTTGTTCTTGAGGCCACACACACTCTCTCTCTCTCTCTCTCTCTCTCTCTCGGTCATAAAGAAATCACCAACAATAATGATCCACATTAATTGTAGGCAGGCTTGTGCCTCAAATACATAAACTGAAACCTTTCTTTAAGCTCTGTGCTGATTTTTTGATGAAATAAAAGCTCCAACAGTTTGATAACATGTATTTAAAAGTAACCATGTCAGAAACATCGCATGAACAAACTCCCACATTGGGAACCAAAATACATTAGCGTGCCTCGGATTCAGTCTTGAGTTGTTTTGCTTCCACGAGCACGCCTGACTGATAAGAATGGACAGATAGCTCAGATAAGTGCGGTCCCAGTTCAACAACTAGAGCTGCGCCTGAGAGGCTTGGCTGGGAAAACTGGGAGATTCCTACACTACGACTGTCCTGTTACTTGGAATAGCCTGTTTACACTGAAGAGGCTCAGGATAAAAGGTTTTCAGGCATGACCTGCAGGTAAAGTTCATAGAATTGACATTGGAGTTCACAAGTGAACACGTGCACATCACAGCGGGAGATTCTCTCCACAGACTTGTTTACAACAGCGACAAATCCTCTGCAGCCGGCTGCAGCAGGCAGGAAGTGATAAGTCCAATGCAGAGATTTTCTTGGCAACACAGACACAATTGTCAGCTCTTATCACCACAGACTCTCCAGACATCATTGTCGGTGTCTTCTACATGCGTGTCACCACCTTTTCCCAGGGAGATATCTTTATTTATATTTAATTTCCTTTTGTCACATGTTAAATTATCCCACACTGAGAGATAACACTCATTTTTAACACTGCGCTTGACTTTTCTAAGTGGGATTTAGCATCCTTGTATAGCTGAGTGACTGCTAATCTCATTTACTGTCATCAAAATAAGAGCAGATCAGGTAGAGTGGTGCTCCTGGTGGAGTGTCAGAGGGCTAGACAACTTGTGGGCTTTTACAAATGTTTGCATGTATGATATGGGACACAGGATGGTTGTAATATGTGTGTGCGTGTGTGTTAACCAGAGCATTGGACATGTCCCCAGTCTGTAGAGGCGGGAGACCAGGGGCCTGGGGCCCTTCGCTGCACATATCAGGTGCCAGCAGTGTACACTGGTGTCTGCAGGGCTCTGCTCCACATCCACTGTGCTCGGACTGCAGCCAAAGGTCAAAGTCTAAAAAGGCAGATATCGGCCACACTGTAATATGATGAACCTAAAGAACCCTGTGCTGTGAATGTGCCGCACAGAAGGCAGCTCTGGCTCATCTTTCCAGTCACACAGTGTGGAGTTTCTGCTCGTTCCCTAATGAAAGTGGGATGTAGAGACCAACTCATCGAAATGCCCGGTCAGGCCTACACCATCAGAGCTGTTTTTCCAGCCGTCTGCTCATCGGGACCTGGCGCTCTCTCCTTTTAAAAGCTCTATTCAGCCTCTTCTGGCACAGAGCTGTTGGACCTCTGCACTAGATCACACTGCGTTGCCCCGTTTTAATTCACTCATCTGTGACTCTGAATCCAGTGCGTCCTTTTATAGCTGCTGGGACCCCCTTTATGTGGCCATTCATCCCCCTTCCTAATCACACTATGTTGTTCTGCCAGCGGTAGTGTTTCCCTACATCTGCTTCTGATTCCTGGAGGGGAAGCGAGAAAAAAAAAGTTCTCTATCAGTAAAGATTTAGAAAAGAAACAGGTAATTGAAAAACAGAGATTCTGGTATCATGCTATTCCTGCAGAAGAATTTATTTTGAGAAAGAGTAGTTGTTTACTTTTGCTCCATGTTTTTTTTATGTAAATGTGTGGCTTGATTAAACCCATAAGTAAACAAGGAATTACTGGACCTCACTGGAGCAGGAATTGTACATGGGTGTTGGACATATAATTGGCCCCACTGAGTAAATTGTAGCCCCATTATGGCCCCTGATTTAGAAAGCTCTCACATGTGTCACTGCTTGGAAGTGAGAAACAGATTGTCACCACACCTAAACGTGTCACAGTTCACACATAGATGATTGTCTCAGTGCACAGGGAAAAAGCAAAGCTCTCCAAATATTGTTGAGTGCTTCGCTGTGTGTGTTAGGATCATTGTATCATTGATTGAATTGAATTGATTGAATTGTCTTCTTTAAAATGACTCACGGACATTTGCAGACATGATGGAGGTCAGGGGAGCTGCATCGTAATCAGCTCGGTGGGAAACTGGGAATGAAGTGAGGTCTGTTTGCCGCAGCCCCTGCTGTACATCAGCCAAAGTGAGGGTGAAATGTTGTCACGTCGAGAAAATCTGGCAACTCCTTCCACCGCCGCTGTTTGATGTGGCTCGACGCCTCTGGAGTCGCTGACCTTTAACTTGACACAGAACTGTGAACAAGCATGACCTTGTGATTGATTGATTCGCAGGTCGGTCATAGAGACTGAATTTTTCTCTTTTTGGTTGATAAAATGCACTGTTGCATTATCAGCTTTGAGCAGATAACCCAGACTCTGCTGCACCACCCTGGTATTAGAGCTAATTACGGCACGACGCCGCTCCCTGTGTTGCTCAGCAGTTGTTGCCCTGCCGCCACATGCACATCTGTATCTGATGATGCTTTCAAGCTGAGTTCAAGGTAAGGTCACGACAAATTACAAGAAAGGTCACCGCGTTTTATTACAGAGCGACAACTGGTATTTTAACTGAAGACAGTGACTTACAGCCAGGCCTCCCATTGAGAGACGTGGAATTCCTGCGCTCAGATATTATGTTTTATTGGCCATTCGATATTTCAGCCTCAGCCCGAGCGCTAATTTCAACCAACCGCCGCTCTGCCCGCATTATTTCAGAGGAGGATGTGAAGTGTTTCAGCACATAGGGAGTCCAGCCAGTCACCGCAGCATCCTGTGCGGCTTCCCCTGTGGAACAAGTGTGGCTTCTAATTGTGCCCAGGAATATGGGCGAGCAAGGGGGACTCAATGGAGCAGTGTGAGCTGGTCCCCTCTGCCAAGCAAGTTTAGATGACATCAGCTTGTTCATTTTAATTATCCTCTAATCCTCCGCTTTGAACAGGGCTCACGCTAAGCCTGGCAGTAATGGGCTGTCATAAGCCGAAGTAGACAATGTTTGGGCTTGTTGGGATAATCAACCAGCTGAGAAAGAATGGAAAAAAGCAGGGAGGAAGAGAGAGGATTTGTTTTTTTCTTTTGAACTCCCACCAAGTCCTGTAGATTCGGTTATTCTATGTAATGTTTGAGTGAGTCAGTGAGAGTGACATAAAGATCAGTTATTTCACAGAAATCAGTTTGTATAAGTTACTATAATCTTATATTAATAAAATCAGATTAGGTTTTTACCAAGGTATTTGTTTCATGGTTTTTTTCTGTAAGAGAAGAAAGAGAAAATCAGCTGAATGGACTTTCATGAAACTTTGCCTTGAAAGGATATTTTACGAGATGAAATGTTCCGGGAGGTTTACCTCGCTCTTGTTGAGGTTAATTACAGCTCCTACTTGGAGCTGCCATATCTGAATGAAGAGCGACTGATTGCTTTCCCTTCAGTGGGACACAGCAGGTCTTAACGTTGCAGTGCTTTGTGTTTAGGCTGCGAACGTTGTAGTGATGCAAGAGGAAGCGTTCTGTTTGACATGTTTATTGATGCCTGACAGGAAACTTGCTTTGACAACCCAATCTGTCAAAAGTTGAGGAGGAGAGTTAAACTACAAGCTGAGAGGAGTCATACCAGGAATGTACATACATGTGCTTGCGTGCATCATTTCCTGTGAATATGAATCACTCCATAAACATCCCTGCATCACTTTTAAAAATCACTGACTCAACTATTGATCACACATTTAATAGCTAAAGGAAAATGTATGCACATTGCATTTTTGAGGTAGATTTCAAAACTGTCTTGATCACTTCAAATGTCCGGATTAGGAATCTCAAGCTGAACTCCAGACTATCTCCTGACATTCTCCAGAGGGGCTGCACGTCTGAGTGAGGGGCTCCGGAGTTTCTCCTGCCAGCCCTCTGGTTAAAAACTCTGGAGAATGTCTGACTGAGCTCATGTGAGAACACTGCAATGGATCCGCTGGAGAAATCACCACAAACAAACGAGTGCGTGGATGACGTTTCCAACACGCCACAGACGGGAAAAAAGCAAGAGACAAACAACATTTATCAGGGTAAAAAAATGAGCTGTCAGACGCATTGAAGATGCAGGCAACGAAAACTCACAAGACCTTTTGATTTAGAAGGTTTGGGTGATGCCTCACAATAAGAAGCCCCTGGGTTTGATTACCGGGCTGAGCCAGTGATGAACAAGCGGTTGAAGATGAGTGAGATGAGTGAGGTTTGGGTGAATTCCCTGTTGCTGTGATCTGGTCTGAGTGGAGAATCTTTGAAGGCTCTGGAGAGAGTTTGGACCCAATAATGCCAACATTTAGGCTTGGCCCAGTGCTGATATGTTGCATTACATTTCCATGAAAAAAAGACACTGCTTGACAGTATTCCTGTTCCTAGAGTCGTTCCTAATGATGAGAGAAGTTGAATTTTGCCCCCTTTTATCTCACAGATCCATGTGACTTTGCATTCAGCAGATAAAAACATTAAATTACAGGGGTGAAGGAGTTTTCATAAACAGATTTGATGTCAGAGTGGTGCTCCTAGCACAACAAGTCAAAGCAGGCACTGTGCAGCAGCTCTGTGGTTTGCAAACATTGCAGTAAACATGTGAGTGTTAATTTGAGTGTTGCTGGAGCTTGATTGGGTGTGGTATCAG
This sequence comes from Pseudorhombus dupliciocellatus, assembly GCA_016785235.1. Lineage (NCBI taxonomy): Eukaryota > Metazoa > Chordata > Actinopteri > Pleuronectiformes > Paralichthyidae > Pseudorhombus > Pseudorhombus dupliciocellatus. The sequence continues at coordinate 566,740 of JAFBJW010000232.1, forward strand.
GATTTGTATGCAGGTTTGCATGTGGGAGCGTTTTAAAGACATTCAAGAGCCCGGACCATCATCAGTGTTTCTTTACTCTGGCCCAAATCTGTATCGACTGACGATCCAGTAAAAGCAGAAGAGTCCGGTGAAAGGAATTTGACCTCTGTGAGGTGTTCGCCTGAGATATCGTAACAGCTGTATTCATCTTCAGAGTGAATGTGTGAGCGATCCTCTCTTTTGAAGTGTGAAGGGTACCGAGCCCGTCAGGTCAAAGTAATTACAGAGCGGCTTAAAGAGAGCGGGGCCAGAGAGGTCACGGAGAAGTGGCAGTTTTGGACTCGTATTACTACCTGCCTCAGCCTGACCGCCCACACAAGTTTACTGTCGATGCATCTGCAGTTTCAAGGCTGGGTCTTTGACATCATGGAGAAACAGCAACAGGTTTACTTGCACATGAAGAGCTGCTCACTCTTACATAACAGCCACACAGTCGCTTTGACAGTTCAAAATACAATACAACACAATCTGTTCTATTCTCTCGAAATCCTTCTACCTGGGGTCAACTCTATAAAAACACAAAAACGGCAGAAGAAGCCACTCTCATATGAGCCTGTGATGCCACTTGTTGATGGCTCTGGAGAAAGTTAGAAAGTGCTAGACATATTAGTTTTTAATGTTATTTTTGTGCCTCTCTGCTCTGAGTTGTTTGATGCGTATCAGTGCTGTTGTTCATGCCCTGAGGTGAGGTTTCACAGCAGAACCAAGCCTCAGAAATTCAACACAGATGTTTTCTTCAGTCGTGGAACAAAATGTCATGTGTCTTAGAAACACGACAGCCCTGCTTGTCACTGCTAATTTCACATCTGGCACCACAGATTATACTGTCACAGTCTCTGCCAATGCCCAGTTTACAGCACCGTGACCGAGTTGTTCATCACAAACCGCTAGTAATAGCTATTCCTACCACATTTTGCTGCAACCTATTGTTTGTTTTGAAATGTGTGGACATTTCATGCAAGGGAATGTATTCAATTAAGAAACAATAACAAAAAATATAATGAAAAACAAACAGTGGAGCATTATTTAAAATGAAATTAAATGATTCTTACATTATTTAATTGAGAAATTTATGCAGGAAAATGATTTGTGACGAAATCATTAGAACCCCCATGATTAAATCAAAGAAAATTATACATTTATAAACATCACTCTATGAATAATCTGGGATTATTTTATTTGCAGAATATTTTAGTTTGATACGTTACTTCATCATCTTGTATTGAAGCATTCTTTAATTACAGCATACTTTGACCATTACCAGACAATGGATGTATAGAAAGCCTTGTTGTCCCCTGTTGAGGGTGATCTCAGCGTTAGACAGCCAGATGACACGTATCGCCTGCGGCTGAGATGATATCAGGGACTCCCCATCTGTTCTCCTCCATGTGGGGCTGATGCCCATAAACGAAAGAGCAGGTTTGGGCCTGAGATCAGAGGCGATGTCCATCAGCGTGTGCGACGAGCCTGCCCACCTGCTCCGAATACCACATGACCACAGCGCTAATGAGATACCTGCTGGATTAGCAGAGGGACGCTGGAGTACAGTGTTTCATTAAGGGTCACTGCCGCTTGGCTGATTCCAGCCCAGCTCCGGCACAGAGCGGTGGCAGGACATGGACGCAGCACAATGAAGTGATTATCTGCCGCTCGACAATGCTGCCAAATACCAACGCTGCCATGTTGATTGAGCTGCTATCAAATGCCTCCATCTGTGGCTCCGGGGACCAGGTGGTAAATGCTTATCAGAGTCTCAGGAGACCCTCTCAGGTCCCTCCCGGTCTGCAGATGCTCGTCTCATTTACCTGCTCTGTTTTTTTCTGCCGGGCACTTCATCTTCGCTGGCAGCGTTGAAGTGACCCTGCTGTCAGTCGTCATGGGGATATGAAACACAGGACCACAAGGCTCTTCTCGACTCTCAGGTGATAGAGGCCAAGTTCAAAGATCCGACTTATTAATCATCAGGTTCGGTCAGGAAAGATTTCTTATGGCTCACCCCTAGAGAAAGCAAATGTCATCTGGGGTCGAAAATAAATAGGTAACAACTTGCTGCTGATGGCTGCAGTTAGTAGATGAGCCTTTGGACATGAACAGGTGTTCCAGCGAACATTCAGCTCAGACTTGGACTCTGGCTCTTTACGCTGTTACCTTCAAGCCCCAGGGAGTCGTAACCTATGGTTTGTTTCATGTGGCGGAGGGTAGTTGCGTGCTATCAGTATTCTTGGAAACACAATAGATAAGTAGATTTGGACTCAGAGCACAACTTTCAGCGACTGTAACCAACACAGACTCCATTTTATTGGAGGCCTTTGGCTGAACTGCTCATTTGAACTCTGTGGAGCGATGCCACTGCAAGAGGGAAACTGAATGACTTCGAGTATAGTAATGATCTGCTTTTGTCCACCTGGAAGAGAGTGAAGAGCTGATGGGAGCGTTCTGTCAAACAGCATAGCCAGACGTTTTTAACCCATTATGATGATATTAATCATATATCTGTTATGCAGATGGTGAAACAAGATACTGACCTTGTGTCATGTCTAAATGTTCATGTAATGCACTGTTTGTTCTGTTAGAAGGTTGGTGCAATTCCATAATTTTAATTTTAATTGATACATTTTTTGTCTTAACTTTCATCTCCATAGAAACTATATTTAAAAAAACATAGTTCACATTATTGCTGCTATTGTTTGGTTATCCCTGTGGCTCTATTGTGTCCTTGTTACTCTAACTGAAATCTGTCATGGTCAAGTTAAATAATAACTGTTTATGTGTTTCGACAAACACTTTAGCAAAACCAAACATCAAATTATATTGCAATAGCATTTACATATGTTAATACTGTATATTCTGTGAATTTTTATTCAACTGCTATAGCACTTCTGGTTGGATGCAATCTTCTTTTCATTGCCTTGTACTTGTGACTTGTGCAATGACAATAAATTGAATCTAATCTAATCTAAATCTAATCAAATTATATTTATTACAGAAACATTTAGAATATTGCGTGATGTTAAAAGTGTTTCCTATTATCGGCCGATTAAGTGCTGACACTGGCATTCAGATAGTCATTTCATAAAAGAGTTTAAAGCCTGGAACCAGGCTGAGCAGTGATCACTAAACATTCCCATCAGAGAAAAAAAACAAACAAAGGTACGACAGAAAAGCCAACATGATTTTTGCTCTGTTTAAACATTTCCATGGTAACAGGCAGTTTATTAAATGGCAGTTAATATCAAAAGGACTAACGGCTTCGACAGAGGCTGACACCTGTTACAATATTATGGCTGCTAATCAAAATCTATTCAGTGTGTATGGGGTGATTTACAGAGCACGCTTGTTGTTGCATATATAATCTCCAAATATATGAATCTTACTCCATTAACCTCTCCTGTTTAGAGAAAGGTTATTTTTGAGAACTGTTCCTCTTACCTGTGACAGTGTGATTTCTCTGTTAAAGGTAGAGGGAGACGCCTTGAATGCATTAACACATGTTTCAGTCTGATATGAATAATTCATGTTTCAGTGCAGGCTTGTGTTAGAGGCAGCAGCAGCAGCAGCCAGTGTCAGTGAGCTGTGGAGTTCGTGAATTGCTGTGGGCTCACATGTGCAACAGTGTAGAAACGATTCGGATCACTGAAATAGCTGCTCAAACTACATCAATTATTTGAAACACTTTACATGAAAAAGTATTCCAGTACTAACCCATCTTATCACTGGGGCCGTTTACTGTCGTATTGGTGAATCATAAAAGGATGCAGATTCAGTGACCTTCTGGTTCGGACATTTTTTACCCAACAAATAGAAATCCAAAGTGATTTTCACAGTCATCAGTTGCTATGGGCACTTGAATGGGTGCGGAGCTGAGCGCTGCTAACACAGCCCCCAATAACATTAGCATGGCTCTGATCTAGCACATGAAAGCTAGACCCACCAGGCTGGCTTCGGCTGCACCCAACTGGAGATACTTACATGGTCTAGACGCACAATGCTGCCAGAGATCCCCTCCCTTTAACTAAGGGGCGGTCACCATGGATACCGCATACTCAACAGCAAATTCTATTACTCTCCACATGGCGCGGTGTGAAGGCCACGCCACCTCAGAAATGTGACTCAAACCAGCGGGAATGAAAGCTGCGGCTCCTCACTCTGATGGAGGTCACGATCAAACCGACTGTTAATAACTTCATCTTGTCTCGCATGAGGCCGAGCCGAGGCTCTGAATGAGCTGAAAAATTGAAGGTGTAACTGGATTATGGTGGATTTGCACGTAACTGGAACAGACAGGCTGGTAATGCCACGGCAGAGCTTCATTCACCGGGTCTTTGTGCATAAACCCAATCCTGTGCATTCACTACATCCTCAGAGCGCCTCAATAATTCACAACCCAAAGTTTCCCTGCCTGTTTCTCCTCTCTGGTTTTATCACATATTCCTTTTGCTTGGTTGCTCCCTCGAGGGCAACAGTGTAAGGCTGGAGAATTTTCTATCTGGTTTATTCATTTTTCCCCCTCCTCCATCTCCATGTCAGTCTGGATCAAACATTGGCATCTCGTCAGCTCCTACTGACCCGGCCTGCCACAGCCAAAGTTTCTGGAGGAGTTGGCTTGGTTGTTTTAGAGAGCAGCAGCTGTAACAATTTACCTGAGCCTTCTTTGTTACTTTGGAGGTCAAGAAGACAACTAGCTGGGGTATTGAGGAATTTGGTGCAGAGGTTCAGGACAGGACTTTGGAGCTCAGGATTTAACCATAGCATCAGTGCTGAATCCTTGACTTGTTCCATTCTGAGATTCTTTTTCTGAATGTGTTTCTTCAGAAAACTTGACCGTGAATTGTATGCACTCCATTATAGTCATATTAAAGTGACAGATACACAGCACAATCGTCTATACGGCCATGGAGCAGCTTGGCTTTGGGCTAACTGCTCAAAATTACAATGTGCAACATGTTGATGTTTAGCATGGGGGCAGGGGAACCTCTGGTCTCCAGGGTCTGTAGTGCCTGTGAGACAATAGCATCCATTCTGTGAGACAGGTCATAAATACATAAACACTCTCATGACACCATTTCAGTTAGGCAGGGTGGTCCCTCCCAGGCGTGTGCCCCTCAGAGCACAGTGAGGGTGAGTCAGATTTGAACATGTAATCATTGACAAACCTTGAACAAAAAAAATTTGTGTAATGTGTTTTTTTTTTATTTGGAAACAGCTGATGAGTGTGGCAACCTGTCCCCAGAGAAATGGTGTGAGCATCTCTATAAGGAAAAGCTTTGAAGGCGTATTCAGGCTTTATACTTGTTTGAAACTGTATTTTGTGGCAACTGCGTCTTGCAAACTGTTTTGTTATGAGGTTGCGTGTATATGTCTAGATCCTGGGCCCGCTTTTACCTCAGCACACTTTTACTGTCTCTTGCATCAGTGATAAAAGAGACGAGTCAAGTAATACGCAAAAGCCAGCAAACCAGACCAACACCAGGACGAACAGAGTTAGCAACTGATCCTGGAACGAGACTGATCTCTGTGTGCTTCTGTAAATTATACACTATTTTCTTTGACAGGCACATTTCCCTGTCAATGGACCACCAGTGTCCCTAAGCTTCTTCTGATGTAAATTCCTACAGCAGGAAACTCCAGGGGTGAGCTTCAGGTAGTGTGTGTGTGTGTGTGTTTTCCTGGTGCACTGTATGTACATAAGAAAGAGATTTAAAGGAATGGTAAGAAAGGACCTGGGTCAAAGAGAGGGAGCGGGACGGAATTGTGTCTTTCTCATCAGGCGGGGTCAGAGTTCACTGAGCAACACGCTCATTACAACCTCTGCTGATGTTTGACAGTGTTTGTTTGCTCAGCCTGAAAATGGATGCAAGGGTCTGTAGGCAATTCCTCTCCCCTGGTGGTGGTGGTGTGTGTGTGCGCGCGCGTGTGCGTGCGTGTGTGTATAGACTGTTTGCTGCTTACACCTCACAAATTATAAATTGTAAATGGTCTTTGCACAAGTGTGTGGATGCTCCTTACATTGCACTTCATACCCTTTAATCTTCTCCAAGCAACTGATTAGAGGGAACCTCTAACACTGTGCTGTCTATTACAATCGCACCCATCTCTCCTCACTCTTTTGCCGTGTGTCTGTGTGACTAGATTATGTTTTAATCCCCACCTCTTCTATCTGTGCTCCCTCATCGTCGGGCTGTGTGTCACTATCCAGACCTCCATCAGAGAGGTGCTTGCTAATACACGAGCGCTGCCAGGCTGCCCTCTGGGATAGGGGGATTATCTGATCACCTGCTCCATGCTGCATTCCCTCGCTCTCTATCTATGGGAGCTGCAGGTAGTCGCAGGTGGTGATTTCCTCCTCAGCCCTCCCTCCGTTATATAGATCTCATTACCTTTTCTCACCTGCTAAGCAGGGACAGAGCACCAATTACTCACAGTTGAGCCTCTGTTGGCACCATAAATCTGAATGCATCCCTCCAGGTATTTCTCACGAGAAAAGTGGTGACGGTCAGGAATCCCCTCCATGCAGAGAACTTTTACCTTAGAGCCCACTCTCCGTGGCAACAAAAGAGCCTTTCATCCTTTCTTATTCGGGGGGGGTGCCCCGGAGACATCGCTAACACTTTCCTGGAGTGGGTCATTTCCCTCAGCAGTGCTTCCAATAAAGAAAGACTAGTGGTATAAACACTTAAGCCAGATGGCAAACTATTACTCCACAGCTATGACAATAGCACTGTCCTCTATTTGGAAGTCAAATATCAAAACACTGCAGTCTAATCTGGGACTGATCTTTTAAAGACACACCCCAAGACATGCAAACATTGCCCCCCCCCCTACTTTAAATGAGAACCAGGCCAACATGCTTAGCAGTTGGCTCCAGTCTGGGATGTTGTGAGCTTCTCATCCATCACATAATGATTTAAATCTGGGATCAGGACATATTTTCAACAGAGTGGATATTTTTCTTCCTCTTTGTTTTACGTTTAAGAGGCGTTTATGAAGCATGCTAACCCTGTTGTCAGTATTGCCTGGAAAGAGCTTGCAGCGAGGGATCCACCCTTGCACATAAGTGCTGTTTCTGAGGCCTGTTTAAAGACCTGGCACGGGTCCACCTCGGTGACATGCACCTATTGTCCCTAAACTCTCCTAACTTGTGTCTGATAATTAAATATACCCCTGAGGCGCTCGCAGAAATATGTTTTTCCTTATGTAAAACCCAGAGCGAGCACTTTGAAGTCGCGAGGAAAGTGTTTTTGAACTATGGCTGGGGGTTTTTTTTCGAGCGTGAGTCACCCTAACGTGCCAGAAGTCTTGCTTAAGTTCGTGCATCAGGCTAATGTGCGATGCCAGGGAGCAGATCAGGGCTGGAAAACTCTCCTGAGGTGACACTGCCAGTGGGTTGTATAAGGAGAGCACAAAAGGGTCTCAGGGAAGGATAGAAATGCAGCCAATCCTTGAAACCAAAAGAGTTTGTGGTTCAAAAGGTTCACGCAGAGCGCTGTTGGATGAACTGCTCGTGTGTGAAAGTAGTGAAAGCCAAGTGTCATTTAAACAACCATATTACAGGGAGGATTGCTGTGTTAATGCTAAAATAAAAACTATTACAGGACATGACATACGGCCTTTAGGAGAGTGCGGGGGGCCTATTTGGCACAGACCTGCACATAACTTCTTCATGTATCATCTTGGTTGAGAGTGATCCTGTGTAGCACTCATCGCTATCAATAATTAGAAGTGCATAATGTCTAATGACTTCATCACCTGGCGCCCCGGCTGAAACATCTGTAGCATAAGAGCACAAGCTGTTATCTGATCATGATGCCTTTTCCTGCTGTCTGCTGGGTCTTCCACCTGCATCTCAACACACAGTCTGAGTGGCTTCTTTATGGTTGCTACTGGACAAGCATGTGTTTCCCTTTGATTTAAAATGTAACTATGGTTGCAATGAACCCTATTTTAACTCTAGCTGAGTAACTCACGAGGATAGTTCTCCTAAATTTCAAGAACATTAATGTCCTTTCTTGGATTCTATGCGTGCAGAAAGTTTTAGGATGTTTATATATGAAGTAAATATCCAGAAGTGAAAAGAGCAGTGATTCATTTAAAATCACAAAATATCAGTCCCGTTCATATGTATTGTCAATAACAATGTGCAGAACATGAAGGTGACCAATCACATCAGTTTAGCTGCTCACATTTATTTATTTATTTACAACATGAACCATGTTTGTAGACCCCCACCCCTCAGAGGTTTATTGTTGAGGTTTTGGTTTATTGCATACTAGTACAGTGCAATATCAATATATTTTGTACTATAGAAGCACTCTGAGATTGTTTCCTGCTACAGTCGAGGTACAGTGGCTCAGTTATTTTCTTCCATGAGGATGCAGGATTAGTGCAGAGGAACAGTTGATTCGTCATGCAGTCTTATGGTATTGTCATGATACTTAACCTTTAACTAATGGCTCTCTTACTCAACGGACACTTCCTGGATTACATTTCATTGTGTCACTGACTCCTGAAGCAACATTCCCACACCATCACAGCCCCCTGTGGTTTTAAGCCAGCACAGCTTTGGGACTGATAATTCTCTGGCACTTGTCACATCATTAGAAAAGTGAAGAAGTGTTGTTGACGACATCCAGGGGCACACGATGTTCAGCCCAGAAGCCACTCCCACCATGACGTCATTCAGTCCCGCTGGGTGTAGGTCACGCCCAAATGCAACTAAGGATTAACATAGTACAAGGGGATGGATCGTGTTTCTGAGTAATGTCCATAAAAAAAAGTATCATAGTGAGTCAGGATGAATCCTAAATCGAAACTTTGAAACAGTTTAGTGATGTTGACAGTGTTACAGAAACTAATTCAGTCCAGGCTCTGGCCTACGGAGCTGCAGGCACTGTGTAGCTGAGACGGTGAGAAGCAGAGAGCAGCCCAGACATGCAGCGCCCACAGCCCCTGCAGCTCCACGGCAGACAACACAGGAACCGCACCTCACATAGAGACCAGCAGTTTTCAAAGTACTTAAAACACATTGTTACTAAGTCACCTGTTTCCCTTAGAACTGCCATGCAGGCACGTATCTGGACTGTCCCGGACGCCGCAGGCGATGCGGGCATATTGTGTTCAATATGAAGGACATCAAAGTTGCGTGTGCTCCCTTTAATACGCTACAGTCAGAGATGGTTAGACGATAATGTTGAGAATGCCTGTGAAATTCCTCCCTGCCTGCCATTATTTATGATTTATGGAGGAGTCTGATGTGCCAATATATGTGGGGGGTTTGTGTTATTTCCCAAGGTTCACAGCTCCAGAGAGAAAGCATGAGTCAGCATACGTGGATTGGGCATAAAAAGAGAAAGAGTGGTTTCAGGATGTTGTAACAGTTTATCCCCTTTGTAAAAAGTTGAGTTTCCATCATTATCGGGGGGGTGTGCCTGCAAGTACAGAGTCACCCACTGATGTGTGTAAGACACACCCTTGAATATTGGAACTGTAACCATGGCACTGGTGTCCTGCGAGGTGGAGGACAGGAAACATGGCAGACGTCACCAGGAAGGGGAACGCAAGGTCAGCATCTTGTGTTTGTGGGATTGTACATTGATGTGGTTCATGCTATTTTGTGTAAGCCCATGCAGCCAGCATCCTGATCGATTGACGGTTAAAGAAAGTGAAGCTGGTAACTCAGGCTGACATTAATAATAAACTAAACTTTCCATTCCCATGACAGAAAAGACAGTAAACGCGCCTGAGACATGTGACAGCAATTATCACAAATGTCATCAATTTGAGCGAGTTCATCAAATGTAATCGATGTGCACATGTTGCATTGTTTTCCATGTGGCTGTAAATGAAGCTGCTGCAGCTGATGCTGTCGCTATCGTTCAAAAATCAACCCAAGAGTCGTGTGGAGGCAAAGAAAATCTGAAAGTGATGATTCTTTTCATAGTTTTAGATTCAACAAGGATTAGCTTTGCTTTTACAAGTATGGCTGAAATATCATATTGGCATTGTTTTTTAATTGGATTTGATTTCTAAAACAATCTTCCATTGTGTCTTGTTGCCCCCAGGGGGCCCTGGCCCTTAGTTTGGCAATTTGAAATAGTAGATTTTTAAAAACATATTTTTAATTGCTGTTTGATTGCTGTTGGCGTCCTTGGATCAGCCTGACTCATTTTAATTTTGATGAGATTTTTTTTTAACTTCATGGGTGGGATGGGTGAGGGTGTGGGGGGGAGAGGGAGGGAGGGAGTATCCTGTCCCTGCAGAAACAATAGCTGTGCTGAGCCAGTGCTGAGAGTTTACGTGATAATTCCCATAGAGGGTTCGAGATAACCTTACAGCTCAGGCAGTCCTGGCAACTCCCAACACTTCAACCAGGCCAGTTTACGTGGTTGGCATGGAAATATGGAGACACAGAGAAGTATCAGCTCAGGAGAACAAAGGTGGCACAGCGTCTGTGGTTTCACTGGGTGGGTTCAGTCTACTGTGGTTTCCTTGAGTATCGGTGATGATTGGAATTATAAAGCACTGACACACGTCATGATATGTTCTCGCTGCATGAAAAGAACAAAGGCTTGTTGTAACGTCAACGTCAAAAATGTTTGGCTTGGCGAAAAAGACCGAAATTAAAATGCCGAAATATTTGCTGTATTTGGTTAATCCTTTTATTCCTTCAGACACTTTAATTCAGAATGATTAATCAGGCATTTTAATGTGGGATTGGGCCTTCAAGCTTTTGTTCGGTGTCGACAATAACGCCCGTTTGAACTTGTCTGTATTGGCTAACGGTTTCTGCAATCAAACCTCGACACGTTTGAAGGGTATGACTGATGGAGCAGGTTGGAACGGTGATCGTTTTTACCCCCAAGCTCAGTCAGATCAGTGGATCTATTAATATGCAGATAAGAGGAACCATGACCTCAGTGTCCTTCCAAAGGAAGTGACCGAAAACCCAGAGGAAGTGTTGGACTCTTATCCATTAGGGCTCTGGTGACATCCTCAGGAAAAGAGGCCGCGCCAAACTATGAGCACAATAGATAACGAGGAGAATGGGAGGGAGCGTGCACGTTCATCATATCACTGGTCTCCACCTCAGTCACAGTCCTTTAGGTAGAAGTTGAGCTGTTCAGAGAAGGACAGAGCTTCTCTGTTGGCTGTCGACCTTAAGAGGTGCACGCCACCCTGCTGACACGGGCACGGAGACAGTTATTGGATATTGGAGGGCAGGTTGTGTTATGGGTTGGCAGTGAGAGAGAGCTGGAGCAGTTGTTACTGCAGCTCAGGGAACAAAGTAGGTGCCATGTGGCCTGTTTCTTAATTTGATCAGCACAAGTTGAGGCAACACCTCAGGTGCAGAAACATGGAATGAACTGACCGTGGAAACAACACAAGCCATCCATCCAGTATCAGTAATCCTTTAAGGGGCCAACGCACTGAGACCACATCGATGTTTCTGTATTTGCTCATCACAGAATTTTAGAGACAATTAATATTTCCCCACTGACTCGTTTTCACTCAGTTGCTTGTTTATGATTGTTGCTATGAAACTGGTAGCCAGTCATCACAAAAAAATGGAATGTTGTGGTTAAGCAGGAGCTTCACAGTCCTCTGATCACAGATGCTACACGTGCATCCAAACACTTCAGTGGCTCGCTCGCCGTAATTCAGTTTTCACCGGTTGCAGCAGCACAACATAAAGTTTCTCCTCATGTGGAACCTCCCAGAGAGTTAATGTGAAGAGGACGAGTGACGCATACTTTGTATGAATCATTTGTGACCCACCTAGAAGACTTGGTCGAGTTTCTTTTTTTTGTGTTTCGCGAGTCTTCCACTCGGTGAAATCACCATGCAACCCTCGCTAGATGGATTATTTGTTCATAAGCTGTACAGTGACAGCCAAAGAACGACCCCAGACAGCCAGCCACAGAGAACAGAGCTGTATTGAAAGCCTCAAAGTGGGCCGGCTGTTTCTCCCTTGGCCGATGTCGCGGTTTGTGATTTTATTCAATTACGCCGTATTTACCTTTCGCATAATGTCAGCGCTGATGTAGGCCAGCGGTGGGCAGAAATTAACTCACCTGTTCCTCAGCACACACATTTTATTGTTTCCAATACACAGACACTGAGGCAAGGGTTTATTATTTCAGCTCGGGTCAGGACCAGCGTGCGGCCGTCGTTTCTTTCCTTAACCGATGTGTGAAAAGTGGAAGGAAATCAAAGCCATTTCCTTCATACTGGCCGCTGCGGCTTGTGGGTCCCTGGGGCTGCCGGAGCGAGACGGGCAGTAAAGTATTGAGCCCGCGGAGTCTGGGAAGTGTATGGAGCGCCGCGCGCTGCCAAGATCAACAGAGGAAACTGTTGCTCAAAGGCACCAACCACAGGTAAGGGGAAAGGGAAGGTGGGCCCAACACTGAATTGTAATCACTGCCCCGAGGAGTCACATACTTTTATTCAGTGTGATCATAGAGTCTGAAATCCCCTTCTTCCCCTCATCCACCTCCTAATTTGTTCATTTGCTTGTTTAACCGAGCCAGTCACATTCCGTCACTCACCTCAGAAGATTAGAAAAGTTTCTTTTTAAACACTCTCGAGTTGAACAAGTTTTATACTGTTGTATAAAGTAGTTCTCCCATGATCTTGATATGATGCTTTTCCTTTCTCATTTAAATGCTAATAACTTTGAGGACATCATCCACAGAGAGCGCTGGGAGCAAAGCTTTTCTCCTATCTGGTCACAGCACAAGGTGAGCGCCTGCCTCCTGAATTTAAATGTTACTAAACCTGGATGTTGGCTCAACAAGGCGCCTGTAGCTTTGTCTGATCGCACGGAACATGTGTACATGCGCCCACGCGTGTGGCTCTGTGTGTGTGTCAGCCACACACATTAATACAGTCAGGAATCATTTTACCTTCAACTGTAAGAGGAAATAGTCAAAGTCAAACAAAAAGTACATTGTGATCAATTGAACTTCTTTAAAGTGAGTTAAATGCTGCATTAATTGGCTTTTTCCATGGGAAATCATTCATCTGAATATGGGATGGTTTTCTGTTATTCTGGATCTATAATAATACTATATAAACAGTTAAAGTCAGTAATAAGAGAGTATTTAATCCCAGCAGTTAACTATTCCTTTGTCAGTTAAAGACTTTTTGATGACTGAAAGTGGACACAGTATTGGTTCAGGGATGTGGGGAGTTTAGTCATACAACAAGAAGATGATTAGTGACCAATACCTGGTTCTGTGTCATATTTTGATGAGGGAGAGTCAAGGGAAATTAGAGAGTTGGAAAGTTGTTCGAAAGTAGAGCAGTGGCATCTTATCGCTCCATGTTTTTCCAGATAGAACCTTTCATGGTTTTCCACAGCTCAGCCTGTGCAGTGTGTAACATCTGTCCGCTCCCACCGAAACTGGGACTGGGTTGCAGATGTTCGCCTGAACTGTGCCGCCGCCACAGATGCTGATATAACACCTGGCACCTGTTCATGCCCCGCAGACAGAGCCGTGCAGAAAGCACTCACACCTCGGCTGGAATGCCGGCGGTTCTCCTGCGGAACATTAAAACAACTTCATACGCCACTTAGATAGATGTCAACTGAGTCCAACGCTGCCAAGATTTTTATCTTAAATATTACGGTTCAGGCCCACTCAGGAGCAACACATCTTCCTGGGTAGAGTACACACACACACACCCTGGATTTTCATGCACTGGAGAAGCATATATGTGCAGATGGAGCAGTGGGCCGGCGGCTGATTGTCTTGTTCCTTTCAGGAAACTGGACCTGGGGAGGAATGTGCAGCGAAGTGGATTTGGAGGAGCTGAAGGAACTGAAAATATGCCGTCCCTTTGCTGAAGAGATAAGCTGTCCAGAGGAAGGAGTCCACTTGGATTCATCAGACTGATCCTTTTCTATCTTCCCTCTGCCAAGTCACTTTAGAAAAGAGCCTTGATGCCCGGTCGGACTGCCGAGTCAAGGCTGCAGGGCTTCACGTGGAAGGAAAGTTGAGCGGGACAGCTTCTTTTGACCCCACTGAGCACACAGCTGAACACCTCACCAACTTTCTCCATAGCTCATTGATTGGGCTTAATGGTGAATCCAGTGCACACAATTCGCCCCAGATTGAATGAGGTGCAGATAGTGCACGTGTGAAAGGACGCTGTGCGAAAAATGATTAAAAATGGGTAAATGTTTAATTTTCTCAATGGGCTTTAGAAAATCTTCGCAGGCGCAACCTGGGTGACTTTGAAGCGACCAATCAGTGCGTGAATGGAGGAGCAAATTACACATTTTAATCACCAGATTCTGTGTACACTCAAATGAACTACATTTCTCAACCTTTTTCAAATCAGTGGCTCTGACCAAGATAAGACTTTTAATTTCTGACAAGTCGGCGCTGACAATCATTACATTGTCTGAGCTCTAAGGTCAAATATTCAATAGGGCGAAGTCAGAGTTAGTCTGTATTAAACCTATGGAGGGAACTTTCACCCAGTGAATGGGAAAGTTAATAAATGGTATCCTATCTATCCAATGCACCATTTGAAAAGAGTTCCTAAAGCTGAGCATGGAAATAGCTGATCCAAATATTTATTTTGAAGCCCCTCACTTGTTGATTGAGAGGAAGGGAACACATTTCGCTCTATTTAAGCCTCCACACCTCATGTGTGGGTGGCAGATGGTGGCTCGCCGGTTGTCACAGTGATAGAAGATGAAAATACAGTTGACGGATCCAAAGCAAGCAAACACCTCCTTCAGGAAAGACACTCTGCCGTACTATAGCAGCTGCAGGAGGAATGGGAGACCTTTTTTTTTCCCTGTTGAGAAAAGGAATTGTGGTCCAAGAGTGCACCTTCAGTCTTCTGTAATATAAATCAGGAAAACTCCAAGCTCAGACTTAATGCTTTTTGGGAAACGCTGACTGATGCCGTATAGCAGGAGACACGGGAGTCCAAACGTGTGTTAATGCTGCTCCATATCCTCTCCGTGTGTAACCCACTGTTTTCCAGAACACATTTAGCATACCAGCAGAGAAACTCACAGATACTCTCAGTGGTTTTAGCTGGTTTAAGTGTCATGTTGTGTCAAATCATACTCACCTGCATGACCTGGACTTTAATCTGTGATCGTAGAGAACATTTGTGACCATTTGGCATGTTTAAATACACATCGAAAAGTATTGTTTACGTCTCAAAGTTTGGTAACTACAACCATTTTCTTCCAGACTCATTGTCCATCATGTCTCCATTACTTCCACCTCAGCTGTGGTGGAGATCGTCAGCATTTTCACCTGAGGAGTTTCTGCGAATGCGATTGGCTGAGACTGTGTTTGCAGAGAGCTGGAGAAGATGATGTGAGGACTCAGCAGGAGATGCATTCACCAGGAGCAAGTGGGGAGGGGGGTGGGAGGCTGTTGTTGATGTTTCTAACATGCTTCAGATGCAAGAACGAAACACACTTGTTGCTGCTGTGAACGTCACTGAGCAGACAGACCGTGCAGCATGGGTCATTGAGGAAAGACAAACTGCAGAGAAAGCCCCTGACCAAACCCCCTGCTGTACTGGCAGACCCTGACCAAGCTGGAACTCAGACTGGGAACCTGAGGCAGCAGTGCATATCACTAAATATATAATATGAATGATCATTATTATACTTTTATGGGACATCTTTTCTTCTTTTTTCTTCCTCATGCGGAGCCAGAAGGATGAGCAGTTCAGTCCCTCTGTCCCCATGTCTCTCAGCCGGCTGAGGGGCGGCTCGGCTGCGCGCTGCCCGCCCTGTGGGTGTGTTTATCGGCCTGTGCATCCACCTGCTGGTGCCCTCCTCCCTCCCCGCAGTCAGTCAGTGTGTGAGTGAGCGGCTTGAACTTTCCTGAGGAGCGCACGCTGCATGCCTGGACCTCTCCCCCCAACCCCCCCCCCCCCCCCCCCCCCCCCCCCCCCCCTCCCACAGGGACTTTAGTTTCCAACTGCTGCTTCTTCTCCGTCTCTTCTGTTGTGTTGGGTTTTTTTCTTCCTCCCACGAGATGTTGATCGCTGCCGTGCGACCACAACATCTCCTCGTCTCGCGGTCTCACGCCAGGTTGAACTAGGGGAACATTTTCGCACCAGCCGCTGAGCGCCACCGCTGCGGGGCCACAGGCAGCGCACAGTGCGCAGGTAGCCGAGCAGCAGGGTCCGATCCCGGGGCTGCGCCCGGATTCTCAGCTGATTAACCCTCGTTTCAACTTGGAGGCAAAAGTGAGCGATCTGTTTGGAATTGGTTTGTTCAGTGACTTTAAGCGCCTGGATCTGAAGTTACATTCAGGGACCTGTGATCTGCAAGGTAAGCTCGTCTTCGATGACTGTTTTCCCATTTCATTTATTTGGCTGAAAATCTAAAAATTAATCTCACACGTGCATTTTATTTCTTATCTTATCACCTGCAGCATGGTCCGGTGCCTAGTTCCATTTATTTTTATTTTAAATGTCGTATTAAAATAGGATCAAATAGACAGCGGCTTAGATTCTTTATTCTTTTAATTGATGTTCGCTTTAGCGCGCGCTCCAATCGCGCACCAGACTGTTTACAGTTCTGTCGCCCATGTGTAGCCAAGGCTGCCAGTCTGTTACACACGCACACGCACGCACAGTATTAGCTCTCAACATTTTTTCTTCTTCATTAGATCTTGCAAAAGTTAGGAATGGTTGCCATTGTCAGTGTTAGATCCCTCTCAGTTGTGAAGTGTAACAGATGATCAGGGTGGACCCTTTATTATTCACCGAATTAACCAGCAGGAATCTGCAGGAGTGCTATTTTGCAACTTTACACACTCGGCCCCTTTGTCTTTGATCACATACTGTAACTTCCAGTATCTGTGTACTTCAGATACTGCAGATATATTTCATAAATAAGAAGGGAGCTTCTGTGTTTCTGATCTGAAGATTATTATTATTATTTTTTTTAGATCAGCTTGATCACACATTTGCATGAACGCTCCTTTGGTAAACTTGGAACAGACAGCACGCATTAGTTCTGCTGCACAAATGTGCTCAGGGAGAGTTGCTGTGCTCGGCTTCGTACTGTAATGTGAGTGTGGGGCTCTTTCACAATCCCCACTGTCTTGTTTGAGTTCATGTGCCTGTGTGAAGGACTTGGCCTCTGTCTCAGAATAAACAGCTGGATGGTTAACAAATTGTCAGTAAACAGCTGAGGTTTAAACAGCTGCTTATTCTCATAAAGCCACTGCAGCAGGGCAGGACTCTGTGGGTCCGCCGGCCGCTTCAGGCGGTGTGTTTGGGATGGAGACCCGGTCCGAACGTCCAGTGTTTGCTGAGTAGAGACGTGGTGTGACGAGATGTCTGGAGAGGACCTCGATCCGGAAAGTTTTAGGGGCTTTAGAGGTGGCAGGTTTTAATGGACAGTGGCCAAGCATCAGAGGTGACCAGGGTCTCTGATGATCTGTGATGTATGTGTGGAATACTGTGGCCGCTCCCTGGTGCCTGTCATTCATTTACTCTGAGACCCAATGAAAGGTCACCATGCATTGTTTGGAAGTCTTGTTAAAGCGTCCCATTAGCGTCCCTCATCATCTGTAAACCATTTAGCAGGCCTTTTTTTTGCAAGAAGTTAATATTTTATTGTCAGCCTCGCCGGTCATAACTCGAGGACGTGGTGTGACCTGGCGTTAGGTGAAGCCATAATTACAGAGCAGTGCACAGGTATGGTGTCACAGAGCAGGAATGTGTTTTGGGTGGGTGGGTGTGTGTGTGGAGGGGAGCTGAAGAGAAGCCCGGCTCACTGGAGTCAGCGTGGCCTTTCCATCGGTTCGTCACCCTCTGAAAAACAAACATAATTCTTACCAAATGGAAGAACGTGCACGTCTCTAAAGAGCTTGGCAGCTCTGTGTGGGGACTCATCAGTGTCAGAGACGTGGGTGAGCACTCTGCACCTCAGAGCCGTGTTTGCCAAAACTTGTTTTGATGGGACCCTTGGGAACTGTTGATTTGACATTGCACATAAATTAAATATTTACATTTTGTTTTCTTTTGCCGTGCAAAGTTGAGAAAGCAGCTTCTCACATGTGTCCTTCTGTCCCCGCAGAGATTTAAAAAGAGAATCAGTCTGTGAGGGCTTCTGGAGGTTGGTCCACCATGCAGCTGGACGGTCTGTGGACGGTCCACGCCCTCCTGGCGCTGTCAAGCCTCGTGCTTGGGAACCCAGCGGGCAACGACTCGCTGGCCGCACCTCGCGTCTTTATCTCCTTCAAAGGTAAGAAGCCGTGACCATCGTCCTTCCTGTCTTTGACTCCTGGTTTGATGCTGCAGTGTTTCAAACTCTTGCCTTATGCTTGTTAGCCCATTGACTGACCATGTGACTTTGACTGATGGGTAATTGGAGCAACTGTGGCTGTTTTTTGTAGAGGAGAAGAACCTCCGGTATCTCCTCGCGCTTGAGTTTCAACACAGAACAGATCGCAAACAAATCATGCACTTCTCCCTTCCCCCGACTCTCCTCCGACCTCCAGGCATTGTAATAATCACCAGATGCGTCCACTGGCCTATATCATACAAACAATTAAAAACGCAAACACTGGCTCGAGCACATGCACAAACAAAGATGTC
This sequence comes from Pseudorhombus dupliciocellatus, assembly GCA_016785235.1. Lineage (NCBI taxonomy): Eukaryota > Metazoa > Chordata > Actinopteri > Pleuronectiformes > Paralichthyidae > Pseudorhombus > Pseudorhombus dupliciocellatus. The sequence goes on from JAFBJW010000232.1 coordinate 585,370, forward strand.
TCTCTTTGAAACTCGTTTGGAGATTGTTGTTTTACTTCATCAAATGCAGCGTCTTTATCTTCAATCATCTTTATTATGGAATCCCTAAATTGGCGGCACAAAGGGAGACAGGATAATGTGGGGCATGTAATAACTCTATAGTCATTATGTGATTATTCCCATGGCGAGGTAGACGAGTATTCAGAGGGGTTGTGTGTTTGTGCGGCCGCGCAGATTACTTGGGTTGCTTCCTTCTGAGGGGCGCAATGAGAGAGCTGGGGGGGTGGGAGGGGGTATTATCGAGAACAAATTGCCAGGATCAGCCAAGCAGAGCGACGTCCCCGAGGCCTGTCCCACTCGGAGATCAAGCCTTTGATTAGCATCCAGAGAAAAGCAGAGGGAGCGAGGGAGCGGCGGCGGCAGCAGCAGCAGCAGCGGTGCCCCTGTTTGTTTTGCTTTCCATTTCCCAGCGCTCCCTCGTACAAGTTGACTTAATTAAGTGGACTGGCACCGTTCATTGTTGAAGGCGTTTTCCTGCTTTAATCAAGTTGGATTTAACACATCGGTGAGCACGCGCACAGAGCTCAGCAGTTCTTCTCATTTCCCAAATATCATTGTATTCCGTCCTCAACACAAAGGCTGTGTTGTTTTTTACAACCTTCTCTAAACTGCCTTGTTATTGCTCTATAAGGTATACCTTCTGTAGAAAGATGTAGGTGCATCTTCGGATGGCTGACCTCATCCGAACCACACGCACCATTCTCTGCTGTATCAAGCCGGGTGGAAAAAGCTCAGCTCTCCTGCTTACCTGTGTGTGTTTGCCTCTCTAGTCAATATGAATTTCACAGTCTACTGCTGCTGCCTCTCTCACAGGAATGCCCCCCCCCCCCTCCATTCAATATTATGACTCTCACCGCCTTAATTGCTTTTTGAGAGGCCCATGCAGTCCTTACCTTCGAGTCGAGTTGGCTGCACTTCCCCCGGTGCATCGAGATGTGTTACGTTTTTTCTTTCTTTTTTTTTTTTTTGCTCGAGCTGTTTGTGGAAGAGGCAGTTTGCCTCTCTGCGCTGACTTCAGCGGAACACAAGCCAACAACAAGTGTGGACGACATGTGGGTTTTTAACTTGCGACTCTGGGAAAGAATGTGTTAATTATCAGTTCCCTGTTTGATAATTATTGATCATTATGGCGCTCGGTGAAGAGAAAGTCAAATTGCAGCGATAAAGCCTGAATGTCTCAGTCTGCATTGAACGGAACACATGTTTCAAACTGATTAACTCAGTAGCTGAGGAGCGAGGTTAAGAACCATGACCTCCATCTGGGAGGCCCTCACGTCCCTATTAAAGCAGGCAGAGTAAATCATGGGACCTAATTGCTTTGCTTTGGCTTCACGTAGCGTGCACACACAGCTTTTATGACAGGGACAACACCTCCTGTGATACCGAAAGCCAAGCCGCCCTGAAAATGCTGCAGGGGTTTTAAGTTGTATCTGCTTATACACATTTCAGCAAGATTAGAGTTTGTAAAGTCTGAGGGATAAACCTTGGAAGTAGACTTTGTTCAGGCTTATCATGTCTTCTGCGCTGGTAAGCCGAGGAGAAAGCACAGAGTTTGCAGGAAGAAAGAAGTCTGACCGAGTATAGACGGCGAATAGTTGTAATCAATGTTGGAGGAGCGACGTGGAGGAGGGATTTTAGGATGGAGATGGGGACAAACTATCAGTTTTGACTGTCGTGAAGTCCACTAAATCAAAGACGTGTTTGTAATAAATTCACTGATTGATAACAGAAGGATTTTCTACTGTAGTTTCAATAATTCTTTATGTGAATCTGTGCATTAAAAACAAAATGGACATTAAGAAGAATAAACTCATTGTCAAAAGGATGCATGCATAATAATAATATTATAATAATTCCTGAGGTGGAAAAGTTCCTGTTTTTATTTTAACTGCAACTGAACCAAACTGAAGGGTTTATTCATGATGTACATGTGACATCAGGAAACTTGTGAAGCTGGTGACTCTGAGGGTTCGGGTGGAGGAGACAGATCTGTGCAGAGCAATAATCAGACTGCAGCCTTCAACAAGTGCAGTATTTTCATCGTGTTTTCTGCTATCATTTGAGGCTCTGCGGGCGCTTTTCAAAATCATCTTCTTCAGTTTGTGCTGAAGTCAGTTATTTAATGTCAAGAGCCTACTCCTATTATCCGTGATAACTGTGGTGGATACAAACTCACAGGAATAAGCTTTTTACTTTTAAAGTTTGTGCCACTCGTGTATGGAAACCTGGTTATATAAACTCCTCTGAAGTTTGTGTCAGGACAGTTCTTAGACTCCTGTGGTTTGTGCATTATATGCAGAAGTTAGGTGAAAGTGAAGCCATCATTTAACACATTATTTGCCCATCACTGGATCAACATGTGACCAAGCTGCAGAGCATCGCCTCTCTGAGACACATGCATTTAGACTACGTGACACAGTTTTTTAGAACCTGACGTGCAGAAACAGGATTTCACTTCTGGGGAAGTTTTTGCTGTGCCATGTTTTGCAGAGAGTGTAACATTACTGCTGCTGACCCACATTCCCTCCACGACATATTTGAGCTCATGCATTAAGCAGATCCAAATCTATGCTTATGATTTGCAGTCCAACCCTGTCCGTCTCACCTGCTCTGTCACACTCCTTCACTTTGAATAATCACGAAGCATCTCTTTGCTGCGTTGCATGTCAAAGCTTCATGTTGTGGTGTGTGAATAGAAAGTGTTAAGTGGTGACTGAAAGCCTTTATCTTAGAGATCTAGTAAACAATAAGCATTTTCTCAGTCTGGATAAGCAGGCAACAGCTAAACACTGGTTCAGAGCAAACAGAGGCGAGGGGTCAGGAATCTCCTCGATAGTTTCACTCCCACACTCCTCACTCATCATCTGAGGGCGGGGCCGTGTCATGTGCCACAAACAGCGTTTAATGTCTGAATCGGCTGCTCTGAAAACTCAAAGGAGAAATCCTTTAAATACCAAAACATTGTAAGGATTACAGCATGAACACCCCGCCCTCTGAGCACACATGGAGATGACGACAGGATATGGGTCATCTTTGCCACAGTGCACACTTAACCAGGTGGCGCATTATTAATATTCCAGAGTTTTCCCCCTGTGAACGACCAACAGCACACTCCTATTTTTACTGCTCAGCAAAGACTTTGCTGTACACAGTGTGGGTGGGAGCATACAGGAACTCCCTTTTGAGTTTCATTGTGGTACAGTGAGTCAAACAGGTCCTTTAATCTTGTGTTTGGTCCACAAAGCATTTATAATAATGTGACTATAATCTGAGGAGCAAGAAAACTGGAACATTTTAAGAGTTAAGATTCAGAAATCAGATCATTTTGACTTTGATCATGAAGTAGTTCATCAATTCATTAATGAGGATTCAGTCTGAAAATGCCTGACAGATATCAGTGAGGTATTTATTTTGATAAATCAGCGGTTTGCTATCAGTTCATCGTGGGTTTGCCACTTTACTGCCCCGCTGCCACTTATACTAGTTAATGTTTAAACCATTTCTTCTTATTTTTACACAATCCCTTCCTGTGCTCACTTTCTTCTTTGCGCTCCAGAGGTAAACCTGCATGGTTATCTGTGACCTGATTAACCATGACAGCATGCATGCGATACAGAGGGAGTATTAACCCAATATTGGTTCTTTGAGTAGGTGACCTATAATGTGGTTTCTCTGTCTTATTGCTGAACCTGTTAGCTGTTGCAGATGTAACGTGCAGGAGGCTGCTGCACCTTGGACTTTACTATAATATATCCCAGTGTTGTTGAAACTGTAGAGGCCACAAACGCACCGCCTCACTGCTCTGCTGATGTTTGGCTGGGATCTGAAATGACTGTTTGTGAGTCCATTTATCCCCACGGCAGCAAAGTAATGACTGACAAAGCATTGCAAACCACTATTACTTTGGCCATGTCCCAGACCTCAGCTTGTCTCCACAGCAGCTAAGCCAGGTTATATTTAATGTAAAACTCTCCCTCTGTGCTCGCAGCTCTCATTTGTAGCTCTGTGGTTAACCATTGAACACAGTCGGCAGGGTGGTGATGGTGGTTTGAGTGCAAACGCAGCTTGGTCCAGCACAGCTTGCGCTCTGCTGCGATCCAGCTGTCAAGAGTGTCACATACTCGCAAAGTGCTGGAGGCAAAAAGCCCTCCTCGACTGCGTAACACAGTGGACATGGTGTTGAGTTGGTGTGCGTGTGCAGAGAAGATGGGCTGTGTTGTGGGCGTGGTCGGAGTCCGGTGGTGAAGAAATGGTGTTAATCCAACCACTGCGGTGCACATGAGCTAAGAAGTGGAGAATCTGAGGTGGTGTGTGGGTTTGTTCCTGGCAGCAGCTCTGCCAGCTCCATGGGGCGGAATCTGTGTCGCGTCGCTATGAAGCAATTTCAATCCCTGCTTTTACCTGTTTAATTGAGTGGAAAATGTCAAAATTGTGAAGAACAAAAAAAAAAAAAAAACATGTTCCAGCGCTGTCACATGACACTTCAATCGAAGTCATGAGGCAATTGCACTAAAATGAAACATGGTTGTTGGTCGGTGACAGTTCTCCAACAAACCAGAGGCATGGGTGATTATGTAGTCAGAGATAATAAGGGTATATAGGTAAAGCAGCCTGAGACTGACAGGTTAGGAATCAGGGATCGATTAGCTGAGCCCCTGTTCGCTCAAGTGTGCCCTCTGTTTGGTCGAAGACCGAGAGATTCCTGATTGCATTTTATTTCCAGACCAGTTGCTCGTTGTTGTCATAGTGATGCAATGAGGATGATGGTGACAGCTGATGGAATCCAGCTAGGGTATGGTCAGGGCTGATAAATCTGTGTGATGGATGTTGCATTGTTGTGTATAAATTCAAAGCTCCGCGTTTGACAGAAACAAAAACATTTTGTATACAACTATTGCAACAGCAGTCAAGTCAGGCTCATTTAGAATATAGGACAAGATGCTGAACATCCATTGTAGGTTTAAGGGTCAGGTTACCAAATGGGTCTGTGGTCTTTCTGTGTCCATTCAGCCTCAGTTTTTGCTGTTTGTGAAGTCGAGCATGAGACACGGGGGAGAAACTGAACAGAACAGAGTCAAACTCCATCTTTATTGAGTTCTCCCCCTATGTTTCATAAAAGTATAATGGACATTTTGACTCTTGAATAACAGCTGGGGTTTGTTATTGTTATTTAACTCTCTCTTGATTGACAAGTGCACAGCGATGGTGTTGCACCTGCCTGCTGAGAACTGTATGCCCTCTTTCACAAAGACGTTAGGTTATAAACGTGGCACAAATTGATTTTCCACAAATCTTCAGCGTTAACCTAAAATATAAAATCTTTATGTGCGACCGTTATAGAAGTACTTCTACACTATGCCATTCTCTGTCCAGCTTAATGTGTGAGACAGACGTGGGATTATTCCTCAATAAGATGACTATCTCTGCATCTTTCAGCACATTACTCCTGAAACCGGCAGTGATCTGGAGTGTGGTGCCAGCTTCCCCTTGCGCATAAAATTGCGGTCATAGTGTCATCTCCTGTCCGTGCCAGCCACCCATTAGTACTGTCTGCGCCCCCCACCCAGCACTGATGTTTCTTGAGTGTCTTTTATCCTGTCCTTACCATGGCTGTTGAGCACACAAGCCCGTCTTTATGATGGCCCATGAATCCAGTCATTGTATTTGAGTGTCATAGAATATAGTCAGTTGGCACCTTGCTCCACTTGATTCTCCCTCCATATGGCTGAAAGGTTGTAAAGAGTATTGGAGGCTGCTTGGGTGGTCCCCATGTTTGATAAAGAGGGAATGGTGGCAGTTTATGGATTCTCTTCCTCTAACATCTGCTGGGGATAGTGTGTGTGCAGGTGCAGAAGTGTTAGCAGGTAACATTGTTCTTTCCCATCTCCAGGGGATTATTGTGAGTTGGGGGAACTGAAGGTGACAAAGTGGCATCTAAATATAGTCTAACTGCTCTCCTGCTGCAGCCCCGTCTGTCTCCCCGACACGGAAACAGCAGTGAATGTGCAGGGGTGTTAGAGATTCCTGGCATGGCAGCGCCACTCTCTTTTAGCTTCTGCAGAAAGAGGGATATGTCGTGGTGAGGGCCTGCGGTCCCGTCTTTGGTCAGACTTTCACCTGTGGAACAACCTCCTGAGTCGGGTTACGGCCTCTGCCGCTGCCTCGCCTCCAGTGAAACCCAGATCGTCTCTCAAAAACACTGAGGACCCAGTGTTGTCTGTCCGTCTTCTCTTTCACAGGCATGTTGTTGCATCTGTTGCCAGCACCCCCCTGGAAATCCCTCCTCACCAGACTGGAAAATACCAGCCAAATTGACTAGATACTGTGAATCCCTTTCTTTGCTCCATCCATGTGTTTTTATTTTATCCAACTGTGCTCCCGCTTTACATTAAGCGGCCAGAGTTACAGAATCAGAGCAGCCATTACAAACGGTGACGCAACCGTGTCTTTTATGTCAAGGAAGAATATGGGGCAAACATGTCGGAGCAGTAAATGATTCCACATGTAAAAACCAAGTATTAAGACAGTGCTCTGTTATTTCCTGTAATCACAGAAGCTGCCGGGGCGAGGATTTGTCGTAAGTGCGGTGTATGGAGACAGTGTCAGTTACATCGTGGGAGCCCCGTCAAACGTTATGAAACTTCTCAGTGATGCGGAGAAAACTGTCAGTCAGCATCTTTTGTTGTTTTACCAGTCCTTTGTTGGGAGAGCCACTAACAGATACTGAAGTAGAGTTCTCAGGCTTGACACATTGGTCGAACTGCACAGGCAACCGGATTCATCCGAGTCCGTGACTGGGTATGTGGAACACCTGCCAAGCTTCAAGGTTGGTCCTTTTTCTAGGTGGCGTAATTAAGACTTCCTGCGGGATTTGGTTTCATTCTCACCTGTGAAAACAGGGCATTGGTGTAGGCTGGATAAACAGGTTGAGGACTCAGACAAGCTTTGTCTCTCAACCGCCGCCATGGCTGAACACTGTATATTCTTAGCACCTGCGTGTTTCTCTTGCGGCAGATTAAGGTGTCAAGCAGAATAATGGTCCAGGTGGATTAGACTCCATCATGGATGAAGCTCAAAGCTGCACCCACTTTTCTTAAAGGTTTGTGTGATGCAGTGATGCCATCTCTAGATGTGCTGCCCTAGTGAAGCAGTAATCAATCAGCTACTTACAGAGCATTTTGATTCATTGCAATAAGGACAACATTGGAGTCAGAGCTTCAATAGTTCCTTTGGAAGACAGTTTTTTCACAGGACAAGGAATCAATGTGCTATATATGTGCTATATCTGACCTTGGCCAGTCAGGCCTAGAGTTCCAACCCTGCCTGCCACTTGTTTGATCATATTCTCCCTATGAGTCCCCCATGATTCAACTTGCTAAGTCACAACCTTTTTGCAGCATTTAAATTCATCTTCTCAGAGAGCAACTAATCTCACCCTGGATCTCTGCCAGTGCTTTCATCCCTTTTGCTCAAAGAAATTGCTCTGAAACTATTTAGTTTCTATGTCCTTAGCCTGGAATTTACTGCACCACATTCTCTCTGCTTTGCTGTGATTTATTTGCTCTTGGAAGAAGAGTTATTGCTCTGTCCCACACATTATATGTCCCTCGGGTGGGCGAGCATCCAGCATTTATCTCTACATTCTTACAATTAATGCTCCAGATTAGAGATCAGTGTCCACAAGCATTCATGTTTGTTGCTCTGTTATTATTCCATGTGTATTGTTTGTGGATTCTCTTCTTCCCAGCCAATAAGAGTGCCAGTAAAGATTTGCCGACGGACTGTCTCCATGCTTGTGTAGCTCACTGAAGGCATGAAGCCTATGGGAGCCGCACAGAGGTCACAGGGGTCATGACCCCAACTGGAGAGGTCAAGGCCACCACATCCACCTCGGCTCTACAACCTCCTCTCAACGTCTGTTCATCAGAGATTAACTTTCATTCGTGCGTCTGTCAGGGATGGATGCTGTGATCATACACAGTTGATATGGGTTGTACAGCTGACAGTACAGTTGGTTTGACAGTAACCAAGGCAGATGGGTAATGTCTTGGTCAGTAAATATTTGATGTATCATTTGAACTCCCTCATATCAGGAGAACCTGGAGGGCTTATGGTGGAAGGCGAAGGGAACCAGCAACAGCATACACTGGATTAAAAGAAAAAGACTGTTTGCAGTACGCTTGCACTTAATCTTTGTTTCTGGGCAATCTTTGAAACAACTGATTACAAATGTTATGTAAACGTTATGTCACGTAATTGATGGTGAAGTCATTTGTTGACATGTGGCTTAAGTGCATACAAAATAGAAAGCTATGAATGCAGTGGAAGAATCAAAACCAATGGTTCAAATTCAGTTGATCATATCTGATTGCCTTAAATCAGCGGAGCGTGGTGCCTTCATTCTGCTGGGCCAAGTGTTGGATCACAAGCTAAAACAGATTGCTGGCTTCATATTACAGTTTCATAAAAATGAGGCACAATCGCTTCAGTGAGACATTGTTGTCCACACACTTGGGCATTTGCATAGCACTGGAGGTTCAGTGAATGCATGAAACCAGAGAATTAAAATCACCATCAGCATTTCCCCCAACTCTCGCTTTCAAACCTTTCTGCAGGGTTGCTCTCTTACCCCCTGGTCACTGATGAGGTCACACACTATTCCACCTCACCGAGGGGAAATAAGGCTGTTTGGAAGACACAGTGAAGACTTTAGCCCATAAGAGCACTCAGGCATCAAACAATGCGTGCACTTTGATGCCTTTGTTGCATCGTGGTTTTGAAATGCTGATTTTGGAGATTTGCCCCATTGCTGCCTCCTCCCTGCTGGTGGAGTAGGTGTTAATTGCAGTGAGTGGGTAGGGACCCTCGTTCACATCCATTGAGGCCGGGCCGGGGCCAGTGGTTTTTTGTCAGCGACCTATCCTTTGAGGCCCACCTCCTGTGGCGGTGCCTCCTCTTGATTGGTGTCAGAGTGTAAAAAAAAAAAGCAGAAGAAGAACCCTGGCATCCAACGTGTTGTTGTTTGGCGTCGCCCACACACTCTTCCCCTCTGTGAAGGTCCTATAGCTGCAGGGGCGTTTGTGTAGGTTTGCCACTTATTCACAGAAGTTCATTCACATTCTGGGAGACCTAGGGGTGGGCGTCAAACTGGCATCAGGCCCTTTTTTGTAAATGAATGCAGCGCTCAGCATCCCGCAGGCCTTTCTCTGTGCTGCCTATAGACGCCTCAGTCCAGGTCCAAGGCGCTGCAAAAAGGCAGGACAGCGGTGTTAGAATGGAGGTGAAAAATGAGGTCCTGGCATGGAGGGAAAATAAAAGTCAAGAGGAGCAGAGGGAATTGTTTACATCCTCCTCTCCAACATGGAGCGTTGCCAAACCAACAGTGGGCAACGTGCTGCGGTGGGAGGATTATGAGTCTCAGGGGAGATGTTTGTGAAACTATTTATTGATGCCCTAATGTTGCTCACTTAGTTCAGTCGCTCAGTTCTTTGAGTCTCTGAGCGGGATGCACAAGGCTCCTGAGCGCCACAAGTCCTCTCATTGTTTTGTAAATCTCCTGATGAGAGGGGGGTGGTGTCACTGCGTGTGCTAAGTCCCCGTCTGACTTCTTAACCCACTTCCTTGTTTGGCTCCTTATCCCTTCTGAGGAGGGTTAATAAATACTTTATTGCCACTCTACTGTGTGGATTAGTGGTCGTATTTAATTTCCCCCTCGGGACGTCCTGTGGTGTTTCCCAGAGTTTTCGGAGGAGCCTGCTTTGCATTTCCTTTCTGTGAGAAGACAAACGGGCCCAGAGTCCACGATGAAGAAGTCTGACAGAGGGAGGGCGAGACAGAGAAAAGAGGACAGAGGAGGACGAGTGGCAGGCCGAGCGCTGGCTTGGATTTCACTCCTACTTCTTTCCCCCCCAAAAGTCTGGCTGGGTCCAAGATCTGTCTCATGGGTTACAGTGTGGATCAGGTTTTAGTTCCACTTCTCTTCTCCCACCTTCCCGGTTTTGACAAGTTTATGGTTTATCTTCCAGAGAGGAAATAAAGACAGCCAGGGTGAACAGTGAAGAATAGAGTTGCAGAAAGTGTGGAAGGAGTTGTTGGATGAGCTTCCCAGGTTAGTGGGAGCTGCGCTCACAGAAAGTCAGGAACTGTAGACTGTTGGACACGTCCATAGTCTGTCACCTGACTGCAGATCAGCTTCACTGGGGTTTAATCAGGCAGCTCTCCAGACATTTGTCTCCATCATGTTTCTGCTGCCTTCACTGCTAGAACAAACTTCCCCACTCCCCCTCAGGTGCTTAACGACTGATATCATCACCCACCTTTACAGTGTTCCTCCTCCTCAGCTCATAACTCGGTCGGACAGAGCTCAGTGCTGCAGCTCGACTGTGACAAGTGTTTGCTTTTTTAAGCCTCTAATTAAGTCAGTTAACCTCCCCCTTTTTTTCATACTGCGAGACGAGATGGGGTCCCAGCGTACCCCTCTGTCATGTGCCGGACCCCGAGGTGAGCAATGGCTTTTTAATGGAGGCCTTCCAGCAACAAAAAAAAAAAAAAAAAGCTAGTGGAAGCAACCAGGGGAATATTTAAAAGGCAGGCTAGAGGAGCAGCAATGTTTTCTTAAACGTGAAAGCAAGATTGAGTAAAGGTAATTGATTGGAACTAATTAGCAGTGGAGAGATAAATGATGGGTAGGTGAGATGCGGCGTGTTTAACGACACACAGAGGACATGGAATGCACTGTGGAATTAGCTCCACATCGACCGCGAGCCCAGTGAGGACTCACTGGCCACGCCATGGAAACTGTTAGTCCATCGACTATATTTTCCAGCATAAGCAAGATTTTTCCAAAGATGGAAAAAAAAACGTGTTTTCATGGATGTGGAAGAAAGTTTTTTTTAAATCAGACACTTGTTGCATGTGACTGTGTGTGTATGTTCCTGCACCAACAGGAACATGTATTTTTTTTAGTTTCAGGGTAGAATTGAAAAAAAAAAAAAAAATTGAAATTGTTAAAGCCTTCTGAAACCCAGAGGCTAAGGCAGCGAACGAGAGCTGAAGCAACATTGTTGGAAAGCCTGGGGAAATGATTTCAGGACGGGAGAATAAATGGTGGGATTTAAAAATGATACGCTGTTAGAGTTGAATAATATTGACTTGTTATTTCCTATCACATTGTCAAAACATCGCAGGATGAAAAAAACAAAAAAAACCCTACAGAATAAAAAGAACCAGGTTGCGACAGGTTCTAAAACAGCTCTAACACGCAGACCGGTGAATGGCGGAGAGAAGCAGCGCTGAGCCTTTTCACAGCTGGCGCCGACCTCTGTCTTCACCTTACCTTCTTTAACACGTCCCCAGTTCTCTCACTTAGCAACATGCCCCGGCTGCTTGGCAATGGTTGCCACTTGAGATGTCAATAAAATTCACATTCATGCGTTAATCAGAGGGGATGTTTGAGGCAGCTCTGAAAAGAGCTGTCATGAGCGCGGACAATCACCGTCACACCTGATAGTTTACCTGTCAGATGGTTTCCTCTCCTTTTTCATTCTCCTTAATAATTTGCGGAGCTTATTGGGAGAGACGCTTTCATGCCATGTTAATTGTACGTTGATGTGCCTGTGGACATTATCATTCATCTTGTCTCAATGGCCTTTGCTTCACTAAAGGCCCGCTGTGAATAATGCCTCACAGAGTAATCTGATTTAATTAACTGCTGTTTGCACAGGAGATATAAGAAACACGGCGGTGCCAGTGGACGTATATATCCTTACTGTCTCAATCAGACATTATGGGGTGGAGAGAGATGGATGTTCAGTCAAGTGCCTCCATTAAATCCGTCAGCTCAGTGGAAGCCAAAGCTGCAGCCTTAGTTCAAACTCCTTCCTTCTCATGCTTGTTAGGAACCAAAAGGCCTTGAGGTTGATTGTGATAAATTTTGTCTGCAAAGAGAAAAAAAAAAAAAAAGTCCTTTCCAGCAACACTGTTCATCATTGTTAACCCCAGTGGGCTGCGAGCGAGTCGGATATTTATGACTCATCTCTCTTTCATGTCAGGGACAACTCTTGGAAAAAAAATGCACCTATAAAAGCTGAATAGTATCTTATCAGGGGAACATGAAGTAAAACGAATGCATAATTTTGTGCCAGTTCTGGTCTGCATAGTAATATCATGAAGACCATTAGTTCTGGTGCATAGATACTTAACCCTAAGCCAAATGTGATCCACACACATTTAAAGGCTCAAGCCAGTGCTGGATGTCTTAACTCCCCTTAATATAAAATGAATGCCCTGCAGTGCTGACTATGTTCCAAACCATGATTTTGTTTTAGTGATCTTTCAGTGTATTTTCATGCTTTTCCTGAGACCCAGCAACATGAGTAAACTGGGAAAACTAATTTGCAAAGTCTTTATCTTGTTGTGGTTTGTAAATGCACGTTGGAGTGTTTTCAGTATCGCGTCCTTATCCCTACACTGAGCCTTTCAAATTCAAATTTCAGACTAAATTATTTCAAAGTTTTAACTCAAATGAATTCAGAATGTAGAAATACATTTTTTAAAAAAGCACTTTGGAAGTCGACGGAAAGTTTGAAAAATGTATGATATCCATTTGCAGGGCTTGGAAAAACATTTGCCGTAAATTCACAGATGCATGATTAAATGGACAGCTCTGGCGTGACCCTTTAATGGTGATGCCCATCAATTCATCTCCCTCTGTTCCCACTGTTGATATACTGCAGTTAATCACACTTTGTTCCCAAATATTTTCTTTGCAGTGAACTGTCTCTGGCTGAGATACAAGCCATACATCTCTGATGAATACCCCACATTCTCCAGACAAACTCGCCTGGGGAGGCAGATTACTCTCTCCGCTCAGGGAGCCTCCAGAAGTGCTCTGTTTTGACTTGTCTCGCTTAATTGCTGTGTCAATTAAAATGTTTTCAGAACCATCACGCGGGTGGGGCAGGGGGCCAGGCTCAGGCGTGAGAGGCTCTGTCTTGTTCACATCGCCTGCAGTGTTGAGTCACAGAGAAAGTGAGGTTGGGGATCTAACATGGTGATCAGCCAAATGTTTTCCTCTGAGATGGCAGGCACTGAGACACACCTTCGTTAAAATGTAAATGTGATGTGGAAGATCACGATTAGAACTGAAAATGAATAAATCCTGTTGCAGTCTACTGTTGAATCCAGATTATATCCACGATGTCTCCTCTGGCTCTTTCAGTATCCGCTTTGTTTCCGTGGAGCCAACGAAAACATGCCATGTGTAGAGCTGAGTTTTATTCTGTTTGGAAATATGTTAAAAATCCATGAATGACCTTTGGGATGAGAAGACGGGACCAAGCTTGATTGCTGGTTTCTGTCGGGCCATGAAAGACTGTGAGAACCAGGAAGTTGTCACCCAGCCGTGGAGTTCGCTTGGTCTCTGGTTCCTCAGAGTTGAACGAGAGCTTGCGTCTATGGTGCAGCTTCATGCAGGAGACACACTGCATCTCGACTGATTGGTCGAGACCTCTGGGAGTAACGGGCCAGTTGAATAAGTGCACACACACACACACAAACGTTCCTCACAAATTCTCACATTAACCTCATGAGAATAAAGTCACCATTTTTCCAGCACGTGCTTCTGTGACAGAGGAGCCTTCAGAGTCATGGCTCTCCAGCTCATATTTTATCTTTATACCTGTCGCAGCACGCCTCCACCCATCATCCTCACTGTTTTTGGTCGGAACAAAACAGTCTCAGCTCCAAAGAGGTGCCCCCAAGGTCCGTCAAAGCAGGAGCTTGCCTCACACTGGAAGTTGAGCTAAATGCAATTATCCCCCACTACCCAAAACATTCCTTCCTTTTCCTGTACTTTATTATTTTTTTTCTGACACTTTCCTGGTAATTTCCAAAGGCAGTCACTCTACAGTCTATAAATCAATAAGCAAGCCGGTGCCTCATTTTCAGGCCTCTTCCCTGCTGCCTTCTTGTCTTTACCATCTAGGAATTCACTCTGAACCAAAAGCTGTGTTCCAGCCAATGCTCAGTCTCTACTTCCGACCTCTCCCGTGGCTCATTACCTACTGCCTGAGTTGCTGGAGAGGAGGGCTGCGGGGTCACAGAGTCGGATATCCTGCCTGTCAGTCAGACGTCGGGGCTGTCAGGTGTGTCTGGCTTTGGCGGATTTTAAAACCAAGCGGGGGAGAAGCTGGTCATTAAGATTTTCGCAGGGAGGCTGACTTTTGATTTTTGTCAAAGCTCCTTACAGTTGCAGCGCTGTCAAGCTGTCTGCACGTCTGCTGCCCTGCGTGGGCGCCAGCTGAGGCCTGAGTGAGTCGAGAGACGGACAGGTTTTCTAAAGGCTAATGAGAAGACGGAGGATGATGATGATGATGGAGGGGACAGAGGTGAAGAGGGGCTTGCAAGTTGTGATCCTCTGTGGTGACCCCTGGTCATATGGGATTAATATTATAAACAGTGGACGAATGGATGACATGAACAGGTTCTTCCCTCTGAGTCGATGATCTACAGGAGTCTGAGTGGTTTTAAAGAGAGTTCATGCCATGGCTGTTCCACTTCCTTTGAGTGCAATAACCCTGAAAGCATACAGAATAGAAAATTAAGAACATAAGAAATCAACAGGGATTAGCATTTAACATGTTTTCACAAGAGGACAGAGGACATATGGTTGGACGAAAGAACCTTGTAGCGGTAACCTCTGTGGCACAGGCCTGTCGGGGGAGTGAGTCTGCAGGGAGACATGAAATGTACGACAGTGAACTTGTTTGCTCCATTTAGACTTTTCATCGACTCTACCTCCTGTCGGCCCTCTCCTCCCCTCCCATTTCAACTCCCTGCTGCGTCCTGCTGTCATGCCAGCCCCAAACGTTATAAATGGCTGTGGATTTGAGAGCCTTTCAAGGGTTTGTGTTGGGGGAGTCCTTTTGTCAGTTTCAAATGTTTGGGGTCAAAGCAAGGCTATCGTGCTCCCAGAAGAATTATGGATGTGTGAAGTGCGAGTTTGTTATTGAACTGATAAAAGGAAGTCCTCGAGGGACAGTATATCGCACCACTCTAAAAAAATAACAAAAAAACAACAGAGGGGTTGTTAGAGGGAGTGAGGACCTGTCAAATAAGAAGGGAGAGGGTTCCGAAGAGCTCCACAAAGCTGTTTCTCCACCTGGCTGCATTGCATTTCGACTGGAGAGCAACAGCGCTGACCTCTAAGTGCACTCCGTCTCTCTGAGAGATTGCAGCCTGTGACAGACTGTGATGCCGCACCATTAGCGGAGATAAGGCGGCCGGGGATTGAGGAGCTCACATCAATGAGTCATTATGGGGAGTGCAGAGCTCTGGCCGCAGAACGCTGCCAGAGTGGGATGCTTACAGTTGTGGCTTAGCGGCAGCGCTGCCCAGCAATCCCTCAACTGCTTCTCACCAACCTGTAGCAAGGCCGTCCTGATAGAAAAAAACCCAGAAAGATTTTCTCCGGATTAACGGTTGATTCCATGTCAAATATGCAATAGTGGAATAATGAGCCAGGGCATCAACCTTTTCACCTGACACTTTTCAGATTGCCAGAGCCAGCCCCAAGGTTTATTACCTTGATGTGGTTTACATTCGTTCCCATTTACGGATTTTGCTTTTCTGTGGAATGCAGCGGTTACGCGTCAGGATTGGCTCTCTCCTCTGCCCCGTGGTCTCAGGTGTGTGAGAGCAGGATTTAGCTGCTATTGAAAAGAAAACTGGCTGTTTAAAGACACTCAACACATGTTTTCACCCAACTGAGAACAGCTTTAAAAGGATTTCAAAAGTTTATTGCAACTAAAATGTTGTTTTCATAGCTTTGGCTATGATAACACTGTGCTCAAAGAACTGCTCAGATCTGGATGGCACCAACTTCTGACAGGCCAAGACAATGATGGTCAGCTTAGTTGTAACAGTTTATACAAGATGAAAGATGTAAACCACTTTATTTGAAGTTAAAACCTCCAATAATTACTCATATTATGGGAGCACACAGACACAGAAGTAGATCAATAGTAGAATCATTTAACCCCAAAATACTTCTACATTAAGTGGCCAAGGAAATTGTTGTTAATTTCTCTGACTTGCATCCTCTGTCCCTCGGCTTCTCTCCAGATCTCATCATGAATGTGTAAAGGTTTTTGAACCATTTTAAAATTGAGTCAGTCACAATAACGTTTTTGTCTTTATTTTGGAAATGTGTCGTTTGGTGTGTAGTGTTCTCGTTCTCCTGCACACTCTACCCATTTCAAATGCCCTGTGCTCCCTGAGGCTCAGTGCCTCCCTGAATAACCACTGCTCTGAGTTACTCTCTCACTACATTTTGGCTGATATTGATCAAACGTGAAAGGGGAGCCCTTAAGTGAATGTATAAAAAGTCCTGGTAATCAATGATTGACAGTTGGTATTTCCCTTATCAAGGTCACTTTGCCAATTTCAGTGTGTAGAGGAGCTGCAGGGCAATCAAGTGATGAGTGCAAAAGAGAGTTTGTTTAGTCTCTGTGGACTCGAGCCGAGAAAATGACTTTCAGTCACAGTCAAACTTCATCTCCAAGAGCAGGGCAGAGCAGAGAGAGGAAATGGGGAAAATCGATGTTTGTGCCACTAGCGTATCTGCAGCGGACGAGCCGTTCGGATCTGTCATTACGGCTTCCACGGGCACTCATGGGCTATTTCAGTCAGTAAATGTCATGTTTGAGCATGTTATCCTTGCAATGTACTCAGATTGTTGAAAAGAAGATGTATAGGCAAGCACTTTTTAATTTCACCCCCAGAAGTTACTGCATGTGTCTAACCTGGTTGGAGCTGCAGCCACTAAATATATTCTGACAAGCACATTTGGTCTGAACCGTGTTTCAATGAAAGCTGCTCTCTAAATGAGGTCCTGCTGGGCTGTCAGAAAAAGGTAAGACCCATCAAGTTCACCACTGAGCTCCGTGTGTAACATTACATGACTGTATTATTGCTGTTGCACACAGATTGGGTTCATAAAGGTCCCACCTCCTCAGATTAATTCTGTTTGGCTGGGAATGTGAGAAAAATGAGGAGGCCTCCCCTGATTTAGAAAGCATATTGCCTGAGTTGAGAAAGGAATGAAGTGTTTATGGTGGGGTAAAAAGAGGCCTTGCTGAGGGGGTAAGAGGGACGAAGACAAGGATGCTTTGGCTGCACGTCTCCTTTTCTCTGCAAGCGCTGAAGTTCTGAACACTGCCATAACACCTCCATTTTCCACCTCAGAGGAAACAATATGGACCTTTCACACGCTTCTTGCGTTCTCCGGCTCTGCACCTTCCATCTGGAGTTACCTCATTTCTGCTCATTTCTTTGTTGGTGTAGCACACTGAGGAGCTGTTGGAGGAATTTCTCTAAAACACACATTTGTATCCATTACTGCGCTGCCGCAGTTCACAATCACACTGGGTTTAAATGTCTCCAGCTGCAGCATGTCAGAAACGTCACACTTGGTGTGTGCAAGGATACTCAACTTGCGTGTGTATATGTGCATGTAATGCGCATTATCTGTACGTGTGAGGCCACTCACTCACTCACACAGACACAAACACACTCTCTCTCTCTCTCTCTCTCTCTCACCCACTCAGTCTATCCATCCCCTGTGGTTATCAGGCTGATTTTATCACCCTGTTAGCTGCAGGGAGATTACCAGTGACAAACTGGGATGGCTAAATCGGCTTGGCAAACTCACTGACCCTGCAAAACACCACCACCCCCCACTAGAGCTACTATCTCCTTAACACCACCTTACATGGGCATGAGGTGAGATGGTCTGTCAAGACATCTTTCAAATCTAAGGTTTGAAAAATATGTGATCGGCTAAAGTGACACAGGCTCTAATCCAGTCCAAATTATTTTTTTAAACAAAGCATATTGACTTTCTACTTCTACACATGTGCAAGTGTTACGGTGATGGAGAATATTCAGGTATTGATGTGAGCTTTCTAGTGTCTTTACATTGAACGAAACAGAAGTCCTGATAAAACAGAAACTGGTCAGATGGAGACAACCCCTCTCCCACCAGATTGATTCCTCACGTCTTAAGGGAACCTATTATCTCACCCTGACTCAGAAAGAGGATAAGAAGGCAGAGCCTTAGAAGGCCCTTTAAAACTACCGTGGTTTAGGAACACCAGGCTTAAAGCTTTAAAGAGCACGATGGAATCAGCTGTAACCCCTGCTATGGGTCTGCTTTAGTGGCTGCTTCGATGTGCCTGGTTCAGAAGGGGCTTGGGTGAAGTTACACTACAACAGAATGAGAATGGACAGCGTAATCAATCAAATGCCGTCGTAGCGAGGCGCCGATAAGGGGACACATGTTCAAATGGCTTCAAGGAATTCATCATTTTACACTGAAAAGTGAAACGCGGAATAAAAAAGAGAGCTAGATTGGGAAGTTTGACAGGTTCTTCTGAGGAAGCACACTCGTTGCTTTAGCCCTGTGACCCTTTAGTCCTATAGGAATACATGTTAGGGGCACACCCCTCTTCGGGCTTATGCTGGCTAACAGGCCCAGTGGGGCAGCGGCAGCCGAAAACACAGAGCTGTTTATAAAAGGCTAATCGCCTTCAACTCAGATGAGTGCACTTTGAAAAGAGAAAGGAAGTGATCAGGCAAAATGCAATGGCGATGTTGACATGCATGTGGAAAAATGGGATTTGCCCTCTAATCCTACTTCCTGTCCCCAAGGCCTGGGAATCACGGCCACATAGGACATAATTGTTTGCCTCTGTTCAAAAAGTCCAATGAAGTTCCATGTGGCAAATAATAGAGACAACGCCGTTTCCCTGTGACCAACAAATACTTCTCCTTAAACCCGCACCCCTAAGCAGCAGGAAGACGAGCACTTAGGTGGCATGTCATGCTCTCACCCACGGTGAAGGAGCAGTGGGAGTTTAGTGGGAGGAAGAGACCTGGAGCAGAGCCACAATGGCTGCTGTCACAGTCTGTCCTGCCTTCCTGTCATTCTCAGGAAGGGGCTAGAACAACTGGCCTCCCACACTGTGACCCCACACTGGCTTAACAAATAAGGCATTCATAAGCTCGGAGCATGCTAGCAGGTCAGCGGTGTCACATACATTAGGACGCCTTATCCTGCGTCTGTTCAATTGTAAATCGACCGCTGGCCTGTCAGGATGCACCTGAGAGACACAGAGATGTATTGTTGTATTGAGACATCTTTCAGTGTTGCCTGACATGAGGCTTCTCACTACCAAGAAATACTTTTCCTTTACATCCACTGCTTTCAAAGAGATGCTGCTTCATTGATGCAAATAAAACCATGAGTTGCTTTTCTGCTTTGGATGGAAACTACCTGGAAAGACTCGATAGTGAGACTACAGAGAGTACAGACACACTTTAATGCAGCACAGCATGGAGAACAGTTAACACGGAGTCTAAAGCAAAAAGAAATTGAAAACCTCGTCTGAAGCTTGCCATGGGCTTTCTTTGAAGCCTTTTGAGGTCATTCATTGTTCTCTGTCATACCACAGATATCACACAGATCACTGAGTAAACTCTGGAGCATTCTTATAAAAATGACAGATCCACTGTGGCGTGGATTTCACTTTGGGGCTGACATTCAACAACAGCTTTCAGTAGGTTTGGACACAACCAAATGTGTGTTATTGATTGCTCTGGAATGGTGGATTTATTCAGATTGAATGGGTCACTGGCCTTTTTACAATCTGTCAATATACCACCCACTCCAATATCTCTCTGAGTTCTGTTTTCACTTAAGCACAGTAGGGTTTCAGTACATGTTTCAACATTCCCGTATAGCTGAGCGTTTAAGACCTCTCCACTTTCACTAGCTTTAACATTCAACAGGGGGAGAAAAACTCAGAGAGATCCATCTTCATTACAACGAGGCTGTTCTGGTCTCATAACTGGTCTCCGAGGCGCACACACCCTCTGGAACCAGACAGCATAACCAGAGACGGCAGAGCGTGCGTCTGAGTGTGTCCACCATGTGGAGATTATGGCCTGACATGAAGTTGAGACATTCCAGGTTAAGATAAGGAAGGCTAAAGGTAACAGGGCACTTTTAGTCGGAGCTTCATGTTTAGTCTTTGTTCTGCTGCTTGTCAAAGTTGTTCTACAAATGCCGCAACGCCGCGACCATCTTTGTCTGACACAAACCCTTGAGTGCACGCTGGCCTGCTGCCTCCTCTGGCTCCTGTGCTAAATCAGCATCAAGATGAATGGACCATACTGAATGTATTCAGGAAGCCAAAGGCACGCACATTACTGGGGCTAGACAGATACTGTATTCCCAAGACCCACTGGTTCACAAGGTGTTGTAATTCATTGTTGTTTTCTATATGGAACTGAAGACCTGGAAGTGTCTGAATGATGGCAGAGAGGTTTCAACCCAGAGTCCTGTTTATCGTACTCTCCACCTTTCTCTTTCACCCCGGTTGAACACTGCCGAAGGCTCATTGCGATTCTGGACAGGCCATCCACTAATGCCACTTTACTCCAAGCTATCCCTGTTTCCTGATTCCCCTCAGGCTGAGGAGAGATAACCCTGACCCTGAGCTAATCCCAGATTAAACCAGAACCAAAAGAGCTGCCACTGCTGTCCAGCGACCTCTGGCCTCCCCATGTCTACTGGTGCAGACTGTAGCAGAGCTGCTGACCAGCACTTCCCAAAGGAGGTTTTTGTCCGAGCACTGACCAGAGGACATCTGTAGAACTCAGAGATCAGAGTTCAGATTGCTTTAGACAAAAGCCGAAACCAGTAACCTCTTCGGTGGAATCACTTGTGACTAAAAAAACAGAGCAACCGATTTACAGCTGCAGCCGTGCGCAGGAGCTGATGTGTGGGATGGGAACAAGGCGACGTGTCACTGTTGAGCTGGAGACTGTTAATAAAACACATGTCCGTTAAAACAGAGCCATGTTTGTGCAGATGTGTGCGATTAGATCAAGGCTCTCTTGGGAGGATCTCCTTCCCGACGTGTTCTCCACATTTCACGCCCTCCTCAGCTGGACCTCCACTTTATACGTTTCTGGTGGACTGAGGGAAAAAGGTGTTCATCTGTTTGGAGAGAGAATGCAAATTAGGCCCAGCACCACACGTGACTGATTTAAGATTTGCTCATATACACTTGTATCACCCGCCGTAATGGGGTTCAACTGATTCTGTACCAAATTACATTGTTGTTTAGATGAAAATGGAGACAAATGCGTACCACCCCTCACCCCGGGCCCGCTACTGTCTGTCCATCAGCATGCTGGGCCTGGCAGGCAACAGAAGAGGGGCTTAGTTGATGGGAGCCAGAGGCCCAGTAATAAGACCATCTCTCCGCATGAGAGCTCATCAGAGCTGACAGTGAATACAAATTGGTTCCATTAGCAAGGGAGGGGGGTAGAGGGGCGTGGCACTACAGCGGTTTCTAATTATGGGGTGGTTGAGACCCCCAGGTCGGCAGGGGAGTGGCAGAGCACA
Organism: Pseudorhombus dupliciocellatus; assembly: GCA_016785235.1. Lineage (NCBI taxonomy): Eukaryota > Metazoa > Chordata > Actinopteri > Pleuronectiformes > Paralichthyidae > Pseudorhombus > Pseudorhombus dupliciocellatus. Next base: position 606,881 of record JAFBJW010000232.1, read on the forward strand.
GCGGGGGGAGTGGTAACAAGGCAGCTATAGCGATAAACAGCAAGGTGTTACATCTGACAGAGCATCGTGGTCCAACCCTGTATGCTGTGCCGTCCGCAGTGGTGGTTAATGATGTGTGACATGGGAGCGCTTTTACCGAATGTCCATTTTGATGGACACATTCGACATATGTTGAGACAAGAAGGGGTCACACCTTTTCCCTGGCGAGGGTGATCACAGCAACAGAAAACAAACAACTTGCTGTGAATAGCCAAGTCCTATTAGTGCTTAACAGCTGGTACAGGCCTCAGTCACCTCTAAGTTCTGAATCATCCTCCATCTCCTCCATGTTTGTTTGTGATGATTTCTGGCAAATGTTCTCCCTGCAGTTGTGCAGTGTAGAAGAAAACATATTCAAAACATTAACTATATGTCATCGTATCACACAATCATCCATTGGAGGTTTGGCTTGTCAGATTTTACTGCAAAGCACAAAGTACATTTAGGGAAAAATGTATCCAAGAGCATGTAACATCATCCTTGGTTATTTAAACCTGGCTAAGCCCCTCTCCATAAAGGCTGGTGTCTCCCTGCCTTTATCTTGGTCAGTCAACTCATTTCAACTCAACACATTGTATATTGGTTCCTGCAACTTCATGGTTGTGTCTGCAATCAAAACTAAGATCTTTTCTGATGCTGAATATACATTTTTTAATAATATTACTAGCAACTGATGATGTTCCCTGTAAAATAAATTCTTGCAATCACTGTGCTGAATCATTTTGAAATGCTCTCCTGAGCGTAGTAGTTTGTTCACCTCAAGGTTTGAAGTGAGATGATGGTGTGAGGCAGGTGTTTGTACGGGCATGCTGTTATGTCCTTGCTCTCTCTCCCAGCATCGAGCTGAAAAGCCTGTCCCTCCTCCAAGAGGCATCGGCACACACAGGATGCAGCCAAGCTTGACTGCGACCAGAGAGCGCTTCACAAAAGATTAGCAGTGGGTCAGATCCTACCACTGGATGCTGTGCCCTCGCATCTATGTTATCTGCTGAGTGACATGTCCTATCTGATGTGACACAGTGGCAGAGCCTCTGACCGCTTTTATTATCCTCCATCCCACAGTGACTAAGCCGAGGCGAGCAGCTTCTGTGTTCACATGCTGTTATCGTTCCTTTTCATTTAGCGGCACAGCCAACCTCATGCCCCTGCCCCAGCGATCACGCGGTCATTCTTGGACAACTGCGTCACTGCTCTGCTGGCCGTGATGCGTGCAGCTCGCGCAAACCCAAATAAGCTGTGTGAACGTTTGACATGTAGACAAAGTTGTGTTGAAAGACACTGATGAAGGAGGCAATGGGCCGCGAGTGACTCTGCTAACAAGATATCAGCGCAGGTGCCACCTAAGCCTTCCAGCGGCCACACGCTTCCAAATGCAGAAGAGGGTTTTCTAATCTCCATCTGCTCAGTGATTGCCCCCATACGAGGTGCGTCCTTATCCTGCAGATACAGGAAATCGCAGTTTAAAAGCAGTGCTAGATTAAGATAAGAGACACACGCTGCTCTCAGATACAGGCGTCTGGATAAAGGCCAACCCCATTCCTGCTGAATAAACTCTGTAAAATCTCTTTTCTCTCACACACACACAGTGTATTTATAGAGCTCATTAAAAAAACATTGTCATGTCAGCTGGTGTACAAGAAGACGCTTTTTACACCTGTGTCTGGACACTTTGTGGGAAGATGCAAATTACTTGACACCCCATAGTTAAATACCACACAGAAAGTCAATATTTAAACATTGAAGTTTGTGCTTAAAGAGCTAATTGTTTAAAAAATGTTTCGTTACTGATCAGGCTAAGCGTCACCCAAAGACGGGCCAAGAATATTCTCTGCCTGTCAGCTGGCAGGAGATGAGCAGGAAATAGAAATCTGCTGAGGCAGCATTACACTGAGATGAAGACAGATTGATAGATCACACATTAGAACAGTCAATCTCATCCACATTCTCAGGTTCAGAACAAACAACAAGAGCAACACCTTCATGCAGGTATACAAGCAGCAGACACTATTGTTACTGAACCTGACATAGGCGATTCATGAGAAAGTATCAGAATAATACAGTGATTCTTGTGATGTCAACTTAGTCTAGTATACCTCAACTCATTACTGCACTTTGTTCAAAGTCGTCCCATCCAGGCAACCCTGCAGTTTCCCAAAGACCAGTCTATGAATTTACTTTGTGCAGAGCTGCAGCTGAAACGAAGTGTGTCTTCTGGAGAGGAGCACCACTGTCTTTAACGGGGCTTCTCCACCTCTGCCTTGACAGCATTGAAAATATTTGGCTGGGGTTTTTAGCAAGAGCTTTGATGTGTGAGAGCATGCGAAGGAACCCTCCTGAAGGAATCAATAAAGTTCTATCTATCTATCTATCTATCTATCTATCTATCTATCTATCTATCTATCTATCTATCTTCTGGAGAGGAGCACCACTGTCTTTAACGGGGCTTCTCCACCTCTGCCTTGACAGCATTGAAAATATTTGGCTGGGGTTTTTAGCAAGAGCTTTGATGTGTGAGAGCATGCCACTTCTCCCGCCCCCCTCTTAAACACCCTAATTATCACTGCTGCCACTCTGCCGTGTGTGAACTGACACACCTCTTTCTGGCTGGTTGGAAACCGCCTCAGGACGCTGTTCAGGTAGTGCAGCTTGTTTGTTATGTGCCAGAGGCTAACGGGGTATTTCTGTCGCTTGCTTGCACTACCTGAAAAGACTGAATCTAACTCTTATTAACACATTTTCAAATTTACTGTCAAAAAGAAGCAAGGCCCTGTTTGTACCTGGTAACTGCTGTAAATTAAAAGAATTACAATTCATCGTGCCAAACGATTCTAAAGTCCCAAGATTTTTGAAAAGTTCAAATATTGGTATGTTATTGCCAAGCATGAACAGGGCCATAGCATGTGAGTTGGAGCTCTAAAGCTACACAGTGAACTGGTGGTGATCCTGAGGCTGAAGGTCAGTCTGATGCAGTGGCTGCAGTTTCCAATTATCGGCCACAAGTTCCACAAAGCAGAAACCAGTGAACTGTGAAGTGAGGAGGTGATTGGTACACACTTCACTCCACATTGCTCATCGCTCCTTTCCTGTTCAGTGGCAAAACAACAAACCACAAACTTTTGTTACTCCTCATCCCCGCCTCCCATCCTCCTCTGTAACGCCAGCTCTCTGCAGGGAGCAGAGCAAGCTTCAAGCAGCAACACGCTCTGCACTGTCACTGGCAGTGGGCTGCACTTTTAATTTACCCAATTTGAAACCAGAGAAATATGCAGTGGGGTGGAACACCCGTATCAGTGTCACGTAGCGAGTGTGTGCAGTGCTGCCGAGTGCCAGGATGTGTATTTACTCCCTCTGAATTCTCTATGATGCTTTTATTTTAACACACAGTCGAGAGCTTTCCCTGATTCAATCACTAACCCAGATCTCCTTGTGGATTTGCCAGGAAAGTTAGGAGTGGGGTGGGCTGCCTACTATTAAGTCACACTGGATGCAGTTATCGCTCCTTAATGAGAGGAAGTTCTAATGTTACCGAGGCGCATGGCAGGATGCATTAACAGCTGAATATGATACATAAAATACGGGCTCCTCTTCCCCTTGTGCCACAGTAAGGTGGGAAATCATTTCATATAAGAAAGTAGTAACCAGCAAGCTTTCTTATTTCTGGAGATGTGATCTTGAAAGTGCGCCGCATGCCAGTGAGCTTTTCCTGTCCAAACATATTTCCAAAGTAAACTCGGCCCGTTGGCTATTAATTTAAGATGGAGAGATATGCAATAACATGCAGGCCTCCAGCCCCGGAGATCACCGTCAGCAGCCAAGTATTCTCTCTGGAGGAGGTGGGCTGGGTTAGCCTGACAGTGAGGCATGTCCCAATGATTCTATACCTCATTTAACCAGGCAGGGATACAACAATACATTTTTATTCATAATGGTCTGTCGAAGGGGCTGCTGTAGGACGGTGGATCGCAACCACCATAATGGCCACTGACCAGCAGAGGGTCGAGCGAGAAGGAATTCATGAGTGCAGGAGATCCATATGTGCACAAAACCAGGCTCACACTATAAGTACTCAGTGTCAGTCTCCAGAAATAAATCTCATACAATGCAAGACAAATGCGAAGACCAGTAAATGAAATAAACCATCTGTGTACCGGTTCACTATTTGGCTCGCTGTGGCTGTTGGCCCAGTTCAGTTCTGGGGGGAAGACTTGACCACTCAGAAAGTATTTCTCAAGGAAAGACCATATTTGTAGTTGAGATGTTGCAGTTCTGCGTGCAGGCATAGAGATAAAACGATGTACCTCTTAAAATACTAGCAGTTGAGATGACATGGGTGGTACTGTTGTATGTGAGACATTTTGTGTGCAAGGATTAAGGGCTTTCTTAAAGGCTTTAAGAGTTTCTGTTGAAACATCTATACATGTATGTACATGTGTGTCAAAGACCCTGAAAAGATCCCAAACCCCTGGGCATTATAGTTGGAGTAGAGAATCAACATCTCTGACAACTAACATCCTTCAAAGGTTTTTGACCCATTAATTTGTATTTTTACATTTTGAATTAAATGGAATAAACTGCAACTCAATGAATGGGTTTGGTTAATGCATTATTCAATAATAACCATAATTGTACAAATGCGTTTGAACTTAAACCCCGGTATTTTTTGCTTGTGGCTACATTTTACTTTGCAAAACACATGAGGATTAATCAGCAACATTAAATTTTTTTTCATATACAAGCTCACTACTCAAAATTGAACAAAATTGCCAGTGGAGGTACTATTCAGATAAAGAGGTATTCAAGCAAAAATAACATAGGTGAGTTTTTTTCGTGCTCATCTCGCATTCTCCATTAAGCAGTTAGGCTCTGACACAAGCTTTAATGTCTCCCGGCCTTGCTGGAACCAGCGCCCAGTCCTGATGGGAACCGCCATTGGATCGTTCAGCCGGCAGCACCTGATGCTGGGAGAGAGGGGAGGATTGTCTGAGTTCAGCAGACTGAGGGAAATGGATTGCCCCTCATCAGTGGTTGTGGAGGTTTTGAACTTCCACTAATGTTCACTGAGTGTGCGCCAACGACAAAGATGGAAAATGAGAAAATAATGAGAGAGATCTAATACCCGTGACCCCTCCCCAACTCTTCCTTCTGTGCAAGTGCGGGCGTGTACGCATAAGAAAGTAGGCGAATGAGTAAAAGGTAGAGACATGAGTGCGAGGATCAGGTTCCCTCCCCGGCTTACTTTCACCTCTAATAGAGCCATTGCCATTCCACTGGGGGGAAGCGGTGCGGTCCCGAAACAAAGCCTCCGCTGTGTGTGTGCAGACCCCCCAGAGTGAACCTAAACCGTACACATGCAATAATGGGCTTCTTTAAGAGTTTATCTGGCTCTAATAGATGCACCCGTGTACTGCTCTCAGCCTCTAAATCTCCAAGTCCATGTGCGAAGAAAATGCTGTCATGCCTCGATGTGGCTGACAAAGGACACGGCAGTTCAGCCTCTCAGAGCGTTTACTGTTTGAAATCTCTTACAGTGAGTAAGCAGTTGTGTCTGGAAAACAGTGGATTTACTGTACAGCTGAATAAGTCTGAGCTCAACAGAATGTGACCGTAGAGATCAGCATAACTAACCATTGCTGTGGTCTTTCTGAACGCTTGAAAAGTTTCATAGGTAGGGCAGAATCCTGCTTCTGCCTCTCTTTGCGAATGACCAAACCCTTAATCACACGCATTAATCTTTATCATCTCAACACATACAGCGGCGCCTCTCCTCATAATCATTCTTGGGCTGCCCAGTCTCTCAGTGTCAGTCCAGCGCCCTGCTGGGCTTGTTTCCACAGGCAGTCTGACCCTCAGAGCAGCATAGCAGCTAAACTTTTATACATCCTCCATCAACCTTTCATACGAGCACAAAGCCATGCGCCCCTGCCTCAAGCAAAGGTTGACTTTCGGACTGAGTTGAGAGGCTGACAGAGTAGAGAATGATGTTTAATAGCTGGAAAGCCTTTTTGTACCAGATTTCCTACTCTTTTTGAGAAGCGCTTTCAGCTGTTTCATGCTATGGTATCAGAGGGCTCAGCGGTATTTAGGCTTTGGCATGTAAATCCTGGGCAACACTACAGAGCCCAAGATATCCTGCTCTGATTCATTCAGTCAGACGCTGCGTTTTCACTCCAGCATGTTTCCTCAGAGACTTGGAACCTTTGCTGTGAGCCAGGGTCTAAATTAAGTTTCTCTGGAAATTTTTTTAACCCCCACCTAAAAGTCCCTACTTGGGGGGGGGGGGGGGGGGGGGGGGTATTTCTAGGAAGTACAGCAGCCTTTGGGGTGGGTGTTCATCGCTGGAGGCCGTATTTCAGATGAATCGTATTTGCCTTTTAGAGTTGCTCGATTTATATCACAGTAGTAGTGAATACTCTACAGTACAGTAGTAAAATCGCTTTTTGTTGCAGTTGCTCGTTCATATGTCAGCAGTTAATTTGAGTAAACCCGCTGGTGGAAAAGTGAATACGAGCACCAGCAAGAAACTTATGATAGTTCCTTGAAAATAAAAGTTCTGCATGCTTTTGGCCCACATGTGGGTATACACCAAAGCACCGTGAGTTCAGCTACATTACAGTCACATGAGGTAGACACAATGTGAGGAGAGATTATTACAGTGACCCATGTTTTTACTGGGGTGCAGTGAAGTTCAGTCAAACCTGTGTATTTTCCTCTGATTGTGAGATTAGATTCCGTGTGTTTGTTTCTTAATGCGCAGCTCTGTATGGGCTGGCTGTTGCTATGCACTGTTCACATTCCCTCCTTCAGCTGACAGACGGTCCCATCCAGCTTCTCTCCGACAACAAACACACAGTGAGGAGTCGCTGACAACCTGCTTCAGGGAAGACTTCGAATGGCCGTCGGAATGTTTGTGTGTGTGTATGTGTGTACAATTCGTTGTTAATTCCCGGCCTGGTGTGTTTCACTCTATCCACCCACACGCATAAACACAGCTCCAGTGTACTGGGACTCATCATTCAACCTCAGCCTCTAACACAAATAATCACAGGGTCCAGCCACATGTTGCAAGCTCCTCTGCGCGGCGCTCTGACAGCTGTCAATCACTCTGCCGCCCGGTAAACATTCCATTGGTGGGCACAGTTATTAAATCAAACTGTACAAATAGGTCAAATCTAATGCTATTAATCTTTGGTTATTGACGTAAACCCGTGTTAAATTTAGGCCTGGCTGGAAAGACTGGTAATATCAGATTCCATTGGGAGACTGTTTGAAAGGGTCTCTTGATGGTGTTTATTTTAAGGCCCAATGGTGGCATGTGGATGGCTTTGCATGTGTTGGTGAGCTCTTCCACAGAACCACCTATCAACATCACAGGAATGTTCCTCAGGAACTTTGAACACTGAATTTTGAAATGATTTCCACTTTAAAAGTCTGATTGAAATGTCAGACACCCCATGCTGACAACACTTCACACGTCCTTCCTTTAATTACACTAGCACGCCCCTGTTCTGACACACGATATAGAAACAGTCAAACAAAGCTAACTGTATTTGACAGTTTATACGCTGGTTTCGCTCCACCACATTTTGGCTGCAAAATCAGCAGAAAGCATCTTGTTTTAACCTCAAAGTCAGATTCACTCTTTCTTCTGTCAGATGTAGAATAAAAAAAAAACAAACTGTGAAAAGAGACTTTTCTGCTGTTTTAGTAAAGCCCCAGTGTCTGTCCAACAATCTGCGAATGCCACCCTCTAATGCCTCTCCCCTATAGGTAGTGGGGGAGTGTGTTTGTCTATGGCGTGGCATGGGGCCTTTGCTGTCTTAGCGGTGGCCTCTCTGCCCTGTACTTGGTTGCTGAACCAGGGAGAACATATCAAACAAACACTCCAACACAGAGTTGGAGGGAAGATTGGGTTACTCTCGACATGAGGGAACGTGTCCGCTGCGTTGCGTTAGTGCACGCACACACTCCCCTGACATTCAAAAAGTGGTATCCAAAAGGAATGGTGTTGTTTAAATCCAGCTAGAAGTGTACCCTTCCTTGTCTATGGAAGGAATTTGTAGTAAACACAATATCTAGCCATCAAAATACTGTTTCTTCCTGCCAGGAAGTCACTGACAGCTGAAGATGAGAGACTTTCTAGACCTTCTGATCCACTCGGGCGGTATTAAACCATCAACACAGTGTGACAGACACTCAGTAGCACTTGTGTCTAATGTGCGGTGTTTAGTTACAACAGTGTTGGTGAAAAACCATCAGATAACTCCACAGGGGTATGCAGGAGTGGCAGTAGGAATGTGTCAGTTGTGCATGCATGTGTGGGTGAAAATGTGCGCCACAGCTGTCATTAATGGACATGTTTCTGTCTCCAAACAGAGCTGAGATCCACTGGCACCGCTCATCACTTCGCCTACCTCCTCAACACCACCGACTACAGGATCCTGCGTATGGATGAAGATCACGACCGCATGTACGTCGGCAGCAAGGACCACATCCTGTCCTTGGATCTCCACGACATCAACAAGGAACCACACATTGTAAGACCATTCCCATTCTCTGCTTCCCCTCTGCTCACACTCTGGCCTCTAAATTGGCTGTTACGCTGCGCTGAACCTGTTTCCTCAGCGTTCACAGCAGCAGGCCCCAGGGCAAAATGTTCTGCTCCATTGCCCCAGTGGCAGCCATTTTGGCTAGCTCATGATAGTTTTTGTTGGCGAGCGCATTTTTTTGCTCATTAAAACACCGTAATTGGGTTATGACAATCCTATGAGGACCTATATTACCCCGGGTGGATATCCCTTTTGCAACTTTAGCCCCCTATTCTCATAAATGCCAGTGATGTGTAACAGGCTGGATTCTAACGATGAAATTTCCTCTACCCCCTCTCTCACAGATCCACTGGCCAGTGTCCGAACGAAGAAAGATGGAGTGCCTTGTGAGTGGGAAGGACGCCAATGTAAGTATGCGTGTGTGGACGCCACATGCTACCTTTGCTGAGTTGTTCAGCTGAGGTTGGTTTTAATTTAAGGAACTCACCTGTGGGGCACCGTCTTGGCCCAGTTAAAAGTCTGGTTCCCTTCTGTCTGGCCAGATAGACAGAAATGGATTGAAGCAGAGAGAACAGAGTGTGATAGTTTGATATATAAATAATACATTCAGTAGCAGAGTTATACTGGTATATGTTAAAATGGAAGGCTAAGCATTTGGCAATTTGGTAATTCCACTAGAAGAAGTACGAATGTATTGATATTCATTGTGGTTTAACAACCTCAATCCTTTTTTTCCAGGAGGAGTGTGCAAACTTCATCCGTCTGATTGAGCCATGGAATCGAACTCAGCTCTACATCTGTGGGACCGGAGCTTACAATCCAGTCTGTACCTTTGTCAACCGCGGACGCAAACCTCAGGTTAGGATCTGCATCCACCTTACACTAGCTTCCCTGTACAGTGGTTTCCCTCCATCATTAAGACTGCACATGGTACCCTGTCTCTGCATCTGGCAGTGAAGGCAGCTCAGCTTCACCCGCACACAGCTGCCGTCCCCAATGAGCTGTAAAAACTACTCTGTTTAGTCTCAGCCTTTAATGGGACCACTTGAATTTCCTAAACCAAGCCAGGCATCACTACCTCGGCACACTCCCCTTTACACACCTCACTCTTCTTTAAATATCACACTTGTTCACTAATCATGACCCGGGGACCTTTTAAAGCAAGGGGGCATAAATAAAAAGTCAATTTCCCTCTAGTCTCTCCCTGGGGATGACAACAAAGTTCAGAGAACTTGACTTGCGACTGCAGCTTCCATAACACCCTTGTTGCATTCTGATCCTACATGACCCCCTCGCCAAGGAAGGGCTTCCATTCACTCAGTTTTCCATCTGCCTTGAAATGCATCCATCCAAGCCACCCGCCGGCATCCACCATGTGAGACGTGGACTAATTGGAAGTGGGAGCTCCCATTATGGGGTGTCAGTGGAATGTTCCAGTTCTAGTCCATTATTGAGAGGACTGTTTTTTTTCCCACCAGTGGAGTTCGTGGTCACTGACTGAGTTGACAGTGACCACCTTCCTGAGCCGAGCCGGGAGTTAGCCATGTAGCAAAATGTTAGATGATAGACTCACAGATGTATGCGGACACATTTTTGTTGTTATGAATTCAACAGACACACGTTGCTGTTTGATTTAAGCCCTGCCTGGTCTATCCACAGGGTACGTTCTGAGCCGTGTAGCATTTGTAAAATGTAATACTGCTTTGGCAGCAGTTTTGAAGGGAATGTATGTGCCATACTGTGAGAGCCTGTATTGACTTAACCACAGGATAGAGAAGTATTATTGTTGCCTTTTCCACCATCTGCTCAAATAAAGTTATGCACACTCCCTGTACAGCCTAGCACGCAGTTACTTTTTCCTTATGCTCTTGCATTATGTTAATTTCAGTCGTATTTGTCTGAGAGTAATTCTTACCATATCTGGAATTCTGGACAAATTCAGGGTGCAAGGAAGACAGGAAGTTCCTCCTCAGCCCTTCCTTCATCAGCTGCGTAACATCCAGTTTGTGTTGCTGTCTCCTTTTTTAGACGTCCCTCTATCTACAGATGGCCCAGACCAGAGGAAGGGCTAGCCGCGCAGCCGAACCCAGCGCAGTGCATGAGACACTCGGACTAAAGGTGCGATGTGGGCCCGGTCTGCACCGCAGCCCTGCATACTGCCTGGGCTCGTGGTCACCAGCAGCATGCTCCCTTCTCTTTGCGTCTAAGCACATTTCCTCGCCATCGTCTTTAACATGGACATCATTTGATTTTTTCATTCAGCATGCATCCTCTCCAACCCGTGCACAACCCAGGTCTTTGAAGTTTTGTCTCATTTGTGCACGCGCATTAAATTTCACGTCATCCTCTCTCATTTTCACTCATCTTCTTTGTGCAAGCCTCACCATCCGAGCATGCTGTCTTATCCCCCATTGTCCTTCTTGTGCTTTTCATTGTGCTAAATGCCACATTTTGCATGAGAGCAAGGTGATCAAATGCAAATGGATTCGCAAATTTGTGTTGACTTTTGCTCGGCTCACATTTAATTGAGCAGGCTTTCTCCTCTGTTCAAATCATAGCATATTGAATTTTTATCTTGCATATATTTCAATGGACATAATGATGCGTCCATCCTGCTTTTCCTGAGACAATGCAGGATGTCGCAGCCATCAGCCCTACACCCCACCGAGCCCTCCACCTTCTGTAGGAATGTGGTGCAGTCTCTCCCACTGAGGCAGCAAGACTAGTCAGCATCAAACCCACTCCCACAGCAGGCACTGTTTGCCCAGAGCAAACACCAGCCATCTGTAGCCAACTAGCCGTGCGGAAAAAAAATTAAAAGAGCCACATACTTGAACATGTCTCCACTGCTTGAGCACTCGGAGCACTTTGAAACCCAGGCCGGGACTTTCAAAGAAAGTGAGGGCTTTAGGTGAAGTGGGACACTTTGCCAATGTTGCCACTGTTGTCAATGTGTGCTCTGTCTTATAAAAAAAAATGTTGCAACTTTTCTGACGGGGTCGTATTTTACAGCAGGGTTGTAAAAACACGTGCAGGACGCAGATTCCCTCTGGTTCACATAAATGTTTGTGACCGTTTATTACATGTCAACATCTGGCATGGCTGCGGGTGAGCTGCCAGCCCCTTCTTATTTTCACAAGTGGTGATTTTAATCAAAGATGAGTAGGGAATTGCACAGGGGTGCGTGTGTGATCCACTGAAGTGAGTTTGGCACATTTCCATTAGCTCGCTCGTGCTTTAACGCTGATGGACAATGACAGGAAGTCTCCATCTCTGTCCCGGCTGGGAGTGAGAAGAGGCGGTTGGACATGCTCTGGTCTGTGAGGCGGGGCTACAGGACATGTCATCACACGCCGCTGATTCATTTTCCCCGGCCCTTGTACGCAAATTCCTGCCAATCAACTCGCTTGCGTGCAGGGTTGCCACAAGCCGGGAGCATCAGTCATCCAGCCTCCATCCAGGGCTTGTTTTCACTGTGCTGGATTACAGGTGTCAGCAGTGAGCCTGCACAGCCATAGGCACCAAGAAGCTGAGGGATATTTGGCATGCAGCTTATTATGCGGAGAGGAGCAGCCCGTGACACATTGTTTTCCGCAGCAGAGTGGCATGGAGATGGATTCGAAAATTCCTTACTGTTCCCCCACATGTATTTTTCTGTGTGAACGCACCCTCATTATTCCAATGCTTCATCCCCCATCAGGCTGTACGGGTCCCACCGGAGTCAGAGGGAGCACATACGCTGCCTCATTTTCCCTACACAAGGGAATCACCTTGACAAGATGAAGAGTGCTGAATTTATTTCTATCTCCATATGATTTTTCCATTACAGGAAGAAATCTTTCACTTGGAGCCGGGAAAAGTGGAATCGGGGAAGGGAAAGTGCTCCTACGACCCGAAGCTCAACAGCGCGTCAGCTTTGATCAGTGAGTATCATCTGAGTTTCGTCACATGAGGAGACAGGTGTCTGAGCAGCCTCGTCCCAAAAGCATCTTTTTAGTCTACTGTTTCTTTTCATGACTTTTTCTCTGTTCAAATATTTTATCCAGAAAGCTCAAGCCCCTTTTCATTCTGAGCCTTTTTCCTCCAGTGAGCTACTTATTCTAATCACCGTAATCATTTAATCCAAAGGAATTTTACCTTGTTTGGCCAGCAATGGGCACAACATTTTTTTATGGATATTTAAACCCTAATACTGGAAATGTTACAAAACATGTACTACTTATATGGAAAAGGAGGCTGTTACATGTCATCTGTGGTGGTGCCCCTGAAGGCAGTGTCCTCTGCTCCCTTTAACCAAGGTCACTCAGTCAGGTCTTGAACCCACAGTTGCCACCAGTGAAAGGCGATCTCTCTGCAGTGTGAGACAGCGGGTGTAAATCACTGCCACTGCTTTCCCACATTAGCACAGTGCCAGCTGACCAGTATAGAACCAAAGCGGCCGTCCATGATGGATTTACCTCCCACCTCCACCAGTCTGCATCATACAGAGACACTGGTGTTTGTGTTGACCAGTATGAAGAACCCTGCGTCACAGGAATAGATTTACCACTGATCAGCTCCACCACATTAGACATCCTGTCATCCGTGGACATTTTAATGATCCGTCGTCAATCTCCATAGAGCGGGTCTGAGAACCATGACATTGAATATAATGGTGGTAGGACAGTGGTTTTTGTTTCCTATGTGCTGCCTCCCGCTGTCTCTTAACTCTATCCTTAAGAGCCCTGTCAGCCACACCTGCTCCTAGTGGGGCCCGCGCAGCAGCTGGGACACACACACCTTCCCTTCCTGTGGCTTAACAAGACTTTTGTGTACATTTCAGTCTCGGCACATGGATGCAATCATATTTTATGTCTTGAATTGCGTGTGACGGTTGTGGAAGGAAGTTTTGACAACGTTTATTTTTCATGCCCTGTGATGAATACCGCGAACATTTGGGCATCTCCCTTATGTGGCGTCTTCTCGGTCACTGGGATGTGTTGATATACAAATCCATTTCACTGGGTGTAATACCACTTATTTATCGGCACTTTTAAGATGATATTGTGGAAGTCACAAAAAGTTCTTTGGACATTTTGTAAACATTTAAGATATAAAGTAACTTGTGACTTTATGCCGACCTGTTGTATTAAGATTTGAAGAGTCATGTAATATTCCATATAGAAGTATAGATTTTGACTGATTAGCCTTGTTAATTTAATTACTCTGCCACCAGATGTGTCGTAATCAAAGACTTTTATTAACGGAACGCTCTCTCTCTCTCTCAGATGGTGAACTCTATGCTGGGGTCTATGTCGACTTTATGGGAACAGACTCTGCCATTTTCCGCACTTTGGGAACAAAGACTGCGATGCGAACAGATCAGTACAACTCCAGATGGCTGAATGGTAAAACTCATGCCTTTGCCTGTAAATGATACATTACGCTTTCGTCCAGTTTTTGCATATAGACGTTTTAACACTTTTGGGTCGATGAAATCTCAAAATAAGTCAGTTTCAATCAAAAATGTTAAAACTTCTATAGTGACACACAATCAGTGATCTAGAGCTCTCACTAAAGAAACACTGACTTTTATAGATCGTGGATATATAATTGGCCTCTGCATGTAAACCGTGGCTTGTGATTAAGACACATTCCATGTTCGTAATTGATAGAAAATCAGGTTCCATATCCATTGCTGAAAATAGAAAGATTGTTGTTCAACAAAAAAGGTAGTAGTACCAGTTCAGAATTGATTTCATCCATAAAGCTTTTAGTTCCCATTTCTTTCCTCCACTTAAACACATCATCCCTTCTCCCCACAGACCCCACTTTCATCCACGTACACCTCATCCCTGACAGCGCGGAGAGGAATGACGACAAGCTGTATTTCTTCTTCCGGGAAAAGTCCTCCGAGATGGGCCAGAGTCCTGTGACCCAGTCACGTATAGGACGCATCTGCCTGGTGTGTACACAGTCAGGAGTGTGTTTGTGTTGGGGTGTAAACATAATGAAAAGAAAACCCTGCATCGATATGAAAAACAGGCTGGAGTCTCCTGAGGCGAGTCACCCACTGTGTTTGAATGTTTACGGGCGCGGGACGAGTATTTGGCCAACGCTGACGTGCTGGAATCCACATGTCTTTAACCTTCCTGTCGACAATGCATCCCTCTGTCTATGTGCCTGCCCTCTGAGCTCTGACCCCGTGATCTCCTGACCTCTTCTCTCCGGCTCTCTAGAGCGTCATGCTTGGAGTTTACAGAGCAGAGAAAAACTTTAAGAAGTCACTCTCAGTCCCTCTCGGTTAAACTAGAGGTTCTTCATAAAAGCCTGTTTGCTTTTTTGAGCCATGAAGACAAATACTAACAACTGTCTCATGAGTGAGGCCATCGCTCTGTGAATGTTAACGTGCACATATGAACATAACAGCGGGTATAAGCGTACGGGCGTGAGTGAGAAAATGTAGCTGTGTGTGCTCATCGCCTAAGCTGTTCGCCGTTGTATTTATTTGAGGGGGGGTCAGGCACTGACCCGGCACACAAACACTCATCCCCCTCTCAGTGGGCTCTGCCCTGGCCTCCGGACACCCAGGTCCTGTCGTTCTTGCTCCGCCACACATCTGGACGCTTTTTACTGCAATCCTCTGCACCCTGCTCGCCGCCTGGAACACACTCAGCCGTTTACTTTAATTACATTGGAAAGTATAAAAACATTGGGACTTCCCAAATGGGATTCATCAAAAGTGCACGACCTTCGTTTTTAAAATGTCACATTAAATTTTTTTTATTAAAACGCTACATTTTCCAAATGTGGCGGTTGTGGAACTCGTTTTTTTTCGCTGGGATGGATTCTGGCAACGCTCCACCGCAGATGTGTCTGAATAGGAGGAGACAGTGTTTACCATCCCACCCCCCCCTCCATCCCCGGATTTAGCTTCCAGTGTGTGTGTGTGTGTGTGTGTGTGGGTGGGTGGCTCCACCTGCGTTTGTAGGACGATGTAAGTGCGAGCAAATGATGGAGAAACTGTAATTTTCCTTCTCTGCCCTTCTCCAATACAGAACGACGACGGGGGCCACTGCTGCCTGGTCAACAAGTGGAGCACCTTCCTGAAGGCGAGGCTCATCTGCTCCGTGCCCGGTGCCGACGGCATGGAGACGCACTTCGACGAGCTCCGTGAGTACAAGCACACCTTTACTTAAACAGATCTTGCTGTGGTTTCTCTGACTGCACAAGAGCCAGCGTGGGCGGGGAGCGTTGTATAGACGTCCTTGTCAATCAAACACCCTGCCAGAACAGTGATGTGTTTCCCGGTGTTCAGTTCAGCCAAGGTCATTGTCAGCGCTCTCCTGCCAGATTACATCAGCCAACATGGTTCTCTTTTCAATCTGCTCATTACTTTATTGTTTAATGATTAATCTTTTGTACAACCATTTAATGGGATTTTTTTGCTAATGGAATACCTCCATTAGTTGCCAGTTCATTTTGTCTTTCCACCAACAATGGAATGTCTCTCTCTCTCCACCAAGGCCTAATTGTCATCTAATGGAATGGAATGGGCTCTTCTCATGCTCCACCCCCTGGCAAAATAAACAAATAAAATTAATTTATTGGAATTGTTAATATTTCCAGCTCTTAATCCACAGAGATTTCTATGTAATGTTATTTATTTCAAGTGAAAAGAGGATAGTAAAATAATTCTCTGCCCTTTCCCAGAACTTCAAGTATTATTATCTGTAAGTCAGCCCAAAAACTTTTGTTACACGCTGTTTTTTTTTGCGTAACTAAATCTGACTTTAAGTGGTTAATCTTTTTGACAGAAGGTATCGGATAGCAAAGAGTCGAATAAAAATGACATCGCTGGATTTATCACAGACATAGTCATTTTTAGGTTCCTGTCATGTATAATTACATCTGAAATATTAAGCAGAGAACAGTCCACTGCAGGCTCTGTTGTTTCTGCTACAGGACCTGCCAAGAGTCCACACACACACACACACACACACACACACACTAGCATGTCTTTGACCCATATTGGAGACCACTCCCATCATATGGCCCATACAGCATACTGTAATGTGAATGACACATACACACACTTTACAACACACACACTCACACCCCTACTACTGTAGTTGTCATTTTCTTTTGTGCATGTTTCCCTGCGTGTGCACGTGTGTGTGTGTGTGTGTGTGGCGGCCTGATAGGGGACAGATCAGATCACCCAGCAGGAATGACTGTGACCTAGTGTGTGTGTGTGTGTGTCGGAGGAATCTCTTTCAGTCTTCCTGGTTTAAAATAGAAGCACCGAGTGATAAGGTGGGTGCAGCTACTATCACTCTTCAACTAATCTCAAGAATGAAAAGTGCTGTTGCTGTTAAAAGCTGTTTTGGGTTCGTTTCACACACCAGTGACGCTCCGATGCTTCCGTGCTCTCAGAAACTCGGCGTCTCCGTTCCCGTGTGGAGCCTCTTCACCTGAATGGCGATAAATGGGTTCAGAGGGGGAACAAGCTTGCTCTGCCTTGACAAATGAGGCTTCTGTCTGTGCTGGTCTGAGCAGTGTTGACACAGGCGTGCAGTGGCGTGGCTCTGTTAGCGGGTCTAACAGTCGTCATCTGCTGGCACCCGAGAAGATTTTCAGGACGTTGCCTGAATAAGGCTGTAAATGTGTATAGGAGCAAACTGGTGAATGGACAAGGACAGGCATGTCAGTGTAGACATGTCCAAAGAGACGGAAAGACGTGCACGTGCCAGTGTGCAGAGCGGCCGTCCCTGCCAAGGACTCCTGGAGGGGACAGTAAATTGGATTTGATTGAGTTTCATGCTAATAACTTCACATTTACCGTGCAGTTTGAATGTTTATAAAGCTCGCCCGCTGAAAGGTTTGTCTTTACACAGGAAACCTGAGATTTTAGGGTCTCACAGGAGGATGTGGATTATTAACGGCTGCACATTAAAATTCAGGCCGTTTAATGATTAGTTTGACATTTAGGGAAAAGCTCCTATTCCTCTGTTTTTTGCCGGGGGGCAGATGAGAAGATTGATACCACACTCATATCTGTGTGTTCAACATGGAGCCACGGAGCCGCTGTGAGCAAAGAAACATCTGAAAACCCTGGAAACGGCCTGGCTCTGTAGCTCTGTCCAAAAGTAATGAAATCCGCCTGCCAACACCTCCAAAGCTCTTTAATTAACCTTTCATGTCTTGTTTGTTTAATCTGTACGAAAAACTGGAAAACATAAAAACAGCAATGTTTTCCTGGCCAGCGGCGGGGGAAGTGCCTGAGCCTCACTAACAAATATTCCCTCGCACAACCTCCAGAAGTTTTGTGTTTTAGACGTCGCATGGAGGGATCAAACAATCTAGACACATCCTGTTAATGTAAGCGCTGCAGAGAGTGATGGTAGAGGGAGGATTTTTTTTTTTTTTACCTGGACAGAAAAGGTGCAGCTCTTTGTGCTGTTTACCTCAGATTTGGTCGGCTGAGGTTCAGGAGGTGGAGCGGGCCTTCAACTTACTATATTATTTACAAGTAATCACTTGGAAGTATTTTGAAATGTCCACATTTCTGCCGTGATGGTGTCAAGACATTATGGTGAAGCATTTACTGGTGCCTTGTACATAACTGACCCATTGTGGTTTTAAACAGCATTATAGTGCTGATAGAAGAAACTACAGTGTTGTGCATTGAAACAAGTCCCACTGGCTGGAGGGATGAGAAAGACGTAGCGAGACAAAAATATGTCACATGAAGAAAGAGAGAGAGAGAGAGACGTGAAGAGAAACAGATAGCACCAACCCAAAGGTTGATCAAACAGGAACTGAAATTTCTTCTGAGGAAATGGGATGCTGAGATTTTATTGCCATGAAAACATAAGGAAGACAGTTGTGGAATCTGGATTCTTTCCGAGCTGTTGTGTACACGCTAGATCCCCCGGAGCGGGAGTTGTCACTGCCCTGTCAGGATAGCTTTTATTACAAATCACGTAGCCTTGTTTTTCCTCCTGAAGCCATGATCTGCTTTTTAGAGACTGTACGGGAGCTCTGTTCATGACAGCTCTGTCTCGGACTGAGCACTCTGTTCTCTGCATAATCATGCACTTGCGTGTCGTTGCGTGCATATCACCCATTTCTGGAGCGCAGCAGCTGTATGCCATGCCAGCGATCGCCTGTTGTGTGACACCCATGACAGACCATTTTGCTGCTTCCACGCTAACCCATGACCGATGCATGTCTCCGGCCGTGGCAGCTGTGGACGATCACACGATGGTGCATGTGAGGGTGTGCATGGGCGTGACTTTGGGGAATCTGGTTTGCTAAGTTGGAGCAGGGACACAGTACTGGATCCTCTTCAGCTTTATCCTTCTACAGGAATCAGCTTGCAGTTCCCTGGAGGAAGACTGGGGAGATTCTCTAATGTGGATAAGACCGAAACCAGCAGTTTAGATCTGTTTATTTATCTGTTTATTTCTCATATGTCTAAATCGCTGTGATCATTTTAGTTTTTCTCCTTCTCAACCTCTTGGATCGTGTCTTTCTCTCCATGGTCATTTTCCTGCAGAAGTAGGTTGAGAGAACATTCTTGGTTTCCCTCGAAGGCCCGTGTCCTATTGTAGGCAGTGAGCACGCCACCTGGGAGCAGTATTTAGGTCAGGTACCGAACAGGAAAGAAACTTATCACCCGTCACGTGTTTAGCTCCTCTTTATTTGTTGCTCTGGTCCTTTCCTTCAGTAACAACAAAAGGATGATTTAAATCAGGCCGTGTCCGATGTCAGAGCCCCGCAGGACAGAGTATGTGAGCGACCGTGATTTATTGAGCTCCAGAATTGGCTGAAGACTATATGATGCAGTTCTCCCCTGGGAGAAAAGAGATATTTCCTTTCCCTCCAAGACATGAGCTATGGATGTAGCAGGAGGAGAATCCCTGCACATCATGGCCACTGTCTCAGTAATCACACACTGCTACAGTCTAGACTGTTGATCAGAAGATATGGGAAGCCGTGGTTCTCAAAAACTATCATGGGAATATGATAATGCTTTTTTTTTCTTGGTATTTCTGCTCAGCTTCGACATTAATAAATAACGAATAATAATAACAAGCAGCAAGCCAGTGCAATGCAAACAAGCATGCTCTCTCTCTCTCTCTCTCTCTCTCACACACACACACACACACACACCTAATGCATTATAAATGATGTGTTATAGATTTTTGTTACTTTATGGTTCAATAATGCAGCTTATTGACAACCAGTTGTATTGATGCAATAAGAGGGCCTTCACACTTCAGTGTTTGTGTGTTTAGAGAATTATCCAGTGTCGAAATTGCATGTTGCAGCTGAAAATCCCACCGTCCCTTTGCAAACATGTCATGCAGAGTCCCTGTAGTAGCTGCAGTTGTTATAAGAACGCAAAAGGTTTAGTCGGTCCAGTCTGGACTAACGTAAAGCTCATGGTGGCCTCCTCACAGAGGAGCCACTCCCGATGTAAATGGAAAGTATGCAAATATAATATGCCTTTTCTGGGCTAAAGAAAACTGTAGTTCATACAATTTGAGAGTGACCTAAAGCTTTGGGTTTTGAAATGGGTTAGACTTAGAGTTCCATGAGTTTAGCAATAGGATCAGACTAGAGTTTAGGGTTAGGGTTAGATTCAGCATTAGGGGTAGGAATTAACTTTGCCTGTTAGTTTCTTCTCTCAGGGAGGAGCACAGGAATATATAAGTGCAGTTGTCTTTGAGAGAGGAAGAGAGGTGGAAAAAGGTTTTGTCTCTAACATGAATCCCTGAACTTTATTCTTTGGGTGCAGTTATGGATTTCAGTGACAATCAGAAGCTTTAAGACACAACCCAGGGCCTCACTATCTAAATCCAATAATGGCTCCCATGTGTCTTCCACAAAGATGAAGGTTGAGCCTTCCAGGGATGTGTAGCCTAAAGGTCTATCTAGCTAAGACTGGCTGGATTGACGAAAAGCTGTGCAAATATTAGTAAAGAAGAGCGTTTCTGTGCTTTAGTCAGTCTTTAGACTGACATGATTTCTCTCTTTCCCTCTACAGGAGATGTTTACATACAACCAACACAAGACACAAAGAATCCTGTGATATATGGCGTCTTCTCTGTCTCTGGGTCAGTGGACAAACACGTACTGTATTCTTGTATATGTCCAACAGTAATAAAACGCTGTGTTTTTTTAACTTGAGCTACATTTTCTTGCACTTCGCAGTTCCGTCTTCAAAGGCTCAGCGGTTTGTGTCTACTCAATGGCCGACATTCGCATGGTCTTCAACGGACCCTTCGCCCACAAGGAGGGTCCCAATTACCAATGGGTGGCTTACACTGGCAAGATCCCCTACCCTCGCCCTGGCACAGTGAGCCTCACCTCACACTACCCCACACACGTGAAAATCCCATGGGAAACATGATTTCAGGCATAACAAGGATTTTTCTTGGACAAATAGAAAGCATCTGGCACCATGCATAACCAAACTGAACATATCACAGCAACACAAGCTCTTGGATATACTCTTCCATATGTCTCTATGTATCTATTTCAAGGATTTCTGAAGACTGTGATTTCTTTGGTTTTTCCCTCAGTGCCCTGGAGGTACCTTCACTCCCAACATGAAGTCTACCAAGGACTATCCCGATGAAGTGATTAACTTCATGAGGAATCACCCGGCCATGTATAACGCCGTGTACCCAGTACACAAGCGCCCCCTAGTGGTTCGGACCAACGTGGACTATGAATTCACCACCATCACTGTGGACCAGGTGGCGGCTGCAGATGGCAACTATGAAGTACTCTTCTTAGGAACCGGTCAGTGTTATTCATAACTTAATCAAATACAGTGAACAGCAGAGTTTTTGTCACCTCAGCCGTGTTAGGGTTATTCCAAGGGTACTATTGTGTTTATGAAGTGTGTCTGAAGACTGAACCTGTGAACCCTTTTGATCAGACTGAGACTGGTGAATGGCTGTGTCACTGGGAAGTTGAATAATGAAGGTAAAATCCCCCCCTATGGAAATAAATCCCATGTAAATGGAGGGCTTGTCTCCCATGCAATCATCTATCATTTGGAGAAAAGCATTCTTTTCCTTTTGTGCTCGAGTGGAAATTTAACCAATCAAAGGGTTTGTACCTTGTACTGCTCCCGTGAAGTAAACAACAGGAGATTTGTACCTGGAGGGCAGGGGTGGATCAGTGTGACGAAGAAGAAGAGGGTAGATGTGGAGGAGGAGGAGGAGGAGGAGGAGGGTTACAGCTAGTTTATCCATCACCTTAATCTTGTCCTCTGATGTAAGAAAGATTATGTGTTCGTCTGCGTGCCTCAGACCTGTAATAAGACCCCAGGATGACAGGAGCAGCCAGAGCACAATACTGCTGCCCTCAGAAGTTGCATGCGACGCCTCTTAACTGACCTCTTTGTTCGTGTGTGTATTACGGGGAGGACACGGATGGGTTTGTGAGCGGCGGCGGCGGCGGCGGTGGAGGCCACTGTGGAGGAATGCGTGTTCTTTCAACTGCTGTCGGATCCAACCATTTAGCCCTGCGCCCAGGCTCAATGCAGAAGTCATAATAAATCTCAGGTGTCACGCTCACAGGATTGTCGGACTCTTTACAGAAATCAAACATGCCAGGGAGGCCTGCAGGGTTTTACAGCCTCCAGAATGAATAGGTGTGGGTAAGAATGGAAGCTGGGGATGACAGGAGAGGTTTGTCATGGTGGAACCTAAGTGGAACAGAGCTTCATGTCATTGAGGAAAGGTTCAACTGGAGAGGACCTCATGACAGAGGTGAAGAGTATGAACACAGCCTGTTGATATGAGGATTACCCCTTGTTTGAGGTTGCACAGGGAATCAAATGGAAATCCAAAGGGGCCGTTGCCAGGTGGATGGGTGAGAGGCTGCAGGTGTGTGGCTGACAGGTGTGTGTTGTGCTCCACAGACAAGGGAACAGTCCAGAAAGTCATTGTGCTGCCCAGAGACGATCTGCAGACCGAGGAGCTGGTCCTGGAGGAGGTGGAGGTTTTCAAGGTAAGCGTTTCAACTCATGCATTTCTCGTCCTTTGTCTTGTTATTTTCCTATTCTACTAACCTCTGTGTTTTACATTTTCATCTGCAATGACGATTATTGTGCTCAAATAAAAAAAAAAAAACGTATTTTCTCCATAAAGGCCCCTACTCCAGTTACAACAATGAAGATCTCGTCCAAAAGGGTAAGTATGTCTGTGCAACAGATTTTCTTAACCTTCACTGACACGTGGAGAATAGGAACTAGCTTCCAGAGAAAGGAAATGAATGACGATTCATAAAGGTCACAAGCTACGTGCACGCAGCTGTGTCTACCTGCTGCTTCATAATTCTTACACCACGTGCATGACAAGGGCAGACAATGGGGAGGCAGATATGGAGAAGGCATAAAAGTTTAGTGTTGTCTTTCAAAGTGATTAAAATACTTGGCCTTCTCTCCCTTTAATGACATCAGGCCCGCAGACAGAGAGTTAGTGTTACATACAGCCTGCCACACTGATGAGTCTCAACAGCTGATCATGAAATGATGTTGGTAACCCGATCAAGATGAGCTCAGTCCTCCACCAGAACATCCACAGGCGGCTGCTGCTTCAGCACAGCGCAGTGACAAAGATTTCACACTTGTCTCATAGCATACATGTGGGTTTGTGCTTTTGTATGAGATCAAATAAGCTCAGTGAAGATGGATCAGGCCTCTGTGTACACAACTGTAAAATGGACTCACTCTGAGAATGAGCTCTCTCAATGCATGTGGTCTGAATTGTGCTTTTTTTTTTTTACTGTTACTTTCAAATCGTGCAATATAGGGACCTTATTTCTAACTTATAAATACTAGTGGAGAGCCTGTTCTAAACATACCTTATTGTACATACTTGATTTGAACATAATTTTTTGACAACTTTGCTTTTCTGACTTTTTGAAGATTACAAAAAATCTTTCTGAATTCAAACTTAAATCTGACTGTTTAAATCTTGCCTCTTCATTTAGTCCAGTGTTATGTCCTCACACCATTTCCCATTCCCTTCCCCTCCCTACAGCAACAGCTGTACGTGTCATCCGCGGTGGGCCTGACACAGCTGGCTCTGCACCGGTGCGACGTGTACGGCGAGGCCTGCGCCGACTGCTGCCTCGCCAGAGATCCTTACTGCGCCTGGGACGGCAAGTCCTGCTCCCGCTACTCCGCCTCGCAGAAGAGGTGAGCCCCGGCAGCAGTGACAGCATGAGTTACCGCACTAACCTCATCACTAACGGATGTGTTGAATGAGGCTCAGGTTACAGTGCAAGGATATGCA
This sequence comes from Pseudorhombus dupliciocellatus, assembly GCA_016785235.1. NCBI lineage: Eukaryota > Metazoa > Chordata > Actinopteri > Pleuronectiformes > Paralichthyidae > Pseudorhombus > Pseudorhombus dupliciocellatus. The sequence continues at coordinate 630,768 of JAFBJW010000232.1, forward strand.
AGGATTGCTGAATGGCTGATTTGGCATCTATCAAATAGACGTCAAGGAGTTTGGGCTAATTAACATTCCACTAATGATTCCACTCTCTGTTTAAGTGTGAACAGTAAATGATGGATGTGCAGTAGGAAATAACATAGCTCATGGTTATGTCTCTTTGAGTTGATTTATGTATTGTTGAATGGCTTTGAATGGCTTGCTGTTGCTTTATGATGTTTTTCTCTCCTTATCCGGCAATACTGGTCTGACCCCTTTAGACGTAGCCGGAGGCAGGACGTCAAGTACGGGAACCCCATCCGTCAGTGCAGAGGCTTCAACTCCAACAGTAAGATGCATGGTCCCCGCTTTTATTACTCCTGTTTGTGAAATAATGACTTCAGAATGTTATAAATAACAATTTGGTTCACTTTATCTGCTCCAAACCTTCAGAGGTTTTCACTGGTTTATTCTTGCAGCTCTGTGGTAATCTCTGACAACCATATTGCAAGAAGGACTTTGATTTTTTTACCACAACTGAGATCTTTGGTTCTAAGGAGCTCATGGTAATGAGTGTTTTGGTTGCCATGGAAATCCCTGTGTCTCTCTGCCCCGCAGCCAATAAGAACACGCTGGAGATGGTGCAGTACGGGGTGGAGGGAAGCAGCACCTTCCTGGAGTGTCAGGCCCGCTCCCCCCATGCTGTCATCAAATGGCATCTGCAGAGAGACAACAGCGACCGCAGGAAAGAGGTGAGCCTTCAGAGCATTTGTTCCTCAAAGTCACTGCTTCCAGGAACATTTGTTATAATGGGGTAGTTCACTCAAAGTGTAATGTCGACCCCCAAAAGAGTGTTGGGTTGGTGACTGAAGACGTGAATTATTACCGTAACACGTTTCCAGGCCCTGGATTTGTTGCCACAGAGACATATACACAACATGGCACATCTGAAAAAAGAGTTTAGTGTAATTACCTGTTAGCGTGATTAAGGGACTTGGGCTCTGATTGGACAATAATTCGTCTTGCAGAACTCTGTCCTCTGGTCCAGGGGGAAGAACATAAAGCAGAGCAGTGAAAAAGCCCTCTGCTATAACATACAAGTATGAGGCCCTAGTTAAAGTTTCATTGTGAAGCAATGTAGTGTTGCTGCCTCTCTTTTATTGACTATTCTGTTAGATGGTCTCTATTCTGACAGGCAGAGCGGACTTTGCTGCTGCCTCGCACGTCGGATTCAGAGCAAAAATAAAAAAAATCTGTTATCACCTATTGAAGTTCCTGGGAATAGATATGAAGGAAGATTTAAATTGATCTTATTTTCCTTTTTGAAATTATGGATATTATTTTTTTGTGCAGTTTCCCACATTTAAAAATTCCTGCTCTCTTTGACCCAGACCACTGGACATGAAGAGTCAGGACATGAACAGACAAACATAGTGGCAGCCGCTTGGCATCACACGTGTGTCCTGAACTGTTTGTCTCTCTGACTGTGCAGATGCGTTCTGACGGCCGGGTTTTGAAGACAGAACAAGGTCTCCTCCTGCGGTCCCTGCAGCCCTCTGACTCCGGCATGTACCAGTGCACGGCCACGGAGAAGAACTTCAAATACACGGTGGTGAAGATGCAGCTGGTGGTGCTGTCGAGCAGGGCTGTCAACAGCGTTCTGGTGGAGGGCGGGGGAGGGCTGGTGCCGTCCTCGCTCCACTCCAGCAGCACCCAGTGGACCCCCAGTGCAGGCCAGTACAAGGACCTGCTGACCATCCTGAGCCAGCCAGAGATGAGCCTGATCAATCAGTACTGCCAGGACTACTGGCAGTTCGGAGACCCGCTGCTGGGCGCCCTCAAAGCCAAAGACCTGAAAGAGATCAAGGAGCACAAGAAGCCCCGCAACCGCCGGCATCACGGGGAGGGGGAGGAGAATGAGGAGCAGGAGGAGGAAGAGACATGAGGAGTCCAGCTTTGTGTCTGAAATACCCTCGTCCCCCCTTCCCCCCTCCGCACCCTGTGAAAACTGGGAGAGACTCGTTGAGAGTAGCTACGTGAAAAATGTCCACACACCGGGAAAAAAAAGCAAACTGAGAAAAAAAGAGGCTTGCAAACAAAACCCCACATACATCCTCTCAAACAGTAAGATATATGATACACAGTATTTATTGTAGGTTGTATATAGTATCATTCTGTGGATTTCTTTGTACTTATAGAAAAACATGCTCTTTGTGTATAGGTACCTTTGGGGCAAATATTATTGTTATTATTGATGTTGTTAATTTTATTGTTGCTGTTACTGTCATTACAAAACTCATCTGTCGGTGTCACATGACCATTGGCGACTGTTTGGAATGTGTTGGCGGGCATGGAAGCTGTCAGGAGCAAACTAGGAGACGCTCGCTCTGCCAGGGAAATGAATTGTTGATAAAGGGTTGATGGGATCTCCTTTGTTTCTTGCTTGCTTTGACTCGATGCCAGGACTCTTTTTATTACTGGACACATCAAGAATGCCGGTAATGCAACCTCCTTGTGGCTGCTCGCAGACAGAGACTTAATATTGCAAGGGGACCATTGACACATGGTCCCAGTTATTGAGGCAAAACAGTTCTTTCTACATGGGAACCTACAAAGTGTTGTAATCAGGCCTTTTAATAGTTGTATTTTAAACTGGTGCTTGCCCTTTGTTTTGTTTATTCCTCCACTCCTCTTGATTGGAGGATTGATTGTAAGATAATGGAGCATCTTCGCTACCTGTCAGATGAGATACTAATTCAGATTAGTGACACTCGTGTTTGCTAAAGAAGACAAAGTTCTCACAGTGTTCCGGGCCCTGGGTAACCTGCTGTTGCTTCTTGATATGAATTTAAAAATGAGACAAGCATCGGCTTTTGATGAAATCTTTCATTATAGCTGTTGATATGATAATGTCACTATAATGCTACAGTTCTTTTCTGCTGCAAACTTTGAACTGAGAGAGAGGTGCAATATAAGGTCAAGGTTTTGTACAAAGGGCATTATTGTTTTACTTTCAAGGGACATTGGCTGGGGCCAAATGCGACAAGCACACACGGGCAAAGTGTAGTTGATCTAAGTGTCCAGACAAAACCAGTTTAAAGAGGAAAGCGGTGCCCACACGAGGCAGCACTCAAGACATCTCTCGTTCTTTCTTCCTTTGACATTCATGTGTGGAAAAAAATGTAGTTGCCCATATACACAACAGAGCATTGTAACAATGTTGTGAAACTAACCAAAACTATTGGGAAGCTGGCTTTCATTGTGTGCATGAACCTGTATTTGTACTGTAATTCTGATAAGATACTGTGTGCTCGTTTTTTTCTGTTCTTTGTTTCTAGACGTGTACAGAACAGTCTGAGGGAGGTTCTCAGTGTGGCTGAATGGGGAAAATAAATTCTTTAAAGATTTCTCCCTTATAAAGCATGATGCATTTTCTCTTTGGCAAGAATTCGCCTCTGTCAGAGTACAAAGTGCAATTATCTTGCTCATGTGTTTGGATAACAGATAACAAAATTATTTGTTTAAAAAGTGCAAAGACGTTACAGATCAACTACGGAGTAAGGCAGAAAACTGAGAGGAGTGGGCAAGCATTCTATTGAGTAGAATGCTGATGCTCATTCTAGACTATACTGCTCTATCAATCTTATTATTACAGCAGTACCCCTAGAAGTAAATGAATGAAGTTTTCATGTATAAGAAACAAAGATTTGGAATAGGGAAAACATGTAGAATAGTTATGACATTAAGTGGCAAGCCTGTTAATAATCTGCAGGAATGCCTATTGGAAGATGCATCAATAATTCATACAGAGGTTTTTCGGAATCTGCTCCTCAATTTGGAATTTGTCTGCATTCCCAGAATCAGCCCCCGATCATCTCTCTCAAATGAGAACAGGGATTCTATAAATAAAAAATATGAAAAAAAAGGCAAGGAGGGCTTGTACAATTTGTTGGTATTTTTTTTAACTGTCTTTAGTTTTTGAGTGTTTTTATTTGTTTTTTGCATCATCAGACTTTATGAAAAAAGAAAAAAAAAACACTAAATGCACAGAGGTGATGCTATTGTAATGACTTGTGTAAATTACTTTATCTTCCCTTTCCATTGTTGTTGCTGACTAATAAATTAAAGCTCTATATTTTATAAGAATGGAATGTTCCCCCCCTTCATTGTGATTGGCCTTATACTGAATGTTTTCCATGTTCTGCCCAGATCTCTCTCTGGATCCTTGGAATAAAGTTGTACCTGTTAAAGAGATATGTATGCACATTTGTATAAAATATACACGTTACATCGGTAATGAAGCAAACAGAAGGGAAAATACTTAATGGAAGAGCAAGTGTTCTGTGCTCTGGGACTAATAGATATGGATGATGAAATCTCCTAATCTCCATCGCTCAATATGGTCACATCAGATATTAAAGGTTCATTAAACCAGATTTGTATCGTTTAGTAGATAATGAGAAAATACCTGCAGGATGATAGTTAATCAATAACAGTGTCCAAAGACACATTTTATTAACTGTGATTGACTGTAATTTTTCATTTCTGCACAGTTTGAACTTATATTTTTAATTAACCCAGCTATCATTATGGTTAAATGTGTTTATTTTTAAATCTCTTATTTGACCTTATTTATTTTTCAATATTTCCTAGGTTAGCAAAGGACAGGTCTGTCAGTGGCAGCTAGACCTTCATCTGTTTAGGTAGAGAACACTGAACAGAGCACATAAAAAAATGATATATATAATTATTGAACATAGTATATAGAATTAATGTGAATTTAATTGAATATGAATTACATGGCTTTCTTTCTTAAGAAACCTTTTCACCTTGTTACTGCTTCTCAGGGCTTCACAAAAAAAACCCTGCTAATATCGTTGAATTTGTTCCGGCATTGGATAAAAAGAAACCTGCTTGTATTTGTTTGTACCTTTCATTTAATTCAGAAATAAAAACAACCTTTAGCAGTGACGCTTAGGACCCCAGCGTCAGAGCCATAGGTCAGACCCCTTTCTACGGGGGCCGAGACGTCTCGTCCTAGAAAACAGGAAGTCAATGTTTGTAAATACCACCCAGCGGAAACACAATCAAACGATGCATGTCTACTTGAGGTGTTACGGTACAGGTGGTTGAAGAGCCCAGTATATTGAACAGAGTAGCGCACCTGTACCGTAAGACCTCCAATAGATGTGCAGGTAATATAAAATGGCGAATAGTTCGAGCTAGCTTGTCGAAAGAGGATTCATCTAAACAGTGAGTAACCGCGTTTCCACTCAGTTTATTTGTTTGCGTTGTGTTGCTTTTCTTTTTGTGTTGTTGCTGTTGCATTTCAGTCATGTTGCTTTTGTATTTGCTTCGTGGCATTTGCACTGTTGTTGTGGCTTTTTTTTTTAGCTGCTTCAACTTTTTGGTTGAGTTGAAGCTTTTGCATTTGTGGTTTGTTCTAGTTTTGTACTTGTCTTTTGTTGTTGCGTGTGCATTTTGTATGGGGTCATGTTGTCCCTTCATGCACTTGTGTTGTGTGAGACATCTCAGTCACTTAGATTGCTGGTTCTTTCATAAGAAGAGGCCTAACCTGTAGTAACAGGTGGACATGGTGGACAGAGGCGCGACCTAAATACTGATGATGAAACTACAGTCTCTTTAAGAGGCCTGCATGAGGCATCAAGGACCCTCAAGTCATTTTTTTATGAAGCTCTATAAAGAATCATCAGTTATCCGTGACTTTAACAATCTCTGAAGACTCTTGTGTTGTGAGAGGCCTTGAAAGCTCACAGCAGCCGAGGGGTAACCAGCTATATGTCTGTGAGACTTTTCAGTATTTCATGAAAACCTCAACACTCAAACAGACTTCTGATCAATAGAAGACAGACTCATTCTCTCACAACAATCTAGGTCAAGCTTGGGAGTAAAGAGTCCAAGAGAAGTAAATAGGCAGTCAGGACAGAGCTCAATGTTTTTAATGGTAGTATAGCTGTACTTCACAGTATATTGCAGCACTAAGTGTCAGCACCACATTGGTATTGATTCAAGGTTTGTTTGTGGCACGTACTGTTGGTTGTTGCAGGCATCCTGCCACATTTCTCTGGTGGGTCAGTATCTTCTCAGTATCTCTTCTGTCCTGTGACCAGCTTTCTCTTGTGGTTGTGCATGTGAGAACCAAAAGGTCTGAGTAACACAGTCACACCAGTTTTTCAGTTTTCTCAGAATTTAGAAAAACAAAATATAAATATGACCAGACTTATCCTTTAATGGTTGCACCTGTTAGTGTCATTGTTGTGCCACAAACGTTTCAAGCATAAAATTCAGTCCACTGGATTCACAGGCCACCAGTTCCATGAAGGTTAATGATTTATTGATACACTTTGCACCTATGGGCCAAAATATTTCCCCAGTATAAAAAACCATAACAAACTGCCATGTGAATAAGTAACAAGGAATACATGTTTTCTGAAGTCTCAGGACAGCTCTGGTGCTTTATAATTCATGTAAGTTTAAAACATAATGAGCAAACAAGGAGAAGCACTGGTACAAAAATGTTGCTATCTTGTTTTCACTTGCATGTATTATAAATAACAGCCGACTTGCGTGCATAGAACACTTGTTCTTTGCGTGTTTTTCACTGTTGTCGACTGTGACTTCACAAATAAGTGCACACAGTACTTGTGTGCAAACGAAAAGGCATCCTCCAAATACAACCGTACACTCGCCTCAATGTCTGGAGGCACCTTTTCAACCCAGTTTGGGATTGTTTCGGGACACATTTGGTGAAATGGTTTGGAAAAGCATCACAGGACATTCCAGCTGTCCCCTTCATTCCTCCCCATAGACAGCACTCTGTTCCCTGTGCTTATCTGATCCCTGGTGTGGAGCAGCGGAGCAGACAAGGGCAGTCAGGGCAGAACACTAATATTCAGGGTCAGATGCCTTACACTCTGCGGCTGCTAGCATTATATCTGCATCATCGCCGCATCACGGTCTGGCCCAGCCACCTCTGCCTCTGATTCAGAAACTGGCCCAGAACCAAGGAGCATGATGCAAATTTTGGAAATTCAAATCTACCCTCAGCAAACACTGAGCCTTCAGAGTCGGATCAGATAGTTCTGTGCACTGTTCTTCCCAACACTAGAGATATCTGTGAGACATTATTTCCACGGGGGCACATCATGTGTTGTGATGCCAAGCAGGGTCATCACAAGCATCACTCTGTTGACTTGTCTGTGTGTAATTGGGCTGGGTCTTATCTTTGAGTGTGATCTGGTGCTCGGTGGCTCCGAGGCAGTGCTGGCATTTTGTGGGACTCCTCTCCGTCTCTCTCACACTCAAAGCAGCCGGACACTCAGTGCATTGTTGGAGCCGAGTCTCTGAAGTCGGACAGTGAGAGTCAGTTTTAGTCTGGCATGGCAATGAAACTGGGGCTTTGTTCACAGGCGTCCCTCTGAAGACCTACAGACTTGGCCGGGGCCTTGGCCAATGAAACTCAGCTTACTGAGAAAATGATGAGCTGACATTAACTTAATGTCTCAACCTGGGATCAGCCACAAAGTAGGTTAAAAGGTTTTAGCTCCATCCTCCCCTGGCCTCCATGAATCCCACATGTCATATTGTCAGACTCTCTCATGAAGTAACCATGTGCAGGAGGAGACTCGGGGGAGAGGGTGGAATAATCATTGATGCTTCTCAATAGGAGAACGTAGAAAAGAGGGAGCAACATTGCCATCTGCTGCTCACACATGCTGCTGCCTACAGCTGCTTTACATGTTTTGAACCAACAGATGGCAGTATGTGACCGTCTCCTCTCGACAGTTCATGTGGCGTAATTAGTCCTACAAATCATCCAAAAACTGTGTTAGTATCATTGTTGTAGCAGGTGGGGGTGGATGGGTTTAGATCTGGATCATCATTTCATTTTTGTATCTGTCTAATTTCACAAAGCTTCTTCGACCCCATACTCCCTCACTCCAGCAGGATCAACTGTGGAGTGGAGTGCACATGTGAAACCAGCTAAATAGGATAAAAGTGTCTGCTAAATGACTTTGTAGAATTTTTAGACTAATAGTGAGATATTGTGTCTCGACATGTTCACTGATTTCCCCCAGAATAATTCATGGATATTGAAATTAAATTAATCAGGCATATGGAAGTGATATTGAGGCATGTGTGAATTTTTGTGCCTCTTGAATGAATTTAAGGAAACGGTTGGGCCTTGGCAGATTCTATTCTGTTTATTAAAGCTATAAATGAGGGTTTTTTTGCTTTAGGAACTCAGAGGTGTGCATCAAGTTGAGGCAAATGTTTTTTCTAGTCTTGTGATATTCCCTTAATTCATACACTTATTCACACATTGATGCCATAGCATCCGGAGCAGTTTAGAGGTTCAGTGTCTTGCTCAAGGGCACTTCAGCATGAGACGTAGCTCAAACCAGGAACCTCCTGCTCACTGGATGACTGCTCTGACTCCTGAGCCTTGTCCCCAATGGCAGGAAAGCACCAAGCAGTGTTGAAGTGATTGATTGCTCAACATGCTGATAAATCAATACTACACAACACAATCCATTGTTTAGTATTCTCTTTAGTATTGATTCTACTGCACAACTCAACCCAAAGCTTTTCATTTAGCGAGGATGTAAGTTTGGGATTTGCCCACATGAAGAAACATCCTGGTTTTCCTCTCAGCAAGGCCAGACTCTGATCAGCGGTCTCTCATCTCTGCATTGTGAGAAACAGGAAACTGACACTTCCCAAACCCTGGCGCTCTCAGTGATGGCATTCAATGACAGAGGCTCCTTGAGCCCAGCAGGCTGTGTGGATGGCTGCATATATGACTGTACAATGGGTATGAAAAACCGAGTGGCTCTCCAGAGGCAGCCCATTTAAACCCCAGAGGGCTGAGAAGGCATTATTAATTCAACTCCATGCAAAACAAGTATCCTGGCAAGTGTTGCCAAATGGCACTTATGGTATTTTTCGAACACAAGTTCACACCCCACCAGGATGGGTGCTAAGCTTGTGCTAATTGAGACAGTGCAACACAGATGCTCTCCTTCGGGTTAAGGGGAGTGTGATGACGCAGGCGATTTCCCACATTTTCTCTAAATAATCTCCCATAGGGGCATGTTTTGCGTGAAAGATACCGTCCACCCTCTGTCCACCACCCCGGGGGCAAAATAAGAGGATGACGCAAAGTAAACAGATGAATTAAATTTTATTACCATCAAATTCATCAACTCAGTCAAGGAGAACGGTACAGAGCTCACAAAGGCAGGACAGGACCTACAGGTGACCACTGGCCCTGGCAAACATCACATCTACAAATACACCTGTTAGTGCGTGGTTAAATGAACAGACATGGAATTACTAAATACAGTGAGAGATGTGTTGGGGAGGAAAGCATTGCTTCGAACTGTGTAACAGTGTTTATTTGACATCTAAACAAAGAAAACGGACACCATGAAATCATCTATTCACGCTAAAATTGCGTGTTAAATCCTATGTTTAAGATTCGTGTTCAAATCTAAATATTCAGCATCTTTAGCAATGTAGGAAATCCCCTGTATGACTGGTGTGTGTGTGTGTGTGTGTGTGTGTGTGCGCCAATCTACCGTAACACGAAGAAAAAGAGAAACATTTGGACTCTGCAACAACAAAGTCAAACTTGAGATTCTACAGATAATAAATGCAATCAGTTTTTTTTCTGATTCAATAGATTCACAGATGTACACAGAAAATACTAGTGATAACAGATCAGGAAAAGTGAGACAAAGTGGCCAAGCATGAGCCAGGGCATTACACATTAATTATATCCTCTAATCAGTGTATAGACAATGTAGCTGCTGTCTTTATTTGACCAGGCAATAAAACTGAGGGTTAGTAATGTATTAGCAGATGAAGTGACGCTGGGGTCAGCTGGCTAGAATATCAATATGGCTGTGATGCTTATCTGACAGTTGTCCTTTCTCTCTCTCTCGCTCCCTCTCTCACACACACACACACACACACACACACACACACACAATCGCATTCACATTTATCAGACAGCAGCCATGTGTTAGCTAGGTGGCCTGACAGCTTGAAGGACTACAGACTCACAGATACATGTGGCGAAGGGACACCAGGAATCACAGTTTCTGCAGCCTGTCAAATATTGCTCTATATTTTCCTCTTGAGAGATTACAGAGAACTCCTTCTGTAGCTCATTATTAATGCTCGAGGGGACCAGTGACAGGAAAGGTTAGTTGTTATTACTGTTTTATCAAGTATAAGATGGAAATCTGTTGAGTTAAAAAATATACACAGATAAAGATTGAATAGAAAATAAATATGTTAAACACGTGCTTGATATTTTTCTCTCCGTATAATTCAGGTCAACGAAGCTCAGCCAGCGAAGAGCATCCCAGTCCAATTCAAAAGTCTCTCTTCCCTTTAAAGACGCTTGTGGTCTGTTTTGTTCTATAGTTACAACCAAATATTAAGACATGTGTGGCATTTGAGTCAGTATCCGAACACAAAGGAAACCATTTTTAAAAAAAGAACGTATAGGTGGACTGAAATCATGGGGAAAAAAATGATTTCACATGGTGGATAAAGATAATGATAAATTCTGTTGTGGAGTCTAAAAAAGAAAGAAAGGCTACAAAAAATTTGAATGCATAGAACTACTATGTATTGGTGGTGTAATAAATTCCTTTTCAAACAACTGGACAGCAGGGGAGCTTACTGAACTGTATTAATAGACAGTGTATTGTGCTATACATTAACCTTGACATGGCTTGTGGCGAGAGTGCTGCGAGCCAACGATATGACGAGTAGCGCATCTCGATCCACCAATTGGCCGTGAGTATGAGAAGAACAGCAGAAAGTGAGAATGCATGCTGTTTTAGCTACTTCTACAAAGGTCTCTATGTACAGAATCTTTACACTTACAGCAATGTAAGGTGAGTAAGTGTTTATGTGTGTGTGTGTGTGAAGCTGCCTTGTTCAAATTACAGTTCTGGGCTTGAAAAAATTCCCATTCACCAATCCTCGCACAATTAGTGGCTAGTGTCTGCGATAACAGATAGGAAAGATAAACATATGAGTGTATGTGAGGGCCAGCCCGTACTGAGTATTATTGTACAAGGTCAAAAATTATGGGAAAAGCAAAACTTTACTACTGACTTGGAGAACAAATACTGTAATTACAAGATGGGCAGAGAGAAGTTTCCCAAGTTGGCTCATTAAAAAGAAATCAAAGCCATTTTCAGCACAACTTTCTCTTTCTATATCCTCTTATCACTGAGAGAAGATTCAGAAAGAAGAATAAAGCTGTAAGCCACAGCTTGACAGCCAATCTGTTTCTGCCCCAAAAACTGAAATATGCAGGGATAGACTGTGTTAATATCATCTGACGCAAAACACTGAGGGCTGGGAGGTCAGTAAAAAAGACACAGTACGTGTAAGGAGAAAGCCAAAGATGCACAGCACTCGGGAAAAGGTAGCACACAGCCGCCATGAGATGATGCTAATGCTGCAAGTGAGAGAGAAGCAGAGTCAGTGTCACCATGCTAGCAGCTAATGTACAGTGTGCAGGAGTCGGTGGGGGGGCGGGGGGGCGGGGTCTAACCCTGCTCGCCCCCGGCCTCGGCGGAAGCCTGGTGGGTTGCAGAGGTCTCCCCGTTACAACGTGATGTGGGCTCGGCTTCCTGCTGCGCCGGGCCCTCGGAGGCTGAGGTCGACGCCCCAGGTGAGGCCAGTGGCGCCGGGTGGCTCATCTCGGCTCCAGCAGGCAGCTCTGTGGCCGCAGCGGGGGCCCCCTCGGTTGTGGCCCCACACAAAGGCGCGGAGGGGTCGGCGGTAGCCTGGGGAGCTGCGGGGTCCTCTGGGGCACCGGCTCCAGGGGTGCTCACCTTCGAGTTGCTGTGCTCAGGGGCTCTCAATCTCTTCATGATGGTGGTGACTCGAACAGCTTTCTGCAGGAGGAGGAAGAAAAGAAGTGATCTTAGATTGACGCTCTAACCTAAAAACTTACAGCTAACAGTTAGACAACAGTGTGCCGCACGTTCAAGGGCTGCACAACGACACTTGAACTTGGCAAAGAAGAGCCTCCTGGAGGAGAGAACAATAGGGCCTACCTTCCATTTAGCTCTGGCAAAGTTCTTCTCTATTTGTGCACACACGTTCTCCTTGATGTTCTTATCTGACGCTGCACCACCAGAGATCCTGCAGCACAACATGGAGAGAACACAGCTGAGCTTTATGCCTCCTCCTCTATCTTTGGATGTCACAGACTGCTGCACACAGTATTACCCACGTTATTGCTCATTGTTTAAGTGGCAAACTTTTACAAAGACTGTTTAACTTAGGTTTATTCTTAAATTGCTTCTCTGCCATTGTGACAATTCATGGTTGATACTGGCAGCTACGTGAGGCGATGCAATGTGATAATGATAACGTGCCAACAATGATTAAATAAAATTATCATTTATTTTACATTTTAGTTTTTATATTTGAGTAACTTATTTTATGTTTATTTATGTTTATTTATTTATTTATTTTATGTTCAGTGACTCTGACAGCCTCAGATGCTCAGGCAGGTCCACACCTGACAGCCCTTGACTGACAAAGCCTTTAGTTTCCTTTAGTGATTTGCCAGGGCAGAGGAACAGAAGATCCATGCCTGAAGATCTGAGGCTGAACTCTGGCAGAGTTCTCTGTGGAGCAATAATCCACTGACGTGCCTCTGGGCAGACCCAGAAAGAGCAAAGTTATAGGCATAGTGATAAAATAGTTTTAATAGACTCTAAACTGACTGGTGGGAAAAAAATGATAGGATATTGTGTCTTAGTCCTGGTTAGTTGTAATGCCTGTTTTCTGCTAGCTGCATGTCAGACATTCTTGCTTTTGCAGATCCATAATGTTAGTTTCTCAAATTTCAGACATTGACATGACTAGACCCACATTTCTTATATGACTCACATCTTTTGAATCAATTATTTCTAATGCAGGAAGCTGCTCTGGTTTACTGTCAAGTGAAGCATCTGTTTTGATGTCACAGGAACTTGCAGCTGAGGAAAGGCTTGTTAAAGTGAGCTATACACTTCACCAGTACAATTTAATTGACATATCAATAGAGTCTGAACTTGTGTAACCTTTTTAATCGCATTGATTCTATCTGATCACATGGCTCGGATTTAAATGGGATGTACAATATATGAAAGCACTGCTGCCTACCACTCATGATTTATAGCCTCCTGGGCTGTCAGTCTCTGATCTTGATCCACCTCCATTAGACGAGCAACCAGACTCTTGGCTGAGAAAAATCAAACAGAAGCACTCAGTGAAAAGGAAACAAAAATATGAGTTGCAGCAAGAGTTGAAAAATATTTGAAATAACATGTCATTCTGTTGCTTTACAGAGATGACATCATCCTAAAATACCTGAATCAGAGATATCATCCCAGTAGGGAGAGTCAAACTCATAATCGCCAGTGAGGATCTTTCGGAACAGGTTCTTGTCGTGGTTTTCGTAATCCTCATCGTCAGTTTCATCGTAGAAAGGAGGGTTGCCTGACAGCCTGACAGGGCAGTAAAAAACATTGTCAGTTAGAAACCTCTGTATACAATTTATTACATAGTTAAACATACTATTGTCTTCTTGTATTTCCTGTCAGAACTTACAGAATGTACATGATGACGCCTGTAGCCCAGCAGTCTACTGGTCTGCCGTACCGCTGCCTGCCAACCACCTCGGGAGCTGCAGACGTTAACACAGGTTTCAGAAAAACCTCCTTGACAGGCACAACATCGTCCATTTGCCTGCACAACTTCTTATTTCCCACAATGCACATGCTCACCCAGGTACTCCGGCGTCCCACAGGGGTCTTTGATGAGTCCATTCTCCAGCTTTGCAAGATGGAAGTCACTGATGACTATTTTAGAGTGCTTGAGGCGGTTGTAATAAACCAAGTTCTCCAACTATGTACAACCACAAATCACAATGTCAGTTAATACAATATTCATGCCTGGAGTTGGTGACTTTCATAATGAATCAGCAGGTCTAACATAAATAATGAGATGGCTGGAAACATCTAAAAGTTAAATTATGAACTGGTGATTATATCAAATGAGAGGCTTCCAGTGAAACTTTGTCTTTTGATGCTCAAACTAAATGCCTTGATCAAGTTTGAAATATTTTGCTTAAAATGTTATACAGTTCCATACTGAAAGACAGGAGGTATCAACATGGAAGAACAGATCCAGGCCTCTGCTTTAAATAATGGGAACACATGGTTAGAGAGGGAGGACACAGGGAGCAGCCCAGCAGTGTGTAACCCAGTGGTTCCTCACATAGACCACACACCACAGTCATGGCATTTTATTGACATAAAATGGTCAGTCAGCATCTTCCTAATCCTGCACCAGCGTTTTACCTTGAGGTTTCTGTGAACGACACACAGGGAGTGGAGGTATGCGACCGCCTCCAACACCTGGCGCACCACGTTACTGGTGTCTCGCTCTGAGTAGTAGCCTTGATCCAGGATCCAGTCAAACACCTCTCTGCCTGTGGCGCTGTGGAAACAGAAGAAGGCCCAAAATGTGTTAGACTGTTAAATTGGGCCAGCGCAGTCTCAGCCAGAGACAGGGTTAGCCCTTTGGGTGGGCTGGCACTGAGTGTGCTTGCCCAGAGATAAACCTCATAAAGCCCCAAAAGCCTAACCCACGCAGGGCCCATGGGGGTTACTGTGAGAAAGCTGATACAGTACTTCCACATTGCATATTCATGTTGAAATCCTAAATGCGTAAGATTGAATCTCCTGCCATACCTGTTTCAAGAAAGTGGATTTACCCATGACACAATAGCTGTTTCCTCTGTGTTCTATCATTTTTATTCCTAATGAAAATCCCTAATCACACAAATCGAGTGTCCTCAAAGGACGAGATGAGTGACATTTAGCATATTCATGGAAATGCATCAAATTCCCCTAGAACACATGCTGATGAGAACGGAGCAGCTAGCAAGCAATCAAATCTGAAAACCAAATGAAGGGACGTAAGAGCTGTTCTCATATCTACAGGGCCTCGGGCTAAACCAGCTCATTCCCCACAAGTGTATAATCAACGTATACAGTTCAGCATGGCCCAAGCTGCAGCGTAGGAAAGCAGAGAGCAATTTCCCCAGGCTCGTCAGACATGTGAACTCACAGTTCAAGGAAAAGGAAGTACTCTTTCTTTGTCTCAAAGACGTCCACCAGTTGGAGAATATTGGGATGCTTCACCCTGGGGAGACACGTCACAAAGCACGGAGAGAGATGTCAGGAATCATAGAGATGACGTCTGAGTCATTCATTCAGGAGACTGAGATTGACAAGTTACACTGCCTGTCTCCATAAATAAGCAGATATGTGCCTTGATGTCGAACCATGCCTTTAACACACGACCAGCTGTAAACTCTATGGTGAAGCTATAGATGTTAGCCTCGAATAGTCTTAATTTTGTTGACGGTTAATGGCAGAGGGTGTGTTTTTAATAGGATTTGTGAACATGCGCTAGACAAATAAAATTTGACTGATGATACAAAGTGTTTGCATTGCTCACTGAAGAAACAAAATAGATCTGGGATGACAATTTACAACCAGGAGCCAAGCAAAACCACTGCATTGTGTTTCATTCTTGTGGAAGATGTTTTATTCTGGTGTATTGAATTTTTAAAAGAGATATGCACATGTTGTGTATTTGAATAACAGGCAGTCGGTGGATGTCGTCCAGCAGGTAGCTAATGGGGGGGGGATTTGGGACACAGTATTTTGGCTTATCACAGCGAGAATAATGTTTTTCTACAGCCAGGCAGAGGTTGTTCTCCACAGCCAGCTGTTGTAGCTGTTATAACAGCGTGAAGGTGCTGCATGTTTTGGCCCACACTTGTGTCAGACACTCATTTATTTTCCTTTTATGAAGGGGTTTGGCTGTTACTAAAGCACCACGCTCTCCACTTTCTCCCCTGAAGAGGAAAAACTGAACAATCTGCAAGTGCAGGTTTAAGGTTTTTGCTCTGTATAGTCAAATATGTCACATGAAACCTTTTAAATATTATAATGATGAAAAAATTCTATTTTAAAATATAATTTCCAGTTTAGACCATTAATCATGACTTTGTAAAGTTTGCAAAAAGGCGACCGAGAAGATAACGGTGACAAAATTCTCACTCATCATTAATTATTCCCTCGGGACAGTTGTGTCTCCTAAGTTTTTTCCATTAAAGTGCCTCATTAAAAACTGCCATAATTACAACTGTTGGTCCTCAATCATTAAAAATAATTAGATTCTATAAAAATGTAAATATTGATGGTTCAGGAAAAAAGTCTAACTGCTAGAACTTGTCCAAGCTCTGCACCTATCACTTCCGCTGACTTCTAAACGACCTGTGAGGTCACAATATCCTGAATGTGAAAACAGCCGCTTTATTCTGGGGAAAAAGCGGGGGAAGTGAAGTAATAATAAGTGAGAGGGAGACTTGAAGTCAGTGGGATTAAGAGTAGACTGACAATGTTCATTCTGAGTATTAAAAAATGAATGAGGATTAGTTCATGAAGGAGCTCTTCTTTTCTTTTCTAATGCCTATTTTCAGGAATTATATATTCAAGGCTGCATTTCATGTTTTGCCCGCAATTACTCACAGCCTTTGAAAATGTCATCAGATTTGATTATTCACTGAAATCCCCAACTTATGATTAGAGCATGAAAAAGGGTGCAGTGCATGTCCCCATTATTACCCCGCTGAAGAAGTGTAATTTGCAGAAGGCCCGTGATTCCGTGTTTTGAAAGGCCTCTTCTAAAGAAATCACACCTTCATCTCAAGTCGTGCTTCACCTGCCGTCAGCGACAAATTGTTTGATAAGGCTAATATGCTAATGTGGCTTTTACTGGAAAGTTAGGTAATCACAGATGAAAGGGAGAAAAACAATATTGCGCATAAACGGGGATGTGTGATGATTACAATGACTGAAAAAGAAATGACCTTTAAAAAAATATATTTCTGAAAATAGAATGTCTGACATTCCCATTACAAAACTGTGTATAAGGTAAAGGGACAATAATAAAATCATAATTTTAGGGGACAACATTTTATAAACAAGAGTATAGTCTTAATATTATAATATTGAACAATTAACATCACTATAAAAATGTGTTGAAATTAATAAGTACTGTAGTACAGGGTCCCCACAACTTTTCTGAAGAAAGAAGCACACAGACCTTTTGTGGAGCAAGAAATATTTGTACAACTGAAATCGGATGTTGGTCACATCAAAGGGGTTTTGATCAATTCAATGTTCCTTCATATGACCCTGATGTTTACAAAACCAATCAAGCACAGTTTACCAAAGAAATGAACATGAATCCAAATGAACTCACATCTTTAGGATGAGGATCTCATTTTTGGCGGCCTTGCGGACTTTCCTTCCGTCCTTCTTCAGGAACTTTTTACATGTGTACATTTTCATCGTAGTTTTATCCTTGGCCCTGAATATCTCACAGAACTCCTCCCTGAAAGGAAGCATTTCATAGATAATAGTGATTCACGAGGCAGGTTGCAGCATCATTAAAACATCAGTGTGGATGTTCGGCCGTGCCGGTGTGGAGGTACTTACGATTTAACAATCTGACCCAGGTCATATTTATCTGTCACATCTGAAGGATTGTGATAATCCTTCTTTTCCCCGATTGTTAAACAGCCGAATGGCATGGCCACTCCTGACCTGTGAGAGAAGACACAAGGAGAGACAGGCGATGAGACGGTGAAATTAATCACAGCACAGAGATAACAGTAATGCTGAGAGAGCTTTTCTAAAGTGTGAGCGCTAAAGAGCCAACGGAAGCGGTGTCAGCACAGCCGATAGTTTCACGAACTGTAACAGAGCCTTTCATGGTGCCGCGTTAATAAAAGGCAGGAGCCTCAAAGTCTTTGGGATAACTTATATAACCACAATTTGCAGTGAAGCAGGAGTCTGGACTGAATGTGATGTTCTATAGAGGGAAAGGTACAAACTAGGAGGTCAGGGAGCAGAAGGAGCTGCAGCTAATATGATCCTGTGGCCCAGCAACAAGTGAAGCATCTCCAATCATGAGAAGGGAGCCAGCAATTACAGGCACATCACCCCAGCACTCGGAGAGGAACACAACTTTACCATCTCTGCATCAACACTTGAGCACTTAATTGCGGGGCAGCCTCTCTGTGCCTCTCTCGAACAGCATGGAGGGAAATTTGAGACCAGCCTGTGCCACTTTATTGTGTTTGGAGAGGGCCAAGTAGAGGCTGTTATTTTTGTGGTTCCGGGGGAAGAGGTCCACTTATTTTCTCGCTGCTTCTTTCTCTGCATTGTACTCAGATCTCATGGCAAAGAGCTTTATTTGGCGTCGGAAACACAGAATATTTTTATTGCATTACTAATTTTCCAATTGGACTAGTATTTGATTTTTATATGATATTTATTTCACTGATGACCTCAGTAGAAACCAACATAAAGCCACTGTCAACCAGCTGTCTAGTGTAGACATTAAAAAACTGTTTATCTGTAACATTACAGAGGTCATAGAGATATTGATCATGGTACAAAGGGTAGAGGTGTACTTTTTAAATAATAAAATAATGAAAAAATATACATATTTTCTTCAGTAACTGTACATTCCACTTTATATAAACAGGGTATGCCAGTTTGTGTCAGTGTTGCTGAACTCAAATATATACTGAACACATGAGAATAAACGTAAAATAAACATTTTTTTATTAGAAGTAGGTCTGAGGTTGTTTTATGTGTACAACTTTGTTTGTTGTCATTTGTTTAGTATATACACGGATGCTTTTACACCATAAATGTTCAGAATCCATTACACATGTTTTGAAGTTGAAGGAACAGTGTTGTTATGGATGTATGCATGAAGTGTATTTAACCAAGAGTCCCTGGAGAATGTGATCCTGTATCAAGACGTTAGTATGCTGCAGGTTCAAATCCCTAGAAAGGAGGTTTTTAGAAATGTGCTTGTTTCCCCTTTCAGCAACTGCCAGAGATGTGTGCATGCAAAGTAAAAGACAGTGTTATGCCAACATGACCACTCAGGGGCCTGTAGCACAACACTGCAGAATCACTGACAAGTCCTGGACTGCTGTGAATCATCTGCATGTGAAGGTGTGGGGATGCAAAGTAGGACAACGAGAAAATTCTTCTAGATGAGTAAAAGGCGAGAAGTATTTATTTCCTAGCCACACAGCATCCATCTGCGCCGACAGTCTGGGTGATGGATGCTTGCATGTAAATGAGAGCAGCTAGCGTGAGAAGTATAGCGTTACGTGTAAGGAGGGCAATCTGTTCAGTGTGGCTCCACCAACCCACTGTAATCCAATCTAAATGAACAAAGCTCTGATTGGGGATGCATCAAATTACGGAGCGAAATCTACCCTCTCTCTTCATCTCTCTTCATCATCCTTTTCTTATCTGAGGCAAGGAGTTGTGTGTTGTGTAGTCGGCATGAGGAGCTGACCTTTCCTGGCTACCTATATCTTTCTCTCAATATTAATGCACTACGCTTGTCTCTGTGATAAATGCTGTGGCTCAGTGGAGTTACGGTAAAAAGAGGAAAGAGTTCTGCTGTTTGACCCCGAGTAAGTCTGGCAGAAGCAAGGCTTTAGAAAACACGTCAGGAAAAATCTGTAATATTCGAGAAAACTTTTTCATATGGGAAGAAGTTGCGAGAGTCCAGATGAGAGTGGAAGTATCACAGAGAATCCCAGTCAGCCCTTCACCCAAGTTTAGATGAGTGAAAGGGACAAATAATTTTTAAAGCATTTCAAGCAGAAAGAGGCTTGGTCCCATAACGGAAGCTGTGTAATTGGGCCCATTTGGACTGACCACCATCAGTTATGTACTGACGGTTATCTGCCCTCCGGGAGCATCTGTCGATTCCTCGTGATGCTTTATGGCCCAGGGTGTGACCAGGGTCTGCCTGGGCCATGCTGCTGAATTGACATGGATTTTCTGCAGATGCACTGAAGATTTACAGTTTGGTAGATGGATGGTGATAAAGCTCCTGGGTGTATTAGGCAAGCACAGCGCCTCCTCTAGCCAGTCGAGGCGATGAGCGAGTCCGGTTGTTCCTCCTGCCGGTTGAAATCAATGAGAGACTCCAGGGTGACGTTTTGAGATTAGGTTAAATGCAGCACTTACATATCGGCATTGTGTCAAAAGTTTAAAAGCATGGGTAGGGGGGATTATTTCTTCTGCGGTGATAACATGGGGCTACATCTGCAGGGAAATGGCTGCTACCTGTTTGGTATGGTAAGCCTTCATGTACGTGAGGGAGCAACTGTTTGCACTAATCCCACCATGAAATGTCTCTGACATGAAGAAGAGTTCCCCAGTTTTCAGAAATCCTTTATTTGCTGTTTAGGTTTTTGACTCTGAAATTCGTTCACCCTAACCCCATTACTCTCCCTCTGGCTCAGCAGCCTCTAAATGAGGTTGCACAGTAAAGATCAGACCCAATGCATCATACTTGTGCTGACTGTAGGCCATTACAAATTCACTGAGGTGAACCTAAGAAATGCTGTGTGGCTCAATAATTATGCATGGGCTATATTTTACAAAGACATCTCACATGTGAGCAAGATAAACAAAACAAGATCGCGTGAAATACACCGCATCTATCTCCACAGAGTTTAATGGATGATCAGTTTTCACTTAGTATAAAAGAAAAAAAAAACATGCACATGTGCATAGTGTGAATGCTCAGAACAGCACCCTCACATGCCAGCTCATACATGCAAGGGAGCGTAGGCAAACACACTAGCATGCTGCCCAGCACTGTCCAACAGTCGATCACTGCTCAGGTAGACTTATGGGTAATGGCCTTTAACCTTGTCTCTCAAATTATAGTTGAATGTATGAGGAAATGGTCGGAACAGGTTTTTTAACTTGATACAATGTCAGGGTTGTGGTACTGCTCCAAATTGGCCAAAAGAGTTTTCAGATGAGTTCATTTTAATTTTGTTATTTTCCCTCCTGGTCATCCGTGGCTCTCTGTAACATCTCCATGTTTGTCATAGCGTTATTCTGTGTTGACTCCCCTGAGCACACTCCTCCCTCAAGAGTTTTGAACCAGCCGGTAATTCTGTTTTGGCGAGGCTCGGGCCCAGCCATCTAAACTATCATCTTTCCCTCTTTTTCTCTGATGTTCAACCTTTCTCTCCTTTCCTGAGGATCGTCCAGAGCTTCATCCCCTCAAGGACGGACTCTCCAGCTATTTGGAAATAAACATCCTTGACATTCATTTTCTCCCATCCACACTGATCTCCAAGGATTGTTCAAGAGGCTGTGATAGCACTGCGCCATAAGCTGAAAGGAGCAAGATAAGGTCACCAACAAAACTTAGGCAGGCGATGATTGCGGAGACCAACGCTTGGTCAATCTCCTCCAGTGGAGAAAGTTGCAAGGAAACTTTGCTTATTAGGAAAACATCAGGACCAGAGGATAAAATAAACTTCACTTGCAAAAATCTCAAAAGGAGATTAAAGAAGGGTGAACAGTCCGGCATTAAGATAATAAAGAGAATGCCCCACTTTGATCTTAATATAACTTAAACATCACCGATTATGTCATGTATACCATCAACTGTAATTTTGCAATTTTGTGGCTATTATCCTGAAAATGCAGTTCATAAATTTGTTAATGGGCAGAATTTCTTGAAAAGCCATTAATGTCCAGGCTGTGTGACTCTGAGTGAACCTTGTCAATGACGAGCAGCAGCACGAGCCAAGAGAATGCATAAGAGCTCAGATTTACTATATGAACACTGTTCTCCAGGTTGAATATTGATGTTATGCAAATCTAAATCCACTGAAACACAACCCTGGCAGTGCATCTGTCACAGGTTGGAAAAATTATCGCTGTGCCGTTCCCTGAATATTTCTGTGTAATGAGACCAAATAGGCACCCAAGATTGTGATGAAATGAGAGTACTTTATGTGTTTATTATCTCACTGTACAATCTGCATTAATTCATGGGGGAGCCAATGTACTCGTCGAAGCACTTCTCAGAAACTCGCTGGGGAAGATGCAAACAACATTCTGCAACATTATCACATTTATTATTGTACCTCACAAGAATTATGTCTTCTCACATTTGACTTTAAGAAGAAATGGCTTCTTGGAAACATTGATATAAAAGTTTGCACGCGCTGTCTCTGGGGCTTTTCGGCCGCACTAATTAAATTTGCACCGCAGCGTTTTAAGGCGTGCCGGGCAGGCAGAGGAGTGTGGAGCTGAGAGGTCTGTAACAAGGGGAGGAGAGCGGGAGGAGTGCAAAAACTGCAGCTGGGAGGAAATGCATGAAGAGATGGAAAGTTGCATCAATCAGCAGCATGTATGCAGTCGGATCAGAATGAAGATGGTGTCAAAGGTTTTAAAAAGTGGCTGCATGCACAGTTGAATTAATTATTCATGGTTGACAGTCTCCTTTTCCACAGTGTGTCTCACTGGGCCTGTGGTTCGTGTCTTTCATGTATCGAGGAATCGCTGGGTCCCGGGGCGCTTGCTTAACAGTGTGCTAGGAGCGGAAGCATGGCAGCTCTGGCAGGGCTGTAATAATTACCAGTCTTCTCTGCACAGCCCTCCTCTAATCCCAGTTCAGTGCGCTGCGCTGCTCGTCGGTGTCAGCTTCACATACAGTGAATCCAATACACTTCTCATTGTGTATGGTACATCACAGATAATTTGAGGCGTTACACTCTTCCTTAAGTTTTCTTCTAGGGCTTAATCAGAGACCCTAGCCACTCAGTCACCTTTAAAAATATGATTACAATCCCACTTGATGTGCTGTGATTTCTTTTCACTTTCTTCTATTCTTAAGTGAAAACCCTGCAAGGGAGCGTCACTCTTCCTCTCTTCACTTTCTTTCCATTTCCTCCTGATCATAGCTCAATGGAAAATGACAGCTAGCGGCACAAGATTGCACTTAAAACTAGGGTCGGTAATGTTGGAAAAGTTAGCAAGAGCAGGCTATAACATAAGTATGCAACACATCCAACCCTCTCACACCGTATCCCCCATTGAAGCTTCACCCCCCAAAACACACAAAGTGGAGAAGCAGATTTAAATATGAAAATTGAACTTCAGACACAACTTACCGCCCAGTACTGTAACACAAATGACAAAGCACATTACAGCAAAGAGCAGAAAACAGGAGAGAGTAGAAAACATGTCACATTTACTGTGAAAAGAAGATTGCCTTGCACCTGCTTCTTATCATATCATGACGTCTGTGTTTCACCAGGGACAAAAACCCCAGACTGAACAGATCCACTGAGCTTGTATGTGCACAGCAGCTTGGGAATATGTCTCAGCAAAGGCTGACCATGCTGCAACACACAGCAGAAGTGCTACTGCACCACAATCGTCCGTACCTGTAAGTGCACCTTTCCTAATGGCTCCTGCAGATCTGCCAGCACTAATGGCACTAACTGTTCCACACAGTTGTATAACACAGAAGGACAAAGACCTCAAGTAAAGAAGCACCTCGCTCTGGGCTGCAAGGAGATTTAAATAGGGCAAAAAAAAGAGTGTTGCTATAGGAAGTAATAAGATGACTCTGCTACTAATGGAATAGTAATTAACTTGCTTTGGGGGAGAAGTTTAATTTCCTGTATTTTAGATTTTTTGCTTTATTAGATATTGGGGAATTGATTTAAATTATTTTTCTCCTGATTCGTGGTCATTTGCAATTGATTCTGACACGTATCACAAATTTTCAAATACGAAAGGCCGCAGAAATGAATGAACAGGAACTGAAAAGGCCCAATAAGCCAATAATCCCATGAGACTGATCTGAATTTTAATCATTTTAATTTAAGATTCAAATGACAATCCAGATTGCGTTAGATGTGGTTTTATGAAGGGAAGGAGGTATAAGTTAAATCCTAGTTGGTTTTGTAAATACCAATATATGTTGTAGAAAAGAAGTTGAGATCATAGGAACATAAGCTTGGTGCAATAATTAAAGGAGCCTTACATAATCAGTGCGGGTATAATAATAAAAAAAATGGAAATCTTGAAAATGCACTGATTGCATGTTTAATACAAGTCATTTTTCCAAAACACTGAGTTCTATCTCGTGGAGCGTGAGTGAAGATTAACCTGGATGGTTGGCTAATGTGCTTCTGGGCTAATTTAGCATTTTACAGCCAAATTTAACAGTTTACATGCTAATTTAACAATGTAGCCACTGGCAGTGACATGCAACTGAAAATGTATTTATTTAAATATGCTCACAGCACAGTGACTCGGTGACAACAGTTAAGCAGTGAAGTGAGGAGTTAGTTCACAATGAGTAAGGAACAATTTGGCAACAAGCTATACAAATGATTAGATATGTTTTAAGCAGTTAAGCATTTGGTCAGGCTGCAGAAACTGGACTAAAAATTCACTGGGACATAATTGTATGTTAATTGTATGGCCACTGTTGACCTCTGATACGGCTGCCTGAGGGTGCCTCAGTGTGACCTGGGCACATATATACTGTTTATTTTTCTCCAGGTAAGATGGCTCAGAAGGGCTCTCTGTGTGCTGAGAGTGTGTGAGAACAAATGCCAGCTTGTTTTGACAAAAACAGCTACAGACAATCCATCCTGAGGGAGAATAGTGTGTGAGTGTATAGACATGAGTGCATGCCTGAATGCACACATGCACAAGTGTATCGCAGTGTGAATCCGTATACTCCACTGTACTATGAACATTTGTGTCCTCTCCTATTTGCAATGGATGGAGCCACTTCCTCTAATTTTAGCCCAAGAAATGTCTCTCCTGTCACGGCTCCTGTACCTTCGTGTCATCTGTAGACCCACACATGATGGTGTGGGGGATAGAAGCACCAGGTGGAACTAACACATTCTGAACACCCAAATTACAGATCGGGCTCCAATGACAGTCTAATGGTCCAGTCTGTCTGTCTGTCTGTCTTCCTTGGTCTTTCTTCATGACCTGACAAATCTTTCATTCAAAGATTCAATCAATTTATTATTGCCTTACAAAATGACTGAATCATGGATTATTATTATTATTATTATTATTATCGGAATGCCAGACTCTCCCTTCGGTTTTGAAATAAAATTATAGACATCAGGGCTTCAGGGCTTTTATATTCTACAACCATTTTGTAAATGCTGGATAGTGTGATGCCGTTTTGTGCGTTACTGTTAACATGGGACTGTTGTTTACTCCAGCTCCTCCTCTACTTTTCAGCACCAATCTCATTAGCTCTCTGTTTCTCCATGCTGCTTCGGTGGACAGAAACTTTAATTGCCACACATAAAATTGACATTACATGAAATATTATAATCTGAAGGCAAGGATAAATAAAAACAGAGCTCAGTTTAATGTCAGGCACACTAATTAAATGCCCCTCAGAATGCTGACTGTGAAATTGATGTGCAACAGAGACACAAATTATGAGCAGTAAATTCAAGGAAGCCTGTTAATGAACCTGACAGAAGGACACTGTAAAATTGATAACATTCGAATGTAAACAATACTACACCACCGCAAGTGCTTCCCCACTTTAGGATGAGCTATTTCCTGTGGGAATTATGTTGCACTGTAACTGAACTGCAGTGGAAGGCACGAGACTAGTCTAAGCCCATATCGTCCAACACGTACGCACCAGCTCACGCATCTTGAACTGCTGTTACATATGCAATCGCCAGCCTTTGGTCTGGCAGGTCTTTCTAAGATTTGTTTCTCTTTGAAGAAACTGCTGTTCCATATCTTTATCTTATTGTCTTCGCCAGCAGTGACAGTCTACTCTGATCCTAATCCCACACACTTCTTCAATTCACCAAACTCCTTTCTGAACTCCAATAGTTGCAACTGTGCAGTATTTATTGTATTTATTTATTTTAAACGTTAGAATGAAACATGTTAGCTTCAAGCTGATGGGCATACATTTATAATGAAATCCATTAAATATTTGTCATTTCACTGTGAGAAATTATTGTTATTTTTCTATTTTTTTAACAATATAATAAGTGAACATATCATATTTTTGACTTGAAACTTGGCTCACCTGTAAGTCAGCAAATTCATTAGGTTGCATCTTCTGAAGACCATGAATGTTTGCGCACAGATTCAAGGCAATATGTGACTGCAAACCAAAAGTGGTCCATTAGCCATCAGTGTGATGTCATTCTGTTGCCACACATTTCAAGGTCTCTTCTAGAGGCAGAAAAAAACTGCACATTTTCCTCTAACTTCAATACAGCAACAACTCAGCAAGGTCTCCTTTCGCTCCTCTGTAAGGTAAACAGAATGTGCTATCATTAGTTTCACCGTCTATGAGGAGCGACGTTGCTCTAGCTTCACCTCTTATTCCCTGTTCTCATCCAGTTTGAACAGCTCTATTCTTCTCCAGGACGAGGCTTCTCATATCATCACTTCACTGAACTGAAATATGGAAGTAGAGAGCGTTTGAACGTGAGGGGGGGGCTGAGGCGGCTTCTCTGCTGCCTGATGTTTGAAACAAGGCAGACCTGGAGGGTTTCGTCTTTCAGTCCAGCTGAAACTGAATGTGAACATGTGGCTTTAGTGCTGATGAAAGAGCATTTCACATGTACAAATCAATCTGATAGTAATATATAATTATACAGTATGACCATTAATTCCACACATGAATACAGAAAAACCATTTCACAAACGATCTTCTGTCTGTATTTGTGACTAACTCAAATAACTTGAGATCTGGATGATTAGATCTAAATGCCTCACTTCCTGTTGTTTTTGACTGGATCATCATCAAATCATCATCAAATCAGCACAAAGCCATTCACGGCAAATGCAAAGCAAATCTCTGATCAGAGCCCATTGTGAGCCTCAGGTAAAGCTGTTGGTGGTCTTGTGGACGTGCCCACAACAAAGCTGCCTCTCTGGCATTTCCACACTCTCCTCCTGTTTACCTGTGTTTACTGAGTCCGTAAGTAAAGACTGATTATGCTCACACGACTAACTTCAGAATGAGCTTTGGCTTGTTGTCGAGGCAGCGGCACACCTACAAACCGCTTGAGAAGTAATGATTCAGTCTCGTACGCAGGTCTCGTCATTGTTCAGACATTAATCGCTTTTCGATTTTGTCAGCTCTCCATCCAAGTCCAATCATGAAAGCTGTCCGCAGGTTTATCGAAATTCTCTTTTATTCAGTGAGAGCCAATACAACTGGGCAGCATGAAGAGGCTTCATGGCCAGGGCACCATGCTGCTGCATGTTAGAAGTGGGTTACCAGGTTCCTGGAGGAGATAGAAACTGATGGGGAGGACTGCTGCAGAGCTGTTGTTGTCTGAGGGCTTGGTGTGAAATCAAAGAGAAGTTCCACTCTGTCGCTTGCTGCTTTGCAGAGGGGCCTAGGAAATGGAACAATAATACTGTAAGAGTTAGATTTAGTTAATGTGAGGGTTGTCTCATCTTTTTACTGATGTGTTGGTGGTGTGGCTTCACTAACCATGTTGGAATGTGATGATAGGTGCATTAAGCACCGTCAGATCATGTTCCACATCAATCTTAAATAATGAAAATCTGTGGAATCTATTCAAATTGTGAATCTGTCTGAGCTGTGTATGCAAATGCAGCACAAGCTAAAGCATATCGCCCTCAGTGTTTTATGTCCACACGTGCATGTATTCCTATATTTGCAAGCTCTAACCAGATTTTGCAGTGGAATAATAACTTTCCCTTTTAATATAAAATGATCAATCTGGGTTTGCTTCATATTTCTGCACACAGCCAGGCACCAGAGTGCCTGAATGGTAATGCTTTAGTTTCAGAAACAACAGGAGAGTGAATGGAGTTTTTGGCAGAACCCTGGTGCTGTTATGATTCAACTACAGATCAAACTGAATTGGGAATATGAATGGGATATAATGTTATGCAAGTGATATTGGTTTATTCACTATTTACTGTTGTCTTTGAGTAATTCTCTTTATGTTTATTTTTTAAAGCTCAAAGCGTGGGTTAGTAGGTGCACACTGAAAGCTAATGTGTGTGTATTAGTGTTTTGGATTATAATATCAGTACACAGTCATTTATTTTTCATGGTTGATTGGGTCACACTGAATTGGTCATGATTTACTTCTTTGACACCTCAAATAATTGCAAATCTCAACACCTACAGTACTCGAAAAACCTTTTATAATGTAATATGGAGAGTGAGCGCAGTCAGGAGGGGCTGAATAAAAGGATGAATGTGCGCTGCCATGAAGAATGGAAAAGATTGAAAGAACTAAGAAGACTGAAAAGAGCTAATTTTATCAAACATGTCGCGATCAG
This sequence comes from Pseudorhombus dupliciocellatus, assembly GCA_016785235.1. Classification (NCBI taxonomy): domain Eukaryota; kingdom Metazoa; phylum Chordata; class Actinopteri; order Pleuronectiformes; family Paralichthyidae; genus Pseudorhombus; species Pseudorhombus dupliciocellatus. The sequence goes on from JAFBJW010000232.1 coordinate 659,072, forward strand.
TGTTGATATTGTGTTAGTGGAGGTCCCATTGGAGAAGTAAAGGAGCAGAGTTAGGATAGACTGAATGAAATCATCATTATAACTTAATGTAATTTATATTAAGTGCCAGTTTGTGGATTTATTTGGATAACAGGGACATGTGTCAGCCCAGCACTTTACTCTGGTGGAAAACGGGTATTTGTCTTATTGCCTGGTGAGTTCTATCAGAGTCATACTCCTGTATGTTATGGCACTGCTGATCAGTGTGCATGTGATTCAGTCAGATTAATCGTAACACTGCAAAGTACAGTACGCAACTGTGAGCTGAGCAAAGCATCAAGGTGTGTGTGTATTTATGAGCACCTCAGCAGTCATCTCAAAACAACATGTGGGCCAGGCAGAGATGAGCCTTCAGTAAATAGCTTAGTCATAACTTAGACAAAACACAACTTGACAGATGCTCTGCAGAAATAAGCCTCAGCTAAAATATGTTTAATAAGTAAGGACCTTTGCAAAGGTCTTGAAAACATGGTCATACCCTGATGATTCCAGACATGTGTCGTGAAAGCAGGTTTATTCAGTGGCTCATCAGAATGAATCACTTCTCTGTTTGTGCAACACTGGTACCTCCACATAGCTCTGTGTTTGTATGAGAGTCAACCTGAAGTGTATTCATTCCCATGGCAACCATGTCCGTGTACAATCCAAAATGTTCTGGTGGATTTCAAACAGATCGACTGCACTTTGAGCCTCAGCAAGTTGGTATAACATGGAAAAGATAAGAGCCTGTTTCATTCAGTTCAGTAGTTTAATATTGTTGATATTCTAATTGTATAATTATATATGAATAATTATATTATATTATGAATTTCAGTAATGTCATTTTGGAAGTTAATAATTAAATTAAACAATTACATTTATTCATGTATTTCTTATACTGTACAGGTATGAAAAATAATAGACAAACATAATGGGCTTGAACCACCAATATAAAAGTGTTTCACTGATATTACTCCATAAGCACATTTCATAAAACAACACAGATGACAGAATATTAAAGATTAATATTATATGATTAATATTCTTCCCATGGCTCTGTGAACACTTTTAAGAGAAATGCATTCCCATGCAATGAACATAAGGATTACGTATATAGATTTAAATTGGGAATCATTTAAAAAATAATTTTAGTCTTTTTAATTGCCGCCATTTACTGTCACAAAAACCTGCAGTATTTTGTCTGTAATGCAAGATCGCGTCTCTACCCTACTTAAAGATGCTTGTGCTGAATTTCTAGTTGCTCCACAAATCAGTCGCAAGCGTGGATTTCTCGCTGTGCGCATGATGTTGGAGGCATTGCTAAATGACACTCAGCAAATCCAAGACACAATGGATGCCTGCATAGGCCCGCAGTGGCTTCAAAGTTTCGATGAATGTAAAAGCATGATAACAGCCTCATTGCCATGGTTACAGTTATTTCAGCGAAATAAGACCGCCTCTGACTGAAGGAGGTGACATGTTATTGGTGGAGAGAGAGAGCGGGTTGCCTGCTGGGGGGAGCAGCCTGCTGCTGCGTTCTCGCTCCTCACACCAGGGGAGAGTACATGCGTTATGGTTCGATGAGGGGCACTGAGCGGTCCTGCATATGGCCTCCACGGTCCCGCCGGCCCACCAGTCAAAGCCCACCTGCTTCTCAGCGGAGCCAAGCTAATGCTGATCCAGTTCCTGTTTCACATTCGCAAAGACACGCAAAACGTCAGCTGCTTTGCATCAGAGCCAGCGCTTAAATTGTTCTAGGCGTTCATGCATGTTTCACACCCACAGTGTGATCCCATTTGCCCTTCTCAAGGGAGAGAGCGTCCATTTGCCCGACTTCCAACACAAAGTCAAGGTTCTCACTTATAGAGGGAATGGCTCATTTAGCTTATTTACCTTGGAAGAATACAATTTTGATATTCATGTCATGTTTGTTTGCCATTAAGAGAAGAATGCCTGTGTAATTCTCTCTCTAAGCCAAGGACCAACCAAAAGAACACTGTAGTGTCTGTCATATCTACCTCCTATAGGATACGAGCGCGCTGTAACACAGAGAGTGACAGCTGTTCCAGCTGTTCATTTATGTGCTGTTAGCATGGGGACACTGTGGGACACATCTTTGTGGGTGAAAATTGATCATGTTGCTTTGGTAGCATTTGTATATTGTTGTACCTTCTGGTCTCCTATCTTCTGGCCTCCAGAAAACTTCCATAACGCACAGCCATTGGGTAGTTGATCTCACTACACGGAGCTGTTATGATGTATCTGTGTTGGAGTTTATTAATACAGTGTGTTCCTGTCTGGGTTTTATCTCCGTGATGATTGACACCAGTGTTCCTGGCTAAAATATTGTGCAACTGTGCAGGCGCAGCTTCAGCCAGCACGATGTAATACATTTGAGACTGCGCTGCATGGCAGAGAACTCTGTCCACGGCTCAAACGCATGTGGGGGTAAAATTGCAGTTGTAACAGTGAAAAGCCCATGGGGTTGGTCCTCTGATGCATGCTTGGCCTTTCTCGTGTAAGTTAATGTGGCTTGAGGATCGTTCTCACTGCTCTACAAAAGCCTACACTCCACCACAAAGCTGGACTCGCGCTTCTTTTCCTCCCACGTGAACGAAGAAAGCCCTTCTCCAGTCAATAGTAGCAGTCTGCACCTAAATATACTTCCCTCTGTTTTCCTGCTTTGTCTAGGCAGTGATACGGTTAATCTGAGAGACGGAGCGAGAGAGAGAGAGAGAGAGAGAGAGAGAGAGAGATTCATGTAACTCGCTGAGAGAAGAGGCAGGGAGGAGTGGCGTGGATCCAGGTGACTCAGAACATGGGACAGGGGGTCAGTGCTGTGGGAGGTGGCGAGATGAATGACTGAGGTGTGAAGCCTTGTTGCTATTGGAGGCATCCACCTCCACGCGCTCTTTTTCTTGAAGCCTGTGATTAGCTCATCTTGTGTGCAACGTGCCTCCAGCCTTTTGAGCTTAGGGTTTAAATGTGCCTGTGTCAATTTGCACTTAAATCTGTGTTTAATCCAGACCATCCAGATTTGGTTGTCACGCAAAAGCCCCCGTGTTTATGCAACTTGACGCCGAGGTGTGCGCAGCTTTACAACAAGGCGAGTTATTTCTACCAACATGAAACTGTTTATTTCAGTTTTTAATGGACTGCTTCATGCAACTTGTAGATGTTGGCTTTATGTAAAATCTGAAATGCTTCCTCTTCACACTCCACCGGCTAATCTGACCATTCTCCAAGCCTGTTGTTAGTTGCCCTGGTTACAAAGTCCTTCAGCGTGGCATCATAGTACAGTAGCGTTCCTGCTCAATGCAGAGAAAAGCTTCATTTGCTTCGGAGGAGGGCCTATGTGGTATGTTGCGTACTGCTAATTTTAGCAGACTCTTTTTATTGAGGTCCAGGAGGTTTGTTTATGTCTTCAAACAGCGAGTAGAGCTAAAACATTCATGCACATTACCACACGGATCAGTGCTACGATTTTGTCTTTCACGCAAAAGGAGCAGAATAGTCATTTTGAATGATTTTTATTGGTTAAGCACATTCATGTCTACCACCTGCTCGCTTCCCTCCTTTTATCTGTTGACAAACATTTTGCAAAGTGCATTTTGATTAGGTGGGAAGCTGCTGCAGAGTAATTGTATCATTAGCAAAGCACATTCAGGTGAGGGAGCGAGAGCGCTTGAATTTTTTCACATGCATATCTCCCCTCTGTCACAACACACGCAGGGCAGATCCACAGAGACTGGGAGCTTCTGCTATACAATGTTACCCTATATCCAGCTGATCACACGGCTCAGGAGCGTGACAGACTGAGGCAGCGCTCACAACCTGAAGCCATAAAAACAGGGAGCTCTAAAGGTGATGTTCTTTGAGTTGTTTCCAAAATCTTCTTTTGGTCTTTGATCTAAATACTAGACATAATGAATAAAGATAAATCAATTATTTTATAAATAATAAAAATGTAAACCATTTGTCTGAACAATCTTCTTTCTGTATAACCATTGAGCATTTATATGAGGACACAAACAACCCTGCTCTTACTGTGGAGCATCACACCCAAGCCCAAACATTGAGGATACTTTATAGAAACAACAGTCTTCTCCTTGATTGTCTCATTTGCTGTTATGGCTCATAAAGAGGCAGCATTATTCATTTTAGATCATTTAATAGGCAGTAAAAAAAATGTTTAAAGGGCTTTTAATTCACTGTGTGCCTGTCTGTCACTAAACCAGCCGCACATGACTAGATACTTCAGGACCAGAGATGATGGCCACAGAAGTTTTCTTGCCACAGGTGTCAGGGGTTGAGATGTATTGGCTGCATTTTTTTTCAATATGTCCCCTGCTTTTCCTAACCTTTCCATGAGTACCAACCCTAGCTTTAAAACCTAACATCAACGAGGAATATGTTTGTCAGAAAATATTTGTAAGGGGAATTTTAATACCAGAGAACTTGGTATTATCAGCGCTTTCCACTGTAGCCTCCCTTTAGCCCCTTAATTGGTTTTATGGTGAATTTCACGTGTTTGAGTGTTTGGACGCAAACTCACTTGACTCAAAAATGATACCTCTGCATTAATTTCTCCTTAACTGCTGGAGGTGTGAACAGATCCGTGCTAACAGCCAGGTCAAATGACTGAAAAGGTGATGATAAATGTTATCAACTTGTTTCAGATGCCTCCAATTAATTTGAGTAATGTGATTTTAATGTCCCATGTCTCTCAGGCAATAAACCTCATGCAATCACGAGTCTAGAAAACATTTTTTGCTGTGATCTTTAAACAGTAATTGCATTCTTTATTGGGACAATAACTGTTATACACAAAGCACTGTAGGCAATCGAGCATACTATGATTCCGTTTTCTTCAGAAAAAAATAAGGGCTCGACTCCCTCCGGTGACTCAGACCTCCTCCATTTCACATTTAATTGCACACATGTCTAAAAAGTTTCCTGCTCCATTAAAAAGCCCTTTCAGCATCCTCCCCCTCCTCTGCCCTTTTTTTTTGACAAAAATGCACAGTTGCGGTTTTCAGAACTGTAAACTGACAAAGCTGAGCTTGTGATCTTGCTAAAAAGACAACAGTTTGAAAACGGTAATAGAGACAGACAGATCCATGTAAGACTGGATTCAACCTCCGTTGTGCCTCTCCATCGGTGTTTAAAAACAGCAGTGAAATCCATCCTCCGGGCTGATAACAGATCATTAAGTGCGGATTCAAAGGGTCAACTCAAAGCACATCACTAACCGCATCACTTCGGTGACAAACTACCAGAGCATGAGGGGGAAGCATCGATTTTAGTCATGCAACTGCCGTGTGTCTTCAGGGCCTGTCATGCAACTTTAATGAAAATAGATTTCCCCTGTCCTTCACCTGTGCCACAAGCAGTGGGAACCAGCTTCACTTGTAGAGGAAACAATATTAGAAGAGGAAGAGAATGTAATAACAGGACTGACACCTTTTTTTTTTTTTTTTTTTTTAGAATAGATCTGGTTTTGGTAGTAACAGAAGATATTGTTTTTAAGAACGTTTCATCAGTGTTTTGTTGCATGGAGCAGAACCCTGCAGCGGTTTTGACATGTAAAATGTCACCTGAGAAATTACCTTGCACGCTCAAATATGATGGGAAATGTCATCAGTTTCTTCAAACACCAAACACCACAACTCGGTAATAACGCCTTCCCTCCATCACAACCTTTATCGCTTCAGCCCCTGCTATCTGCCACCACTGTTGTGAATGAGAAAATGACAGAGCAGGTGGCCAGGGTGACAATCTAAGTGGCGTTGACAGTAATGCTCCACACAGGAGGCCCATTACTTCTAATGCACGGTGGAATGGAGAGGATGTGCCACGTTGAGACGGCTGTAACGTCACCGCATGCCTTTGCATAAGCGACTTGCTCGCAGATGAAACTGTCTACAGTGGCAGCGTGAATCAATGCTGAGGTGAAATATTAATCCATTTCCATTTAAAATTCCCCTTCAAATTTTTTTTCTATTTGTGGATGCTGGGCGGGATGGCTCTTTGAAGCTGCATGGTGCCACAAGTAACACATTCATTGAGGTCTGAGGGCAGAACACTCTCCGGTTTGATTTCCTCCACTGGACGCTTCCCCTGCCTTCATCACGATTCATGACCCTGATGAAATACTGATTGTTTCTTTCTCATAGAACCAACAGTGTCGCTGCAACATAGCCGCTGCTCAACGCTCTGATAAAAAGCCGAAGCGACAGGACTTTATGTTCGTAATTTGTTCCCAGATGTCTGTGACAGCAGCACCAGCCGCTGAAAGGCTGATTAATCTACAGCATCCTTTGGAAAAAGTATGAGTGTCATTTTTCATGTAATGCTTGTCAGAAACTAAAACAAACAAGATAAGACCTGCTCATATCTGCCTTTTGTTTGGAAATGGAAATGGATCAAATCTGCATTCACTCCCAGGTCAGCTGACTCAGGTGACACAGGTTTTTATCTGCAGCGATGACACCTGGGTGAATGCTGCAATTTCTCTCCCTTTATTCCAAACTATTTTTCTGGCTTGAAAAAAAAATCTCTAAAAGATGGTTTCTCCGGTTCTGCAGAAGTGTCCATTAAACTCCAACAGTACTTTGTACTCCATGTACTTTGTACTCTGAGATTGGGTCAAAATGATTTATCAAAAAAGACCTTCCAGGATGTAAACCTGAATTGTGTGTAACAGTGTTTGCACTCCAGACTTTCTCCATTATTGCATGAAGGCATATCCTCTAAGTGTTGCATATTCAAGGATTTTATTCTCTTCAGGCTGCAGCTACAGTTTTCATCTTGTTCCAAAGCAGCATCCAGAGCGCAGTCAATCATCTTAAATCGCAGATCCACACGACCCTTGGTTGATATTTGGGAGGCGTGAACGTCCTCCGATGGCCTCAGAATGAGCACATAATATTAATAATGGCAATAATAACCAGTGGCGAGCTGTGTAGTGCTGACGTGGGATGGTTTGTGCACAGCCAGTTATATTTCCTGTCAAGTAATGATTAATAACTAAACAGCAGAGCGTGAGTCACAACGTGCTCTTATAACCAGGACGGCTACAGTCGAGCTGTAACGTATGCATTCAGTGTGTGGAGTGAGTTCAATGCATCCGTCATCGCCGTCACCAACCTGAGCATCGCTTTCATGCTCAGATTAGCTATTTAATGTCAGCGTGGCGGCCTGGCTGCTTCGTGGCTGCGATAGGTATCACAGCAGGATTTATTCGGTGTGGTTTTAACGCCCCCCCCCCCCATTTTACTCTCTCTCACAGCAGGATATTGATCCACTGTAAATGGAGAAAGAAGGGGCACAGCCAGAAAATAAAAAAAAAAAAAAACAACTCATGGTCTCTCTGGTGTCACTTGTATTTGCAGGATATTGATCCACTGTAAATGGAGAAAGAAGGGGCACAGCCAGAAAATAAAAAAAAAAAAAAACAACTCATGGTCTCTCTGGTGTCACTTGTATTTGCCTGGACGGCTTGAGTCATGTGAGGACAGCACCGGCAGCAGAAACGCGAAGGCTCAAGAGGCAATCGAACACTAAAATATCCTCCACTGAATCAGTGATGACCTTGGCAGTGTTTAGTCTGATGCAAGTGACTGTCTACAGGGTTTATTTTGTTTGATAGGATAGTGATTGTTTCCTCTGCAGGAAGTCATGTTCGAAAGATCATGTTTATATTGCATGACACATTTGTGAGATAGAAAACATCTGCAGGCTGTTTGGGGATGTTTTCTAATGAGCAAGCTGCCTTTCACATTATTTCATTTCCCTCTGTACTGCAGCGTAGTGTTCTCCGCCAGTTTCCCGTGACCAGCAAAACAGAGTTGATCCCATACTGAAACCTGTAATTATGATGTATACCTCCCATGTGGGTTATGTAAAGTCAATAAGAGTCAGCCTCTGCAGCAGCTCAGCATCCACATGCGTTTGATTCCGCTCTTCAAAGTGAGAGACTCTGCACTCGCAGTCCACACACCACACTTCTCATAAAAAAAGAGCCGGTCCTATCTTATTACTTCACATATAACCCGTCCACACTTGTGGGATGTTCTCTCTAACTTAAGTCATTAAACGTCCTCCTCTTGTATATAATACAGGTCCCTCAATCATACTTAAACGCCTACCACTCTTATTTTCTCAAAACAATATAGTGAAACATCAGAGTGGGAGCGTCGCACGGCGCTCCAATAATGTCAGCAGCTACTGCCTCCTCCCAGCGACAGCTCCTGTGCTTTACTGTCAGAATGTGTACTTTGCTTTCCATAGAGGAAATGACCCTGGCCTCCTGGGTGGACACATAAAGCTGGGTACACAAATGGCAAAATGCACCGACAAAGAAACTTCTCCGTCACGCACCGCGAGTGTTTTTTTCGCTAAATGAAAAGAAGCGTGATGAAGATTTCCTCTGGCGTGCACACATGATCTCTCCCCCTGCAGCACATGCCAATTCATGTCGTGGTGCTGCAGCTCGGTGTGCGTTTTGATGCGTTCAGCACAGTTCACTCCATGACAGAGACACACGGTTTAGTCTGTGTGTCGTGTGGCTCCGGCACAGGAGCATTAGTGGCTGAGGACTCACAGGTCCCATAAAAATTTTAATGAGCACAAAGAAGAGCCACACGCACGGTGGATAAAAATATGTAACATCTAACAGACAAAGGTGGCTTGCACAGTGCAATGTGGTAAACAGGAACACAATAAAAGCACCGAGTAATACAAGTGCTACGAACCTGAAGTACTACTTCTTGTTCACTTCCATTCACTCACAGTATCTGACAAATTTCAGCATCTTCAGTCACAGTTTCAAAGCAATCCTCACACTTCCACTTCTCTGTCGTGCCAGGAGCTCACACAGAATTCAGTTAAGGCAGCTCTCCCCACAGATCTCATTGTGCACATATATGTGCTGTGTTGAGCCTTCTTTGTGGCTGCTGCTGCTGCTGCTGCTGCCATGGGGCCACCTGGGGTCTGCTGCATGTCTGGACGTCTTCTGGGACTGAGTCAATCATTACCTATGCCTCACTGGTGACCGCGCACACATTGCTCATCTTAAATGGCCTTAAGGGGATGACACACAGATGAATGGTACAACCTATAGTAGAAGTGCTCCCTTGGTGTGTGTGATTCAATCTGAATGTGCAGGAGTTCACAGATTAGTGGCAATGTGTCGCAGACTGATGTGCCCATGCATGCTGAGGATAGTCTTCAATAAAGTTGTGCAGTTGCAGGGCACTTTTAGAAACACACTGTCAGACATCAGTGTATACAAATCATCAGTAAAAGTAGAAGATAAGTTTAAGGATGTGGTATTTGATCGTAAAGGTAATATAACAAAGGTTTTCTTTAAAGCCAGAATCCATTTGTTTTGCATTCAAACCTTGCCTTGCATCACTGACTTTGTTCAGTAGAGATCAAGTGCCTGAGGTTTCCCTCTTTGCATCTTTAACTGACCATGGACACGAGGTCAGGTTTGTCCTCTGGCATTGTGGATAAGTCACTAGGAATGCTTGTTAGGCACATCCCCACTGAGGTGCAGCATCAGAACTAATGTGAGCCTGTGGAGTTAGTGAAGACTTTGTGCTGCAGTCACCCCCTGGAATATCAGATGTCAAAGACGAGCACTGTCTTTACAGTCAAGGGTCAAGGAGACTGTGTGTGTGTGGTGTAAAGGGGGGGGGGTCAGCTTTATTAGGATCCAAACTAACATATAGTTTTGTCAAATTAAGCAGCCACGGCTTTGTGTGTGGTGTCAGTTTTTTGCGGGTTTGTTTACATGACTTTTGAAAACATTCCTTTCCTCTAATCAATTCAAACCTACAGGGACAGAAACTGTTTCAAATTAAATTTAGACTGCGCAAATTGTGCAGAATCCATTGACTGACTGGTACTGAGGGTTAACTGACGCTGTAATATGTTACGTAACAAACTTAAACTGAATTAGAAGCAGTGTTTTACATACGGTTAAATGCATTCAGAGATGTGGGAGCGGACTAACAACAAGTCGTGCGCTTTTCCTGCGCATCCATGCAGATGTGAACGGCCGTTCACAAGAAGAAGAAAAACAAAACATCACAACTTACCTTGACGCTAAATTCAGTGTCCAGATGTCCGATCCGGTCAAGGTTGAGTCTGCCCTCGGAGAACACCCACCTTACTCCGCTGACACTAAACGTCCCTGTCAAGTTTAGAGGAGATAAAAGTAGTTGTGCGTGAAATGCGTGCGCTCCTCCGCTCTGTAGTAATGTACCATCTGTTGTGCCTGCGCGCATCTAGCTCTGCGCGCCGAGGAGCAGACGAGAGGAGGGGAGATGGGGGAGGAGGGTTTGGTTCCGAGAGCGCAGCGCAACGTGGAGAAGAGTGGAGGAGAGGAGACGAGGAGATGAGCTGAGAGGAAGGGAAGGAGATGAGGAGGAGGTTTGGTTCCTGAGAGCGCAGCGCAATGTGGAGAAGAGTGGAGGAGATTGTTGCAGAGGAGAGAAGAGGAGGATGAAGAGACTTGGTTCATGAGAACGCAGCGCAACTTGGAGGAGGGTGCACACATGAGGGGAGAGGGGTCAGAAACAAGTCTGAAACATTTCAAATCCCACCAAAAAAAATCCTGTTTTGAATCTATTCATCACGTTATTTGATCAGTGATGGAAGATGTTTGGATCAAGGGCTGATCAACAGGCAAGGCCAGGGGGCTGTGGCCCCAGCTTGAAAATGGAGTGCCTCTTGAGTTGACCCAGCTCATCAGTACTCATTACTCCTAATCTCCTGACTTTATCCAGAGGGGCTCTGTGTGAGAACACACATCAGACTGAGAAGCTCTTGACATTCTCCTGAAAGCTCCCTGGTAAAAAAAAAAAAAAAAAAACACCTGCTATGTTCAGTGTTGAAATGTAAACTCAGGACGCAAAGGACCCAGCAGCTCATGCCTGAAGATGTTTTTGATGAAGATAACAAACAAACAATTTTCAAAATATATTAATGACACATGGCTTATTGAGGTTTTTTTTCTTTAATCCAACAAGTCGTGCTCGAACTGAAAGAGCACATGACTTGTTGGATTCATGTTCAGATCATGTTTTACTTTTCATCAAAACCTTGCCCTTGCACTAAAGAAGCCTGTTTGCATTTCCGCTTCCCCTCTGACGGATTTCCTGCCCTCCAGCTTCAGCCCTTCCCCCCACTCGTGCTGTTTTCTGTGCCCTCACGTATCATCTACTTTCAAATATCTCTGTGCATCACTTGCAAAATTACAGCGAATAAGAAGGAAGATTGAAGAATCTTTCAGAGGGACAACCATCAGCCGCCATGATGCTCGCCAAGAAACACAGTGAGCTCACGGTCTGTTCGCCCTGACCGTGGACTGACAGGCATCCATCCAGGAGAGGGCACTCTGACAGACATGATGGCCTCCTGTCTCATGGCATTTTATTGCCGAAAACTGATGAGAAAAAAGGTTCAAACACTCAACAGCATCTCGTCCAGAAATTAAGGACGCTCAATAAAACTTGAGTGGCTCAATTCTATTTTATATATCCAATAAGCATCTGCAGGCCAGTGATGTTGGAGATGAGCATAAGATCAATAGCTTAATTTATTAGATTTACCTCAAACCCCTCTGGACCACTCCTCCACACATGTTGCAAATATATATTAGGGAAACTTACAACACCAGAGGAACAGGAAACAGTGGATTGTTTTGGATTGAGACACTGGCCCATGAGAGAACAGATGGTTTGCCCTCAATGTGACAGAAGCAGTACGATGCGCCGCATATGTTCACGATGAAGGAATCAAATGTCTAAAGAGCAGGAGATTACGCCGCACAACTGCTCCTTAACGCACGATAGGTTGCTGATCGTTTATTTCAAACTGCAGCAGCACATAAGAGCTGAAAATGTCTATTGTTTGACCTCCAGATCCCTCCTCCAAACGACACTGCCTCTTCACCCACATGTGCTGAGGCAGCCGAAGATGGAGCCTCCAAGCCAGGAGGAGGAGACGGAACAATGACCCTTGTGTCGCTGGGTGCCATCTGCAGCCGTTAAGAGAAGCCAAGCTGCCATGCTGGCCACTGACAGCTCTTGCCAGCTGGGACCATGGTTCTTCTGCTGTATATGGAGCGCTCCTATGGTGGAGTGGTGGAGGAGCACCGCAGCACAGCACAGGTCAGTGGTCTTCAGAATTATCTTCATCATATCCTGAATCTGAAACCATAACGTTGCTGCTGAGGTCGCATGTTTCAAGAGATCTGTCTTTTGGTTTATATCATAAACGAGGAGTCTTTATTGTTTAAATCAGCATTCATGGGCAAACAAAGCAGCAATCGTTCCTGTCAGAGCTGCCTGTCCACAAGTCAGGTCTGAATACACAGCAGAGCTGTGTGAAATAAGGAGGCTGATGGCTCAGAGCTGCGTCTGACGTCTTTGATAGCCACAGAGGATCGCCTTGTCTCCTGTCACGACTGTATCAGCGATGAAATGAAGCGGAGCAGGAGTCACTGTAGATTGTAGACTCAGCTGTTACATCGCAACAGCAGGACAGAGGAGACAGCTGGGGATCTGTCACCAGGTTGTCATGTTCCTCGGGGCACAGCCACGCTTCCTTATTATGTTGGAGTTTAAAACGTGCAGAGGACAACCTGAAACTTCACTGCTTCCTTCTTTTTTTTGTGGCTGATATTAACAGAGTCCAGTTTTTTGATTCCATTCGTTTCTTATCAATGAAATGACAACAGCCTTCTGCATTTTGTAGGTTTTATATAACCTCCGCTCCGTCCCCGCACAGGGTGTATAAAGCGTTGTCTTATTCACTAGATGTTCTAATGTCAGTATTGCAGACACACTGACATTCTCCTCGCTCCCCTGCACATGGTTTATACATGATGTTTATTCTATTCTTTCCCCTCCAAAGTTTGTTTCTTGGTTGTTTTCCTTCCCAGTGCTTTTTTTTTTTTATACCGTGCCGAGTACTTTCGGTCACAGACTGTGCCGTTTCGCTGCAAACGCCTGATATCACAACAGCATACATGGCCTTGTAGCATCACAGCACTCAAGCTGGAGTTGCTATAGCAACGGGTGATCAGAGGGGTTATTTTTCAGTGTTTGTGAACATATTGCGGAGATGATGGGGAAAAGATGATTTTACAATCCGTCACCAACTAGATCGCTTTTTCTCTTCCCCAACACCAGGATTTTTGAAAAGCCTTTAAGAGTAATAAACGTCAGCCTTTTATTGTTCCTCATTGCTGAAGTGTGCCAGTACCCTGGTGTAGTTGCTGTTTGTATAACGGTTATATCCCTTCCGTTGTTGTCCATGAATAGATGGACCCTCCAGTAAACTGCTGTGTGATAGCATCTCCTGAAGCTTCTCCAGAGGGGCCCGGCCAGGAGACGTGAGACCATGAAGGGCCCATGGTTTGATATCACCCCTGCCAACACTTTACTGCCAGTTTTAAAGGTCAAACCTGAAGGCATCACTAGTGAAGAAAGGATCATTTTTCTGACATCATTTATTTTATGCTTCATATACAGTGTATATCACGTTTTAAAGAAAGTTTCTAAATAGTTTGAAGAAGCAGCTGTAAGCCCGAACACACTTTGGGAAAGACAGGACAGTTTGGACAGTCTCCACTATTTCAAAGAGCAGTTTATTTCAGATCTGTCAGCGTGAACGCATTCAGGCGGACGCATACTGCAGAAGCCAGGTTGACAAATCAAACGTGTCATTCACTTTTTTCATTTCAATTTAATTTAATTAAATCAAAGCTCAAATAAATACACACCAGTATTTGTTTCGTCCTGTATCTTTTCCTCTTGTCTCTGTCCCTCTCTTGTTGGTCTCCTTTTTTTTTCTGGTAGACAGGACTGCTTAATACTGAAAGTTACATCCATTTGGAGAAAAGAGGAATGTTTACCCGCCGGGGCCCATCACAGTACTCAGAGGCCTCTTTACAGCCCATATTCATCCACCCCCTTCTGAGCGGGAGGTGTTGTTTTTAGCATCATAGCCAGTGGTGAAATTAAAATTAGAGCAACTGAGTGGCTGCAGTTCGTAGAATCTGATTTTAGACACATTTCAGCTGGGGATATTTAACTTTATTTATTTGCCATGCATCTAAATGTACTGTCAGTCAGAGCTCTGTCTTAAGTTGAGGTAAAAACATAAATGGTCCCTGAGCTCTAACTCTATCCCTGCATATCTAACATTTCTCATTTATCTTGGCAAAGAGATTCTCTATGAATGTGTAAAAAAATAATATTATTAGACTGTCACAAGAGATTGGGTTTATTTATTTTCTCAAATGAATCTGATCAAAGAGAGTATTACTATTCCTCCCCAGTAAAGCTGATTAGCCTGATGCAGGTGAGTGTGTTTGTGTTGAACGTTTAAGTGCCAAAGCTCCAAAAGTGTTTCAGTGCAGGCGTGCAGCCAAGTGGGAGAGCTATTCACCGCTCCAACGTCTTCATGTCTGTTTATTTATGGCAGGTGCTGAATATGAGTGGTTGCCAAGATTCTCCATGCTATTTCTGGCTCCCCTGAAATAACACAGTAAGCTCATTTTTGTCCTCAGCTTTGAGGGCTTATTTTTGATTATATGAATGAATAACCGTGGTCACTGTGTTGATAAAGCTCCACAGATTTACTCCAGCAACTTCGGCATCACAGAGAAAGGCTGGCAAAGCCTTGCAAACATTGGTAATAGCGCTGCCAATCATTCGGAATGCTGAAAGGAATAGTTTGACATTTGGGAGAAAGCATGTATACTCTTCTTTAATATAGTTACACATGGCTGTTTCCCCCCAGAGAGGCAGCTCTGCATCTCCACAATATATCATGTCCCGGTGGATGTTGTTTCCACGTCTGGTCTAACTCAGGAGACCCCAACTATCTGGTTGGTAGGAGGTTAAATGATACACGTACATATATGTAAAGACCCACATGGGTTGAATACCTAAAACCTCCCATAGAGCTGTTAAAGCTGGTTGGATAACATAAGAAATACCTTAAAGAAACACAAGTTCGGCTGACTCTGCAGCAGCCTCATTGTTGAGCATTCACCTGTAAACACGCCTCATCCTCCGTCTTCGCTGTCAGACAATGAAGTGACAACAAAAAATAAGTTGAAGAACAGAAAAGTGTCTCATTGTTTGACAGGGAGACAAAGAAACATCTTTCACAGCATTCAGGGTCACACAAAGACAGGATATTGTTCTTCAGTTGGTTTCATCAATTACTAACTATGATGTTTCAAGGACATTTTCAGAAGACGTACGTATGTGCCTCCAGCTGTGAGGGTATCGGAGAGAGTGTGTTTGTGTCTGAAAGAGACACAAAGCATGTGAGAGTAGCTCTAGTTTGCAGTAAACATGGCAGGGATAGCAGCTCAGAGAAATGTATTGTTTGTTGACAAAATACAGTATCTAAAATAAATCGGGAATGGTGTTGTGTTATCTGCCGAAAAGAGGGTTCAGATACATTTCATGAAGTTCAATAATTAAACTTGCGACTCTCGTATCACCTTCTGCTGGAGGAAAGCAGTCCAGGCTCGCTCTCTGCTGCAGTTATGCTGAGTTAACGTAAAGTCCCCTGCAGTCTGGTGCCAGGCTCCTCACGTCCATCTGTCAGACTGAGATCATGGATTGTCAGGATGCCAACACAGCAAAAATGCATATTTCCGTCTTGTGTTAGATGCACCCGAGGACCCGATCAATACAAACTGTTTTCTGACTTAAAGATAGATGTACAGGCAGGCAGTGTATGCAGGTGAAGGTTAAAAAGAAAAGCAATGTGAGTAAAGACATATTAAAATTAACAACAGGATCAAGCGAGCAAGATAAAAGTCCATGAACTCAAACACAGATAAAGCAGAATTCTGGATGCTGCTTGGTTAAAGATGGAATTTGCTTTTTGGACAGGCTCACCAGAAACCTTGTGCGTGTTCGGTTGCTGCTCTTCACTAATGGCCCTGTAATAAACTGCAGTGGAAGATAGCAACCGCAGGGCTCAGTTAAAGTGCCTGAACAAGGTTTATTTGCGGCTCTCAGAGGGAGTAAGGAGCGAGGCCTCCTATGTAAAAATGCACGTATCTGAAATCGATGCTGCCACCACTACCCCCACCGCAGCTCCTGTTTGTAAAGCATTTCATCAGCCACACCTCCACCCTCAAGTCCACCCGCTCCGAGTCTGCCTCTCTCTCTGGGGGGACATTTTTGTCATCAATCGCGGCTACTTGATGAGCTTAAGGTTTTCTTTTAAAGAAGGTGATGAAGTCAGTCAGTCAATACACTGATAAAACCCGAAATGTAATGGATCCATGGAGGTATGATTAAATTTTTTTTTTTTTTTAAAAGTTGTCAAACACACAGCCCCTGTTGAGGAGAGTCGGTGGGGGTGACATTCTGGCTCCTAGGGCTCATGTATAAATATGTAGTGAGATGGGCAGAGTTACCCTCCTGTGAACTACTTCAAAAATCCCAGCCGACTCACCAACAGAGGCGGTTCGCAGACTAATGGTTTCCTTGACAACAATATTTGATAACCTTTATCAGCGATCAAAAGGGGGAACAAAAAGTGCCTATTTAATAAGTCATGGGCTGGTGATTTTACCTGGATCGCTGCTTTGTGCACCGTGGACGTTGGATGGGCACGATAACAAACGGTTTATCCAGGTGGAGGGAGCTGATGTCTTTGTGAATCAAAATCCAATTGCATCTGGTATACACAGCATTCATATGAAGGTGCTGCTGCTGATGTGCTGCACTCAAGTGTCACAATAGATCGGGCTGAGTTGGAGAAACCGCCGTAGCTTTTTAGAGTGCAAATATACTTCTGTGCCGGGCTCAGGGTGAATCTGAACAAAAATAGCGACATAGCTCTCATAACAAAAGCAAATTCCACAGTCACTATATACAGTATATACCAGAGTTGGAGATGATTCATCAGCATCGACAATTAGAAGCAACCACCTCAGATTTGGTAATGCAAATTAATTGACGAAACCATGGCAACCTGGAGAAGAGGATCCAGCATCTCGATAGGCTTGTGGCACCAGGCAGCATGGTTGCATAATGCTCTCAACCCTAACTTTGGTTTGTTTCTCTTTATATCTGTTCACCTGCAGAGAGTGTTTATGTAACACGTTGAGACAGAGACAAACACTGTTGCTGTTAACGTGGAGCACGATGAAACGGAGACAGAAAAAGGTGCAACTGCTGTTCGCTGCACATCACATCTGCATCCTCACTTTGTGATGATACGCTATTATCCGCTGCTCATGAAGACGCCGCAACACAACAAGATAACAGTGAAAACAATCAGTCTGCTATAGCGTGTGCTTGTGTGTGTGTGTGTGTGTGTGTGTGTGTGTGCGTGTGGAATCAGCTCCCAACACCTCACACTCTACTTCCAGCTACACACAGAGTTTAGCTGTTAAGACATCCTCTGCCCCCTTTTTATAAAATGTGTTTGAACTGTAACACATTTTTTTTCCAATCGGTCTCTGCACTTATGCAATGGGGGGAGGGGGGGGGGTAAATGTCTTTCTGTTTAAGAGCTGGTGGCAGTGGGTGGGTGGGGGATGGGGCTGCATATAGGGAACACAAGTGTAAGCCGTGCGCTTACACATGGCCGTCATTTCACCCTCTGGTTCCTTATCAGAAGCCTCGCATGGATTTCTGAATAAAAATGCATGAGGAGCTGTGATGCTCTCGATCATATGAGAGACCTCAAGACCTGGTGTTTTTCACATAAGAAAATTATTCCTCTGTGGAATCCATATACAGCTAATTATTGCAATTATTGTTGAGTGTGTGTGTGTGTGTGTGTGGGGGGGGGGGTAGGTAGCTCGTGAAAGGGTAAACAGGGAGCAGAGGAACTGACCTCAGGAGAGGGAAATATCTCTGCTCTTAATTACCAGCAGCACCAGAGAGAGAAATAATGTTCATCTAAAATGCCCTCCCTACACACACATACACTCAGAGGGCATTGCCGAAGCACACTTATCCCCTTTGTCACTTCCTTATTTAATGATGCCGCTGTGCAAAAAGCAGGAATTCTTACTTCCAGGAGTAGTCATGAATATTTCAGTGCAGTGTGAGGTGTGTACCGTGGGTCACAGCCTCTGGAGGAGACTGTATCAGCAATTTAACCAGCATCGTCTTCCAGCGAGCGGAACAGAGTAGCAACCCCCACCTCCTCGGCCCAGCCATGTCAGTGACAGGAGAACGCTGGTTGCTTGTTGTGAGGAGAGAGCGTCCAGAAGGATTCCTACGGAGGAAGAGAGATATTCTTTCCTGCAGCATCCTGCCGTCCCTGATGAGTCTCATTAGAGAGCAGTTACAGCTGGAAAGACACAAAAATGCATGCGCGCGCATTGTTCTGCATGGGTTTCGGCTCGCGCTGCTTGTTCTGAGAAGTGCTGACCTGGTCACGCAAACACATATTTCACACTTTAACAAATTCAATATGGCTCTAAGTGGAATCAGTGTGTGAGCAAATGGTGCCGGAGATAATGTATCAAATAACAGACTAAATCCAATTTCACAAACATCCCCTCGAGGTGCGATTCGGATACGGCTCGATCGCTGATCGTCACACATGTCGGCCCCGAGAGGAGAAACAGGCAGTGACACCTCATTGTACTCCTGTAGATATCCGACAGAGGGGACGAGCATCTTTCATTTTGCTGCTATCTGTACAACAATGCCTGTTCATAATGGATTTTCTATCTATAAATACAAATCTTCCCAGAACAGTCGGGCATGCTGAGGTAAAGTGCCGCTTTGCCATCAATAAGCCTTTATTGGCCTGTTAATCCCCAGCACACTGAGCCTGGTTGGAGGCATGAAGAAGGAAGATTACATCCCACGGGTCTCCCAGGCCAAATGGACGCACATGCACACACTGATACGCACATAAACATTTTCCCATGTATCTTTCCTAGCTGTAAAGAGTAAAGGAATGTGTATCTCCCTGCACCGCTGATAAATGAGCTAACTCCTTGACTTACAGTCCTCCAATCAAAACTAACTATAAACTGGGGGATGGAGAAGAGAATGCATTCCTTCTGTGATTCATCTGTAAGATCTGACCTTCCCACTGTGCATTCTCATCGATTGCCAGTCCTGCAGAGTTCAGCATGTTTACCTGTCGTGAAGAATTGTACAGTAAAACTCTAAGGTCCCTCCAGCCTAAGGTCTTGGTGAGCTGCTGCTCCAGACTACATAAGCCCTTCAGGCTCAGATCTGGCAGCGAGCGAAAATATGGAGAGTTAAAGACTGTGAACCCACAAACAAAGATGGATGAACAGTTGAGCAGAAGTATAGTGGCTCCGTAGGAAAACACAGTTCCAGGGAAAAATAATGGTAAAGTCATCATGGAAATGATGATAGATACGGCCATTATGACGACAAGTAATGCACACGATTGGAGAAGTGAACATATGAAAACTTTACTATACTTTCTGCAAAGGGCCTAGAGCTGACAGAACACAGTGCCTCAAACTGGGATTTGTTTCATGTTCTCCACCGGACCACTGAATCCTCAGATGATCACTGTCGAGTCTGACTGTTTTTAAAACAACATATCAGCTCCTAAATAGGAGGCTTGAGCAGCTGCATTGTGGCTGGAATGGAATATAGGTCATAAATCCTACCTCCTCCATGTTAGTGAGTGGGCATTGAACAAACTAAGAAGTGGAAAAAGAACAGTTTTCAGGTAGTTCTTATCTCACTGAAGTGTGATTTTAATGGGTTGGGCTATTTTTTACTATGATTGACAGTCTGAGTGGTGAGCCAGCCACTGAGTTTTCTTCTCTAGTTCTATTTTTCATTCGTAGCTCAATTATTTGTGACAACTTTCTGTAAAAGTGCAGCACATTAATAACTTCCCGTTGAAAAATGTCCACAGCTTTGACATTTAAATGACATGTCTTCTCCCCTCTCTCTATGACTGATTGGATTTTTGCCTCCGAGTGCTGCTGTTCAGATCAGATCTTTGATTTCCAATGGTTGCATGTCTGACCGACCATAACCTCCATAGGATTGCTTTGACCACCCTGGCCCTTACGTTTATTGCTGCCTCTGTGCGAACGGGCACCAGTTTGAAAAATGTGTTAAAGTAAAAATCGAGTTTATTTCATCATGTGCTAACTTTTTCGCAGTCATCACCTCTGCCGAGACTCAGAGAGAAAAACACTCTCAGTAAAAAGCCTTGTGGTCAGAGGGGCCGGCCTCTGCAGCCGTCCACATAAACATGATTCGTACTTGAATCATTTCATTTGCCTCAGAGTTTGAGTAAAAGTGAAACAGCAGGTAGCCCCGTGATGTGGTCATTATGGCTAACTGCAGCGTGGTAACTCTCACCACTGTAGGTCTTCTTTTTGGAGTAGTTCCTCTTTTTCTTGTTCTTCTGAGCAAACTACATCTACAACCATTGCATTTCAACAATCTGTACTAATAGTTTTATGCAAGTGTTTTTTCTTTAAGTGACCACACTTCTTGCTCTCGTGCCAAACAATTATTTAATTCTTTATCCCATTAAATCGACAGCTCAAGCATTCTTCCTCAATGACGTTTCAGCTGGCCTTGTAATGAATTTACTGACTGAGGGCCATGACTGTCGCCTCGGGGGGGAGCGGGAGCCCAGAGGCTTGTTTAGCAAAAGCCCCACGGTGAACAGTGTCAGTCATCAACTCCCCACAGAGACCCACTGGACATCAGAATGCTCCCCAGTGGGAACAGCTGATGACAGCCCAGGACACAATCTCACACCCTCCCATGCAATTCAGCAGGTTACTATAAAAGAGCAGTTATCATTTATACATGTGAGTGATTTGGAATGAGAAAAGGAGAATTGTCTCACGGGTCGGATGCTAATCTGCTAAAGAAATCACGTGCTTAATTTAACAGTGTTTACTTCACATTATAATGTGGGAAAAAAATGTATCCTCAAAGAAGAAATAGAAATATGAACTTGATTGTCAGCGTAATCATTCATTAATCTTAATCGAGGTAAAAGTTTCCAATCTTCTTCTTGAGTCTTGAGTTTGAATTGAAGTTATATCTCCATCAACCAGTATATTCATGATTTGATTAATGAAAGGATAAACCACAGCCGGAGACAGAGTCTGCTTGTTTTGAGCTTTGAGATTAACCTCAGGATGTCAACATGAGCAGGCCAGCCTGAACAGGACCATTCATAATGCAGGTTGTTATCACATTTACGTCAGCCAAACATCATCCATCACCCAGTGTATCTCTCTATTGTTTTCTGCACTTCTCTTTATCTGCCTCTGCCACGAGCTGTGGATGGAGCATCACTTGGCTCCCTGACTCCCCGGCACAATCTATATTAAGCCATATAACAAATACAGTTTTCAAAGATTCATCACATTTTCTGCTGATGTTTTAACCCTGTTGACTTCTGGGTTCTCTCTTGTCCTCTGTGCTCTCTGGACATGTGTGCTGTTTATCCCTCAGGCAATCCAGCTGCTAAATGACTGGTGTTTTGTTTTTTTTTTTTGGGGGGGGGGGCTCCAAACACTTTCTACATTACAGCTCAAGTCTTACGTGTTTACTCCGATGACTCACCATTTGTGTAGCATTGCTCAGCTGTTGGCAGATGCAGAGAGCGACGGCACACTGGAGACGTGCTGGCGTGAACGTTTAGCCGGTGCCTTTTTTCATTTAGACACTATGAACTGCAAGACCGTACACAGCCAACAGTTGAAACCCACCACAGATGATCAGCATGAAATTTTAATTCCAGTGCACGTGAGCATTTTCTTTTCTTTTCTGCTTGCTTGGAAGAGCTGAAGAAAAAAGAGGCACAACGTTGCACCTGATGCAGGATTGTGCACATTGTTCTGCTGTTGATTCTGTAATCATCACATTCTGAAATGTGTTAATGGAATAATGTTCAACCTCCTCTTCAAAGCTTGTTTCACTTCTGCATAAACACAATTCATTAGAGCCGGAGACATGCTGCGCAGATCGAGCAAACCATAAAGGAACATCTTAACTCTTTTATCTTTTCATCTGACACTCAGGAATAATAACCTTAAAGCTGTTAAACTATAAACCGCAGGCATTTTTAATGAGGTAAATGCAAGGAGCTCCGGGTCGGAAGTAGAGAAAATAAGCACCCTGCCTTTTTTTTTAATGCCTAAGACTAATGGGTAAATTGTTGCCATGAGACACTGCCAGAGTCGTTGGCAGCAGATAGGGATTTGAGCATTAGTTGCAGCAAAACTCTCAGCAGCTCAGAAACACACGTGTGTTTGTAAGAAAATAGTAAAATATTTAACATAAGATGAATATTAACAAGGGAAGCAGAGGCTGAGTTAAACCGGAGCAAAACAACAACAATGATTACATCTGAGTCACACAGCTCCGCACTAACCTGCATGACTGCACAAGCCGCCCACTCTGTTTTGACCTTTGAGTGCAATGTATAATTTCAGTGCAGCATATTTTCGTGTCTCCTGCAGGAACTCTTGCAGTAAATCAGCTGATATTACATTGCAACTCTTTGGCACATACGTCTATTGACATCAGTGCTGTCACTCGTAACCCTGCCGGTGAAATGCCAGCAACCTATACCAAGATGAGCAGCCACGTAAATAGCATTTGCACTGTGTCTTCGTACCTGAAGACAAGCACCCCCTGTGGGTATCCTACAGCGATTCTCCCCCAGTTGGTCCTCAAACGTTGTTTGTGTAGCGGAACCTAAGGGCACAAGCGTCAACAGAATCCTCCACTGGGAGATTCTCTTTCCAACAGGGGAGCCCCTCCTACCTGAGAGAGCTCTGATGTGCATCAGTTCCTAAATGTTAGCAGACCCCTCTAAGCATAGTTTATAAAACAACAGGCCCCTGAGCACAGACATTGAAATGGCCCCCCATGTCTCCTTTCACACAAGAGATGGACCCCCATGCTTATGCTGTTATTTCACTTGCAAATCTTTGTGTTTGTTTTGGTTCTGTTTGGAGCCATATTGCAGGTTAATTGTTAGGGTTGAGTATCATCCACATTTTAATCCATTCTACCAATTCCAGTGACTGGAATTTGGTTATTGGTACCTGACATTACTAATTTACTCTACTTTGCTCTTTCTGTTATACCAGAGAATTGTATCTCAGTTGATGGAACTTTGCAGATTCTTTTTTTTTTTGCATTGCCCCTTTAAACAGAGAGACTACACCCTTGCTAACAAAAGTATGAGCTATCAAAGGACAGGGACATTTCTCCTGCCATAACGTACCCACCTGGAGAAGTGATCACCTGATGATGATGTTGATGTTCAGCCTTGAGATATATTTTTAATTTTAACCAGCAGTCTCCCACAGGTTAGATGTGTAGCCACCTTTTTATTTTGCAGTACAAATACTGCAGTGTATGAAACCACCCTTAAGACTGAATGGTAATAGCATAGTGTTTTTTCAGTCTAATGGACGACTCAAAGCTCAAGTCACTTGTACACACACTGTCGGCCTCGTCACCAGAGGATACATGTGGTTCCTTACCGTTCCAGTGACTCTGTAATGCTGGAATGTTGTCTCAAAACTTATTTAAGTTTGTCTTTGATCAAACTACATTTTGATTGACAGCAAACTTGATTCAAGTATCCTTGAGCTTCTCGAGGATACGTCGAGATTTCAGTGAAATGGGGAATTATACCTGCAGGTCTCGTTGGAGAAGCAATGCTCCGAGGCTGCAGCCCAGCTGCAGTGGATGACGTGGGATGCTCATGTGAACTAAGTGTTAGAAAATATGACATGAGGAAATAAGATATATTGAACGTGGAAACCGAGCTAAGATGTGAATTAAGCCTCCAGAGTCAGCCTGCTGCTCGCTGCACCCCACACAGTCTGCATTACAAGCAGCTGGTAGGTTGGGAGATGTGGTTTGTGTCTGCTGGTGGGCAGACTGTAAGTTTTTTTCTTTATTTTTTCAAGGAGATGAGAGGCTCTCCATTGACTGGGAAGATGGACTGCCTTCCCTGCCAAAAGTCACAAGAGAACATCTGCTGTGAGGAGGATTTTTTTTTTTTTTTTTTTTTCCTTTTCTTACAATAGATCCAGACTCTCAAGACTTTGCGGTTGGTTGCCATAGTTATGGGAGGCAGTGGAAAAACACAGCTGAATGATGAAATTATTAATAAATGAACAAAACAAGCCTCTTGCGTAGAGCTCGCCTGCGCACATACACGACAGAGTATGCTAATAACATCCTGCCTATAAAAAGACAGCGGACTTAAAATTACACGGCTGCACGAGTACGTCACTTGAGCATTGGCTTTGAATTCACTTAGTGTTTCGGTAACAGATTAGAGTATTTTTGACCAGATGGATGCTGAAACCAGAAACTCTGAATACCCCCGTTCTCCTGAAATATTTTGGCAACGCTTCGCACTATCCTTAATCCAATGCTCACAATAGCATGATTCATCAAACAGTGCCCGTTGCCTGTTGTTATTTAAGGTTTATTTATAACACTGATAGCCGAGCCTCATTGAGAACTCATTGTTCTGTGGGTGAACAGAAACAACAGTGGAGTAATCTGCAGCCCAATCCTCTTGACACAGATACAAAACGACAAAGACGCGCTGAGCTGTGGGTGGCCCATGCGCGTGCACTTTTATTTATTGTAGTTGTGTGGACGATGTGCATGGTAAATTGATATCCAATACAAATGCTTTAGCAGAAACCGCATTTGAGGCCAAGAAATTACTCAATGTGTGAGTCATAAAAAGATATTTTTCGTCTTAAAGTAAACGTAAGTCTTTTTTCTTAATCAAAGCTGAAAATGTCGATGGAAAAGACTCTCGGCACAGGAGAGAAACACTGGCCTCAAGTTTTAGAAACATGCATACAGATACGTTATGATGAAATGTTTTAATGCAGCATGTGTTGCCTTTTTTATTATCTATAATAATCGGTTAAATGTGGCCCAGAACACCACCCATTGTTTCAAACCACCTTTGACCTTGCTGGGCCAATGCTGACATAGTGTCAACCATTTGGGATGACTGTGACATTTTTATAGATAAAGTTACTGCCCTCTTGGGGGTGAGGGTGGGCTTAGCAACCTGAGAAGCAATCTGGGACACTGCACTTATATTCAAATCTCTGTTGAGACTTAAACCCTAAACTGTCAGATTAGAATGCACAATGGTGAATCGTCTGCTGTCACACAAACAAGAATCCGCCGAGCACTTGAAGCAGCAGCAGCTCTGCCTGTTGCCTGGCTACCTCACTGTGACGTCCTCGAGAAGTCCCTGCACCCAGCTGTTGTTAACTGCGCCTCCCTCTGCAGCCACAAAGTTCTTTGCTTTTTTGTTATTGCTTGCACACAGATGAAACTCTTTGATTTTTCCCTGGGAATCTGGGCAATTTTCTCTTTTAAATGTCTAACGATTACTTTGAGACAGTCTCAGCCTTGGAAAATCTATTTTAAATGCCACTGATTATGACCAGACAGAAGTGCAGCAGAAGGCACTGTGCTTTACGCTGGAGACCTGTGAGAGTCACTATTTCAAGCTTTAGCACAGTAAAACACATTTTTGAGGAAAAAAAGTAGGACTCATTGTTGATGCTGTATGTTTTTATTATTAACAGACAACTTTATATATCAGCTACAAGTCTGTAGCTCAAGTTTAAATGCATGGATTTTGGATTTAAGGTTTATTTTGCGACTCCACCGGCTGCGTCTCTGGACACTGGACCAACCAGGAACTTGACAGCTCTTCTCAATGACCCCCGCTTCACAACCAGAGAAGCGTCCATTATCAAGGGCGCTAATGCCCAAACATCAATTTCCAGTGGTGATTTTCTCAGTTCAAGAGAGGCTCTCAGATCAGCCTATATAATAAAGTGGCCACTCAAAACAACAGGCGATGAGTATCTTCTTAAGCCCACGTGTAAAAACACGAGAAGAGGGCAATACTGATGAGGGTGGAGATGACCACAGTGAGGATGAAGATGATGAGGATGGAATGGTTCCCCGATAACAAACGTCAACATGAAATTTACTGTGGGCTGCCATGGAAACAGCCGATGTCAGCGGGGTCAAAAGGTGCAGAGAGGTGTGGGCTGGGTGGACGGAGGCTGAGTGGGTGAGGAGGTAGCGCCGGTGGCATGGGCAGACCTGGGCAGCAGAGGTGGAGATTGTGGTGCTAATGTTTTTTCAGGAGGGGGGAGGGTTGGCGTGAGGGCCTTTCGTTGCACTTGGGTTTAATGACTCTGCAGCGTGATTACTCCCTTTCGTCCACGCAGTTACATAACGCAGCACTTCAGGTTTGTGTGCTCGATGTGGCCGTCCTTTAGCTGTCAACATCCCACAAGCGACATATCATTGATAATAGTGGTGCAAATAAAGACTACATGATTATCTGACGTGAACTCTTAGGTAGATGTGTAAAGATGGCAGGCCAGGGGAAATAAAAACACACACTTTCAATTATTTGGGCGAGATATGAATATTTAATATCTTCATCCTGTTAATCAGTGTTCATGATCAGGAATCAATATGGGGACTTGACTGAATAGCAGCTACATTAAATATTTATTTAGTTCTCTTGCATAAATTATGAGTTGAGCGTGATTGAAAAGGGAGTTGCCCTTGTGTTGTAGTACCACCATTTTCACTGTCCTGGTCTTGGTATGGTCTGGTTTTGGTCTCAGGTTAGGTGGTCTTGACTACAACATTGATCCACCCCTCCACCCAGTATGTCCCATTGTGACAGTCCTTGCTGGCCATGTATGTGTGTCCCCAATGAGGACATTTGTTGTTGCAGTAATAATTGATCAATAATCGATAATGGGTTTTGGATGAATTTGCTGGTTTTACACAGCAAAACATTGCATTGATTTTAATTCCCTCAAATGTGGTCTCATTCATGGGCAGTTATTTATGATGTGTTCTTAAAGATATAACCTGGTTTAACTTGAACAGTCACTGAGTAAAGACTCTGCCTTTCAAAGAATTTAAAAATGCGTTGCAGATAGAACTGAACATTTTGTTCCTGCAGAGTTAGAACATCTGACACCTCAGGTGAATTGTGGATTGCGTTTATCTTGCAAGATTTCTTTTCATGATTAATTCATGTACTTGTAATGATACAAGTTCACAGCTGAACCAAACTTTGTGGCATTCTTCTTCCTATAGTACCATATACCCTATCTACACACATCTAAGAAATCTGGGCTTTCATCCATGTAATCCATCTATCTCACCATACCTTTTAGTGTTGCTTTTCATTCAGTCATGTTCATGAGGATTTATTGAACTATATTTTTACAGTTGTGATTGTTTTTATAATCAGAAATGGAAATATTCTGCATCATTTATATAACTGCTTCAACAACAGAATGCAGATGTACTGTACATGCATTCCACAGCAGGCTTTAGAAAGGTATGCTGTGATTAAGAGAATCACTATCTGACCTTAGAATTTGCCTTTCAGTAATTGCAGAATGGCACATAAGAACAATCTGTACAACTGGATTCCAAAACTCTGGTAATATGACTTAATAAACCCTTGGGCTGTATCCCTCCATGTACTTTTAACAGGGGAGTAGGCCATGAGGGTGACCACTGCGCTTGTCACCCTCTGCCACCCTCCAAAGGTGGACACGCTGAACGCCAAGGAAGCTCGAACACTCTCCATTCACTTTAATTAAAGACTTCCACTGGACAAGAGTTAGCAATTAGAGTGTTTCCTCAAGTACTGTATGTCCCCAGGGAGGTGCCAGGAGGAACTCCCACTCACCCATTAATGTTTAAACTGGCCTGATTGAGTTGAATTATTCAGTGAGTCACTCATCGTCTGTGGGTAAGTACCTCCTTGTATGGTTCCCTCAGGCCTCACTCTATTTGACCTGGTACGTGGTTGATGTGCTCACTGAGGGACTGTGCCCGCAGATGGATACTGACAACTGGGAAATCTTCAAAACGTAAAACGATAGGATAGGGGTTAAAGGAAATGACAGTGGTCATAAAGTTGAAGAGGTCCGATTTTTAATAAACCCGGCACTGATCAAGGTGCTGGTGGTCAACACTGCCGCAAGGTTTCTGGTTCTACTTTCCAGGTTCACCAACCAAAGACATGCACATATGATTCATTCATTCTTGCTCAGTGTCAGATGGGATTGACTTCAGGCTCCGTGCACCACAACCGTAAATGATAAGCAGTATAGACAATGGACGCATGATGGATGGATTTACTCATCCATTTCTAAATGTCTCCATTTCAAACTCAAAGCGGCTTAAACTTTCCCTAAAAGCATGGACATTGGACGTCATGCAACATCAAAGAGAGCCAAGCTAGTGTTTCCAGTCTTTATGCTAAGCTAATCACATCCAGGCTATTGATTATAATTAGTGGGTAACCCCAACCCTACCAACTTGAAAGTGGCATCAATCTTCTCTGGTGAATAAGTCTACTTTTCAAACTGCAATTGGAAAATGGTCTGTATTTAAAGCACTTTTCCAGTCTTATTGTTCACGAAAGTACTTTACCAGTTACATTCATCCATTGATGCAGCACTCCATTATGCACAGGTGCACTTTTTTTCTTTATATCACATTCATACCTCATTGGCATAGTGACATTGGTGTTTGGAATATATTGTCCAAGGACACTTTAGAAAGCAGACTGGAGGACCTGGGGGTCCAGACCAGCATTCAAGATTGTGGACAATGCTTTTTAAATTGGATTTAACTTAATTTGGCCCTTTTACTGATATAACTTCACATGATCAGTGCTCATAATAATTTATGAACACATCGCGGCAAACCAAAAGAATTCCACAAGTCCGTTTTTGACTTTCTTCAATTTACTTTCAGATTTCATGGCCAATGAAGCTTCTGTAAGATTGATAGGTAGATTTCAAAAGAGGTGTGATTGAGCCTGGAGTTCAGATTGTCCAAGCACACACAAAATGCATTTCATACTGATCTGACTCACTATTCACCACAGTGCTGTCTCTCAGCTTCAAATGTGTTTGGGGCAAAATGTTTTTAAAAATTCTACTGACTTGGCTGCACGTTGTTACTATAACCACAGCGAGAGTATATATTTTTCTTTTTTTAAATTAATCTGTTGCAAGGTGTAAGTAAAGCCTGGTTATCTATACTGAACCAAATTCTGGCATTGCTTCTGGCATCCTACACATTCTCATTGTGAAAACAGCAGTTGCCGTGGTAACAAGCAGACCACAATAAGGGCATCTTAGGAGACAAACAAACCGTGCTGTGCCGTGGAGGCAGGGGCCTTGTGATGGATTTACGTAATCAAGGACATTTACTGTACAGGAACTCTTAGCCCGATCTTGAGCATCTCCACAGCAACACTCTTGGATTCAGTTCAGATACACGGACGCGTCCCTGCTGGACTCTAACAGATGTAACGACAAACTTTCCTCTACAGTGTATTTCACACACGCTCGGGGTGGTCTTTATGGGGCTAATTGGATGAGTTTGTTGGCTTAAGCCAACAGATGTTCTTCTGCAGTCACAGCTGTTATTTGGTAACGTCAGTGGAGATCTCAAAGCTGCTTATCCATGATGAACATGATACAGATTTATACATATCATTGTCTGTGCTTTGCTCCAATGGGCTGTGAAAAATCAACTGTATGTGTGTGCATGTGTGTACATGCATGTGTAAGGCTGCCTGCAAATGTCCACTTTATGTGGACCATCAAAGTCTTTGGGTGTTTTTTTTGTACTATGCTAGGGAAGAGATTATTTCAGTAGGGCTGAGCACTGTGTGGAGATCAGGTTGGAAGCCAGAGCAACTTTAGCATTGACAGGAAGTGAATGGATGGGCAGTGTGCAAAGTTACACAAAAAAATGATGATTGTCAAATATAGAATGTGACCCACATCATATACAGTATGCTATACTGAAGACTCAAAAGCAGTGAGGGGGCAGCTTCATCAGAGACCACGAGAGTAAGAAGATATGTGACTACAAACACTGAGATTAAAGGTCACAGTTTGAAGATAAAGTGAAACTCTGACAAGATGACCTTAGTGCTGCTGCTGAGACTCTTCTGAGACAAATCTGCTTTACATTCTCTGCATGTCGTTCTGTTTCTGTATTCTATAGTTCAGTGACCTGGTGAATCACACTCAACAGAGCATCATCCATACAGTTCCGTTGTATGTTGGAATAAATAAGAAATATGAAAGAGATCATATTAACTCAAATGTAATGTGGAGTCTGGGCGATTGTCTCTGTGAGTAGACGCGACAGCTGGTGGAGGGTTGGGTTTACTGGCTGGGACGAGGGTATTTCTTTAATTGGCTCATGAGGAGAACAACAACATTTAGTGAAAGCATGGTGGGCTGGTTGAGGAACAATTTAGAAATGAGACGGAGTAGATCTGTGCTTTTGTGTTTTGGTAATTACCTTCTCATACAGAGTTGGAGAAAAGAACTGCGGAGCTGTCCGTGGTGCTGCCACCACTGCTGGAAATGAAATATTGGTTGGCGACATTGTTTTTTTCCTGTGATGACAAAAAAGCATGAATTTCATGAATGTTGATTTGATTTGTTATTATTTCAGTGGGATTGTTTTGCATTTCCATCATCAACATTATGCCAGCTGCTCATTGTGGGGTTTTTATGTAATTCATCGACTGGTGCCACTGCCGGCTGTTTATGTGGACTGCTTTACTTTCCTCATTGCTGAAGGCGATGCATCGACAAAAAATGATCACCTGAGCTGCCACCAATAACGAGTGTTTATACTGCAGCGTCTGCACTTGGAGACAGCTCTGTGAATTTAAAATATTTATTATTCCCAGTCAGTTTAGATACAAGCCCAAACTCTTCAGACTGCAAACTGCACAGGAAGTAACAGATGGGGTGTGTAAAAAGAGTGTCGAGCCTTGGCTTGCATATCTCAAATTTATCACGTTATTAACTATACAATCACGGGTGGGAGACTTAAATAAAACACAAGAAGTCCTTTGGAAGTCCTCCAAATTTGGAAAAGACATGGTATCCTTTGGTACAACAGCTGGTGATTTTCTAATAGTTCCAAAATTAATTCTACAGTCAAGCAAACTGGAGAATCAGTTATTGTTGCAGCCGGTGTATTGATTGACAACGTCTCTTATGTGGATGAGTCCCAGGAGCTACAGAATGCTGGTAGACTGTTTATTTGAAGTTCATGAATATTTAATGTGTCATATCTGTATCGTAACAACTCTACATTGAACGTCCTTGGGCACACAACAAGAAGTTTAAAGATGATAAAATGGGACATGTGAGTCACATATAGACAGACAGGGATTTCTGAAATAAGTGCATATATTCAGGAGTGAAAAGGAACAATGAGAAATCAGGAATAATAGGAAATACAATAAGAGATCAACAGAGAAAAACTAAACATGGCTACTAACTAAAGGCGCCTATAAGGCTGTCAAGTTTCTGACCCCTGCTCTGACCATAGACTAATGTCACTGTTCCACTGAGTCGACGTAAACAGACAGATCATCAAAGGATAAAAAAGACAGATCTGGAAAAAAAACATGCCGGGAATCAGTGAGGAGGTCATAAAGAATTCGTTGAGATGACATTTTACATTGGCAGCCAGTTTCCAGGGAGCAAAGCCCTGTGGGTACAGACAAACTGTCCAAAGTCATTCAGAAGCTCTGCTCCACTGATCTGTCCTGTGGAGACGGGAGACAGGCAGCTCATCCCCTCCCGTGATTTGATCTGATCTGATCTGATTTCTAAGATGACATACCATGGCACTGATTCTCATGGGCGCTCTGCTCAGACCTTTTTATCGAATTTATCAGTTTTCCCCAAAGTGATGACTTTTCAAGGTGGAGCTGATTTTCTGTGTGTATGTGGGGCAGCATCAGGAAGGGCAGTCTGAGTTTTGTTTCTGGTTGTTCTAAAGTAAGCATGCACTTATACAGTAATCATTGCAGAATACAATACATTTCAATATTGTGAGATGGCAATAATATTAATTTAAAACTTCTGTGTGATTCAGGGTCAGCACCAAATCCAAACAGTATATATTCAAGGTTTAATCCTCCCATGTGAATAGGCTTAAATTCTTAAATGTACTAGTGTGTAGCATGGTGCCTTTTGTAGGTACAACGTTCAAACATAGACCCTTCTTACAGAGCAGCACAACTGAGGGGTTCTTTCAGGGGTTTGTAAATAGATGATAAAATGAGCAGGTTCATTGGATCAGTTTGTCATCCCTTGAAAAATGTATCTGTCCCAGTTCTTTTGTTTCCAGCTCAATCTCCAGGCCCACTATTGCAGCACAGTGACAAATGCACTACAGACCAACTCCTGCTCAGCTGAGCTGATGTTGTGACACACAGACAAAACCATTCACAACAAGACTCCAGTCAGAGGCTGAAACACACTCAAAGGAAACATGGGGTGCCTTTCTAGTGACTCAAATCTCTTCCCTGGAAGCGTTACCTCATTAATTGTACTGTATGTTTGTGTTACGGCCGAATCGCCAAGCGCCTCTGCTGCTGCTGCACAGCTGATAAGCTTCCGTGAAATGCACATGCCTCTTCTTTCCACTAAGCGCTGTGGCGACAGCAACAGGCAAAAAGAATGAATGGTGGTGGGCACAGACAAGCACAGTGTTGTATTTTCCTCTTGCAAGGCTGCTGCAACCTGGAGGTAGACAACTGCTCTACGTTATTCTCACACTCTTGGTTTCTTGGTTTTTGTTTTAGCTTATGCAAGAGAGCAGGCAGGCGCACACAAACTCCCTGTGCTCCGCACACAGATGGACAAACTGTTTTGATGAGGATCAGAGGGGAGTAACTTTGGCATGTGCATGCTGGGATAGAGTAGGAAGGTCAAACCTCCAGATAAAACATTATAAACATCCTGCAGGTCTATGTACAATGCACAGCATGTGCTCCATGTTGGACTGCATTGGTTTTAGTAGCTAATCAATCCATTATTCCTTCTTTTGTGGTATTTGTGCTGCCTGGTGACGAGTAAAAATACATGTTAAAGAGCAAGGGAATATTACCTCACTATTTCATCATATTCACACAGTGTTCATTCAGAAATCATGACCTGTGCTGACGGTACTGTTGATGTTTCTGAAGCCCGGGTCTGAATCTCTTTAATATTCTTTCAAAGCACTGGGTTGAAGTAAAAAAAAAACAAGTGACGAAATTAAATTTCAGCACTGATACTGTAGTAACTGATCAGTACCATGAATCCTGTATTTATATTCAGAAAGACATGCACAGGCAGAGGCTGTTCTTCCTGTTTGCAATTTCCACATCATTTCCACATGCTCGGGGCGAGGTGGGGGAGAGAGAGGTGTGACTCGGTGATAGCTAAATGAATGAGTTAATTATGTAGTAATAATAAAAATTCATCATTTTAAATCATCATTTAGAAGAGTGGAAACAAGCAGCAAAGCCCACAACAGTCCCCTTGCTTGCTTTGTTAAATAAAGTGAGGGAACAATAGTCGTGGATCTGCTGTCCAAGCATTACCTCCTCGGCAGAAAAAAGCAAACGCTGCCACAATTGATCAAACTTAAATCTAATCTAGCTGCTCCCAGTTGCACACAAATATGTATCAGTGCTGTAACTTTGCCTGGTTTTTCTTCGTTCGGCTCACTCAAAATCTCAAGGCTTTCTTTCTTTCTTCGTCTTGCCTTCTTTTCTGTTTCCAAGCTTTGGGGAAATTTGTTTCGCATTAATCCTGCTGACAAACAGACAGGAAGTAATATCACACATGCATTGATGTGAATAGCAAAAAGAAATCATCTCAAAGCTAGATTAGAGGGACTGAGGTGGGATTTTCAGGTAGCTGCTGTCACGGAGCGCCCCAGCTACTCATCACCTTGATGACTGACAGGAGGGTTTTCAGTGGGAGATAAGCGGTGAGACTGTGTGAATCAAGGTGTCAGTGGCGCTGGAACATTACGTCCCAAAGAGACGGCAGAGGCGACGCTGCCAACACAGGAAAGTGCAGCTGGAGTGTCTGTGTGTCCTGCTGCGCCGTTGAGTAGGAGATGTGCAAGAGCGAAGAATGTGTCATCTGGAGCTCACGGTTGGACCGGACTGTTCCCACAAAGGACACCAAGTATTTCCATGCTGCTCAGTTTGCCCTTTAAGAACCACCAGAGAACAGATATACTGTCAAACTGACATATTCAATAACAATACGTTTGTCGGGAGTCTCTGCTGGGTGAACTATAACCTCTGCTTCTGCAACAGTGATGCCGTTACCCTGTGAATCTTTAAGGATGATCTGACGTTTACAGCAGCTCTTTTTTTTTCTCTTGTCAAGTTTTATTTTAGCCTAACCTGGAAAATATGGACCTGACATCAAATGACTTACATTTGACCCGCCACCTCAGCCCTGTTTTCTGGATGTTATAGAGAAGAATAACATCTCTCGTGGAGCAGACGTCACTGTGACTGGATGACTATTTCTGTTGACGTGATGATGATACGTTGTCAAGATATTTGGCAAGCGCTGAATGGATCAATGGGGATTTTACAGGGTTATTTGTTCTCTTCCAAAATCTAAACTGACATCTCCATCCTGTTGCCAACATACGAAATGTGACGGTCTGGTGTTCAGAGGATTTCAGTGATTGCGGTCACTTGCTCATCTGCCCTGTAGCCACTGAACTGAACTTTTTTTTTTTTTAAACACGTGGATTATTAATACCTGTGAGGTAGAGGGAGGCATTTTTTAAGCCGCGTTGTAATGAGACACACAAATGGAAATCTAGTCCTGCCCCTGTTACGGGACCTGTCCTCAAACATGTGTCTCCTGAACTGAGAGACAACAACTGTCAGTCCTGTGTGTTTGCACACTTGTTCCTCCCCGTCACTGCCTCCCTTGTGTATTTGTCTCTGTGCTGCTCCTTCACTTCATCAGGTCTTCTTTCCAGTCTCACCTCGTGCCGCTGTCTCTGTACGTTGCATTGCACGTTATTACGTCCCCTTACGTGTCTGTTGAGATGACGTTTGTCAATTTTGAAGAGTTTTGATACACGTAGAGGTGAAGTTTACTGCAATGGGGTGGTGCAACAGGGTACGCAATGCAATCTGAGGATCCAAGCTCGGAGGGGGCCCCTGAGTTTAAGTGTAGGATCCAGCATTTAAATGTTCAGATAACTGGAGCACTGATATATGATGTTTCTTTTTTATTCCCACTCTTGAGTCCTACAGTATAAGTGCAACATTAAATCACTGGCGTAAACTCCATAGTAACAGACACTTGTGGACAGCTGTAGTAAAGTAACCAGACAAAATGTGGAGGCTTCACTCCATTAGGGAAGAGGCCAGAGCTATTTTTACTTTATCATAATGATTCAGTTGGGTCTGGGTTTGTTTTGCTGTCCTCCTCCTCCACTGTCTTCGCTGTGTTGTAATTACTATGCAAATACACCTCGTGGGAATTGAAGAGCTTCAGGTTTTCATTAGTTTTGGTGACAAGTGATTATTTCTTAAGAGGTGGAAGCCTCATATAGATAATCTCACATATAGATGGATCCTAAACGAGCGGGCACGGCCGCCTCCAACGAGCGATGATTTAGTTGAACATAAATAGTAAATAATTAATGGTGCAGCTCTATACAACCAGGGAGGGGAAAGCAATTGAAACACACCAGGGACTTTTGACAGGTCACTGTTTTTATCAAATACCTTTTATTCTGTCTGTGTCCATCAGCTGTTTCCATGACTGCCGCCTCTTGTTGCTGCTGCATTGGCCAACACCTTTGTTTGAAAGACATTTTCTTAATTACACTCCTTGTTTGTGACTATCTCCTCTCCCAGTGGACTGTCAGACTGCAGCACTTAAGGCTTAATGTGTCTGAGAATCCATTGATACACACTGATGTTAGATTCACGCATATTTCATTGTCTCAGCTTTGCACATAATTTCTCAAAGTCACGTCCTTAACGTAGGAGCATCGATGAAAAAAAATAAAAAATTTAATTCTTATTTCTTCTTTGTCCCGATACTGAAAATTAATTTAGTATTCAATCCTAGTTTGCTGATTTAAACTTCCGGATGTAGGAGCTGAGACAAATTACCGCAGATAAAAACATTATCAGCTCTCATAAATTCTGATAATTGTTTTGTCGCCATGGTGTTTCCGGAATTATCACTTTTGCAGTGTGAATGGAAGCATTACCAGCTGAAATTTGGGGCCTTCGCAGGAGAACACAGTTTGCACCCCAGGGAGCTATCGGGTGTGTAAAATGGCCTCATATTCTTGGCTGATATACAACCATGCATGGTAATTATCAGGCGTAATGAGTCACTAGATGGCTTCCCATATCATTACAGATCCACCACCATGTTTAACAGCTGGCAACAGACACCGTGGGCTGGAGACAAAGCATACCGGAGTGGAAACCTTTATAGATGTTGGGTCACATGCACGCACACACACATGCAATTAAATATCATTCTACAGTGTCGCACAAGTTAAAATAATTATGATGCCCTCAGTGACAGCAGCTGATGGGAGTCAGAGTACAAGTGTGCTCTGTTGTTAAACTACGTTGTTGGCTGCTTCAGGGAGAGAGACAATATCAACCTTGGTTTAATGTCTGGAAAAATTACTTTACTTTAGCTGTAATCATCAATGCTTCACTTTGCAATACATTGTCCAAGGTCTTGACAATGTAATGTACAGTATATATGTGACAGCGTGAGAATAAGTCTTGAATTCACCAGGGTAGGGAGCTGTTTCCTGTTATTAAAAGTATATTTTGTCATTTTGTTTTCATTGCCTGTTACCACTACCGATTATCGTGCCCCTGCCACCCAGAATGTTTTTCTGTCATCACGCCAAACACAGTTTGCAGAATTTGTATTTAATTCTGGACAACTGCAGAAAAGAGGAAAAAAAAATTGAAAAAGGCCACTTACAAAATAACTGCTGTTTGACACAGAAAACATTTGGCATCAATCAAGTTGATGCAAGCTTATGCAAACACCAGCGCAGCCACACTTTGACCAGAACAGTGCAGGTTCAGTCGAAAAGCACCAAACGCAGACGGCGATTCAGATTATTTGAAGGAGTTGATAGCATAACGTGGGAAAGAGAGGGCCTGTTCTGAAGGCCTTATGTAATAGTCACCCAGCGCTGCCACTCCGCAGATGGTCCAGGAGAGGTAGGCAGTTGTACCAGCACATCTATTTCCACATAGCTGCAGTAAGAGCTCTTATCCCTCTCTGCAAGCCCACACTCTGACACGAGGCTGAGGCACTTGACGAGCGGCAGCGAGGCCAGATACCATGATTAAAAATGGATGCTGGAGCAGGAGAGAATGTAAGCATGATGCTACCATAACACACTCTTGTAGGGGGGAAAAAAGCAGTGAGATTGCTGTCTCTCGGTGCGGCACTCATTGGTAGGTTATTGATTATGGTGAGTGAGCAGAGTGTGCTAAGAGACAGGTCAGTCCCAGGAGAGGATTTGCATGATTGATGCTTTCTTTATGAAGCTCATATCCCCTGCTTGACAACTCGTCAGCTCAGCAGAAAAACACACATGCTGCACCTGATGATAAATGGGAACCTGTTGATACGTGACCCCTGAAATATTGAATACCTGAGGACCTGCATAAAGAAGTATATGGCGGCATGAATAGGAAATGGTTCCTCCTTTTCAAAAGTTTCCACGTGTGCGGTCTGAAGTGAGGACAGCTTTAGTTTCCATGCACGATAATTTTTCTGGCTGAAAGTTCTTCTGATTAGAGAGGAACACCAGGAAATGTGCTGCAATGCTGACTCAGAAGAGCATTATTCACACTTCCAAAGATGTTTAATATTCGCACCACTGGCCTCAAACAAAAGACTCTGAGATTCAGATGTAAAGACACACACACACACACACACACACACACACACACACACGCACACACACACACACATCTTAAGGAGGAGAAGACACCCAGCTCCTTGCATCAGTAAATGTTGTATTAGAACAACACTAAAACAACTAATAAAATTGTCTTCAGATGGAATTCTTTTAAATTACTTTCTACATATAATCACTGTAAAAAAACATACATACATCAAGCAGCCATGTAAGCAGCCATTGATATTTCAAATTTGCAGTGGATCAAAAAGCATTCAAAAAGCTTTTCTGACATGGACTTAGGTTCATCTCCCATCCACTAACATGGAGGAAGCAACAACAAGTATAAATGTTACTTTTCACCTCTACTTCCTCATGCATAATCCAGACCCTTTCACAGGCTGTAGTTTCCTCTTCCACACTAACAGTTTAAATACGCTATCGCCGAGAGGCTGAATCCTGTGCGACAATCCTAAACCGGCCTAATATCTTTACACGCGCACCCCGCTGTCACTGATTAACTGCTATGATAATATGATTACTTGAGGAAATTGGCCTTGGTCTATCACATGATCGGTTTAAGATAAAGGATCTGCTGTGAAAAGAAAATTCCATCAAAGTAAGTAAACGGGCACAATAGCTGAGAACTTCCATTACCAAGTGTGACAATAACAGAAATGAGCAAAATGTGTTCTCTCCCACCTGCCATTGTGTTCCAGTGTTATCGCCCTGGACACCCCCAAGGCACAATTTAGTGACACAGATGTCCGGAGAAGATGGGTATATTATTAATTTTGCTATGTAGTGAAGAAATACAAGAAGGAAAAGAACTTACACAAAGCCTGCGATAATTGAGCTCTGCACATAACTATTGTCCCGCTGGAGGCTATTCTTGGTGACTCATTCCTATTGATGCCCAAACAAAGGGCGCTGAGGTTATTAAAAAAAAAAAAAAAAAAGAAAGAATGAAACATTGATGAAATGGCTAATTGTTTGACGTCTGGGTGCAGTTTATCTTCATACTAAGCTCTTCTCCGTCAGTTAAGATGCTACCAACTGAGCGTCTTCAGAGATTTCAAGAAGGGATTAATACTGATGTATGCAGCCAGTGTTGGGAAGATTACTTTGGAAATGTAATTGGTTACAATTACAACTTTAATAGTAGCGCAGCTATTTAAATTATTTTCTTCAAGTAATATAACTCATTACATTTGATTACATTTTTTGCTTAATTAAATGTGGTTACAAATGTGAAGTCATGTGAGCGTTGCACTGTCTCCAGAAGGGGAAGTGGGAGAATGTCCCTCTCTGTACGCCGTCAGTCTTTTATTCAGTGTGTTAAGATGGCCCATCATATCCACCTTAAAGTCAAGTTTTCCAGTCAGTCTGGTCAGTCCAGTGGGGCTTACGTCAGGCTCTTGCTTTCAGGAATGTTATCACTTGTTCCAGTCACGCAGTCAGCGAAGCGTTTCAGCACCTCCCCCCCTGGACAGCCCCCGGACTTAGTTATCTGGAACATTTTAGTTTTATTAATACTTAATTTAATAATACGGAGTATAGAGGAAATACATATTTTTAAAAAAGCTGATTTAATTTTTTTTCCTACACTGACGAGACCAAGACAGGAAGGGCCAAAGAGCCGCATGTAATTTTTCAAAAGGTATAATTTAGTTAGACAGTTGCCCCAGTAATGTAACGGACTGCAGTTACTACATTTTGTATTTGCATAACGTTACGTAATAGTACATAATTCATTACTCCTCAACACTGTATACAGGACTGTATCACATTATATGTGCTGCTGCAAGCATGGGGCATAACAATTCAATGGGCTAACTACTAATGAAAAGAGCACCTTTTATGTGAGGGGAAAGACTGAACTCCTTCTGAACCAGGAGAAGGGTGTAATGAGGTTTATGCTGGCAGGCAGAGACTGTGGAGAATTAGAGGCTTAAATATCCTCCAAGTTGATCAATGCCGTACTGTACGAGGTCGGCTCCTCTGTTCTTTTACTGCACCACTTTGTTTTGGAATGATAAGTTGCCTGTTATTGATTCTTTAAAAAAATAATAAGAATAAAAAACAGAATCTGTGCTGTTACCACGCAGCCTTCAGGACAACACACCCAAATGAGATGGAAAGCCGAGCATGCTTCATCCAAACCAAAGTCGAGGTGCGTTCACGTTGTTGAAAATAGAACTCTCCTAACATCCTCTGCTTTGGGCGAGGTATCATTAATTCAATATGTTACCAAGGCTGTGATGTATTATGCCAAAACTTTCCCAGCATTTATTTGCTGAGGGTTGCTGTATGTTGTATTCAGTAGTGCCTCATCTTCCCCTCCTTGAGCCATAAATACATAGATTACCAGTGTTCAACTTTCTCTGTCAACATAGTTTTACTGGCACAGGACAAGGTGCTGTTATAACACTGATCCAGGGAGATGTGCACCTCTGATCTTAGGTCACTGCAATGAAATCCACTTTGATGCCTTCACTATGGCTATTAAAGACAGCTCATTAGTCGAAGCTACTTGACCCAGAGAAAAGCCTGGAATATTAAAAAATATAGATTTAACAAGGACAGCGATCAGCAGTCCGTCCAGACATGATGGGCTCCTGGCTTTTCAGTTTATAGACATCACAGTTCACAAGCCCTTTTTTCTCAAGGTCATTTGTTCTTCGGAGGACGGCTGTAATACCTGTTTGAATATTGTATGATGCACCTAATGGAGAGGAGGAGGAGGAGACTGTTAAGCACCTCAGTCTAAGATGTTATAGGTCCACAGGTGCAGACAGCTCTGCAGGATTTGTTCAACTGTTCTGATACACATTATTTTAGTATAGTTGGCGGTAAGACTAGCTAGGAAAAGCTCCCTTGAAACCATGTCTCCTAAAGAGGTGAACTGCCGAAAATGTGTGGATAGCGCACGTTCTGCTGTATTCACTGATCTCTTTCTCCCGTATTCCCTCAGGACACCATTGTCCTCAGGAAGAACAGCTTCTTCACGTTAATACAGGCCATTCATCAGCCCATTATTCAAGACATGATTAATCGATAATACATTAGCTGAGTGAAAAACCTCTAGTTAATAGCTTGTATTGCAGCGTCATTCTGTGGACACAGTAACTGTTGGTGGGCTTGTTTTCATGTGGACGCCACAGGCAGCAAAATCACAATGTAAACCTCTCGTTTACCGGAATCATGTCAATGCAAACTGAACTGTCAGCGACTGCTTCCATGACTGTTGCATGGCAGAGGCACTGTTTATATTTCCCCTGTTTTTTTATTTACGTCATTATAATGCACATTATTTATTTATTTTTATTATTATACTAGCTGCGTGTTTAGAGCTTGATATTATATTGTGTTGTTTTAGGTCTAAAGAAAGTTGTCGTTTTAAAATTTGATCCACTTCCTGCCTTACCAGTAACTAGTGCACTGTCCATTCTCACTCTACCTGTTTGTTTGCTGTGATGATGCTGATTGTGGATTTGTTTCTGAAACCATAAAAGTGACCTGCAGTCATTTGGTGAAGCCTAACTCACAACACAGAACTGCATACTGGAGCATCGCTAATAATCGCCAGTGTTGGACACTATACCACTCCACCGTCCACCTCACAGTGGAGGTGGACGGTAACTGTTAATCGCACATGCATACTGTTCTTCATAGCCCAATTTACATTGAGTATGTAAACAGTTCAACTGAAATCACTGAATTTTCCTCCCTTGCTTAGTAGCTTACATTGGCAAATTGCTTTTGCATAATTCATGTCACTATGAAGCTATCGCAGAGGTACATTTATTGTCGGTGCTGTCAAAATGGTCACAGTAATCCCAGCCAAAATGCATCCCTCTGTCAGATCTATATTCTGAGAGGACACCTGACCAATTTAACGCACAGTTCACCCTTCAGTGATTTAATACACCCTGCACCCTGGCACCGAGGTGTGAATGGGCCTAAAGGACTCTCCTCTTTGCGCCCCTGTTTACAATTTACTACTATCTAGGGACGACCGGGCCTGCCTGCCACAGCTTGATAAAGATTAATCATGGCAGGAAATCATTATCCCGTCCTCCATTTTAGATCAGGACATGGCTGTAAGTCCCACACGAGGCGCATCAGAGTTGAGATGAAGGCTGCGATCCAATCCTGTTTTCAATTATTTTGATTTGTAATGAGGTGAGTTTCAAACTACTGAAGGAGCGTGATGTATTATCACCAGTGTAATGGATTGATTGCAATGTGGTGAAGATAATTCATTGACATTCATATCAGAATGAGTTTTTTGTTTTT
Source organism: Pseudorhombus dupliciocellatus (assembly GCA_016785235.1). NCBI lineage: Eukaryota > Metazoa > Chordata > Actinopteri > Pleuronectiformes > Paralichthyidae > Pseudorhombus > Pseudorhombus dupliciocellatus. The sequence goes on from JAFBJW010000232.1 coordinate 701,257, forward strand.
TTTTTTTTTTTTTTACTATAGCACTCTTTGGCTGATGTGGACAAAGTTAATTTGGATTTTTTTCTTCTCACCTTCTTAAAGTCTATGCAAGGTCCCCCCCAGATAAAAACATTAACAGTACGCCTCGACCTCGTTCTCTACCCACCTGGGTAAAGAAAGTCAGACATGAAGCTGAGAAATCAATAGCTTTTAACATCACTTTATTTCAAGCTCACATACTGGACCATCTGGAGTATCTCCTCTCTGCTGTCAACACGGACTGGGGAGGGAGAAAGTTAGATTTTTCTTCTCATTGTAAAAAAGAGGTGTATACATTATTAATGGTTTGAATTACAGATACAGGTCAGTTCTCTCAAGGGAGTCAAGTTTATCCTCAGATACAGGACTGACATCAGCCTGACAACAGTTTGAATTCTTCTCATTTACTGGGGCTCGCAGGGCTTTTTCAGCATGATGTCTTTGAGTCCGAGGCTGTAGATGGATTCTCATATCGATGCTGTCAGGTTACTGGCATCATCACCACTGCAGGTCTCCACACAGAGCCCAGTAGCAATGGTCAGTTTATAATGGTCAAGACATTTCAGGTAAGAGTGCAGGTAAGAGATTGTATTTGTTTTACTCAAAGAAATTCTTATCAAGATAAAAACTGACATTCAAATTGAGATACTGCTTTTGGTGTGGTGGCCCATAAGGATCCATTCTCAGTCTACTGCTATGCAACCAACACCTATCAGCAACAAGCCATTGTCTTTAGGATTAAGAAAAATAGTTTGGATCAACTAGAATGATCACATATCATGTTGTTAGTTTGATTATATTATAGCTATGTTATATCATCATAGTTTTGATAGCATTCTTGCAGTCACATTATTCATGAGTGTGTTGTTTCTCCCAAAATGTGCAGGTGTATAATAAATAAATAAAAACATTTAATCTGTGCTACTAAAGCTGTATTTTTTTCCAGTTGAGAATATTTGCAAATCTATATAGCAATCTAGGCCATTTGGAAATAAAAGTAATAAAACTGCACTTTTTTCCCTGCACAACTTCCACAGCCTTGCAGAGCACTAATAATTTACATAAAACACAACAAATTAAGCACATCATACCTGTTTTAGTATGTTGTTTCTTTCAGGCTTTCTGTCTCTGTCTTTGTGGAATTGATTGAAATGTATATACACACAGCAACAGTGTGTTGTGCACAGTCAAAGAAAATCATCTCAGCACACAGGAGGTAATAAAAGCAAGAGGCGCTCGGGGCCAGGAGCATTGCATGCACCAATTATGGTTCTCCTCTACGTGTCATCATTACAAAACATTAAGGTCCAAAGAATATGGAGTTGCATAATTTCGTATGATTTCTCTTTGGCTCACAATGTGTGATGCTGAAAGTGCAAGGTTGTATAATTGAGCACATTCTCATTCCCGGTTTACAGAACAGCTTAAAGGATCGCAGTGCAAATCTGCAAGTGAGATGTTAAACATGTCCTCATATCTTAATACACTTTCCTGTGATGTCACTGTGCCACATTCTGCAGATGATGGATTGACTGAGGATTGAAATCATAACGATAAGTGATGCAGACAGTGTTCAGTCTGGATTTGTTGAGTTCATGAGTTCACCATCAAAATATGAGCTTATGTTGCCCAGTATGATGAAAAAGACCCGACCGACTTCCTGTCACTTTAGCTGTTTATGGTTGCATATATATATATATATATATATATATATATGTTGATATTGCCTCAGTGTTTCTATCTGGGTTTTTCAAGGAGGCCCCTCATGCCAGATTCTGCTGGAACTGAAATCAAAAGCCCCCGGTTCAGCTCCAGCAATTTTTTGAGTGTCTGCCATCATCACATAGTAATGGAAATAATTAGCCTTCCACTTTCAAAAAGTCTTGTTGAGACGGCCAAACTCAGATTGCTTTTCCTCTCTCCAAACCTGACGGAGCAGTCGAGCCCTTGTTATTCATGTCCTCTCTGATGAGGCTGCCATATAACACATACAGCATACCGGCGCACATAAATTGCACACATTCCCTCTGCATCGTGATCAACCCTCATCAACCGCCTTGTGGCTCTGCGCTTGTTTTGAAGTCCATACAAAGAATCGCCACAGAGGAGGGGAAGGAGAAAAGTCTGTAAAAGTCTGTGAGCTGCACTTCAGAGGACCTCGATACTAAACCAACGGGAAGACCGGTACTCCTGAGCATCTCTTAACACATGAGATGGTCACACAAGTGACAGCATCAGTCTGCACCCTTTCCATAGCCCAGACAATACAACAGGGACCAGGAGAAAGAGTCAGGAAGAGGAGATTATGGGTGTCTGACTGTTCTCTACTGTGTATCCTGTGGGTTATATCCTGCACAACCTGGTCATGTACACATAGACACACATTTGACAACATAAAATGGACTCTCTCCTTCTCTCTATATATAGATATTTCAAAGGCTTCACTACATGGGCAGACTTTTGTTCTTGGCAGCAAGAATAAAGAGAAAACTTTATGATGCATTCCCCCCTCTGGTTTTATTTGACTCTGTTTTTTGTTGAGGCGGAAGTGCGCTTGTTGTGTGTGACGTCTGTGCAGCACTGGGAGTTGCTGCTGTCAGCAGGTCAGATGTTTGTTTGGTGCGTTCGACCGATTGTTTGCCTGTGTTGTCTGCTTCTTAGGCTTGTTTAATTGAAAATGCAGCTATTTGCTCCTGCCACATGCAGGGACGAAGCAAAGAGGGGAGCAACCATGGGAACATCTCCAGGAGCAGAGCAGTGGCGCTGCTGGGAACTTTTAATAAACACTGACCTCTAGTGGACACTGTTACAAAAACCTGCTTGGCTGTGAGACCGACTATGGCATATTACTCAAAGCCTGAAACATGAGAACAAATCTATAAACAAATAAATATTTTAATTCATAACACTCTCTCAAAGAAATACAAGTAATAGAGTGATGTCAGATTGGGTTCAGAACCTTGAGAAAATGTGATCCAATATATACAGAACAATCACTACACTTCAATAAAATTAAGCAAATGTGAGGATGCCGTACATAGACATATATACACAAGGCCTAATGTAACAGTACACAATGCCACTGGATTTTACTTCATCATGTTTCTGCTTCTTGTGTCTCTCCTCATCAACACTGTTAGACTCGCACATGGAAGAGTTGGCTATTTTTTAATAAGGATTAGCTGGGTGAGGAAAATTTGATCGCCTGTTAAGCCTAATTTAGTCTTTGTCTTTATAAGTTAGGAAGTATTTGAAACACAAAAACAAAGAATCTGAACAAAATCTGTTAGCGAGCAGCCCTGCAGACAGATATGTCGAGTGTTCGCCACAAGACTCATTTTGTTTGACTAGCTAAGAAGCTACTGGTTTCATGAAATTATATATTTTAGGTGAAATATAACACACAAATTTAAATGCATATCAAAACATTGATGGTGAAGCTCTTATGTTTTAAATACATTTTTGACAAAGCATTGGTCCTCCAACATGGCTGCCTGAGCTGGTGCTGAGTCTAAAAGCAGTGTTCTACCACTTCCATGCACACATACAGTATGTAGCATCTGTCTTTCCCCTTCTGTTGAGACCTCACAGAGTGTTTATTTTGTGCTTTCGCTTTTAGCACCAATAGCAACTCAAAGTCGATCAGGAAGAGACTGAGCCGGAGTCTTCAACGTCCGTGGAGTCATATTCGTCAGCAGACTCTGTGAGGGCTGGGTAAGGCCGCGGCTGGTCCAGGTTGACATAGGTGACGTTCAGACTGATGTAGTGTTCGCCCTCCAGATTCGACAAGATGGTGGAGACAGCCGTCACTAACGTGGCGAAGCTGGGCCTCAGTTCTGGGTCAGGGTCCCAGCACTGGAGCATAATGCTGTACCTGGAAAACATGGGCAGCTTGATAGAAGGGGAAATCAGCGACTTTCAACTCTTTCTTTGGTGGAGGTGTTTTTTATCCAACTAAAGTCTAATGATTGTAAAAATGAGAAACCGCAATTGATTTCTCTTGGTATGGATTAAACCAACTAGACATCATTTGTTGATAAGTGAGTTTCATAAGTGCTGGTGGGAAGATTTTGTGACCTTTGTCAGACCTTCCTACTGTTTACTGTCTGTATGCCAGTTGAAACAAAGCGATGAACCTGGAGCTTTATTTAAATCCTGGATCCTGTTCTGAAAACACAAGGAATTCCTGCAAAGGCGTTGTGGAAAAATCATGCGCTGAAAACGAATCCTAAAGTGAAGCTAAAAGTGTCTGCTGGCTCTATCATCCTAACTACCAGTGACTGTTGTGGTGTTCTACCTGGGTCTGTGTGTGACACCATGAGACTTTAACCCATGTTTGATGGGATGTGTAAAAAGGGCCTCAGTGGATAAAGTGTGTGTGTGTGTGTGTGTGTGTGTGTGTTTGTGTGTCAGAGTAAGGAATACACATTAACTCCCAGGCAGCATTGCTTGACTGCGTTGGAATAACAAGTAGTGGACAATTTTCACAAGTTTTCACACTACTGAGTGACCATTCCAATGTTGTTATTACTACTTGGACTTGGAACTACTTGGAGAGTTTCTGTTCTGTGGCCATTGTAGTTATGTATTGTAGTGCAACCCTTCAACAGATAGAGCTGCTGTATCCAAACTTATAAGTATTTTTAAAATCAATTTCAAGTTATTCTTTGAAGAACATCAACATGGTCCAAAATGTTCTGCTACTTACAGAGGATCAGGGCAGTACTGTGGCTGGGGTAGCCTCCTGCCCTTGAGCAAGTAATGTGTTATGTCATAAGGATCAACCTCTGGGTAGGGGCTCGCTCCTCTGGTCAGCATCTCCCACATCAGCACACCGAAGGACCACTGAGAGGAACCAAACACACAGGCCTGGATTATCATCCAGCAGTTTCTGACCGGTCACGACTGGGTGTCAGGATTGTGCCCTTATTCAAAGAAAAGCTTAAACTTCTCATTTCAGTCAAAACTAAAACAAATTTGTATCAGTATACATGTTTGGTGGTGTCCAGTAAAACAGAAGATTTGGACCTGTATATTTTTACAGTTGATGTTCTGGGAACAACCTCAAACTTTTATAGGGATGAAACAAATTATTTCAACAATACACTTTGTGACAGAGGGGAGGGCAAAACAGGAAAAAGCCTCCAATAGACCCAGACTCACGTGTGGAACCTTTATCTTCACTCACCACATCTGACTTGGAGGTGAATTTCTGTGTCTGCAGACTCTCGATGGCCATCCACTTGACAGGCAGCTTGGCTTTCCTGTGGTCCTGAACGCTATAATACTCCTTGTCAAAAACATCTCTGGCCATTCCAAAGTCTGCCACCTTCACTGTGTACGACTCGTCCAGCCTGAGGACAGAAAAGGTGGCTGTGACGACCTGGACACAAGTAGTACCCTGAAGCTCAAAGATGTATTCAGTCAGTGACTCACATGCAGTTGCGTGCTGCGAGATCTCTATGTACAAACTTCTTCTGAGCCAAATACTCCATCCCCTTTGCAACCTGCAGCCCAAAGCCAATCAGGTCCTTCACAGTGGGGTTCTGAACAAATCACACAAACACAAACAACACTGGATTAAAACAGTTGCAACTGTACTGTGCATCACTTAAATAAATCCACTGCCTCACCCTCTTCTCGCAGCGTATGAAGTGGCGCAGGTCCCCGTGCTTCATGTACGGCAGCACCACCAGAGGGAGCCCTTCCTGTGGCAGGAGGATGCCCAGGAGAGACAACACGTTGCTGTGGTGGAATCCCTTCATGATGATGCCTTCCTTCAGAAACTGCTCCACCTCCTCCACATCCGTTATTCCTGAACACACACACACACACCCACCTAAATGTTGTGGACATAAATCTTTGAAATCCTAATTGTGGAACGCTGCTTTTAAAGGTTCTCAGAGAATTTAGATCCTGAGGCAAATTATTCTGCAGAGGATTTACTGTACATTCCAAAGATTCATAAATCAACAGAGTTATGACTCACTATTCAAAGACTTGACTGCACAGTGGATTTCTCTGTCGTTGTGGTCTGTGAAGTAGCCGTGATAGACAGTGCCAAAATGACCTGCAGGAAAAACAACCAGGACTGAATGACAAGAGGACGGCCTCAGCTCTGCTGATGATACAGCTTTAACAAGGCTCCACTGGGGGGTCTTACCCTTCCCTATGATCCTGTGGTGCTGCACAATAAGCATCTCAGCAGGAATGAGAACGTCCTTCACCTCCTCCAGCAGCTCTGGCCTGAAACTGGAGATGGAGATTTTCTCTGGCGGCATGAGGGGAGTGTGAGAGGGATCAATGCTGCCTGCAGGGTAGCCCAGCCTGGGGAACACCCCCGGACCCGCCAGGGTGGAGGCAGGACTCCTGGACACTACCGGCAAACGTTCAGAGAGAGGAGTTTATTAGCATAGCAAATTTGCAAAAGTGTGCAGCTGGACAGTCACCTCTCCTGTAGTCCCCTGCTGGTGACAGCTCCACATTATTTGTCCTGGAGCGGCTAGCGCTGTGGGCCAAACGCGTCTCTACCATGGAGGCTGAAACACATTTCACAACACCTTTTTTAATGATCAACCCCAGAGAAAGAACACCCACATCCTCCGCAACCCTAAAGATGTTCTAGTTGAGAGACTTGCGTTTGCTCAATGTCCACGTAACCAAACCAGAGAGGAGCCCACCTTTCTTCTTCTTCCTCAAGTGTTTCATAACAACAAAGGCCAGCACAGCTCCAGCCACCAGAGCCGCCAGGATCCCCAGAACAATCCCCACCATGTAGTGGTTACTCACTCGCACCACTGTGCCCACGTTGTGTACCTGCCTGTTGATGGAGATCTAGACAACACAGAACACAGCACACTCACACAGGTTGGCTGTGATTGGCTGTATTATCCACATGTTATTCAGTTATTCATGACGTCCACCTGCAGCCTGACTGACCTTCACCGGCAATCCCTCACCGGGGATGGTCATGTTTTTAGGGATCCTGCATGTGATCTCATTATCCAGGACTTTGGCGTCACAATCGACGCCCGCCACGGTCATGATGATGGTCATACAGGAGCTGACAAGGTTCAGCTTTTGGTGCTGTGGACAGAGAGGTCCAATCAAGATGTGGCGCATCAGATCTGTTATTTTAAAATATCTACAATAAACATTCTGCCGTACTGGGAGTATCGCTTACATGTAGCGACACTTCATCAAACCCAGGGTACAGATTGAGAACGTGTCCTTCTGTTTCGAACGGAATGGGCTCGCCATAAGGGTGGTAGGAGAACTCTTTGTTCCACAGGCCCACTGCTCCGTCCATGTCAAAAGAAAGCTCTCCCTCCTCCGTCTCATCCCTGGGGAACACGGGGGTGACACACTCCATCCTTGTGGGCAGGGACTTGCCGATGCACTCCTGAAACGAAACAGTCAGGTAGACTTTCGCTGATGAGAAATCCTGTTTCTACCGCACATTAAATAATGTACCCTCGTCACAGGCTTCAGGTGGCTCTCATTAGGTTTAAAGCGGATGATGGTGCGATAAACAGAATCCAGGTTCTCCCCTTCAATGACGATCTTTGACCCCCTGCAGTGGAGACAAATGATGGACACATTTTCATCTTGGCCGAGCAAAGGAAATAATTTCTCCCACAACTGGGTAAGTTCCACATTTAAATGAGAATGTGTCACGTACAGAAATAACTCTGCTAAACTTTGTATATCAGAAATGTCCCTGGAACAGAAGACAGGGGGACCCAGAGGGCATGTACCCACGAACTGTTAGTGAGTCACTGATGTACCTGTCAAAGCTGCAGTCAGGAAGCACAGCTGTAATCTTTGGATTTTCTTTGTAGTAAAACACCTTTGTGGTGAGGACAGGAGACTTGTCGATGAAAACACTCAGGGGCACATCCCTCACCTCTGATATGGGCTGGGACAGACAAATGATGGACGACACATTGTCTTTTGGCTTTGTGACCCTGCAGAGAGACACAGGTATGTTAACTACACACCTTAATAGAAATAAGAAACCCTCAGATCAACAAGCTGCACATTTACAAGGCAGTAAGACATAGTTCACATCTGAGTCAGTCTCTGGATGCTGAGCTCTCGTAGCCTGTAGTCTCACAAAACTGCGTCCTGATTATTCTACACAGGTTGGAACATGTTTAATAAGTCGTGCCAGTGAAACATTCTGACTCCTCCTGGTCTCCAGGGAGCAAAGAAACAACATGAGGTTATATAAGAACAGTCTTCATGGAGGAAGATGGATGAATGCATATGAGACGTGTGTTTCCAGACCTCTGTATGGGACAGGGCACGTCATTGAGAATGACTTTCCTCGTCTTCCCAGCATCCAAGTGAGGCCCAGTCACTGTGATGAGCGTGCCCCCAACACGAGGCCCGTAGTTGGGCTGGATTTCTGTGATGTTAGGAAGCTGGAGTATTAAAGTAAGATTAAAGAAAAAGTGGTTGGAATTCAAATGGAAATCATTTTTATCTTCAGTTGGTTTTGTCATACTGTTGTGTGATAACAGCCAAGATTACCACAAATGTGAACCCTGGCATTTCTGCTCTCCCATCAATAGAGTAACGTCCCTCCACCTTGCCCTCGTACACCTCCACTGTAATGTTGACTGGTTTGGACAGCGCAGTGGCCCCAGAGCGAATCTTACACACCAAGCTGGAGAACGGCACAGAGAGCACATGTGTCAGCATGTCTGCTGCAGACAGATGTGCAGTCACCGCAACACCAATTTCATTAAATGGTGAATTAAAACTGCTGTTGTTGAATTTAAAAAAGAAAAACAACATAACAGGTTAAAAATGTTATTAAGAAAACATTAGCTTTTAGCATAAAGCATATCCATGCAGGCATTATATGGCATTAAGAGTGGGATATTTTGACCACCTGTAAGAGGGTATCATAAGGCTCACACATTCCGGTTACAGTCGTGTAATTGTTTACACAATTGTGTAAAGTGACGAGTCAAGTCCTTGGTCACTCACTGTGTGTTGTTACTTTTCACTGGAAGCACGATGCAGGCCACTTGTCCCAATCGGACCTGATGGGTTCTGGAGGTGATGGCAGGTCGAATGGGCGACTGGAACTCCCATCCACACACTGTCAGCTCTGTTTGACCATCAGGAGGAGCAGTCCGTGGAAAGAACTGCATCAATAAAGCAGAATGTACAGTGCCGTCTTAAAATGAAATGTTTCTCTGAGCTTTGGGACGCTCGTCTGCTGGATTACAGAACAAACCCCACCCCAGTGATTCCTGGTGGACAAGACTCGTTCCTCCAGCGACTGTGGCACTCGCTCTCCCAGGAACACACTCCAGAGCACCAGCCGCAGCCCATGAATTTAGGGGCCGTCAGACACATGGCACAGGTCAGGAAGTGTTGGCAGCCCGGCCCTCTCTGGGGCACCTGAATCATCTGAAGCAGAGATCAGCGTTTTTTCAGACTAAAAATCCAAATTCAAAGAGGAAATTCCCAGCTGCCCTATGCTACGTCAGACAGATGATAACAAGCAGAATATAAGATTTAAATAAAAACCTCTAACATGCATGAATGGGAATATGTACTGTAGCTTATAAAAATCTCATTGTTAACTTCCAATGACCTACTGAATAATTCATTTCCTTCCAGGCAAATGGAAACTGAAACTGATCCTCATTCAGCATCCGTCTGTTTCACAAGTCACATGAACGGCTCCTGGTGCTGAAGCAAACCCGGTGATAACAGATGAATAATTAAAACTATTCCATTTGAGGTGAAATATGTGTTTTTCAGTCCACAGCATGCATATAAAAAGACCCGTCCATCAGGCATCTGGTAAACACATTGCCAATGTTAATCTGCATAAAATGTGGTTATTGAGATGGTCCCGGGTTCAAGATTCGGTCAGGGCCTTTCTGTGTGGAGTTTCCTTACCTTGTCTCCAACCACGAAAAGAAGATACTCTGATGAGTAAACAGCAGCAATGGACGAGACTCTCCGGTTTTCCTCCAACGAATAATTGGCAAATATAACAGGACTGGATCTCGTCAGTACGAGCTGGCGACACAGAAACAACAGGTGATAATAAGCAGTGGGACAAATACAAACACAAGACATGATAAATGCTTGAACGCTTGCTGTAAACCTGTAGCAGGCGTCCAGTGGAGGTGCCAATATGGGCCACTGTCTTGTTTTCTATGATGGTGACCAGCAGAGAGGTGAGCAGGACGTCTGTCATCTGCCTGTTGAAGAGGTCCACTCTGTAGTAGGGCTTTGACACCATGGTGGGGTGGTCTCTGCACGTGGCGTTGTTCTCCATGCTCTGGTTACGCAGAAGTAAAAATGAGACAGATTTAAAACAGGAAGAGGTCATGGGTTCAAATACAACAGAGATTACGTTGTATGATCTACGGTGGAGCTATGGGTGCAGTTTGGCTACAATACTGTCAAGTATTAAGTAAAAAAAAAAGATGATTCATTTTAATTAAATATATATTCAAATTACAAATCATATAACAAATATGATATTTAAATATAAGAGCTAGACAAATGGGAGTTTATTCTCATAACATAATAATCATGACATAACACATACATACATACATACATAACTGAAGTTGACAAACCATGTACTTAAACACATTTACCAGCTTTTTTTCTGTAGCTTCCAGCAGTATTACAGTAAGACTTAGAGACTGAGTTGGAATTGATTTGGCAATCAATTTAAAAACCATTTTCTCAAACTGATCACCTGATGAAAAACATATATTCATTTCCGCATTTTGATTTAAATGAGTGTCTCTCTTTTTGTGTCACTAGTACAAATTGTCATGTCACGCAGCTTCATTCATTGTTCAGCTGCTCTTGGATCAGACAGTAATATTTGCAGACGCAGGGAGACACCGCAGCTGTTTTCATTTAAGCACATGTCGTGAGCTGGCCTGGTCACCAAGGGCAACCATGAGAAACAGTCCATGGCGCACCAGAAGCACACAGTGAATATGTCACGATGATAAGATCATTTCATTACTCAAAGGCCGTGATAGATGATCCTGCCGCACGAGAACGAGAACGATTATCTCACAGTGATAGACACAGAGCAGGGTGGAACATTGTTTGATTTCTGGGAGTCTTTGTGTAGCCACTGGCTTATTAGATGCATAAGACTCATTTATAAAACCAGTTTTGCTGGTAAAAGGAAATCCACTGACCGTCCCATGTCTCAATATTTGGATTACCTGCTAAAAAGTCTAAGCATCTCTGAGCCAGTGATGATGTTGGTAGCTCACTTGTCTTGTGTTTTTTTTTGCTGAGAATGGAAGATTTGAGATTGTTGGACAGTTGCACTAACAGCTTACTCAACATTCACTCCTGTAGCCTAAAGCAACAAAACAGCAGAGGCCCCAGACGCCAGGAGTCCACGAGTCCAAGTAAAAAGAGAAAAGAAACCCCGACACTGCCTCTGTTCAGCTGAACCTGTACTAGTTTCAAACTTTTCCGTTTGGACACCACTTTTTGTCTAAGTCACTATATCAAGTCACTCTTATTTCAAATGTATTTATTATTACCAAAAAATCCTATTATCTTACCACACTTTCAAAGACAAAAACATAAACTGTGAAATTGTGGCTGAGAATTTTCCATATGATGTGAAACTTGGCAAGGATTTACTTGAGTGACTAAAGAGGGGTGTCTTACTTCACACACAAGAAAAAAACGCCACATGAAAAATACCAAATGCATTCACTGGTATAAGTGTGTTGCTTTAACTGACACCAGGAAGAGGGAGGACACTTTCTTTAGCTGACATGAGATGAAATCTTGAGTAATTTTAAATACTGACCTCCTGTGTGACCTGGGTAATTCACTCAGCTGAGGCTGTAAAGACCTGATGGCAACTTCCCTCACTCCCATCCCTCCCTATTTTCCATAAGTCTAACTTCTGTCCCTGTTTCCTTGTATTTGTGAAGCAAGAACTTTCCAGAAATCTCAGGTATTCCTCTCGTGGATTAAAGCATTAGTTCAGCCAGCTTAGAAGGGTCTCCTCTCTTGCCAAGAAGACATGCGTTTTCTTTTAAAGCAGAAAATTCAAATAAGTAAATAACAAATCTCAAGGGACTTTCCCAATGCACAACACTTCACAACAAAAAAATGCAGCTGGAGGGACCACGTCAAATCTCTTTCAATTTCCCGACTGGTTGCATTATTCATGTTTGGCTCTGTCTGCTGCACACGACTAAGTGTTGCTTAGTTATGGGGTTTACCTGATTTCATAACCGGACATTGCCCCATGACTTTCACTGAACCAAATTATACTATTTGTCATTTTCCCCTCTGATCGGAAACATTCTTCCAGTAACGGCAGTAATTACATATTTACTCATTTGCTCGTTTTCCTGATTTCACAAGCTCTCTGTGGTTTCGGATAGTTTATGATCTCCTCCATGTTTATGCATGTGATGTGAACAGGCATGCTGTCACAGGGCACGACTTTGAATTGGCCCAAACTAAATATGACTGAAGAGTTTTATGATTGAGAGCAGAAGCTCAGTTTAATAGTCAGTGATTACTTTTTAGATTAGATTACATTTTCATTTTTCTTAAAGTGGCTCCACTCACTCACCTCATGTGGACAGCTTTCACAGGGCTGGAAATGGCACAGTCCTCTCGAGAGCTGCTCTGGTCCAGACTCACAGCAGTCATCCACCCCGTCCACGATTGCTTTGTTCACGTTGTCGATTGGGAAGGCACACAGTGCCGAGTCATGTTCCGTGACCCCGTTGTCATCGGTAACCGCAAAAACCCCGTAAAGGATGTCATCCTCCTCCTCCGCACCCAACTCCTCGGCCAGCTCCCTGCCTGCTTTGCCAAAATGTGCTGCCTGCACCACATTGTAAACAACATCCTTGTAGGGTTCACTGACGACATTCCTTCTTCTGCGCTTTGGCTCAAAGCGACACTCCAGGATCACCTCACGATACCTCTTCATTTCCCATTCATTCCGTGGTAGACGGCCCAGACGGGTCTGAAATGGAGATGAGTCCTGATCGGGGCTCTCTCTCTGGACAGAAAGGAAGTAGACAAACTCCTGGGTGAAAAAGCTGTAAACATATTCAATATGGTACGTCCTCCGCAGGCCGGGAAGGACAGTCAGGCTCCGAACGTCGCTGTAGAAACCGTCTTCTGTCGCCAGTGGGCGACGGACTGATATAGACTTCCTGCCGTAACGCTGGGTCACGCTGTCATTTACAGTCGTGGCAATAAAGAAGTAGATGGTTTGACCCACTTCAACCATGGTGACTTTGGTTCCAAGAGGACTGGCGACACAGTCCGGACAGTAGGCCGCAGAGTTGGAATTCTTTTTGAACAAACACTTAGAGAGGGAGGGTGGCTCCCCGTTTGAGTTCAGTTGGTGGAAATAGCACACACCATACTGAGAACTTCCACATGAATATAAATACATAAAGAACGTATCCAGCAACAAGATCTGGTTGTTTGTGTCCTCGGGGAAGTTGGGATCTTTGTCTATTTCACATAAATTACATATCTGGCACTCTGGGCCTCCCGCCGGCCCGGTGCGGAGCTCCCACACCTTCTCCAAGCTTCTGTTCACAGCTTCAATCACATTCTTAGAAGCCACGTACACCTCCTGGTAGAACGAGTTGTTGACAATGTTCTGGATGGGGCCGCGGGCCTGGAAGAAGGGCATGGTGTAAACCACAGAGTAGTTGACCGGACTCTGGGCCAGAGAGGGACAGTTGGCCACGGCCAAGGCCACCAGGGTCTGGAGCCAGAGAAATGCCCCCCACTGTGTGGTCCAGTGGACCATCTCCACTCAGGGGTGTGCAGGGGCAGCAGTACAGACGAAGCGATGTTACCTCCAGGTCTGATGTCGAGACCAAATCATCTTCAACACCAGCAAACGACGCCTGAATGAAGGCGAAAGACAAAAAGTTACTGAGTCATCAGGAGATTCATTATTTCATATCACAAAGATGAAGAGACACAACACTGTTAAAAACATTTGCAATGTCACTTGCTTTCTTTTCGAGAGTGAGGGAGGGAGTGAGGAATACAACACCTGGACACCGGAAAATAAGTTAATCAGACTGTGACCAATATGCCTGGTGTTTTTCACATTTAGAGGTGCTGTTATTCAGTCATTCGATCAGTTTTAAAATTAAGACAAAGCAAGGCCAGGGTAGCTCTTTCCCTTTCTTCAGGTCTTAGATGATATTAAAGTACCAACTTTCCTTCATCTAGTGGATTGCTATTTCAAATTCAAAAAATAATAATCAATAATCATGACTAACAGTTATCAGTGAACAGTTTTGTTTGTAATAGTTTTTACATACTATTTTTCTATGATATGATTGGCGCTTAGATGACTTCTGGGTGTCTGAGGGTACATGTTAGAAATATAGATGTTTTTAAATATCAATATAAGGAAGTAATAAACAAGTCACAGCAAACAACGAAAATAAATCCTCTCCGTAAAGCCAAACCATGAAACCCCCAGTTGTTGTGAGGCCTAATACCGACTGATTCTCTGTATCTTTATCTAAACTCCTGCATTACTTTAAAATGATTGTTCGAGACCAAAACTATTATTCATGGAAAAACTATGCAAACCAAGAGTACTATTTAAAAGTGAAGTGACCTTTGAAACCACAACGTGAGTTCTGAGTGATGTTTCTGTTGAATCCTAATGGATCTGAGGTGACAAACATCACCATCGCGGTGGAGCCAGATGATGTCGAGATGAGAGCACGTGTGGTCATAAAGATAAAAGCTTCCTCTAATTCACAACAGACGCTCAGAAAATATGTTTACTTAATCAAAGAGGGGTCAGTGTTGGTAGTAGACTGTGGATAAAACTATTTTTATTGCAACTTCCTGCGCAGGTCATTAATATCTTCCTGCTTTTGTTTGTTCTGGTTAATCTGACACCCCATCTTCTTTTCTCCAAATATGAGTCATGCTCTTATATGCAAGAGAAAAACAACTCCATGGCTTTGGTCCAGCAAAGAATTCATTGAACAGTGATGAGATATTTTTTTTCAGTACCTCCAAACTCTGAGCAACAACCAACCAAACGGAACCATGTTTCGACCTCCGAGCTTTTTCTCCATCGAGAGTAGACGTTTGACGGTGGATGATTAACCAGACACATCGCAGTGTGGCTGCATTCAACCACCGCAGGCCTCTCTACTTTGCATTCCTGTCACAGCCACTACGTGCCATTCTGGGGGAAAGATGTGTATGGACTGATGCTAATAAGGCGGCGTGTGCCACCTCAGGTGAAGTCAAGAACAAACTAGTCATCGGCTCGTGCCGGAGAATTTCATCAACTCTGATTATTTGATCTAACAGCAGAGAGAAATTCTTTATGACAGCAATCCTCAGCACCTCTGGTGTCTCTCTTCACAGTCAAGTGGAAATGTTTGAAGTCAGGTGTCTGGTGTTGTTGCATCAATAATTCATAGATGTTGTGTTACATTTTAACATTTGCTCCTCCATGTGAAACTGAGGTTGAGGTTAGAGGACATGTGTACACATAGTAATGGCACTGATTGACTTCACGTTCATGGTTAATAGAGCAAAGGGTTGAAGTTGAGTTTCCATTCATTTGTGCTATCCCGCTATTTATGGGCCGCTTCAAGTGTTACTTATGTCTTTGATTTAAAGGTGCAGTTGCCCTGGAAACCAAATGTCAAACCGAACATTTACATATTTATTGATTTCTATTTTGTGGTTTGCTCTTTTTTATCTTTTGTAAATAACAATTTTTTCCTTTTTTTTTTTTTTTTTTTTTTAATTGACAGTGCAAACTGACCCCATAACAATGGTATGGGGGGATGTGAGAGGAGTGCAAACCACAACTTCAATGAATCAATACCTTGCTTACTGGCACTTTGGCAGCAGGTAAATCAACTTCTTTCATTATTCAGAGCACAGCGATCCACTGGGATTTTAAGATGCAAGCTGCTGTGCAAACAGTCAATAGTAAAAAAAAACATATTGCACCCAAAGGACACGTGTATTGATCATTGGCAGGTAATGAATCCTAAGCAGGGCAGACCCAGCAGAACCCGTCAATGTAGATAGATTGTAAGGCTGCATTTTAATTTTGTAATTCTTGACCTTATTTTTTTAAAACAGTCAACCTGAGCAGTTGAATGTGACTGAAAAGCAAAAATCATTGAGAAAAATTGTTCAAACAACATTGTTGTGAGTGTGCCTTGTCTTTATTCATGCTCCTGTACAGAAGTCACTGTAGTGGAATGGTGCCAGTGCACACTGGCCCCAGTGAGCTTTAGGAATGGTTACAGCCAGGCAGGGCTGTCTATTACACCTCGCTGACAGACATGTACGCAAGCATCAGCATCTCACTGGAAATATCAATTCTTAATGTTGAATCTATTATTTTCACTCACTTTTCACTATATACTCATTATTAATGGATTGGCCAATTAAACTGTCTCCTTGCAGCAGTATTCATCATCGCTTTCTAACAAACATACCACACACACACACACATCTCAACATCTCATCACATTAAAAACTGTTTCCTCAGTCACATGTTATACTTACCCGAGTTCACTTGAGGGCATTTTAATTTAATTTCTCACTGTATGATAATGTTTGGGGAACATCATGCTGCTGTGTATGTGTGTGTGTTGTGAAAACTTACCTGTGCAGGTTGGAGCTGTGCGCTTCAGGGAAGTGACCACTGAAGCGCCGAGGAACTGTCTGCCCGTAGTAGAGCGCGGGGGGGATGATCGATCACTGATCACAGCAGATAACTCGATTCCATGTGATCTGAGGTTCGAAGCACTGCCTCTCCTGGCAGGAGCACTGTGCCGGTGGAGGATGTGACCTCAGCTGCCGGTGGAACTCCGGCTCCTGCGCCTGAGCTCCTCCCCTCATCTGGGAGCTGACGGATCACTGCTGCCTCCAAACCACTAACCCAATTAACACGCAGCGTGTTGCGGTGCGCACCTTATTTAGGAGCGTGCATTTAGAGGAAGAGAGGAAAAATCCCTTTTACCTTTAAGAAACCTCGAGCAGAATCAGACCTGGTGCCTCGCCCCGGCTGGGCTGAGCAGAGAAGTCCAGGAACAGTTGAGAAGCTGGACGTCATAATAAAAATAATAACAGTGACATTTAGATGGATGGATGTGATGACGTTATCAATTATAATAGCGCCAGTTTACAGTAATAATAATAATAGTGTTAATAATTCTAGTAAGAGACAAAACAACAAAAGTAATGATAATTTAGTAATTTTTTTTAACCCATTCAAAAATACAACACTCATACAATAGGACTCAGGGGGGATAAATGTATTGTTACACTGAGGTACCACAGGGTTCAAAAACAGGTACCTTTAAAACCATTATGGAAAATAGGATTTTTTTCAAAGTACTTTTAAAACTATGGCACAGTATGTTTTTAGAATCAAGCACAACCAACTGTTTGATCAGGAGTCTGTTTTATTACATATCATTTATTTAGTACAATTATCATCACTGAGATGTGCCACAGCAGTGAGGCTGCACCGTTCCAACCTTATACTGACAATGACCATTAGTTAAGGCATGATTCCAGGAGGCAGACGTGTCAATGTTACATTTCTGAAGCATAATCCTTCAAAATACCTAATTTAAATGATTAGACATAAAAGAAGAAAAAAATGACAAACTGCAAACATCTTTGATAATTCCTTAAAACAAAAGGAAAAGCTTATGGACAATAGACAGATTCAATTTACATACAGTAAAACAAGTTACTGAGTCATTAACAAATTTCTTAGGAGTGCTTTTTGCATAAAGAAAGTGCATAGAGGTAAAAATGAGCCTTACAGTCATTATTCATCATGTCAATTCAGCACAGAAACAACAGGAGTGTTATCAACCATATCTGAACAAAATATCCTTTAATAATACATTGTACAGCAGGTAGTGGAAACAATTCCAACATCCGACTTTTGATTTTATGTTTATTAAGAGTCCATATCTTTAAAAATCTGAAAAGGAAAATAGGTCTATTCCAGTAAAATAATCATTTATGAAACTATTTGATGATGCTGAGGCGATTTTTATCTGTTGTCACAATTCAAATCAAAATGTATAAAAATCTAGTTAGCTAAAATACAGCTTTAATTTATCATTCATTACCCAATCTACATATCCTGTGAGTAACATCTGAGGAGCACAGAAGCCAGAGATGAAGTACTTTGACAATCATACAGTATGTGGAGGCTGGACTACTACTTCTACTTTATTCACAGCTGTTGTTAGCACCGGGTTGCTCAGAGCAAAGCATTCTGGTCCAGGAGGTCGGTATCCAGCCAAGGGCTCAGTAGGTGAGCGGAGTCAGAATGAAGAGGCGATCCTCTTCCTTCCTGATCCACTTCAGCAGTTTGTTGACAGCAGACATCGCCAGGGCCTTTGTCCCGAGCGGACTGAAGCAGAGGTAGAGCTCGAAGCCACTTGTCACCTGCAGAAAAGACAAGACACAAAGATTTGAGTTTCAGTATGAAAAACACACAAAAGCAAAACTGGTTGGACTTGTTTTGTTTTATATTTAAATATTGCTGATCAGCATACAGTTGTGATCACATGTCCATTTTCCAATCATTAAAACAGTAATATTGTAATAAAATGATGAGAACTTTTTCCTAGAGTTTAACTCACACGACAAAGCAACAGAATATTCGCCCCTTATATGTTTTTACAAAAGAAATATCTGTAGGGGGGCAGGGTGAGGGGTGGCGCAGCAAGTAGAGGGAGGATGTGGCATATTGATTCTGTTGTGGAGAATGTTGTTTTGACAATTGCGTCATCACAAACTCTCTTTGACATCGTGGTCCTCTGTTGGTGAGTTTCCATCCTTAGATATATTTCTCTTTGTGTTGTTTTTTTGATTCTCCTGCTGTGTTCACTCATCGGCTCCACCAGACTTTCAGAGAACTTTACACCGGGCAGCCAGGCTGGGTAAGTCTGCAGAAACACGCCCTCACACTCACACATACAACCCCAGCACAGAAAGGCTGTGTCTGTGTGAAGGATGCTTATGATACACTGTGTGGATGGAAGATTTTTTGATAATGACCAAATTTAAGGATAAGAATATAATGAGGACACACAGCCTTGAGATAAATGCATGAGTTGATTTCTGTCGAATCCTGTCTAATGTGGGATTGGGAAGACCTTTTTGTGAAAAGTGCTCTGAAATAGAGCTAAATCAATGTCTTACCCATGCCAGCAGGTTCTCAGTTTCACCACAGCGGTAGAAGGAAGAGAGCGGTCTGGTTGGATGATGCAAGCAGCTGTGTAGGTCCTGGTACAAACCCATCAGCCGTTCCTGTTCTTCATCAGCCTGGTACACCACAGGAAACTCTGGACTGGAGGAAAAGGAGGAAGAGTACATCACTATGGGCAACACCTGAAGAGACTAAAACAATTCCATAGACATGTTACCCACCTGGTGTACAGCCCGGAGCTCTTTGATTTGTACAGGAAGTGCCTGAGCTCTGGGATGCCGACCTGTTCCACAGAATAACTGGGAGATTTTAGCGCCTCCTTTAGTGCTTGGTAGGCACTGCGCTTAGTTAACCGCTCCAGGAACCGATGCTTGCATTCAGACATGTTAAAAAAGTCCTCTCTGTCTGTTGACACCAGGATGAGGCAGAGCTCAGATGCAGGCTCCAGGTATGAAATGTGAGCATGGAAAAATCCAGCGGTGTTAAACTTTGGCAGGCAGATGGGAGTCCAACCCTCACCTTCCCGGAAGGACGAGGAGGAGCCAACTAGGTTGAAGACCAGGTGCAAGTCTATGTGATGCAGGAACTGGTCCTTTTTTCTTACCAGCGTAACCAGCTGATCGCCCGCCAGCAGGATGGAGAACACCAGGTTTTTGGCTTTGGCGGCCTGCAGGCTCGCTGACACCACATCCCTGGCAGAGGCGGCCAGAGGCAGGCAGGTGACGGCGCTCAGCAACAGGCCGGGGTCCCTGTCCAGCCGATGCAGCAGGTTGTCAGTGAGATACTCGGAACCAGCCAGCAGGCGGCGCAGATCGTAGTTCTGCTTGTGCTGGAAGATGTGGTTGAGCTGAGTGAGTGTGAGCAGGCTGACGATCTGGTAATAGATGTACTGCAGCTCCCGCAGCAGCTCCTTGTCTGACTGGCAGGTCCGATACACGCCCACCAGGACCAGGGGGCTCTTGGTGAGGAAAATCACTTTATAGCCATCTGACACAAAGAGATTTCATTAAAGGCACCAATTAGATTTTACAGATTAAATGTACTCCATGGCAAAGCCTAGGGCTACATTCAAACTACTACGAAACACATAGACTATGCTACTAAAACATAAGTAAACAGGGATAAAAACTGGAACAGAACCAAACACTTGTGGACAGAGTAACGTTTTCAAATGAAAACACAGTAGTGTGGATGTAGTCTCTGTTCTGACCTGCGTGGATGGAGCGGATGATGTTCTTCTCAGCTTCTACAAAGGACACAAGGGCCATCATCACCCCCATGGTGCTGGACAGAGCTTCCTCTGTGCCGTAGCGGGTGTAGATCGGCTTTCCAGCCTCACTCAGCACAAACACGTGTTTTTTGTGGCTTCTCCACACCTCACTGGAGACATCCTCGTCCTTAGACCTGCTCTCCAAAGAACTGGTATTGTTGGGTTGCTCTTCTATGTTTTCTTCCCCCACCAGCTCTTTGAGCTCCTCCTCTACAATCTCCCCTTCCGATTTGTCGAGTTCGTCGTCCCTGTGAGTGTCTTTCTCAGCCTCTGCATTCAGATCCTCGAAAGACTGTGCGTGGACGAACATTGCACTCTTCTGACCAGCACCTGCATAGATGTAATGATAGGAGATAGTGAAATGTTTGTCAGCATGGGTGTTGAATGAATGAAAGAATAAGGATAGAAAACCAAAACCACTACTGTCAGCTTCTCTACAGAAAAAAGTCCAGATGTTCTCCCATGCAGTGGGTGACACAGTCAGGTTGGCTGATAAAACCACTCAAAATCTTACATGTATCTTGTTTTGTTTTGCAAGATACTATCTTATATAAATAAAACTTGAAAGGGGTACAGTAAAAAGATTTTTTTTAAAACTGACTGTTGGTCAGTTTAAAAAATTGTCTAGACTTAAGGTTTTATAGGAGGCAAAAAAGAACTGTCCATTTGTACAAATACCATTTTTCAGATGTGCCACAGAAATGAATGACCTCTGGTCATAGCTTATTTAATTTGGAAAAGAGAAGAATGGAACAACTGGGATAGATTACAGCCTTAAATGTCCTATTCTTGTTCAGAGTGAAAAGTGCAACACAGTTGTAACAAAGAAAAATAATTTGTCCGGTCAGAGTTGGATTTGTTGGATTTGAGAAGTGAGATAATTTCTGCAGCAACACAAAATGAGGGAATAACATTGGGCAGCCTTGTTTAAGACCTCAGATCTAGTAAGAGAGACAAATAACAAAAAGCAGTCACTTCAAATACAAATCAGAATCACATGATAACTACTAATTGTATTTCCTGTTGAAAATGCAGTATGAATGCTAGAGCTGCTGAGCTGCAGAATCCACACTGAGATGCAAACATTTGACTAAGCATTTCCACTGCATATTTAAACCTCTCAAACATTAAAATGTCCAGCTGCTTCAGGACTTTTATGCTTGGTTTATTGCATGGCTGTAACCAAGCAGAATGGAAACCTTTTTCATCAGGAGGTTTAAAACAAGTAGTTGTGGTTTATGTGCCCATTTGGTGCCTAGCAACTAGTCTACCACTACCATGAGGAAAATTGATTATTCTCATACTGGAAGCATGCACGCTCTCGTCATGATACAAGAACGCAGCCAGTGAAAACCAACATTGCTGCAGACGCTGACCACTGCAAAGATGTTCTGTGTATATTTCTAAAAACCTAGTTCATGATTCACACAGCAATCATAGAAGCTACATTTTAGAGTAGTAGTGCCATCTGTTCTCAAGTTTTAGTTTTGCACAAGATTTATTACTTTGGGTTGAGGTCCCAGTGCTGCAAAGAGGTGTCAGCATTGCTTTAATGCTGTGGTGCTCAACAGCAGCCCTCACCTGGTTCAGTTCCTTCCACCAAACCTGGAGTGGGGCTTTCCCCCCTCTCAGTGCGAAGGCGGTCCACAGGAGCCAGAGAGCCATTCTCCCAAGATGCACTCGCCCTTACGGCTTCACCATCCATTACTGCTGCTGCTGCTTGTGGTAGTGACACACACACCTGACAGGACAGACAGACAGAGAGCTGTGGGATCAAAGGTCAATAGCCTAAGGACAGAGGCTCTGATGAAAGGTCAAACTGTTATGAAGGCATGAATTACTCAAACTGCATGGACAACACTTTAACAGACATGTTTCAAAACTGAAGCTGATGAGCCTGTGCGTGCAGTGACTGCTGGGAAACTAAACCAGTTAACAAAAGAGGCTGACACATTTCTCCTTCACACTGACTGTACTTCTATTGTAGTGCACAGTATATGAATTAATATGTACATGCCCCGTCTGCTTATAAATCATGTAACGACCCTTGTTTCACACCCTCCAGTCTCTGACACACGTCCGACATGCAGATACAGAACTTTAGAAGCCAGTTTAAATGCTAACTGTAGCACATATTCAACAGGATTTAAAGCTACTGAGCTAGCTGTGTGTCTGCTTAAACCACCCTCGTATTGACACGTTGGTTTCGAGTGTTGTTTTTAAATGTTTACCTTTCATTTCCGGGTGTGTCGACGTAAGGTCGGTGAGCTCCACGTTAGCAGCTAGCTAACTAGCACAGACACAAGACTGAAGTACTTTACTTGCTAGTCAACGTCAGGGCGGAAGAAGGAATTATGGGATATGATGTTCTCTATTAGACGACCGCTCTGTTGAGCGAGGGCAAACGGGGTAGTTATAATTAAATATAAAAACACATGTATTTACATGTTCGTGTATTTTTTCATGTTGCATGATGACTCTGTTAGATTCACCACAAATGGTGCATTATTCGCCATTATGCATTAATCAATCCACTAAGCTTGTTCACTACCAAAATAACTCAATGAGTTATAAAGGACTTACTATTAATAACTTATTAATATCCGAGGAGCAACGGAAATGATAGTTTTGCTTTCATTTTACTGTTTGAAATCCCTTGCATTTATGTTTAAAATCAAGACAGTACGAAGAAGCTGATATTTCGGAGGATTTGCGGCTGTACCTGAACGCAGCGTCTTTCAAGTCCAAAACGAAGAAGAAGAGTCCGGGGGCGGGGCTTGGGTTTAAACGTATGGCGCGTCTACGGAAGCGATGTATTGTGTTTGTTTAAGCTAGCTGGTTAGCTTCTGCCTCTTAGCACCACTAAAGCAGGTTAAATATTGAAATGAGTCAGATGCGCGTATGATGTTCCTCTTCGAATCAAAGGACTGTGCAGTTACATAACATATTCGTTTGGTAAGTGTGGGCCGACTGATGGGATTGAAGCTAATTGACATAGCCGACTGTAATGGCAGACAAGCGTGTTACGTGATCTGTGGCCCATTGTGTTTACTTGTCATTATACACACAGGGAAGAGGTTACGTATATGTGTCTGTTTACTAGGTTGTTTATGTAACATTTTTTCTCTGTAAAGCCATTACAGGACGATCATAGCAGCGTCAGGATGCCCATCCGTGCTCTATGTACAATCTGCTCCGATTTCTTCGATCACTCGAAAGATGTTGCTGCCATCCACTGCGGACACACCTTCCACTATGAATGGTTCACATTCATTTTAACCTTCGTCTCTGATATGTTGTTTTATTACCGATGCTAAATTTTGCCCTGTCCTGTTTGTCCTCAGTCTCCTCCAGTGGTTTCAGATAGCCCCCACAAAAACATGTCCACAGTGCAGGAAGCAGGTACAGTTACCCAAATTAAACTACAAGCACTAACAAAGGCACATTTATGTTTCTTAGTCAAGTAATATTTTCTCAGGCAAAGCAAAAAGGAAATTGTGTACAAATAACAACAAAACAGTAATTTCTGTGATGGCACACATTCACCCCAGTGGCTAAAGCTAGGGTTGGTTTGGAAGTGTCTACATTAATCTGTCTATAAAATTTCCTTAATAACCGCATACTAACAGTATCTAGAATCAGGAAGTTACACAGTTTAACACAAACCCTGAAAAAAAGAAATGCATAAATCAGTTGTTGTGCTGTGTGTGTGCAGGTCAGCACCAGGCACATTATCAGTAAACTATTCTTTGATGTTGGTGGAGAGGAGGGGGCTCCAGCAGCAGACCCAGAAAGCCTACAGGTACCCAGTTCGCAACAACCAGCCATTGAAATCAATCAGTGAAATCAACACTGTGCCAAGATGAATAAATATTAAGTTTTTCAGGTTTTACCATCACATTAAATGGATGTCATCTCTTTGTGTTTCTTATATCCTTAGAATGAGCTGGATCGAATTAAGGTGCTTTTAAGCTCTAAAGGTAAGAAACGAAGATGTTCTATTATGGTGCCTGATTATTCTGTATTGTGTAGTAGTAGTAGTTAATCTGTCTTAATTTCTAGAGCGAGAATGGCGGGACAAAAAGAAGGTGGTGGACAGTTTGAAGGATACAGTGGACAAACAGAGGAGAGATCTGGACACCACGAAGAAAGAGATCATTGAAAAGGACATGCTCTGCTCTGCACTAAGAGTATGCCGTCTGTTCTTCCCAGTTAAAACCCATTGTCTGTACTGATTGATAGATGGTGTCTCATACTGTCTACTCATTTTCTATCACAGAAGCAGATGACATACCTGGAGACACAACAGAATGATGTTCAGGCTGCCAAGGAAGAGATCCGCAGACTCAGAACCAAGATGAAAACCTTTGAAAGGTGTCTGCAGTCACATCATCTCCAGTCACATTTTAATAAGCACTGTGTCAAAGAAAAGAGGAACAACAAAATAAAGTGAAGTAGGTGGCGGCAATGCAACTGTAAAGAGGATGCCAGCCGCCAATCAAACCAACAACAGCACTCTGTGAAAATGCTTTGTTTTTAAGTATTTTGTTATTGTAGGATAATTTTAAAATGAAATTAACAGATACATGTGAGCAAGGATAGACATAACCCTTGCTAATTTATTACAGTTAGCAACCACTGCATGGAACTGTCTCTTCTTTCATTCCCTAAGAAAGTCTGAACACTGGAAACTAACTCTGCTGTTCTGTCCGTCAGCCTGGACGTGTTGTTACAGGGTCAGAGAACAGAGGTGGAGTCCATGATCACTGATATGGGTGTCAGCCACGCAGCGATGGAGCAGCTGTCCATATACTGCATCTCTCTCAAGAAGTAAAGAGTCCAATTGTGTTGATGGAGTCACTGCCACCTGTTTCAGACCTGGTATCAACATCCGTCCTGAGTGATCAGTGCTGAGTTCAGGTTCAAACACACCAAAATGTGTTCTATATGTAAGGACCACATATATTTACATTTTTACCATATGCTGATGGCCATGGACACATTCAGTTCACATTTTAATAGCAAGTGAGATACTGTGTGTTACTTCTCGACTGGAATCAGATCTCTCAGAATTGATGTTGATACCTGGTCTGTACAGAGTCTAACTAGCAGCTTGCCATTTTGATCAATCACTTTAGTCTTAATTCAGTTTCCCCTGTCATTAATCTGCTCCTGTCCCTTTCCAGAGAGTATGATAGTCTAAAAGGAGGCCTGAAGTCTTCGAATGACATGTGCGAGAAGCTCAAGAGAGAAGTGCTATCCTCAAACAACAAGGTAAATTGATCTGAGTGACCAATCGAGGATCAGGAATCAGTAACTGACATTAAACCTCGCGTTTCTTTTTCTTTTTTGTGTGTGTCCGTGTGATTTCAGTTACAAAAAGCCTCAGCTGAGACCAATAAGGCCAAGAAGGACATGGAGTCTCTGCAGAATGATCTGTCGAATGCAGACAAAGAGATCACTGTAAGCACATCTGCCATTGTTTTTAGTTGTAGTTTGTTTTATTAAAGAAATAATATTTGTAAAGAAATCTGAATGTCTCTGTCCAGAGTCTCAGGAAGAAAGTGCAGTTTCTTCAGAAGACCCTGAGCACACCGACGCGGACAAATGAAACCCTGAGTCGGCTCATCTTTGAAAGGTTTGTAATGCTGCCCGTGGAAGGATGCCCCCCCACTTTTTTCCATGAACTCAAAATGCAAACATGTCCTTTTTGGTGATGACATTTCTCTGCTTACCTTTCAGCCCAGCCCCCATGGAGCTGAAGGAGCCCTGCTTTCACCCATCTGCAGATAGTGAGGACATTGACCTCAATATGACCTATGACGTCTCTACACCGGACAATGTTGCCAAGAGGCCGTCAAAGGTCCCATCTAAGAAGATGCGTCTTGACCCTCCAGTGTAAGTCTCATGTCTATTGTGTGTTTCTCTGTTTGGAGGTGGTTGTGGAAGCTGAGACTTGTGAGTTCTGTGTTTCTGAACTAAGACTGTGTCCATTTTTCAGAATGTCCTCATCCAAACACAATGAGAAAAGTCTAACTTCAACCAAGGTATGTTTGTCAAAGGTCTATTTAAAAAGCTGTTGTATATTTTTGGGTTATTAATAAATATGTTTCTATACCTCAGGCTCAACATGAGGATGGATCCTCGGATCTGTTTATGAGGAACTCCCTCCTCTTCAGAAAGAAAACTTTTGGCAGCATGTTGGACCCCCAGAGGAAGCCTGGAGTTGTACGTATAACATAACCCTTTGTTCAAAGCTGGATGTTCTAATATAACATTTGTACTGACTAAAGCACCGTTTCTCATTTCAGTTGAAAACTGGTTATGATGGATTAGGAGGACGAACTAAATTCATCCAACCTGTATCCTGTTTTTTGGCTTGATGTTTGTGTTTTAACACAACTGTTATTTTGGAAACTTTGAAAATAACCCCTGATAAGAGAAGAGAGCCTGTTTATGATACACAGTGAAGCCATCTTTCACCAGAAATATAGACCTGCTCTAATTATCTTTTATATTGCGTTTTGGGTTTAGACCCTTTATGAAACAAAATATTGGCAGCAGTAGTGTTCAGCAGTCAGCACCGCTGTTAAATTTCCCTCAGGATCAACAAAGCATTTATCTATCTCTCAAGCAGCAAACGATGGCAGTGTTACAACTAGCTGCCTAAACTTAATTATCAATTGAGAAAAGAGTCAGATATTTGTTTATGAAGAATGAAATGGGATTCAAAGAGTGTATATCTGATGTGTCAGCTGGCAAAGAGCAATAGATGCTAGTGTTGCTCCCTTTAGATATGAATTTGTGTGATAATAGCTGCAGAGATTTTTGGTCACAAGAGAACAGTAAAAGATAAAGTGAAAAGCATCATTCCTTAGCCAGCCACTCCAGTCTCCTCTGTCAGAGATCCGCCCGCTGATGAAAGCTAAAAGGAAGAAGGTGACCAGGCCTCCGCCCAGGATTGAAACATGCCTGACTCTGGATGGCTTCCTAGAGTGAGCGTCAGCAGCTCCCTCCTCCCCTCCATGACTATCTGGTCATGCTCTGGCACAGATTTCTTGTGTGTTAGTTTGATTTTCTACGTCAAGGCTTCAGTCTTGTTCGGGCTTTCCTTTAGAGTCTTTTTTTTTGTAGCCTTATATCTGTGCCTCAGAGACTAACTTATTTTTGGTCCATTCAAAAGTCAGTAGGGCAGTATTATATTATTCTGACGTCTGAAAAATAATTTCTTTGTTATTTTTCAATTAATTACACCCTCTCCATGAACACCAGCATGTGGATGAAATGTAGGTGTTCTTTTAGTTCTAATGGTCTTGCTGGATGAAAAGCAGATAAAATAATAAATACTATTTTTTTTAATTAAGGTTTGTGTGGGGTCTACAAACAATTCCCTCTTGACTGTGCTTTTATTCACAAACAATTCACTGAAGTGTGCGTTCCTGCAGAGGGCAGTACAAAACAGTGTTTTCTCATGAGGACGTGAAACCCAGCCCTGCGCCATGAGGGAAAATGCGCCACACGTGGTGGCAGCAGTAGCTGCTCCGGTTGAAACAGCTGCACTTGAACAGAAAGTATTCCTTGAGACAAACCTTTGTCAAAACACCTTCAGTAAAAACCTGAGTTAAGCATTGTGATCAAGTAACAGAACGTACACCCTAAAGGATAAATAGGTCAATAAAGGAACTGTTGTAGATTTTAGGAATTACCTCATGCTTAATTATTCAAATGTTTGCAGAAATGAGAATTTTGAAAAGCTTTCATGGCACAAAATCAAATACAACTGATGCAGTGAAGCTTTCTGACTAGGCTCCCATGCATGAACACGACAGCAGCTTGTCTGTGAGTTTGGCATCAGGCCGCACAAACTGCGTGAGGGGCTTTGCCTGACAATATGGGGAAATGCCAGAATAGTTTACCTCTGGAGAAGTATTGGTACCTGAAGACAAATATCCTGTCATTAATCCCCATAAAAGAAGTGATTCCTCCAGGAGAAGCAACCTATGCCATGATGTTTGTAGATATATACACTGATGAGTTGGAGATTGGATATTGAATAATTCTGCCAGAGGTTTAGTCCAGTGATGAATTCCGCCCTCTTACAGGAGCGAATCAAATAGAAAC
Source organism: Pseudorhombus dupliciocellatus (assembly GCA_016785235.1). Lineage (NCBI taxonomy): Eukaryota > Metazoa > Chordata > Actinopteri > Pleuronectiformes > Paralichthyidae > Pseudorhombus > Pseudorhombus dupliciocellatus. The sequence goes on from JAFBJW010000232.1 coordinate 729,924, forward strand.
AGGACGTTATGGTGCATTTCAAAAGCTTCCAGTGCAATCAGAAGAAAAATGTTGCGATACCCCCCTCCCTCACCCCAAACAAACACTCTTTTAAAAACATTCACATAAAACCTACAATCCATGCAGTGCAATGTTTCAACGACCCAGAGGGACTCCACACGATTTGAGTTGTTGTTTTCCTTTTATGCTTCATTCCAGTTTCAGTAGTTCTGAGGACTCTAAGTGTGAAAAGGAAACAAGAATGTCTGCTGGTGTTTCATCTCATAGGTGATGGGGAGCAGAGACAAATGAATCCAGCACTCGTCATCGACCAGCACGCTGTGGGCTCGTTGCGTGAGCCGATGAAACCATGGACTCTTTGTTTCACTGTGACCTGTCCGGCTCGATCTTGGACTCTCCATTCTGTTTGTCGTTGGACTTCTGGGACAGGTGCGTGGACACGGTGGCCGCCTGCACCACGGCTTTGAAACTGCGCTTTCTCTTCTGGACGTTCTGCTCCGGGTGGAAGATGATGACATACACCTTGGGGATGTAGAGCATGCCCAGGGACACGGTGGCGCTCAGGCTCATGGACACCGTCAGCGTGGTGGTCTGGATGAACATCTGCAGCAGAAACGGCAGGTCAGTGGACGAATACCCACCTATTACAAACTGTCAGTTAATTCCAGTCAATGACTCACACTATACATAGGTGGGCAATGAATAATTGATTATCATCGTTACAACAGACTATCTAATCTCAAGGCTTGTCACAATGCTGTCTTTTTCATTTCAAAGCACAGGAGGCAGTGTTTTTCCTCTGATAAATATTTTATGACCTGCTATATGTAGTCAGGAAAGGAGGCTCTATTTATGGGCTTTGGCCATGTCTGCTCCTCACTGCTCTTCCTTCTGTTGCGAAAATCCAACAGTAATAATGAGAAGTGAGTTCTCCTGAGATCTGTCTCCAATAAATTATGAACTCATTATTCAGGCAAACTGTACAGGTCATAAATAAACCAAGACATACATGCCATAAATAAGATATATTTGTGCCATAAATAAGTCATAAATTGTACAGTATCCTCAGCCCAAGCAGCACATCCCGGTATCTGACAGGCCGATGTCCGCTAATTAAAATTGCTTTAATCGTCTAGCTTTCTGTTGCTGTCATTGACTTCTTGACGCCAAAAGGAGTCGTGGTGATTTATGCGCTACATGAATTTACAGCTTGGCCCAAGGAAGACGTGGTCAGAATGAGTGAATGGAGCAGGTGAAACACCTCCTCCTCTGTTCGGGCCCACACAAGATGGGAGAATAAGAGCTGCTGTTTTCACGAGCCAGACAAAAGTTAGGGTCTAAATTTAGCTCTTTTTCTAAGTAATGATTAATTGAATGGGATGGCTGAATTGGTCTACGAAGGGTCCCTATCGTCCCCAAGCTCATCTGACCTCCTTTCTTCTCCGTTCCCTTTTCTTCTTCCACTTCATATCCATTTGGACGAGGTGAAAAGACTTTGAAAGCACCTCGGGCTTTAATTGTTTAAGCCTGACTGATTCATAATACCATTTTGTATTAGTCAAAGCGTAACTCTATTTTTCTAATATCCCCACAACAGACTTGCACTAACTGAGGCAGAAAATAGCCCACCAGCTAATTTAGGTACAGTGGAGGCCGGATGTCCTGTTAGTCCAGCAGGAGCCAAATACGATATATATGATGGCCAAGAGCTCCAATTTCAGAGGGATTCATTCACTTGAGCTTCACTATTGGTTTGTCTTATTTATGGGGACACGTGCTTCCTTTCAAGTGTATGTTCAAACTCCCCATAATCCTTAGCACTTTCTGGTCAAGGCTGGGAGCTAGGACTAGGATTCAAACTGAAGAACGAGGGAGTTGATCTGAGATTATATCGTCATAATCGTCGTTTTACATTTCAGTGACAGAACCAGTGATGCCTGTAAAAATGTTTTGCCCACCTTCTCAGTTGACTGGGCCGTCCCAAAGAAGATGGGTACAAAAGCCAACCAGATGATGCAGGTCGTGTACATGGTGAAGCCGATGGGCTTGGCCTCATTGAATGTCTCAGGAACTCCTCTGCTCTTAATGGCATACACCGTGCAGGTGATCATCAGTACGATACTGTAGCTCAGACACAGGATGAGGGACAGGTCGGACATGTCACACTTGAGGACTCCTCGGGCAAACTCTGGGTTTGGAGGCTTCTGCTCCTCGTAGTCAATGATTGTGTGTGGGGGCACCACACCAAACCAGATGAACACCGCAAGTAACTGCAGAGAAAGGAGTGTTAGAGAGCTGTAAAAGATGCTTGGTTTCTCTGTGACACAAGACGACTTACCTGCACTGAAATGAGTATAAAGGTGATAATAAGCTGAGAGGTGGGGCTGATGAATTTCGGAGGAGTGACTGACTTCTTGCCCTGTTCGAAGATGCGGTAAATTCGGTTGGTCTTGGTGAGCATAGCAGAATAGCTGATGCACATGCCGAGCCCCAGCAGCAGCCTGCGGAACGCGCACACAGCCACACTGGGCTCAGCGATCATGAGGAATGTGATGAGGTAGATGAGGAAGATGCCTGTGAGCAACACGTAGCTGAGCTCTCTGCCTGAGGCCCGTACAATGGGCGTGTCGTTGAAGCGTATGAAGGTCACAATGACTCCGGTGGTGGCCAGGATGCCCAGGATGGCCAGGAAGACCGGGATGATGGCCCAGGGAGAGCTCCACTCCAGCTTGATGATAGGAGTGGGCCGGCAACCAGTGCGGTTCTTCAGTGGCCTCATGTCAAACGGGCACATGTCACAGGAGAACTCGTCCAGGAGGTACTGATAGCCATCACAGAGCTCACAGTGCCAACAGCAGGGAACACCCTTCACCATTTTCTTCCTTTCACCAGACTCGCAGGGGAAACTGCACACCGACTCAGGGATCTTGCGGTCACCACCTGACCACTGCATGTCTTCAGCCTGTGGTGGAAACAAACATGGTTTGACGTGAGCCAGAGAGGATCGGTACTTCAAGCGTCTACTGTTAAGTGTCACCATCATTCAACTGTCTGCAAGTAAGTAGTTCAAGTTAACTAAAATGGACCAAAGAAATAGATTACATTGAGTCGGAGGTGATTTGTCCATTGACCAATATCCTTGTAGCCGGGGTTGCTGACGTTAGACAGTTGGTATTGGAAGATGTCGTAGCGACCGGGAGCGTCTCCATTCTCATTGAACATGACTCCAGTTCCTGCGCTGCCTGTTTAGTAAAGAGAGAGTTTTTAATGACGTGTGCATGGCCAATAAAGCAGTAAATGGAGTCAGAAGAGATCCAGATTTACTAAGCTGGATATACACTTAAAGGGAAACACCCAACACAGCGCTGAACACTTCTTGGGTTTGCTTTCCTCAAACCTGTGCAATCATGTGAAAACTGAGTGCAGGATGCTCTTTATAGCAAAGGCTCTCCTCTGTGCATAAAGTCTTTCAGTGCACTCTGCTCTGTTGCCCTAACGTGATTGAATGTTCCTCTCAGGTCCCTGCAGGCGCTCAATCAGAAAATCTTCCATACAAGCCAAGGTCATTCAGCAAGAGGAGAGCGGTAAATAGGATGCTTTCATGGAACATTTTTTTTCTTCTTCCAAACTGTGACTTTTTCTTTTTTTTTTTCTTGAAAGAGGAGGATGAAAAGCAGGAGCCTTGTCTAAAGCAAAGAGCACAGCGGCGGCCCCTAGGGAGGGTGTGCGCTTTGAAGAAATATGCTGTGTTCTTTAGCAAGGTACATTAGTAGAAACATCTCAAGGCATCCGTCTTTGAGCTGACCTCTGTGTCACTGAATTATTTTCCAAATTCGCCTCTTTAAAACCATCTAGTGGAAAAGCAAAGGTTTTGCAAATACAGATCTTGGATAAGTCGGGAGTTCTAACCCTGTTGTAAAAAAAAAAAAAAAATCTCACTTTTTTAAAATCACAAAATAAATGTGGAAAGCTCACCATTGAAGTTGACAGAGTGAATGTACTGAAGGAGCATTCGTCCTTCAACAGGGTCCATCTTGTCGCAGACACCCATGTAGCCCGGGCAGAGGTCTATGTGCATGCTGTGCAAAGCATGGGCCATGGCATACACGGCATCAATCACAAACTGCACCTTGCCCTCCTGTTCGTACTGCGAGTCTTGACTGATTCTTTCCTCCCCTGTCAGAAAATCAAAGTGTCACAAAAGGCAAACTTTTCGCAATCAAAAAAAATATTATCTGTGTGTCTGTGTCCTACCTGTACATTTTCTTCTACCAGGTTCGTATTTTATACCAGGTCGAGTGAGTTTGCACTTGAAGTCATCTTCCCAGAATTCTGCAAACCAGATGTTTCTCCTGTTGTTTTCCAGAGATCGTGTGCTGAAGTACTGGTCAAAGCCTGAATTATTTCACAAAACAGAGTCCATTTGAGATTCATTGGAAAATGCTACACATCCTTTAAATAACAGCTCACTGAATAAAAGGGTCTATAACAAATGTGCTGTAATCGTGCTCACATTTTTGCTCAGTGAAATATAACATGTCTTAGTTGAATTCAATAATCTTGATTTATTATTGTTGTTGTTTTATGAAGTTGCCTTACCATCAATAGAGGCTCTTTTTGGAAGGATGGTGACAGCGCCCTCTGCCACCTCCTCCTGGTCTTGAATCGGTGAGCTCTTCGCCCCCCAACTGTCCGAGCCAACAAACAGGAAGTGTCCTGTCAGGTTGGCCTTTTTGGCAGCCTGCAATACTCGCCTGGAAGAAGATGGAAAAACATCTTTACTCATTTTCCATTTTACTCCTCTGCTAAGAGCCAAGTGTAATTAGCAAAAAAGTAGACTGGCTGATTTCCTGTGTTTAATAGGGCGTGCAGCAGAGTCTCACTTGATGTCGTCCTCGTTTGCGAAGATTATCACCCCACGAGCGTTGGAGGTTTCCATCAGTCTCTTGATGATTTTGTCAAACTCCCCTGGTCTGGGTTCTCTGGGAATCTTTATGGACTGTGCAATGCACAGCCCGCCTGTAACAGACACATCAGAAATCTCAGCAACGACTTTTATGTCCAGACTTGTTATCCTGATTAACTACTGCCTCACAGAATAGCCAGCATGCAAAACCAAAAATATTCTGACATAAATTAAGGTTTCACAAACCAAGATGATGATTGATAATCATATGGAGCCTAATGCCAGTCAAGTGACTTTGTGAGGTCTATATGGCTCAGTGTTGTTTGAAGGTAAATTAAATGCTCATTACATTTAAGATTTTTAGGATTATTGTCTGCAGATGTTGTTAAATAAAATGAAATGAAACTTGACTAATAATCACTAACAATTTTGACAGTGAAATTCAATTTAATGCAACTGCATTTAATTCATGTATATCAAAGCACTTCGTAAGGTAAACTGAAAATGTATCTTTTTGATAAAGCTATGGTAAATTCAGGATCAGGATCAGGGGAGTCCTGAACTCACCCTTAGTGCTGTTAGGTCTAGACTGCTCCCATCGTGCACTGTGCACTTCTCTACAAAAATTTCATTCATGTTTTTTTTCTCTCCCTCGGTCTTTCTCTCTCTCTCCCATTGCAGATATATCTACTCTCTCCTCCCATTTGTCTCTGCTCACCCACACCGTGCAAGCAGATGACCTCCCTCATTGAGCCTGGTTCCAGAGGTTTCTCGCTGGTAATGAGTAAGTTTTTCCCCAACAGCCCCCCTGTGGGAACTGTCTGATTCCTCTATATTGACTAAGATTTTAAAGTCTTGACCTGCTCCATAAAGTGCCTTGAGATAATATATATTATGATTTGGCACCATGCAAATAAAATAGACTTAAATTTAAATCCACAAATGTAATCTTGTGAAAGCAAAAGTTGAAAGAATAGATAAATAGATTTATCCTCTGGGGAGCATGCATGTCTGTGCAAAACCTTACACCACTCCATCCAATAGCTGGAAGACATGGCTTGTACATTGACACTTATAAATGCATATGGCTATCGAGAATTAGTGAGCAACCAGACACACAACCTGCTTCTCTGGATATTTGGAGGAAGGCATCTACGCCGCTCTCTCCGTAGTTGCCCTCGGAGGCCAGCGTGGAGACGTAGTTCCAGCCCATGGCTTTGACGATGTCCACCATGGCCTGGGCCTGGTAGGAATCAGGAGGCACCACACGGGAGAAGAACTCGTATCGGCTTTTGTCACTCAGCTCCGGAGCCGTGGAAGCGTAGCTGATCTGTGGGATCTGAGACACACGGTTGGGTCAGTGGTGAAAGAGTCCGGTCAAGTGGAAACCATGAGCAGCGCTGATTATTAGGCCAATAGTTAATTCAAAGGTAAAAAGGTTGACAAGAGGATGAAGTGAAGCGTGTCAGAGGATGATGTACCACTTATTCACAGACAAAACCTTAACAGTGTCTAAATGGAGAGCTTCTCCCATTAATGCTGACAAGTCAGAGTGCATTAAAATCCAAAATTGGACTATCATGGAGAGATGATCTCTCCAACAGCCTGTGTTCTCAGTAATTCTGAGAGCTGAGTCAACTTCACAGTGCTGGGTTGTGCTGAGAATATAACCAGCACCACGCTGAAATGCAGAGGGGCCGCAGCTGTAAAAGCATTTGTTTCAGGGGGAAAAAATGGATGAGAAGATTAATTTACTGGTGTGCTACTTCTTTAATGACACAGTTTATGTCGACAGTCTCAACCCTGACCCTGTTAATGCCAGTTCCCCCGGCATGGCTTAGCGTTGGGCCCTCTGGAAGGGATGAGGAGAAAAAGGTAGACACAAGGGGTAGTGAAGGGAGAAGGAGAGAGGAGCGAGAGAACCATTTCACAGATTATCTGGAAGGATTATAGGGGTTTTAGTCAAATTACGTTAAGCACAGAGGGAGAGACAGAGATCAAGAGACTAGAAAAGGTTAGTATTTCTCAGCTGTAAGCCATACAATATATTTAATTCTGATTGCCACGTGCAGCTTGAATTTGCTGCTCTGTTTTAACCCCCGTCCAGATCAAATTCACTAGATTTTCTTCATGTGCCGGATCACATCTTCACCAGCAGGGAACTTTCTCTGGCTCAGGGCTCTGCCACAGCTGCACATGTCCCCAACACGTCCATCGAGACACGAGTCTCGCACGTCTGCAAGAGTCTGTCGCAGCAACGGGACTCAAACATTTACATTTAAATTTGTTATAAACAAGACGACACGTAATCCTCTCCAAATAAATCCCTCAGAAGCATCTGCACCAATTCACTCACTAAAATCAATGAGCCGTATCAGTAACACAGGAAGTATCCTGTTGCAGTCCCGTGCTACTGAAATCTATTCACACTCATTGAGTGAAGCTGTCCAGGGTGTCCGCAGAGCCGAGCCAAGGAAATGACCACATGAGTCACTGAAATAACTTTGCAGTTATTTTAATTTAAAGGATGATAATAAATTGCAACTCAAATATACTCATTAATTTAATTTGCCTTTATTGATAAACAAATCAATCATTAATGCTTTAAAATGTCACATAAGGCATAAATTGTTTTATATAGTTTCAAAAGAACTTTTTAACAGGAAAATGAGTCCTAAAATTGAATGAGTGATATAAATATGTAATAATAAATTTACTCAATTAAATAGGATACATTCTGGGGTACATACTGAATAATGATTCCGAGGTAGCGCTCACTTATTGCGACACCAGAGTAATAAAAGTCTCAGTGATTGATGCAGAAGCATCTCCCGCTTTGCATCAGAGCAGATGTTCAACGTTTAGTAAATGTCAGTGTAGAAGCATCCGCAGTCCGGAGAGCAGCACATATGGACAGAAGGAGGAAACACACTATTTCACTAAATCTACTCCACACCGGCCACAAGTTGCTGTTATCCTGGAACCAATGTCATCCCGCTTCCCTGATGCTCTATTTTCAGCCCCAGGGTCCTGAGCTGCTGAGAGGGGCTTAGTGGAGGTTGGGATCTATAATTCTGTAGTTAACATCTGCCCTGTATGCAAGCCTCTCCTCCTTGAATCCCAACTCAGCATCCTTACATGAACGTTGCAACAACTCGCATCCTGGCAAGTGGAAACGCATTTTTTATGTTAAACCAGTTTGACTGGGAGTTTTCAGGTAGATTTCGGTCCGACCGCGTCAGCACGGCGAGAGACATAATACGGGATTTACACGGACTCAATGTCCCATCATCACTGTGAGCAGTTTAATCAATTATCAGAGGTCAATCATCTGCTAAAGAAAGAACCGTATACCGCACACATAACATGGATTAGCCTGCAGAGGCCACACACCCACGACAATGGACTCACAATCTTGTGAAATGCAGCTGCCGTGAGTAAAGAACCTCATCCAAATACTTCACTCTTTTTAGATGATGGTTGTTTCTGTGCAGCAGCAGCAGCAGCGTGAAGGGATGTGCAATATTATCAGTCCAACCAGAGTGGCATGATATTATTTGAGAAGTTTTCTTAATTAGGTTTTCAGCGTTCACTCAACTGTGCAGAAACACTTAATAATGATAATAAAATAAAATGACAGCCGAGGTTCTCATTCATCGAATAAGAGTGGACTTATAGTCAAATCAATGAAGCCTGTACATGAGTTGAACCCACTCTGACACTCTCTCACTTCATGCCCTGCTCTTACTCAGTGATTCTTAATCTTTTGTGGCCATTAATCACATCTAATGGCATTAGTGTGGATATGAGCTGTTTCACCAAACTGCCCCACTTTTTTAAATTAATCAGTTTCATGTATTTAAAATACTTCATAATGAAACCAAGCAAAGCTTAAGCAAAAACCTCGATATGTTTTTTTCTTCTTATACAATCCTTCTCTAAAAATCCTTTCGCAAAGCTGAACTCCTGTGAATAGATTTAAAATAACGAACCAATGAGCTTGGTTCATATAAAGTGGAAGTGTATCAAACATGTCAGCGTAGTGTGTAAAAGAAGGCTCACCGAGAACAGTCTGAGCACATTGGCCACCATGATGGACACCGAGCTGCCAGATGCCCCGATCACACCGACCACCCTCTCTGGCTTGGGGATGATGGGAGGCTCTCCGTTCGAGCAGCGGACATCTGAGTTGTCCTTCTGGATGAGGGCCTGAACAAAAGTGAGAGACTGCTCCAGGGCGTAGGTGTCTCTGGAGCAGGTGTCCAGGATCCGGGCTCCCAGAGTGATGTTGGGCAGCAGGTCTGGGTCGCTGTTGATCTGGTCCAAGGCGTACAGCATGGCCTCCAGCCGGTGGATCCCCTTCTCTCTCTTGACCTCCCCGCAGGGCACCCCCGCAGGCCCTCGGGAGTGCACCGGGAACAGGCCCCCCAGTGTGATGTCGCCCTCGATTTTGATGGACTGCGGCTGGGTCCCCTGCTGAGCCCACGAGCCGGGGCTGGTCCCCAGCAGCAGCAGCATTACCCACAGCAGCCCAGCCCATCTCTTGTGTCCGCACAGTGACCCGAGCCAGGACCACCGATGGGACAAGCAGACCTCTGATGTCATGATTATGACCAGCACAGGTACTGACAGCACCAGGCCACTGCCTCTACGTTTGACACCTGCAGGGGGACAATCACAGAGGAGCTGCGGGGTCAAATCCTCTTCTCACTATAATCTATGAATTTATCAAAGTCAGCAGGTTAATTAGCGCCACAGATGGGAAATTTGCTGTATTGCAGCAACAAGAGTCAAAAATTTTATAAATTCTACTTCACCTCTTCTCATTATCTCTCTTTAAGTCTACTCTGTGATGATCCCTTTCATTATTGTTTTTATTTTAGTTTGATCTGTCACGCCACTGAACGTATATTTGAAATATATCACTCAGATCATTATGCTTTTTTATTCCTAGTACTCCAAGTTTGCGTAGGGGTTCAATACATAAGATGATACAGTAATAGTAAACCTGCCAATGGATCTGTGGAGCCAATGAGGTCAAGGCTGAAGCTGACTCCCCTATTTGGCAAAACAGTGTAGAGAGTTTCTCTGTGACATTGCATCTGCATTAGAGAACTAAATCTGAAATAACCAAAACTGAAAAATAAGAAAACGTGAAAATAAGGTAAATATGTGTACGTGTGTGGCTGAGGATCTGATTCTGGTCAGCGTGCAAGATGCCAGAGAATTAATAATGGAGGCTTTTATCACAGAGAGCTGAGAGCCCATGATGGAAAACATTATAAATTTTGCAAAACAGAAAACATCAACTGAACCTTCTTGGCATTTCATGCTCCAAAAGCTGCAGCAGGTTAATTATATCTGCATGAGGATCACTGACAAAATCCACAGTAATCAACTGAGCTTAGCAGAACCTACACAGGGACGATACATCTAATGTTTCCAGGCTGGATTCATTCAGTGGAAAAATGGTCATTTAATCCAAATAAATAACATGTTTTATTTTGAAATCTACATTTATGCTGCGTTCACATGAGTCTACATCTTTCTATGCTGACACTGGGCTCAAAGTTGAATTCATTTTAATTAGCAAAAAACATTTTTCAAATCCATCAGAGCATCATCTGAATATAAGGAAATCTAAGATCCATATTCCATAGCTGGTGCATGGAGTTGCTTCCCTTTGAGAGAAAACTATTCCGACAACCTGCATGAAGAGAGATTCCTTTACATAAAGACATCATACCTGCCCATTCTTCATCGACCAGTCTGGATTTTATCCATCACAGGAGCTGCTCCACACAGGCCTCTGTCCATGGCTCCAAAATGTGATTATATATGTAGAGGCAAGGCTCCTCTCTTCTCACCAAAAAGTAAATCCTCTATCATCTCAGGCAGCACTCTCAAAAATCACCACAACACCAAAACAATTGTCAAAAAATAGGTAAGTAGTTGTGAATTCTATGACTTTTGAGGCTTTAGGGTGTCGTATCGTGGCAGAGTCGGGGGAAAGTGCAGGAAAAAGAACAACATTATAGCAGTGAGATTCTACAAATCACTGCCAAATCCCTTAAAAGCTCTCTCCCTCTTTCTCTCTTTCTGTGTGCATCTCTGTCCAGGCACTCCCCCCTCTCTCTCTCTCTCTCTCTCTCTCTCTCTCTCTCTCTCTCTCTCTCTCTCTCTCTCTCTCTCTCTCTCTCTCTCTCTCTCCCTCTCCCTCCTCCTCTTTCTCTGTTGAACCCTCGCCTCGCTTGCTCTCTCGGTGCACTAATGGCCACAGATTGGGATTATCATGCAGGCGTCTGTGAAGAAAGCACTAGGTGGACTGGCCCATATTTTTTTTTTTCCATACGGCTGAACCAAATGCAGAACCCCTCCCTCCCCCTCCTCTGGTGTGATGGAACTCTGTCACTTTGAGAGATTAGATGTGCAGCGATTTGATTCATACTCTCATACACTAACACACACACACACACACACACACACACTATCTCTTTTCAATGCACCTGTCAACACTGGCTCACCAGTGGAGTATATCTGAGCAGAAAATAGGTATGTGCACCACAGAATGCAGCTGAATTAGATTTATTATTGAGTTCAGTTGATGCTATGGGAGAAGCCCCCCCCCCCCATCAGTTTGCAGCTCATCATCTGTCAATTAGAGGCTCCAGCGCTGCCTCGCTATCGCCACCTACTGACCCAGCGCACGTGCAAACCCTCCTATTATTTTTATGATTTGAAAAAATGAAGCACACAACACAAATTTAGTTACCTTTAATTTTAAACATTTGCACATATTGGAAATACAAGGTCATTTCAATGTGTAAAAACGACCGGACTTGTGCTAGATAGTGTGCTCGGTCGTGTTCTTACACTTTCTATTTTAAATACAGTAACAGTTTGTTCCATATGGCCGGCTGTTAATGGCCTCATCCACCTCCTGTAGGAGGGAGGGGGGGGGGGGGGGGCCCTGCCAACAACCCCCCCCCAAAAAATGAAAATGAAGCACACAACACAAATTGAGTTACCTTTAATTTTAAACATTTGCACATATTGGAAATACAAGGTCATTTCAATGTGTAAAAACGACCGGACTTGTGCTAGATAGTGTGCTCGGTCGTGTTCTTACACTTTCTATTTTAAATACAGTAACAGTTTGTTCCATATGGCCGGCTGTTAATGGCCTCATCCACCTCCTGTAGGAGGGAGGGGGGGGGGGGGGGACTCTGAAAAAAAACCTTGGGGGGGGGGGACTCTGCAGACAAACCCTCTCCAGCTCTTCCTAAAACCCTCCTGAAAGATTTACACTGAGGGAGTTGCTGTCTGCAGTGGTGGAGAAGACAACGACTCCCACGCTCCTCCAAAATGTCACAGAAATCCATTTCATATTATTGTTGTGATTCAATAGCAGCAGAAAATGGCACAATGAGAGTTTTAAGTCAGCTCAGTGAACCCCGGACGTCAGCGATTTTGACTAGTGCCTGAGTTAAATATAAGACCGATTGTCAAGAACTACCCTAAGAAGACAGATTTCTCCAAGCCGTCCTCCACTTTGGTGTACTCCAGGTGAGATTTGAAGTACTGGCTTTTGTACTGCTGGCTGCTCCGCACGTAATCTAGGTAGTCGGGTGTTCCTGGGCAGATGACGTTGTCCGCCAGCAGGACGCTGCCTTTCCTGAGAAGGCCGCACTCCTGAGAATAAATGAAAAATTGAGGAACCGTGGCAGAACCAACAGATGTCAGCTGGAACAACAAGATCCCACGGAAGCTCACCTCAATCAGCTTTGTGTCAGGAAGGTAGCGATCCTTCCAGTGATCCAGGAAAACCAGATCAAATGTTTTAATCCCAAACTGCTCCTTCAGTTTGGGGATCCAGTCTCCAGAGGCACCTTGGATTAACTGAACCTAGAACAGAGAGAAAGACACCATCGTCTAATCCCCACCTGCACACACAGTGGATCAGTGATGATTCTGTTTACGCGGAGACATCAACCTTGTCTTCAACTCCTGCCCAAGCGATGACCTGATGAGCAACTGCAGCATAGTCTGGGTTAAACTCTAGCGTGATGAGTTTGGCGTGAGGGGGCAGCAGGCTGGCCAGCCGCACTGTGGAGTAGCCACAGTACGTCCCCAGCTCCAACACGGTGTGTGGGTTCACCTCCGTCACCACTGAGTCCAGGATGCAGCCTGTGGCGCCAACACATGCACATGCAGCTGGGTCACATGAGGTACTGACTTAACACATGAGCAGAGGCAGAGGACACCGCACCTTTCTCATCCCCCACATTCATGGCCCACTCCTTGTGTCTGCAGAACTCATCGATGGCTCGGACCACGCTGCGAGGGTCCCCTCTAGTGGCGTTCTTCTGAACTGCACTCAGGAGCCGCTGAGCAGTGGGAGAACAGTCGCTCTTAGTTATTAATGAAGTCATTAATGCGTTAATAGTTTCGTGTTGCCATGTTTGACCCCACATTTAAGTGATAGGTCCCATGAGCCTGTGCTCTTGTTCTTTTCATTTGGATTTTATTAACAGAATTACATTAAGTAACAATTATATTTATTCAATTAATGTTTCAGCGAATTTCATACAATTTTATTTGTATAGCCTTAAATTACACATTCACTATTTCATGCACTGCCAAGGTCGAAAAAAAAAAGGAAAATCAGCTGGCACTCACACCACTTTTGCTGACCCAGCTGAACAAGCTTTCTGTATGTAAATACATTTATGGGATAACTTGTTAGCAAAGCTCAATGTTTTGAGAGATATTATTTGTGCATTCGACGTTGTTATGTCTTAGGGGAAATATGCATATTAACAAGGCTAATACCCTGATAAAGCTGAGACAGTGTGCAGATCTCATGGCACCAGGCATCTGACAAAGCCTCTGGTACATTCCACCTATGGTTGACATAAAGGTTACCACCCAACTCCAGCTTTGCGTTCCAGGCAGGCCCGTCTCCACAGCACACTGACACTGATTCGAGGAGTTTACATCCATTCACTCTCACTCTGATCCTAATGACAGGTTGTGGTAGATAATCTTATGTTAACATTTCTTATCACAAAATACAAAAGAAGACAATTTCTTTGTTTTTAATTTCATTAATTATCATATCTGCTGATGTCTGCTTCGCCTCAACATGGCTGTTCATCTCCCTCACATAATGGAGAGGTCTGTGTGAGGGTTGAATTCTTTGATTTGTGCATAGTATTTCCGGTTTGGATTATCGCACTATCATGTGTTTGTTAGCTTTGATCGTGCAAATATAATGCACATGCAATATCCATAAATACTTAGAATTAGGTACTTTTATTTTTATTCAGGAGGCCTTGTTATGGATTTTGTTACGGGTTACAATTGGCTTATGAAGATAAGATTGATTTACAGTTTGTTGTGAGTCGATTGATGAGCACTGTAAATATATAATAGATTTATCAATTAACATATTGTTAACATATGATTCATTGCAATTCTCCACTTATTTATTTATTATTTGGAGTTTCTTTTCAAGAGTAGAACTGAGTGACTCAGAATTATTGGCTTTCTTATCTTAGACTGATCGATCAGATTACATTGAATCATGCACTGAGCCATTGTGCAGCAGTGTGTAAGGTCTGCTCTTATCTTAGGCGAGCTGTGTGTGATGAAGGTTCACCTGAGGACGAGTGGACTGGGTCAGTGTGTCCAGCATCCGCTCCACAAAGACATCATGCCAAAGCAGTGCCAGTCCTCCATGGTACTGAACGACGGCAGGGATCACCCATCTGTACAGAGCATATAGAATCGCTGCTCCGCCGGTGCAACTGTAAATAAGAGTCAGCCACATCCTGCAGAGGGCATAAACATGGTGCTGCATTTATTAGGATGAGAGACACGCACACAGCGTGATAACAAGACATCTGCATAAGATAAATGAAAGCTCTCCCCTCACCCTCCCTTTGTGTCACCCTAATGAGATGGGTGTTTACTGTACAGTGGACAATGCTTTCATTGGCCCTGTTTTCATTATCTGCTGCTGCTCCAAGCTGCACCCCCCCCCCCCCCCCCCCCCCCCCCCCCCCCCCCCACACACGCACAGATCCAAGTGAAAGGATATCACTGTAGGTGACATTTAATATCAGTTACAAAAGGAATGACAAACACACACACACAACCCATTGATGTATGTGTTGATTTCCCTTCTCTCGGGAGCAACTGGTCTGTTTAGATAAGTCAGATGAAATAGGATGAAGAGAACAAATGAAGGAGAGAGGAGAGAAGATGTTCCCTGCGTGGGAGAGCAGTGAAGAGCATGGCTGTGAACGGCTCTACCTTGCACTAATAATATAACTGTGAAAGACCAGTGGTGGTTGAGTTAATTCCTTCTGATCTGGAGTTTGAGTTGCATGGCAACTGGCCGAGGGTTAAGAGCTGTGTCACAACAGGCAGAACCAGCGCACCGGCTTTAACCTTTACTTTGTCTTTCGAATGAGATTCAGACACAGAAATGTAGCTGGATGAAAATACACATGTTGTATCATCGTGCAGACACAATTGCACCAAGTCACATGATGTGCAACCCGCCAAACTGAAGTCAAATCATATGGAAATTACATCTTAAAGTTCTTAAATACTGGAAGAGGATGGAGAACAAGAATAACATGGAATGTTAGAATGTGTTCTTATTGGAAGCTACAATGGATTCTCAGTTGTTAAAATGGCATATCTGAGGAGAAAAGTTGACCATAATACTGTTCTATAAGCCTGTCCTCAGTCATACTCAGGTATTAAGCCCAGTCTGAGCCCTGGTCTCTCTTGAGCGACATACAAACGCTTGAACAAAATGAACAAATTAAAAACATAAACACCTCTCGCGAAAACCTGACGGTAAAACAGGACTTACATGTGCGAGCAGGAGCCACTCCCTCCTTTCTTCTCACCCCCTTGAGCTGAGAGAAGAAAATGTGTTTTTCCCACTGCTAGACACATGCCCAGAGACTAACCCCTCCCTCCCTTTCCTTCCAGCCCCCAGACCTTTGCTGAATGTGAGCATGCAAGGAATGCACAACAGACCAACTCTCAATACGCACGCGTGCACGCACACACACACACGCGCTCATTCATTCAGGGATCATTTCTTTTCATTTATTAGGATTAACTCTGCTGCAGCCACAATACATTTAAACCTGCTATTTTAGTGAATGATTTCCAATGATTCCCAATCCTATGTGTGTGTGTGTGTGTGTGTGTGTGTGTGTGTGTGTAGAGTTTTCATCATGATTATATTTTAAAGATAGACGATCCACAAGTAAGGGGGTAGAGAGAAGTGGCTGTTAGGAATATAAACATTCAACTCACAATTATAAAAAAAAAAACTATAAATGCAATACATTCAGTTGTGATTCAATTCAAAATTAACTTCTCTGTTTTTGAAATTTTCAGCGTCTCTTGATCGTCAAGCTTTCAAAAACAATCCAAGGTCATAAATACCATTAGAGGGAGGCCTTCATATGAACTCATTAAATGAAAATGGTAACATTATCCTATTTGAAGGCAGCAATACACCAGAACATCAGTGGATAGACCATAAAATTCATAAAATGTGCCCCAACTCACAAAGTAAAATCTCATATAAAAGAATAAATACACTTCACAAGTCGTGTCATGCCAAGAAGACAAAAAGCTGTCATTTTTAATAATGTTGTCTATGATGTGCTGATAAAAGGTCTGAATACTGTGGTGAATGAGTTAGTTCAGTTCTTGATATATAAAAGATTACATAAAATACACAAGCATGTTTCTCTGTCATCATCGGTTACTGGGAATGATTGATGGGCAAAATTTGAATATTTCACACTTAACTGTTTGCACAGGCTCTATTCAGGGAATAACACATTCAAATGACCTGTTACTGAGCAGCTAGCACCACACTGCCTCCACAGCTGCCTGGATTCTGATGTGAGGTCCAACTGATGAGTCTGCTGCTGAATAGAGAGCTAGGCACCTGAGCTCTGAACAATACAACGCCACCGTGTCTAGGAGGTGATCCAGGGGTGTTTCAGACACTGGGCAGCGGTGGCTCTTTTCTCTGGCAGCGGCTCTAACATGGTCAAGAGGAAAGAGCTGAAGCTGACGGCTTCCTCCTGCGGCCACTCGTACTTATCTAGAAGTACTTCAAACAAGCTCCATGACTTCAGCTTTGTGATGTGTCGAAGTTGTCCTGGAAAGACATATAATTAAGTTCATTATTTATCACAGACATTCTCAACATGGGCAGAGGGCTCCACCATAATAATAAAATATATGTAGTGTAATAACAATAACTTTAAGCAAGTGAAATATGATAAATGTATCCTGAGTTCAGGAAGAGTTCAAATATTATTTTCAGTATATATCAATTTGCAGTTTTTAACTCACTTTACCTTTACGATTGAAGTATTGTTTGGAATTCCTCCCTGAGAGGGCAAACTGGGATGGCAGGGGACCAAGCAGCTCAACAATGTGGGCAATGTGGTCTGAGAGGACAGTAGGATGTTCTGTATTAAACATATATTTAGTTTAATACATGAAGGGATGGAGCGTCTCCAACAAACCTTCCTCTCGGGAGAATGATGCTCCTGATTGAGGGTCAAACAAATAGTCCCCAGTCACCAGCTCAAAGGCCTAAAGAAGACAAAAGGAGCAAACGTGGTCAACAAATGGAAACGTGAAACATAAGAAACTAGACCTGCGAGCAGGTATGAACGGGGTCCAAGCAGGCACTTGTGGGTTATGTTGTCCCAGGTCATTTCTCTCTTGTTGCAAGGCTTCCCACGTTCAGAGCCCTAAATAAGATAGCTTCAGCAATAAAATGAGGCAACAGTGACACCTGAAGGATTTTGATTGGCAGTAAGAAAAACTGATTTTAAAAGGTTAAAAGGATTTAATCTTCTTCTAGTTAAGCTTGGTCTGAAAATAATCTGCCAATTTTCATCAACATTACACAAAGTCTGTGAAGGGAGTTACACTTTTGAGGCTTCTCAGGGTTAGAGTTCGCGCTGAAAACAAATAAAGATTAAGTTATTCTTGAATAACTTTTCTCTGAAGGTCCTACAGACTCAGTTAATCGTCAATAATGTGGGAATGCTGGATCTCATAGTACCATCTGCAAGATTGTTCAAGCTACAATTTTTTTTTTAGGATTAGTGTTAGTGTTAGGGTTAGGGCTGCAATTAGGGTTAAGATTAGGGTTAGGGTTACAGTTGCAATTAGGGTAAGGGTTAGGGTTAGGGTTGCGGTTGAAATTAAAAAGAGGGACCGGGCCTGCTTCTGGCGTCTGCCATAGCGTACCTCGGTCCAATTATAATCCCTACTCCCCATGAGGTAAGTGAGTAAGATTGTTTGTGTGCGTTTTTTTGTCAGGTCGCCTTTGTTATCTATGTAATAACCAGGTAAGTATGTCCAATTACTAGGTAGGTATGTGTAAAAAGAAATAATAGTTGTTTGTTTGTTTTTTTTTTTGGTAATATTATGTATAAAAAGTTAAAAAAGAAAAGAAAAAAAAGAAAAGAAAAGTCCTAATAAAAAGTGAAGTGTGCCCGCAGCGACGTTTCGACCTGTGCTCAGGTCTTCTTCAGACCTGGGCACAAAACAGTAAATAAAGCAGCTGTGAGTGTTGTCATGTTCCCTCCTCTAAGTTTCGAGTGAGAGTGAGGAAGGCTCTCTGCCCCCCTCCCATTATGTCCTCTGGTGCCACTCCCACTCCCTGCAGTTTTCTTTATGTGTCCTGAATCTTTTCACTGCATGTTTCCAATGATGTTTTTGTTTTGTTTTTTAATTTAACCCTTTCGTTCCTTGTTTTTCCAATAAAATTATTTTTAACCCTTTGAGTGCCTATCATTTCAATAAAATATTCTTAACCCTTTGTGTGCCTGTGTTTTCTTATAAAAAATAATTTTTAATAAAGAAATTAATTAAAGTATAAGAGTAAATTTAGGCTTAAGTTTGGGGATTAAGGTAGGGGTTAGGGTTAGGGTTTGGGCTAGGGTTAGGGTTAGGGTTGAGTTTTAAGGTTGCAAGTAGGGTTGAGTTTAGGGTCATTGCAGAGTTTAAAGTGGTTTGTAGGGTTAGAGCTAGGGTCAATGCAGGTTTTAAAGGTGTTTTAAGGGCTAGCTCTAGAGTCAGTGCAGTGTTTAAAGTGGTTTGTAGGGTTAGAGCTAGGGTCAATGCAGGTTTTAAAGGTGTTTTAAGGGCTAGCTCTAGAGTCAGTGCAGTGTTTAAAGGTGTTTGTCTTAGGGTTTGGGCTAGGGTTAGGGTTAGGGTTAGGGTTAGGTGTTGGGCTAGGGTTTGGGTTAGGGTTTGGGCAAGAGTCAGGGTTAGGGTTAGGGTTTGGGCTAGGGTTAGGGTTAGGGTTTGGTCTGGGGTTAGGGTTAGGGTTTGGGCTAGGGTTAGGGTTGAGGCTAGGGTTAGGGTTAGGGTTAGGGTTTGGGCTAGGATTAGGATTAGGGTTAGGGTTAGGGTTAGGGTTAGGGTTTGGGCTAGGGTTAGGGTTAGGGTTGAGGCTAGGGTTAGGGTTACAGTTAGGGTTTGGGCTAGGGTTAGGGTTTGGGCTAGGGTTTGGGCTAGGATTAGGGTTAGGGGTGAGTTTTAAGGTTGCAAGTAGGGTTAAGTTTAGGGTCATTGCAGAGTTTAAAGTGGTTTGTAGGGTTAGAGCTAGGGTCAATGCAGGTTTTAAAGGCGTTTTAAGGGCTAGATCTAGGGTAATTGCAGAGTTTAAAGTGGTTTGTAGGGTTAGAGCTAGGGTCAATGCAGGTTTTAAAGGTGTTTTAAGGGCTAGATCTAGAGTCAGTGCAGTGTTTAAAGGTGTTTGTGTTAGGGTTAGGGTTTGGGCTAGGGTTAGGGTTAGGGTTTGGGCTAGGGTCAGGGTTGAGGCTAGGGTTAGGGTTAGGGTTAGGGTTTGGGCTAGGGTTAGGGTTACGGCGAGAGTTAGGGTTCGGGTTAGGGTCATTGCAGAGTTTAAAGTTGTTTGTACGGTTAGAGATAGGGTTAATGCAGGTTTTAAAGTTGTTTTAAAGACTAGATCTAGAGTCATTGCAGTGTATAAAGGTGTTTGTGTTAGGGTTAGGGTTGGGGTTTGGGCTAGGGTTAGGGTTTGGGCTAGGGTTAGGGTTTGGGTTAGGGTTAGGGTTAGGGTTTGGGCTCGGGTTAGGGTTCGGGTTAGGGTTAGGGTTCGTGTTTGGGCTAGGGTTAGGGTTAGGGTTTGGGCTAGTGTTAGGGTAAGGGTTAGGGTTAGGGTTAGGGTTTGGGCTAGGGTTAGGGTTAGGGTTAGGGTTTGGGCTAGGGTTAGGGTTTGGGCTAGGGTTAGGGTTTGGGCGAGAGTTAGGGTTCGGGTTAGGGTCATTGCAGAGTTTAAAGTTGTTTGTACGGTTAGAGATAGGGTTAATGCAGGTTTTAAAGTTGTTTTAAAGACTAGATCTAGAGTCACTGCAGTGTATAAAGGTGTTTGTGTTAGGGTCTGGGCTAGGGTTAGGGTTAGGGTTAGGGTTTGGGCTAGGGTTAGGGTTAGGGTTTGGGTTGGGGTTAGGGTTAGGGTTTGGGCTAGGGTTAGGGTTAGGGTTTGGGTTTGGGTTAGGATTAGGGTTTGGGCTAGGGTTAGGGTTAGGGTTAGGGTTGGGGTTTGGGCTAGTGATAGGGTTAGGGTTAGAGTTAGGGTTTGGGCTAGGGTTAGGGTTAGGGATTGGGCTAGGGTTAGGGTTAGGGTTGGGGTTTGGGCTAGTGATAGGGTTAGGGTTAGAGTTAGGGTTTGGGCTAGTGTTAGGGTTAGGGTTAGGGTTTGGGCTAGTGTTAGGGTTAGGTTTAGGGTTAGAGACAGGGTTACTGCAGGTTTTAAAGTTGTTTTAAAGACTAGATCTAGAGTCATTGCAGTGTATAAAGGTGTCTGTGTTAGGGTTAGGGTTTGGGCTAGCGTTAGGGTTAGGGTTAGGGTTTGGGCTAGGGTTAGGGTTAGGGTTAGAGTTTGGGCTAGCATTAGGGTTAGGGTTTGGGCTAGTGTTAGGGTTAGGGTTAGGGTTTGGGCGGCTAGGGTTAGGGTTAGGGTTGGGGTGAGAGTTAGGGTTAGGGTCATTGCAGAGTTTAAAGTTGTTTGTACGGTTAGAGATAGGGTTAATGCAGGTTTTAAAGTTGTTTTAAAGACTAGATCTAGAGTCATTGCAGTGTATAAAGGTGTTTGTTTTAGGGTTAGGGTTAGGGTTTGGGTTAGGGTTATTTTCATCAACATTACTCAAAATCTGTGGCACAACCTCAAGGTTAGAGAGGTTAGAGATTGTGGAGACTCTACACCTCAGTGTTGTTATTGAATATTTGTTTTCAGTGTTCCTGCTGTAGCTATTTGTGAAAACTGATTGAAGGGGGGCTTGATAAGTTATTGAGCAACATAGCAAGCTGAAATACACGTGATATGAGATACATTTTTTATTCCCATGTCCCCTTAGTGGCTCCATACCACATACTTTGCATAAATGCAGAGACAATATAATTAAGATTGAGATAAAAAGGTAGCAGACTGCAGGAATCAACTGCTAAGCGCCTTGGGATAATGTTTGTTGTGATCTGGCACAATACAAATTGGATTGACTGTCAGTTATAGACTACAGCTGATCAAACACTGTGATAACTGCGGGGTCTCTCTGGATTTATCTGTTTTTAACCAAGACAGTCACTCACTGTTTTGAACTTGAGCAGGTGCTTCATGTGCATTATTCCTTTGCTGTAGCTGGCTGGTAGCAATGAGTCGTCCTGGCCATTAATGACTGACACTAACTCCCACAGATTACTGGTGCCTCCTGGAGGCTGGCATGAGACAGAGCAGAAAAAGAGAAACAGACACATCAGAACCTTCAGAAGAAGTAGAAGAAGAAGTGGTAGTGGAAGAAGTAGAACAAGTGCAAGTTCAAGAAAAAAGAAGAAGATAATTATGCAGGCCTCACACTGACTGAGCATCAATACGTGACCTAGAAGGTTTTACCGAAAAGCATTCGGAGAACCAGCGCAGCTTCTTGGCCCTGATGTCTAAGTTCAGTTTTTCCAGCTCTTGTTTGATGTCCCTAGATACTTTTCCACAGAGCAGGGGAGGTGACCCAGGAATCATGGCTGTGTCTGCAGAAATACACAGCCACTATGGTTTAATGAGAGCTGAGAACATAACACCGTATCGCAAAACAAACCGAGTCTGTTCTTGCCTGTGTTCCCGATGATCTTTTCCCAAGGCTGATCAGTAAGAATGTTCAGCAGCAGGGGAGAGATGAGGGGTGTGAGAGACCACAGCCTGACTGTACTGTCTCTGCTACAGCTGGCCATGGTGAAGGGACGATTCTGGTGACATGTCAAGCCTACACACCCAGTTAGATTCAACGATATGGAAAATAGGGTTAGGTTCTGAATGGTAAAATGGTTGGTATTTATATAGCCCTTTCTAGAGTTCTTTACATTCACACACACATTCAAACAGTGTCATTCATCACATACGTCATTAAAACCTGTAAGCTATGTTTGGAATTATCAGGTTGCTGTGGTCACTCTACAATACTGTCTTACCGTAGACATCAGCTCCATGGTCATATGCTGTGTCTAGACAGGTGCCATCTCTTGTGTCCCACACTCTGATAGTATAATCCCAAGAACCTAGAAAATAGGACAGCGTTTTATGCAATCGTCATTGTAGATAAAACAAGTAGAATTAATGCAACGATTTCTAACGATTAGTTCTCTCTGCAGTAGAGAAAGCTCTTCATACACTGCCCAGAGCACAAAAAAAGAGAAGGGATGTATATTTTGGAACTGTTTGTGGAGGACTCACTCTAACAGGCTAAGTAACCAAACAGGTTAGTTTAGAACTGCATTTGTTACCTGAAATGAGGAGATAAGGAACCTCTGTGTTCCACATCAAGCCTCTGACTGGAGCAGTGTGACCACTCAGCACATTGATGCAGGCATCCTGCGTGTAGTCCCAGATGCGAACAGTTCTGCACGCAAGGACAAAGATTACTCTTTGTATTACAATGAGACTAAATACCTGATCCTTATTGTCTTCCTGTTACAAAATGCATGTGAATAGTATGGATAAGACATAATACACAATATGCACGTACTTACCCATCATCTGATCCCGAGCATAGTATCCCCTCTCTGAGTGGAGACCAGCGCACGTGGAATACTTTAGCTAAGTGACCAGTGAAGACCTTCAGAGGCTGATCAGAGCTTGTAGCCAAGTAGTAGACTCTGACATTTTTATCCTCGCAGCCTGTCGCGATCATGTCCCTGCGGGAAGATAGAGGCCAGTACTTTATACTTCAGGATACTTTACAAACTGGGGCCATTTGTTAGCAGAGGCCATGTACATCTGCCCTTGGAACTTCTGGATCAGGACTCTATCATAAAACTACCTTTGCTTTTTCCTGGTTCTAGGATTATCACACCAGATGCCCTCTGCTAGGAGAGTTTTTTTGCTTTCAAGAACCTTTCAAAAGGTTTGTGTTCTGTTTGGTTGTTGTCTCTGAGTTCTGCCTTTCCTGTTTCATTTTTGAAATGATGCTCTTGTGTTTATCATGTCTTCATATTAAGAGGCAGCCATATGTAGCTGATAGCAATGTGAGGTGAAGTCTTACTTGTTGTTCTGGCTCCAGTCACAGCCAAACACAGCAGCAGGATGTTTGTACTTATGGAGGATTTTGCCATCAATGGTCCGAATAATACTGTTGTAAAAAAAAAATGTAAAAACAGGATAAATTAAAAGAACAGACAAAATACTCTTGCCGATAAATAACAAACTCCTCATAGAGCAAAAAAGGCACTTACCAGAATCCATCTCCACTACAGGTAGCGATCCTTTTAGAATCCTTATGGCTCCATGATATACAGAATATACCATTCTTACCATGCTGCAGGATAACAGAGGTATTGTTAACTCACACCACATCTATCTGGCAGTTCTCTCATACAATACGTTTGTCATTTAATTTCTACTTTTGCAGTTAAAGTTAAAGTCACCTCATTGAAACGAGTGATGATCTTTCCTTTCCTGACATCCCAGATAAATGCTCCATTACGAGAAGTCGCCCCTGCAATGCAGTTCAGGTCGCCTTCAAGACACACACACAGAAAGATCAATAACTTTCACATGAGCAAAAGATTATGCACTTTACAAAATGTATGAATGTCACTTGTGTGTAAGGATGTTGTGTAATGAATGTGATCATCTAAAGTTAGTCTGCAGTGATATTAAACAGCAAGACTGTGTGTGTGTGTGTGTGTATGTATGTTTATATACCTGGAGCCCAGGACAGTGAGTACACGACTCCTTCATTGCCAGGGGAGGTGCTAACAGCAGTTAGTGTATTTGTGTCCCAGATTTTAATAGTTCCATCAAAACTAGCCGTGGCCAACAGGTTAGAATCATCTGGCTTAAATTTACAGTCAAAGATGGTTTCCACATGACCCTGGAAACAACACGAGAGCAGAGAACAAATAAATGATATGTCTCAACAGGCAGGTGCTAGCCTTCTAATTTACAGCACAAAGAATGTTACAGAATACCAGGTCTCTGAGGAAGTCCCACTTTTTGGCCCCCATATCATAAAGTCCCACCCCTCCATCCATGAAGCAGCACACAGCATGGCCAGGGGGCAGGGAGAAGGAGCGGTTCTGTGACAGGGCCGGGGGAGGCACTGCCTCACTGGTTGAACTGGTGTGTTGACTTTTACTGGGGGAACCGGAACTTGTAGCTGTGGTGTGAGTAGAGAATGAGGTCACAAATATCCTAATCCTCATATTTTCTTAATTTTCAACAGCTGAACTGCATATCCAACAGGTTTTACTCGAAATATTACCTTTCTTTGTGAGAGGAGAGTTCAGGACATGCAAAGCATGAAAGCCAGTCTTTTTCAGTTTAAAGCTGTCCAGTGGAGTGGAGCGAGACACGTTCCACACCCGCAGTACTCCAACCTGAGAGTCTGACGTACAAAGATGGCTGGTATGAGGTGTGGTGTAACCTGGTGAGAATCACATCGAGGCAGATGGGTCATGAGATGTCGTGCCTTTACCTCCGGTGATGAACATGCCTGGCGCAGAGGGGACCCAGGCCAGACACTGAACTGATGCGGCCGATGAGGGAAAGCAGAAGGACGTGATGCAACTCAAGGCCTCACTGTCCACCAGCCTTATGCCGTTGTGGAGGTTGGACACTGTAGGAGAAAAACAACACGGTCATACACTACGCAGTAACATACTATGACTATATCAATGTGGTTATATTCAATGGGTCATATCAAAAGTATCACGCAAGAGATTATTTTGTCAAACCTAGCAAATAGTCAGTTGACAAAGGGTCCCATTCCAGAGCACTGACTGGATCTTCTTCATCTGTGCCCTCTAGCGATTCTGGACGTAATACATGCTTTTGGCTTTTGCTCCCTAAATAATACAATACAGTGGTGAACACGTTAAAGAAGTGTTTACAGGTACAGAAGTGCAGGTGTACATTATGAATAAGGTGTATGTCAAGTTTGGATCAGGTTTAATTAAACCAAAATTAGTAAATGAGATGTGAAAAGAAACACATGATCAATCTTTCTCTTTATTTCACCTGGCTGGAAAATAGACAAACTTCCATCTGTGTGTCCAAACACCAGTTTGCCTTTCTTTTTCGGGTGCCATCTGAAGAGACAGATATCAGACAGGAAGGAGTGAGCCTCTTTATGCACTGTTAGCCCAGGGTCAGGACCTCCATACACCCAGATATACAACGGACCACGCTGAGAGACAAAGGCCACGCCATCAGCTGAGTTCCAGCACCAACTGACTGATGTGGGGACACCTGTGAATACCGGAGGAGACACTGTGTATTTGAAGGAAGAAAGACATTTTAAATTTCCCTGTGACAATAAATCCCGTCCATCTACCTTTTGTGTTGTCCAGTCTTCCCACAACCTTTTGTTCTGTAACATTCCATATGATGAGCAGGTTATCAGCAGAGGCCGATGCAAAGAGATCAGGGTTGTCGCAACACCAGCTGATGGCTGTTATGGTCTTCTTGTGCTCCGACATGATGGATCTCAATTTATATTCATTGTACTGCTGATCCAACTGTAACAGGCAGATTGAGAATGACACGTTATGAAAGAAAAGGAAATACACAGTTAAGACCAGGAGGCAGAGTTGCAGCACACACTTCTATAGCAATCATCCTGCCGCATGTCCTAGAGAAACTGTGTCTACCTTTTTGTGTCCCTGACCACCTCAATAAATTAATCAATTCAAAAGTTTTAAGGACACGTTTAATGTAGGATCCTACAAATTGATTTACATGAGACCCCTGAACAGTCTTCAGGGCACTGAAGGCTTAGTTTTAAAAAACAGAAAAACAAAATAATGAATAGTCACTCATAATGATGAATAAAGTAACTGGGCTGTATGTTTTATGTGGATTTACAAGGACGGCAAAGACTGTCAGGCCAAATCCATGTATGTGAAAGATACTTTGGTGATGCTACAAAATACAAAATACTGTCTAACAATTCTCTCGTGCAAACAAGTGCACACACACTCAAGGTTCACCTGGTAGATGTAAATAGCCAACGTGGCACAATAGGCAAAGCGGTCTCCACTAGCAGCGCACACATCTTTGTTCCAGGGCTGACAGCCTGCTGCCAGCAAGCCCACCTGCTTCACATTGGCCATCCTCACCTGCAGACACACAAACACAAACAGGACATTATTCACGTTGTGTTAAAGTCATTTTTCCCAAGTAGTTTCCTAATGGTTAATCTGGCCGTGCTGACATGACATTCAGAACAAACTAATGCACCGTAGATCCACAAGTTAGAGAGGATAAGATGATTAAAGCCAAGGAGATGAGAGAGAGGATTGAATTAATCTGTGCTGTGATTGGCTAAAAACCAGTGAGGAGTCTGTTGGAATGGTGCTTCTGTCTGCCACACACCCTCTAACCTAGATGCCCAATGCAGCTTCTTTTGTCAGTTAGTTCATGAGTAGGAGCACCAGAATAAACTGCTTAGTCGCGTTGTTTGATTGAATGTTTGCTCCTGATTAATAACAAATCATGTAATAACCTGCGGGGGTGTTGGGCTCTGATGCTGTCACTGGGTCTTCTAAAAACAGCCAGAGAAGAACCAGAAGAAATACAGTACGAATAAGTACACAAGTAACGTGTCATCCTCCTTCTCCAAATTTAGCCCTAAACAATGGAGCAATTCATAAATAAGGATCAAAATCAGTTTCATTAGACTCATGCCAAGGAAAATCAGTGTGAGGGGGAAAAAGCATAATGCACTGAGTAATAACAATAAAATGCTGAGTCATGTACATCTGTTCAATACTAACCTGTGGGTACAGCTCCGCTCTACAATCATGTTTTATGTTTGTATGAACTTAAACTGTAGAAGAAAAGAAGGAGAGGAGAAGGAGATGATGGAAATGAATCTGCTCTAAAGGTGAAGAAGAGGGGAGCACTACTGAATGCTCAGATTTATTGTTATCACTTGCGTTGAGTGGGATTCACTCCTCCTGCTGGTAACAGCCATGACATATAGAGTCCATGCTGTGGTTTCCAGTCCAATGTAGCTTTCCCATTCACACACACACGCGCGTTCATACATTGCTGTCTAAGGACGCTTGGAGGATGGGGAGGACTGGGAACGAGGCAGCAGACAATGGTTGCGGTTGGGGGGGGGGGGGGGGGGGGATTAATGTGGGGGGGGGGGGGGGGGGGGGGGGGGGGGGGGGGGGGGGTGATTAATGTCATGCAACCCCCTCACCTGCTGTTGCGCCATACATCGAATATAAGACAATAACATTGTCACAGAAGAGCTCGCTCCAGACACGACGCTCCCAATAATAACGGGAAGAGGAAGAACATACCCGCAGCGTTCAACAGGCCGACCGTGTGTGTCTGCTGCCGCCGTCAAGGAGCGGGGATGAGCGGCTATTTCCTGCTGCGTGTTGACCGCACGTCGGCTCGTCAACAGGTCTGTGCACGGCTACGCACGCTTTACCGAGGAGCCCGCTGTTGCCTGTGTTCTCCACCGAGCGGGTTGTTTCTCTCTCTGTGTGTGTGTGTGTGTGTGTGTGTGTGCGCGTGTGTGTGTGTGAGAGAGAGAGAGAGAGAGAGAGAGAGAGAGAGCATGCGCGCGCACGTGTGGTGTTTCTCTTACCGTCAGGTGTTGGCCGGCTGGTCCGCAGCAGACAGCTCCCCGGTGCTGAAACGAGCCCTGCTGCCGTGTGGCGAGAGCCTCGATCTCGGCGGTGATTGGGCCGTTACCCTAATCACCTCGATCAGCCATTGGCTGTCCCGGGATTCGGCGAACCCATGTTTCCTCTTCGTATATGCTGAGCGCTTGTGTTAAAGCTAAACACGGAGAAGCAGCTTCAATATGTTTAACATTGTCTTATGATTCCTATGATTTTAGATTTTGTGTATTACTTACTCATGGATCAATAAATCCTCTCTAACACGAACTAATTCTACATATTTTTTTTCATTCTAAACAATATTTTTGGATATTTACAAATATAGAAATGTTTAATTTGTATTTACACCACCACGTTGCCAATGTGGATATCTTAATGTTATAGATGGGTCATCCATACAGTTTTTTGTTACCCAAACACTTTTTATGGAATAATTAAGCCATTACCTTTGGAAAAACTAGAATTACAGCACATCTACCTATTTCAACACCTTCCTTGAGAGATCAAAATCTACTGAGGGAGGTGAAATTTACCAGATGTAACAAAATTCTGTATGATATTTATCATACTCACAGGAATGTGAGGTCAGTGTTATCTCGACCATTCACCGTCATCATTGCACCTATCCATTCATCCAATACAAGGCAAGGAGCTGCAGGTGACTAATTCCTGAGTCCTATGAACAACAAAAAAACACAACATGCCTCCACCCTGCCCCTGTGCCGACATACAAGTGTCCAGAAATAATCTGATCCTTGAGACAAGCATGTTATTTATGTTAAATATATATATATGGAACACTGGTACACTACTGTACATCAGTTTGTTGAAAGCATGTCGGTGTAAATACTTGAATAGCTAAATGAATACAGGTTACTACGAGCAGTACAATATTATCTTCAATGAGGACCAATAAGCATGTTAAAGCAATTAACAAGTTTCACATTCACCTCAGTAAGGTAAAGTTGCTTTACCACAAGTATTATAACATGCATTTCGTTGTTCCACTAAGTTGTGTTGGGTTGCTGAAGCCCAGCTAACACTTAAGTTTCCAAACACATGCCAGACACCATTAAGAAAGTCTGAGCAGCAAACCAGGTGTTTTTCTGCCAGGTAATAGAACTATTTGTACAAAACAGAATGGCATTACTTTAGGACTACACTACAATCAAATAATGTCAAGTAATGTACTAGTCTGTTTAAGAGCAAAACAAACCAGAGATCCTCAATTGACTCTGAGACAATTTAAAACACAAGTTACTTTCCAGTAAACGACTCAACAACTATCAATATACAAAATTTTATTACAAAAAAAAAATCAATCTACATGAAAGTATTCAATGTTCCACATTAAAATGGCTGCAAACACTCATTCTAACTACAGATCAACCCAAAAGTAAAATAACTGATGGTACAGCGACACTAAACAGAAAATATAACAGTGTTTCCAGAAACTTTAAAACATGACAGGTTTGCTGCTGCCCATTGCCCGTAGGAAAAAAATTGTATAATTGTTGTCTGGTTGCCAGATCAGGCATCTAAAACATAAACAGTTGAGAGGGAGCATAGTGGGGCTACATGACAATAACTAAATCCCTGAATTAGAAAAAAGGATACAGGTCTAGTAACCTACTGAGGCCAACCAACAGAGGCAGCAAGCTATAATCATATGCACAAAACATACTTATGCTGAAAAACACATTGTAGACTTCACACCCATTAACAATTTGTTTAGTCGTCATCATCATCGTCATCGTCATCATCATCATCATCTTCTTCCTCCTCGTCATCATCGTCGTCATCGTCATCATCATCAGCTGGCTGTGATTTCTTGCCAGCGGGCCTACCTGGGCCACTCTTCTTACCAGCATCACTCTTCCCAGACCCACTTTTGGCTTTGTAGGCAGCCATGTCCTAAAATGTAAGAATGTGTTTTAAACAACTGCCTTGCAGAACAGTACACACATTTGATGCTCGAGTACAAACACAAGCTCCAAAACTTAGTGTTGTATAGCCTGTCAGAACAAAAAAATTAAGTTACCTTCTCGTATTTCTCCTTCAGTCTGGCAGCCTTTGCTTCATAGGGGGCCTTGTCTTTGGGAGTCTGTGTACCCCACAACTCTCCAAGTTTTTTGGCAATGTCACCAATGGAGATACCAGGGTTCTCCTCCTTGATTTTGGGACGGTGATCAGAACAGAACACGAAGAAAGCAGAACTGGAAAGAAATGGGGTGTTTCAACGTCAGTATATAAAATTCATATAAAAGCTGAGCGTACATGAATGTGAACGCTGTGTGCAGACTTACGGTGGCCTCTTTGGGGCATTGGGATCCTTCTTCTGCTTGCCCCTTTTGGCACCCTTTGGGGGGACATATGACTTCATCTCACGGTCATATCGAAGCTTGTCGTTCTTGGCCATCTCCTCGAACTTCACCTTCTCCTTGGCTGACACGGTCTTTATAAATCACATTTACAATAGTCTGTTTATATTTAACACCTTATTGATTCATATCTATAGAGCTGCATTTACAATGTTCTATACATGAGAATTTTAAATCACTGCAAATAACGTGAAACCTTCAACATTAATGTGATGTGTCTCCATCTTACCTTCCATCTCTCAGAGCATTTCTTTGAGAACTCTGCAAAGCCAACCGTAGTCCCTGGGTGTTTCCTCTTGTGCTCTTCACGGCAGGTCGCAACAAAGAAAGCATAGGAGGAGGTTTTCCCTCTGGGCTTATTTGGGTCCTTGGTCATAGTTGCAATCAATCTATAAACAGGCAAAAACATGACACGATCAAAAACTACGCAACAACCAATGAAGGCTGGAGATTAAAGACCGACATACACAGCTTGTACCTCGTAAAATATAATTGGCGTGCCTTAATTATTAACAAACCTGAGGTAAAAGTTCACATTGGTCGTCGCAGAAGCATTGCAAACACGTTACGGCAGCGGAAATGTGGTAAGCAGGCGCTCAGGGGTATTTCAGGCTCTAATCGGATTTCTCCACACGAGTATATTGTACGAGAATCCATTTTGTATCTTCCCGCCTAAACCTTAACTGCGACAAACATTTCACCATTCCAGTAATAAGCCATTACAATGTGGCGTGACTGATAAGCTAAGCGGCTACGAACTGGCGGAAAACCCAAACAGATACCTCCGATTGTAACTTTGAACGAGGGACGCTACCGCGTTGTGTCGTGCTAAGCTAGCAAGCCCTAATGGCGTTTCAACGGCACGCTGCACACTTCCCGCAACATCGGTAAACTAGGCTAATCTTTGCCGACCTCGATTTGAAACGAACATAACACAACAACTTTCATCAATGTGCTAGTTTAGGTTACTTTGGAATTATAAACATTTAAAAAAAAAAACATTAACAAAAAAAATGCGCCCTCGCAACACACGGAATTCAGTCGTAAAGTAAATGTATCAGCAATAAGTGCATTAAAACCCGGATTAGGTTAAACAACAGAGTCAGAAAACTGGAGGTGAAAGTGGACCTTACCTGTTCGCGGGGAGAAAAGTTGTTGACGAGTGAATGGCGAAGAAAGCGCAACTGTTTTGTGACTGTCTGCGAGGCTGAACTAACTTGAGTAGAACGACTTCCACAACCCCGCCCTGCCTTCAGCGGATTGGCCAGGTGTGGCCATTTAAATTTGAAACGTATTACGTCAATAGAACACACTGCTTTGATTGGTTGCGTTGCGTGCCTATAAGACATCATGTTCGTGTGTGTTGACTGCACCCTGATTGGCTGCCTTGGGCTTTTAAACTTTCGGCGCGAAACGTCCTTTGTTCGTCGGGACTCGGGCTCATTGGTGGTCCGAGGCAGGGAGAGCGGTTTGGCTGCATGTCGGAGGGAGAGGGGAGCAGGAGGGGCGCTAGAGGGGCGCTAGAGGGGAACTAGAGGGGAGCTAGAGAGGCGGTCCTGTCCAGTTAGTCTGAACATTCCTGGCTGATTAAAATGACCCGGAAGTAGTTCACTGTCCGCCATAGTAAGAGCTGTTCGAATATTTTACAGCCTCGTAGTAGTGTTTGGGGACAACCATGAAACAGCCGTATTGGTACCATGACATGATTCAGAAGCTCCCGGCTTCTTCGGTCACATCTACCCAGTCAACAACGATCACATTTAATATGTTAATTTTGTAATATAGCCAAATCCAAATATGAATGTCATTATAACCCCGTCCCATCCGCCATTATGAAACGCACACCGAGACACACTGAGTCATCCATTGTTTTCCACATATCTTCGTCACATTATTTTAATATTCAGTTCAGTCCAAATGCCATTTCCTCAAGTAGATAACAATTAAGTGTTCCCTTTGTATAAACTCTCAACACACATCTTCAGTGGCTCATTTTGTTTTAACAGGACATTAATGCCAGAGTACATCCGACAGCTCATCTTCTTCCTCCCCAGAAACTGAAAGGCAGGAAGGCTTTTATTTTGAAAGGGCGAGGCCACGGGAAGTGTTGTAAACATTTCTGTTGAAACGGTGGAAAAAGAGCAGTCTAACACCGATGTGGCCACTCCAGTCTTTGAACATGGGCAGTATTTGCAACTCCACGAACATTATTGATCTGTAGCCATGGTGATTGATGTGTTCCAGGATCACAGTCAAACCATTTTTAGTGTCCTAAAGAATGTCAGACGACCGGAAACAAGTGGTCGAAAGACAGTTCCGCCCAAAGTTTTGGTCACGTGCTGTGATCAGAATCATAATCCAATATATATATATATAGGGGTCCTGTCCATGGGGGTCCTGCCTGTATTGCCCATCCCAGGAGTGGCAGTAAAATTATACACCTGCTTGAATAAAATTGGTCAGAGGTATGAATAATTGAGGGCTTGACTGTATGTTTTGCCATTCGCCCATGCAGTCTTGGCATGCAGAATTGGAAAGACTGCAGTTTGATCACTGGCTCTCTGGTGAGAGCAATTGCTCTATCCCACAGACACCCCTCAAAACCATTGTTTAGAAGGTCAACCATGAATAAAGTAAATCGGCTCCTTTTGTCAGGATAGGTAGCAAATACATGTCAAAGGAAACACTAGAACCAAACAGTTCAGTTTGTGCATCCTGAAACAGTTCCCTTTGTGAGAGCAGTGAGAGCTTGTAGATGCTGTAAATGCAATATTCACCCTCTTCCTCACAGGCAGAAAAAAGAGAGAAGAAAAGGGTTCTGTAATGATATGGGATATCTGTTAAGATAACTTTACTTAGTTCTTACATTAGTTACTGAAGAACACATGACAACATGTGTAAGAAGGTCCAGAGCGGAGTTAAGTATAAAAGAAAATGTGGAAATAAATAAATGAATGCATACATCATTGTTCACATTAGTGAGAAACTAACCTCCATCACATTTTCTGCAACTTTCACAGGACATCCGGCAGTGTAGGAAGGAGAACAGCCAGATCATTAAAGATCAATACCACCCACACAAATGAAAGACTCACATTCGCCTATACTAACTATAGACATTAGTTTGGGCTCCACAGTCCAGCAGGTGGCGGTAGTGCGCCTTTAAGACGCTGTGCCAACAGCCAATGAACGAAGAAGACCCGGCGACAGCGGTCTGGACCGTGTAAAGAGCAAACACACAGAGACTGGAGTCCACTTCCTTCTGGACTGCCTGCAGAGAGACAAGATGAGTGGGACCACCAAGGACTCGAGCACGCTTTGCCTCTTTGACGTTGATGGGACGCTCACCGCCGCGAGACAGGTAAAGCCAGATACTCAACATCTGTACTCATTGTATCCCTGCGCCTCGATGTGCTCCGGGTATTTCGCTTCCTCTGAACCGGGCGGAATCCAAATCCTCTCGGAACCTCAGTGATTTCTGAACAGTGCCGGGGGTTTGGGGCGGAAGCAGCCTTTAGTGTGTACCGCAGAGTCACGTGTAGACACGCAGGCACAAAACCCGGAACACAGTAGATGTACAGGTGGCTCGGAAGATACTGGCTTGTCAAACCGGATCCACCGGCTTGGCAAATTATTAAGGCCCGAGCAATAACAGCGCGAGGACTCCCCGAGACCTGAACATACTGTCCTGAAAGGCGAGGTGCTCTTTGGAACAGGATGCAAATCGTAAAAAACTCCAAGTCATCATGTATGTAACTGTCAAAGTACATATAGATTATGACGTGGACAGCAATAAACCAATGTACAGATGCATTACATAACCAGTTGCGAAAGAAACAAGTTAACATACACTACATTCACCCTGCTTCTGTTACTCAGCCAATAGGAAACTGCCACAATTAAGTGTTCCCTGAATTATTTTGAGCTTTGTTTATTCAAATTAAAAGGTCCAGCACTGAAGTTCAACATGCAAATGGATCGACTTTTCCTTCAATTCAGTGTGGTGTACCTCAGCATTATAATTTTAATAATTATAAGAATATAATCATTTTATTCTAATTGAAGCATGACTGCTGTTAATGTATTTGTGGGGCCTGTGTTTCAGCGTGTGACCCCTGACATGAAGAACTTCCTTGCAGACCTAAAGACTCAGGTTCGAGTTGGAGTGGTTGGAGGGTCAGACCTCAGCAAGATCAAGGAGCAGCTTGGAGATGATGGTGAGATGCAAACTTGTGTGCATTTGCTCAGTTTTTTTTCCAATGACTTATTTTTTTCTAAAGCATGCTGTTTTATTCTCTCTGTTCTGGATGTGTAGTGATTGAGAGTGTGGACTACGTGTTCGCTGAGAATGGTCTTGTAGCCTATAGAAATGGAAAGTTGCTGTCTGTCCAGGTAAGGTTGATTTAATGTCTCACCTTGTTATTAAAGCATTTGCAAGATTATACTTTAAAGTCTTAATTTGACTAATTTAGTTACAATCTAGGTTTCGGGAACAGAAAAAACAAATCAAATGAATGAAAATCTATTAGTAAAGTCTCTTGTTGTGCAGGTGCACTCGTGTGTCATCTCCCTACATGTCATCGCAAAGCTTAACCATGTAGTTACTCTGAGTAACTTTGCTCGGGGGAGGACAGGCACTCTCATTTTGCTTGCTGTTGTCAGTCCATCCAGGCTCACATGGGAGAGGAGCTACTGCAAGATTTTATCAACTTCTGTCTCAATTACATGGCCAAGATCAAACTGCCTAGGAAGAGGTACGCATGTTTTCATCATATCATCAGTCAATGTGTAATGGAAATCTGTGGCCTGGAATGATACTGGGAACTGAATTACATGTTTTACAGGGGGACATTTATTGAATTTCGTAACGGCATGTTGAACGTCTCACCGATTGGACGCAGCTGTACGCAGGAAGAGAGGATAGAATTTTATGAGCTTGATCAGGTATGTGGCATCTTTCAGCTCATTGCTGCTAAGGTTCAGTCTCATTTTCAGCACCAAACAGTAGAATAAAAAAAAAAGAACAGAAATTATGACAGCAGCTGCCTGACTGTGTTTGTTCTTTTCTCTTAACAGACGGAGAAAATCAGAGAGAAGTTTGTGTCCGTATTAAAAGAGGAGTTCAAAGGCAAAGGGCTCTCGTTTTCAATCGGTGAGTAAGCAGCCTCCAGGACAGTTCATCAGCGTGTGTATTTGCTGTCTTTATTAGGAACCTGTTAAGAACTATTATTAATGTCATTCACATCTGTTCTGACTGAGCCAATAAGAAGGGCAGCTCTCAGTACAGATCCTAACAGGGATCTATGCAAAATGTCCATACATTATTCCACATGGGTTGCAAATGACACACGACAGACATTAAAAACCAAAAATACAAATATCCTAATACATAAAAGTGTAGCCGTACAGACAAAACCTGCTTGAAGAATTGATTAAAAAACTGTGTCTTCAACATGGATGTGAATGCTTTTTAACGAGTACTTCTCTGTACTTCTGCACATCATTTTGCTGCAGGTGGGCAGATCAGCTTTGACGTGTTCCCCGATGGCTGGGATAAGAGGTACTGCCTGGGGATCGTTGAGAAAGACAACTACTCAGCCATTCACTTCTTTGGAGACAAGACCAAACCTGTGAGTTCAAATGCTTGTTTGGATGCAGACTCTGATGTTTTAAGCCTAATTACAAAGATTACAGAAATTTCATTCTCCGTGTTGCTGAGTTTTATGGGTGTTTTTTTTTTTGTCTCATGTGACAGGGAGGAAATGATTACGAGATCTACGCTGACCCTCGGACAATCGGCCATGAAGTCTCGTGTCCAGAGGACACTCGAAAGATTTGTCAAGGGCTTTTCTTTTCATGAGAGAGAAGTGAGAAGAGATTTTAAGATATTTCCTATGTTAGAAATATGTTAAAATGAATCGCTTTTGATTTGTCTTCCTGTGTAGGGCTTGTTAATATTATCTGAATCTTTTTTTAATCCTTCCCACTGTGCCTTAGCGACAGTGACAGAGGATGTGGTTGTATCATGTGCCGTGAGCAGGGAATGTTCTCAGGACAGAACAGCTGGTAACATGTCTCTATTTGATCCATCAAACTGAAGCACAGATGGGTTTTTTAATAGTTATCATGGATTGCACTTTTATTTTTTCAGCCATGAATTATCACATCAATCAAATGTGTGCTCGCTGAGCCTCCTGTTATAGAGCAGCACAGGTGAAAATAATCTCTTTTGCATTGGGTAGAAACGGTTAATCAAGTGGTCAACATGTCGTTTAAGACATAAACAAATAAATGAAAGCATCTCTGTGATATTTTATCAGCAGGATCAACACTTCCTGTGGTCATTTTAAGACATATAAATAAGATCTAATTTATAAGCTGCTATAGAGTCTATACATTATGGTACCTTTCTTAAGGATTCTGCAATTATATATGAGAAGTAATAATGTCTGCATCATATGTTGTGATTTTCCCACTTGGTAACAATCTTGTATAAAGATGATGTAAAACATGAGAAATTTTATGAAAATTAAACAAAGGAAGACACTTATAATGCCTGGATCTGAGTTGATACTGACTGATCTACATAAATAGTTTTGCTCTCCGTATATCCATGTATGCTGTTTGGGGCATCTTACTTGAAATCAAGGGGACTGTCGCTGTTTTCAGTGCCGTTCCATGCGGCAGTGATGGAACAGGAACAGCAGGGTTGTCAGCTTGGCAGTTTTCTCCCTTTAACTACGATTTTTATTAATAGTTATTTTACATCAGTGAACACAGTCTACACACTCACGCGTACATACACACACACCACAGGCTACATTGAAATGTTCCACAGACCTGCAAGCTCATTAGATTCAGTCCATGTTGTCACACAAGCAGCACTGTGAAGATTTAGTCTTTTCAGCTGTAATCACCTCACTGCTCCACAGCTCTGAATCCACTAAACACCTTTATCCTCTGCCCAGTGTCTGCGTGATCTCCATGACTTTCTTCAAGGTCATACTTACAAATTGTACAACATACCAATACCTGTGCTAAAATAATGAGTCAAAAGTTCAAAATAAAACCAGTCAATTCTTCTCCACCCAGTCACTGTCTTTATAGCAGTGTATGGAGCCACGTTAGGCTATCATTGAATACAGTGACGTAACAATGTGCTCAAACGCTGTAATCGCACATGTTGGGTTGATTGCTCTGACTACATTCAGAGGGGGTCTGGGAAGAATGGGGCCACATTCTCTAACCAGGGGTGCTCACACTTTTCCAGCATGTGAGCTACTTATAAAATGACCAAGTCAAAATGATCTACCCGGTAGATCCTACCTACCGATACTATAAATTTGCAAAACATATCATAGGCTGACGTCTACGTTTTAATGCCATGCGATCGACCCACAGTACCCTCGCGATCGACGTATTGGGCACCCCTGCTCTAAACAGAGTGAATGTGACCTGGGCCACACTAACAGACCACCAATTCAGCTGATATCCTCTGTGTAAGACGTGGTCTTTATCAAACAAATAAAGGGGAACAAATGGAGTGCCAAACATTTGGAGCATGTTTTTTCCAGAGAGGTGAACACAGAGCAGTTCACGATGCACACATTCTCGTTTGAGGAATTCAGAAGAGGTGGAAGTCGATGACTTTTTGTGGAACAGTACACTGAAACAAACAAAAATGGCTTTAACCTAATATATATTGCACACAAAAGAAAAAAGAAATACTGCAATCTAGCCTTTTTTACTGAAAGGAATATTTTTGTTCACATTTTGTTCTGGTGAAGTCACGTCCCTAGAACTAACATTGGTCCGACAAATGATTTTTAATTTATCTGTTCTCATTTCCATCTCCATCACAGCAGGAAGAACAAGTTTGCATTTTATAAAAGTCACTGTGGAGATTCCACATGCTGATCGTTACTCTACATTGGATCAAGCTAACATTTTATTTTCCCTTTCTTAAGCTGCATACTGACATTGAGTTTCATGGAGTGATGCAGTTTTAATTTTTGCTTTCTGTTCCAGGGGTACTCCTCTGCAATGTGCAACTTCACCACTGGATGTCACTAAATTCTACATACTGAGCATTTAAATTATTATTTCAAATAATCTTCACATGGGTCAGAAATAGGTCGGGTCATTTTTTTTTTTGGCACCAACCTCACTTTCCAGAGCCACATCAACAGCATAACTACAACTGATTTTATCATTAAGAACTGTAGCGAAAGTAAAAAGGTTTTCATCCCTGACCCTAACCCTGAAAACCTCACATGAACCGTTAAAAAAC
Source organism: Pseudorhombus dupliciocellatus (assembly GCA_016785235.1). NCBI lineage: Eukaryota > Metazoa > Chordata > Actinopteri > Pleuronectiformes > Paralichthyidae > Pseudorhombus > Pseudorhombus dupliciocellatus. Next base: position 768,727 of record JAFBJW010000232.1, read on the forward strand.
ACCTGGCTCAGCTGCAGCTTCCACAGTTTTTACAAGATAATATAACAACTCTGCTGAAGCTGTCACACTGGTCCCTATTTTTTATAAAATTACAATGCTCCTTAGCTATGAACAAGGTGGACCATGTCGATCAACAGGATCAGGCTGCCTGGTTATCCCCCGGGCCTCAACACTCTGAGCTAATGGAACATCCCACCACATCATTCTGTCCGTCAACCTGTGCTGCACATTGTGCTCCCCCTGGAATGAAACTGCTATATAAATAAAGATTTGCAGACTTGCAGCCCCTTGCGTTGTATACAGTGTTGATACTACTGACAGGCAGTGAGTCAAATGACATCTATTGGCCTGAAACAAACACACAATGTAAAGGGACAAACTTGAATTGTGATGCATGTTGTGCAAGAAGAAGTAATTCGGGTTAATCACGCGAACATTCAGTCATGATGAAAATTGTCAACACACCATGAACAGGTTCAGCTCTCAGTGTTTGTCCTACTATTGTTTCATTCAATGCTTTCCTCACACTTGTGACATTTGATAATCTCATAAAAGTAAATTAGGCCTAAAAAAACAACTAGTGTCTTCCTACACCTTCATACAAAAACACAGACTGATAAACAGACAGTGCGGTGTCATATTAGTTCACTGACCTCTTCAGATCAAGAGGGAAATCGTCAGTCTTCCTCCGCTCCACCTCCCTCCCAGTGTATGAATTCATATATATATATGTAAGACTGCTTCTTTCACCTTCCAGCCAGGTGACTGGGCTCACTTTTTCAGTCAGGCAGTAGTGTGGACATCCTCATCCCAGGACCTGGTCGTTGCCATGGTCCCCACTGAAAGGTCAACAGGGTTGTGACACTTGAGCAGCGTGGCTTTATAGATAGGGGGATTGCAGTGTGCTGGTTCTGAGGCTTCTGATCGGCGGACTAAGAGGTGAGTGTGTGGCCTTCGTCTAGTGTAGGTCTGGTGATTGGGTCTGTGTTAGCGGTGGTGGGTGGGTCCGGGCCACAGTGTCTTTGCCAAAGGCGGCTTGTGACCCTCCTTGGAACCTCAATCTTCTCCCACACAATTGGTTTCCCTGTCAGGGCTGCGATCTTCTACAAGGAGGAAAGAACAAGACATTCCTTTATTCAGACATCTGCCATTTATTTGAACACTTCTCTACAACCACCCTTTTTATGAATAAATAGTCATGAAAAGAGTGTTATTTATTGAGTTCTGACTAAACCCTTTGAACAGAGGACTATCTGTTATAGTTTGAAATTGAAATAACACACTTTTTGAAAAATCCTAGCACGAAGCCGTTGATGCAACTGTCCCCCTCCAGAAATGGTTAAGGACATAAAAACCATTGTAAAAAATAATTTGTCAGACATAATTTTTCCACAATAAACTTCAGATATCATTGTGAGTATTATGATTTTCATATTTATATTTTGTCATCTCATTCTTCTCCTTCAATTAATAATCAAGAATTTATGAAGATGAATGACTGAAAAATGTTTTTGATATCAGTCTGGCAGAGAAATGTGCAGGTTAATTAGTCTTATATATTTTCTTTTTAACATTGGTTGTTTACATATTATCGGTCTGACTTCTCCCAATCTGGCCCCTCTGGCTCTGCTGACAGTGTATGATTGAGGACGTACTGGACATACTGTGGATGCACGGCACTGATGGCCGAATGGCAAAACTGGTCTGAATCAACAGACCATGATCATTGCCTGGATGTAGTGGGATCGGGACATCAGAGGCCCATTGTATTGAGGTAGAATATGATTTGTAGATGTCAGAGAGAGTTTCTCAGATGAAGGGAATGATGTCAGACTGGGGTTATGGAGATGAAATATTTGGGGGTGTCTTTGTGTATTGTATGCCTTGTCTGGAGCCCGGATGGTGGTGGTGGTGGACGGTTCCTCCTGGCGGTACCTCCTGGTGATTAGTCAGCTCCTCCTCCAGCTGCTGGGACTCCTCCCTCATGGCAGACAGACAGTCAGCAGGAGACTGGCGAGGAGGCATTGATTTCTCCATGCAGTTATAGAGACCTTTCCACATTCTAAAGACAAAAGTAAATACAGAGATGATTATAAACAACAATATTACACAAAATACAAAATAAAAATAGGACATTTTCTAATGTTTTCATTGGAGTCAGTCGGGTGGATAGAGAAGAAAGACGAGAAGAAAGAGGGGGTGGAGAGGGAGACAGCAGAGAACCAGTGACTCACTTGAAGCAGTAGGGGGTGGTGTTGGGTCTCAGGATGCCCTGACTTTGGCTCATCTCTGCCTTGTACAGGGGGTTGGTGTACTCGCCTCGATCCTTCCACAGCTGAGGCCACACAGAGTGACTGCGCTCTCGAAGCCTGCATTCAAACCAAAACCACACATTCCATGGATAATATTAATGTATGCAGAAGCTGAAAAAAAAGATGATTTCCAGTCCAACAACATGGTGTTATTGAAAAGATTTCACCTTGCAGGTACACAGCCCAACCAGCATCAAGTCTGCCTTTAATTAGTAAATACGATTAAATAAATATGATTTTAATACTTGACCACACAGAGCTGAGCTCAAACCTAACATATATACAAGCTTCTTTAGTCGTTAGTGTCTCCATGAGTCCTACCTCATCTCCCTGCGCTCCCTCTGGCAGTTACCCAGGAAGGTCCCGTACTGGCAGGAGTACACATGTTCATGTATGGCAATGAGGAAGTGTTCGTTGAACTCAAAGGCACAAGGGAACTGCTCTGACAGCTGCCACACACACTCCAGGAACTGGTCAATGACAGGGGACACCTCTTTGGGATCTCCGTCCAGGTGGGAGTACCTGCAGTGACCGAGCATTCACTTTATTGCATCAACACACCCCAACACGCTCCTCCAAACCTATTATTACGGTAAACGTGTAATCAAAAATGTAATATGCAATGTATATGGAAGCGCAAGGTTCCACTGTTGGACAATAGATGTCTTACAAAATGAAACACAGTTCTAATAATGACATTGCTCTGCAGGCAGTAACTGACCTGTGGGAAAACTTATGTCCAAAGGAAACCCAGTCTCTCTCTATCAGCATCTAGAAGGGAAGCAAACAGAACTCAACCAACTAATTCCTCAATTCTAATCCACTTCTCACTTAGAGTGTGTATTCTGAGAGGTCATGGTGAGAGCACAGCAGATTTTGGTTCGATTTGGACGTAGGGTTTAATATTTAAAAAAATGAAGAATGAAGTCTGAATAACTAAGTATAAGAATAAATAAGAGGGGAGGAAGGAGAAAAACTTTGACACAACCCCCGCTTAAAGCATGAACAACTTTTTCACTTCTTTCTGTATCAACAGTATAGAACAAGGAATGAGGAACGAGTGTTGTTTCATTGTACAGCCACCAATGCAGCTCACTTCCACTTCCACTATGAGTCCTCCACTCCCTCTCTATACAGTATATTTAAACAATTGTGACACTATGGATCCAGAGTTGGGTCACGTGTCTTGAAGCATCATGTGATTAAGTGAAATGTTTCATTTCTCCTTCAAGTCTTTCAGGTTTCTGTTCACAAAGAACACAAAGAACATAAAACAAACTCATTCTGTTGATAATGGGAGGTGAGACAAGCATTATGTGCATGTGTGTGTTACCATGAGCCCTTTGATGGTTCTGTAGTAGGGGTCCAGCAGTATGCTTGCTACAGAGCAGGCCTGGGCTGTCCTGTCCCAGCCATCTGAGCAGTGGACCAACACACTGACGCCTTCATCAGCTATTGCCTGGAGAGAGAGAATAGACTCAATTACTAAGAGATGAATTCACCAATACTGTATTTCTCCCATACAGATACACTGCTTATGATGACTTAATAGTCCTAAATAATAACTGGAGGTTGTGGCAAGTACACATGACAAATATTTAGACCACTCATTTTAGTTATTTTTTTAAGCACTGATCTCACTGAGTGAAAGTTTATCAACTGAGCAGTTTTCAGGTGTGTGCTTGTGCGTGATTTTGTCTGTGACTGTGTACACACCCTAGCAATGAAGACTCCAGCATCCAGTATGGCTTTAATGTGTTTGAGCCAACCCGAGTTCTCCAAACCCCACAGGAAGTCAGTCATTGACGGAGATCGCATTTCACCCACTGCGTGGGGGAAAGATAGAGAGAGGAAGTTAACAAACAAAGAAAGGCCCTCCTGGTCCATGCCCGGGAATCTAACCCAGGATCTTCGTATTGTGAGGCAGCACTGCTAACCACTGCCCTCACAGGAGAACATAAACTCCACACTGTATAATCAAAGGGAGTCAGTGCATTGCCTCTCCATCTCACACTGCAGCTTTATATTATTTCCTCACAGTCAAGACACTTATTCTTACCGTCAATGATTTTCTGCTGGCTGCTCCTCATCACGTGAATGTTTTCAATGCCGACAAACTGCAGCTTGATGTTGATGTAGTGGTCCTCGTTCTCATAGCCTTTACCTGCCGCTCTGTTTGCCATGGCATTAAGCTGGACACACACAGATGCCACATGTGAGAGCGTGTGAATGCCAAAAAAAACTATCAGGTGCCATATAGATATATGTAGGTGTATGTTACCTTGGGCCTGGTATCCACCACGTAGATGTAGTCACTACCAGGGTTGGACTTCATCACAGCCTGAAGCATCATCTCATCTTCCTGACAACGTCCACTGAAGCCTGACAGCGGCTGGCTGCACCGGCACACTGCTGCCTTTAGGGCGATGCATGATCCACATCATTGTTACCATCAATTTTATGACCAGTGACAATCATGATAATCTTTTTATGTGTGTGTGTGTGTGCACCACTGACCAGTGTGTCCTGGTGGAAGTAGGACAGAGAAGGAAAGCGTCCTCGACTTCTGAACTTTGAGCTGCCCACGATGATGGCTGGTGTTGCCGACTTTGGAACAAACAGCTCTGAGGGATATGTATCACAGACCTGGGGGCAACAGGGGGGCACATATTTTACCATCCAAGAAGGAATTATTTATGACGAGACCTTTCATTGTGAACTAAACTTCTTTCCACCTTGTATGAGGGGAAAATTGTGACAAGATCATGGGCTAAAGATTTTATCAACAAAAAACACCAGTGGGTTAGTCTGTTTATAAGATTTTATGCTTTACCTAGTTTGTTTGTGGTAGGTTTGTACTGAAGAATTTTTCAAAAATATCTCACATATGAAGGCAGCTGTGACTCAAGAGGTAGAATTATATTTTGACTATTAAACCTGTGGTTGTTTAACATATTTTGGATTTTAAAAAAAATCCTACAACCATTAATCACTGCCATTATCATAGATAATAATACAAGATACTCATTCTTATCTATGACCCTGAAAAGGTCCCAGGTACAAAGCATATTCACTGCACTTAGCAGAGGAAATGTACCACTAAGATAAAACAGTCCAAATAGTCAAACAGAGTAAGGGCTTTAGTCGAGGTGGAATTTTTAATTCACTAACCTAAACCTATTCTCTACACAAACATAAAAACTGCGTGACAGACTTCTATTAACACATCACATTTAGACTGACCCTGTATTCACTGTTGGCTGCTGTGGTGACCCACAGATTATTAGGAACTCCCATCCGCTTGTAGTCGGCCACAAGATTGATGAAATTCCAGGACTCTTCTCTCTCCTCTTTGTTCACATTGGGATTGAAGGACATGCAGTACAGCTCACTGTACTTCTCTAAGAGAGGACAGGAGAGGCATTTTTATGGAGCGTTCCTATCTTTATTCAAATGGTCTTTCATGGTCTTTCAGTTTAAGAGCATGACTTGTTGAACTTCTGATGACCAACTGTTGTTATTGTCATTACTGCCTCTCTCTCCCCCTCCCCACTATCAGTCTCTCTTCTCTCCCTTTGTTTCCACTCTCCTCTCCTCCCTCTTTTTCTATGTTTACCCCAACCGCGTTTTTCCTCCGCAGTCGCCCAAAGTATATTATGTATTATTATGAATTATGATTAGGCGTAACACAACTAACATTGAAAAGTGATACACAATAAATTCTACGGGTCATGCTCTCAGACTAAAAGACAATACCATTCAAAGTATTTTAAACACTGTCGTTCAACTCACTCATCTACACAGTACACGTATACACACCTGGCCGTGATAGCCTCAGCAATGAGGCGTGGACATCCAAACCGTCTCTCTCTTGCGGGATGAGGATCCTGAAGACTCGAAAGTCCTTGCAATGTAGGATCAGCTGACTTCCTGCAGGGGTGGTGGGCAGCCTCTCCACACTGCTCACCATGCTGTGCAACACCTGAAACACACCAGGGGATTGTGTAAGAAGATATGAGCAAAACTACAATTACAAGTAAAACGAGACAGACCTCAGGTAAAAGTATTGTTACTTTATAGCGACTAAAGTAGAAGTAAACATACTTGTTTTCTGGCTTTATTGTGACAAGGTTGTTAATGTTAATCACAGGCCTAGAATATGCACAGTTTCCCAGTAAGTAGTATGTATATAGCTGTACTTTGATTCAGTGGAATACAGCGATCACTCCATCAACTATCTGCAGACCTGCTACAGATCCACTGACTGTGTGAATAACATACAAACATGACACACAGTAGATCCTAGGAGCTGCCTGTGTGGCCTGGGCGTCATTGTAGGGAAATGACTATTAGTGTAAAATTGCACAAGTCATAGACGAGTCATAGACGAAAATGTTGCACACATGTTGTTGTGTAATCTGTCTTGTGATCTAAAACATTCAGGATGAAGTTTTGACACTGATTTGTGGGGAAGCTCAAAGGGGCAGTAAAGCTCATGTGGACAAAAAGACAAACTGCTGAAATCGAGGGTATCTATTCATATATGCATTAAATCCATTCATGTACTACAATTGCTCTGAAGACTACACATTCAAAGACGTTTTTTCTGTTCTTTCTAACATGATTCACCACTTTATCTGCAAATGTGGAAGCCGTTTACTTCCTGATGATTGCAATAATCAAATCAAAGCAATCACATGTCAACCAAGGCAGTGACATCTTTTATCTTCTATCATATATATGATTGAAATAGTAAAGAAAAGTTCAAGGCAGATCTGCTGGTCCAGAGGTGGTCCTTACCCACGTCTCCTTGCGTGTCTCAGGGTTGTTCTCCACAAAGATGGTGTGCGTGGCGGAAAGGTAAAGAGTCCCGACACTGGCCTTTCTGTGGCCTGACAGTCGGTCCGTGAGATGCACATTCTCCACCTTACAGAGACACAGACACACACAAGGCTTAGTGCCAGGGATAGAACAACACACAGATTCCACACAGATCTGAAAAAGCCTATTATACTGTCATGGTTACAGGCTACTAAATGACAGGGTTTAAAGTACACATAAGAATGTGTGACTAAGGTCATGTATGACCTATGGGAAAGTGCAATGTGAGTATCAACCATCATTCTGCGGGATGGGGGGAGGAGGAGGAGGAGGAGGCTGAGGCCTTTGCCTGGATGGCACATCAGAGGAAGATGGTGGTTAGCAGGACAATGCAATACCATGGTTGGACAGATATGTCACAGTAGAATCTATCAAGAATATAAACAGTAATAAGAACAATTAAAAACGCCCAAATCCAGCCACATCCACCTGGTGCGTTCACGGCTCCGTGAGGGATACAGTGCAAGAGATGCGTACTACAGTGGGCAGGTACATTCAATCTAATGCGTGTCTGAAGGAGGTATCAATGCAGCACATGTGTTTTTATCACGATGTCTCAGAGCGTCTTCCTGCAGGTTGTCCTGTCCACAGACGGACGTCAGTTTCAGGGACGCTGGGACATCGCATGTAACGGAGACAGACGGAGGACAAGCCCCGCAGCAGTAACGAGGACACAAGACAAGCGACAGAAAGTAAGTGGCTCTGAAATGAGCTGGTACCTTGGGCGTCCGGATGTGCTCCATCACTGTTAGCCAAAATGGTGGAGATGGAAAAGCGGCAGCGCGATCGGAGTCAGTCGCGTTGTGCGGCTTTCACGGCCAGCGCGGTCATCCCTTATTTGACGTCACCAGACGAGCAGCGTTTCCGTCGCTTTGCCATGTAAAAAAATGTCCCCGGGGTTCCGTCCTGTTCGGTCACCAGGTTAGGACACGCACTGCCACCTCGCTCATCGGATGGTGACTCGATCTCGGTGCCTCCGTCTCGGTCGGTCCAGCTGTGTGACTCTCGCCTCAACCATAATAAAACACCCCACCTCCGGTTATACCTTTCAAAATAAAATGTGTTTATTCTCACGAGCACATTCATAAATCGCTGGTTGCCCTATCCTAACCTGCCTTTTTTAAGATCGTGACTGATCGTTAAAAAAATGGCGATGCTCAAAATGGTAAATGATATTAAAGGGCTGTTTCTAGCTTTTCTGGGGGCCCTATGTAAAACACATCTCTATCTCAAGCACTGGACAATTAAGGTGACCTGTGTAAAGTAGTCCAACAAAGTCACTGTTTTAAATTGGTCAATTGTTTGGTCAACCTAAGCAAGCCAAAGAGAGACTGAGGGAGCAAAACAATCATCACATACCTGTTTCCCTCTCAAGAACAGAAATGTATGAATCAAATTCAGACAGCGCCCTCTAATGGTGTTAATGAAAACAGTCATATTTTCCCACTCAGCCATGGATTGTTTATTTCCTTTTTTCATCATTACTTCCCTTGACTTTGACAACTGTCTTTGGCCTCACGATCATATTACACTGGTGTCTTTGCCCCTTTCTGTATTTGTTGAAAAGCTCCCTCTCTGGTTCCTCCTGGCCTGCTCTAGCCAATAACAGCGAGGGGACATGCACTGCTCAGCAATAGCCAGTCCAGTAAACTGGGTTAACTCCTGCTACTAGTAAGATTATCACACACACACACACACACACACACACACACACACACACACACACACAGAGAGAGAGAGAGAGAGAGAGAGAGAGAGAGAGAAAACTCCCTCAATGTCATGTGTAGGAATTGCTCACACACTCATAGAGGAAGTGTAAAGGACCATTGAGGACCATATTTTCCCTTAGTCACAAACAGCAGTTTAGAATGACTGCACTGAACAGCAGGACCAAAAAGGGAGGTGTATCCCGTCCTCTCTCCCTCCCTCTCCTGTCTCCTCCCTCCTCTCAGCCACCGTCACTGCATGCGCAGTCTTTCCTTGCCTGTGTGTTCCCACACACTGATGGAATAAGATACAAGGCATGAATGTGTAATGCAGTGCGGCAGGAGTGTGTGTGTATCCTTGCATGTGAGTGTGAGGGGGAGAAGGATCGTGTGATCAGCTGAGTGTATGTCTGTTTGAGGTGAGGAGTTCATGTGAGCTGAACAGGCTTTTTTTTTTTTTTGCTGGACATGTTTTGCAGCAGTGCATTCCAGAAAGAAGGAAACAGACAAGTAAGTTTTATCCATGGCACTAGATGTATACCAGATCACCGCATCCATGAATGCTGCTGATCCATTAGTTCTATGCAGTAAATAGCATAATTACTCTTTACTCATAATTGCCTATCTAACTCTTAGCATTTTGTACATGCTTATTTTTGAGGTGACGCTTCATTTCAAAGTCATTTTACTTTTGTGTCTGTTTTCTGTAGCATGGACTTGTTCCAGTACAGCCCTGTATATGTTTAGCCTTGAAAAGAGGTTTCATGTTGGGGGTTCTGATGTGGGAGGAGCATGTCAGTGTGTGTCAGAGCTTCTTTTGGTTGTCTCTCCATTAAAATATAATATAAACCTATAAATTAGGTTAAATTCAATTAAAGTCACTACATCAACACAAACATAGCTCTGTGAGAGCTTAGAACAACTCAAATATACCTTGAGGTTGAAAGCCAGGTGCTCCAGAATTTAGAACAGTCCAAATGTGGCCTTACCCTTAGGGGTTGTGGAAATTGAGGCTCAGGAAATGTAAAATCACTGTTGCATGCTCAGTGCATACACACACACAAACTTATTGATGGTTCTTTGCATGCAAGACTCTCCTGCGCTTCTTCTCAGAGTGATCGCCCATTGCTGAACCTGCCTATACCTGCCTTGCCTAAGCCACGAAAAACAGCCCAGCCTTCTGTCGCTGAAAGCAAGATCTGCTTTGGCAATACTCGTTTCTGTCTGCCTGTGTTTTTTCACTTGCAGACACTCCCCTGTCTGTCACTTTCTCTCATCATCTGCCTGCTTTCTCCAGCGGTGTGAATTCTTGCATCAAGCTGTACTCTTGCTCCGTCCACTCATTCAGCTCGGGTCTTCTGTCCCAGCCTGAACCCCAGCTGTTATGTGTCGCCTGCCTGCCTTCCCCTGTGTCTGCTTAGAGCCACAGTGAAGGTCTATTGACTGACTCTGCAGTATTTTTGCTGCATTTGACACATAACATCAAGGCTGCGGAGAAGCAGAGAAAAATGTTATCTATTTTAAGGGCTGGCTGTATAATACATTGATCTTTGCCTTGCTCTCCGCTCTTTCACTCTTAGCATGTCCAGTGCTGCAAGGAGAGTGCTGAAAGAGAGACAGATGCATTTGAAGGCTGTGGCGCAGACTCAAAGCCTTGTGAGGCCTAGGCCAAGGATGTTTACAGCAACCTCATTGATAGCATGAGCACTGTTGGATGATTGAGTTCTGTACAGTATCAGACATCTAATTGTCTCCTCCACTTTGCGACTCCTTTTTTGGAACTGATCACTCTCTCTATATATATATCTATTGAAGGCACTTACATGTAATAGTGGTTGCATACCCAAAATGACTGGAAATGCTCCTCGAGAGTCGTCAAGATGTTTCCAGCTTTACACCTGGTAGCAGCGGTAACATTCTCCTCGGCCGTCATGGTGCCAGGGCTGGTACCATGGCGGCTGCTGCAGTTCTCGGCCTTGAGGTAAAGCTAGTCTCAGTGAGAGTTGAGTTGCCGGTTGAGCTGCTCTCCTGTGCAGGCTGGTCTGATTGGTGTGATATTGCCTTCAGCTTTCTGTCACTGCTACAGTAATAAGATTCCACCCCTCCTCCCCACCTGTGATTGGCTAGTGATAGTTGGTATTATTGATTGATATTAGGGATTGTTTAGATTTAGGCAGAAGTAGATTCAATCAGTCCAAGGCACTGTGGCCAAACTGAACACAGCCCAGTGACATGGTTCTTCTCCTGTTATCTTTGAGGCAAGTGGGTGTGATGATTCCCAGAAGCTCTGTTGATAAGATATATGGAACTAAAGACTCTCACAGTGAATGCATTGTGTAACCGTTTCTCTGTGGAGGCTGCCATACCTTTCACTGTTTTTCACAGGTTTTCTTTCATGTCTGAAGGGGAGGGTGAGATAAGGAACATTTAGCCACACCTTCACCTCTAGATGTGACTAAATTCTGCACATAGGATCTTGAAAGCAACCTCACTTTGCGCAGTGTAACACACGTGTGAGAGTGATGACATTCAGTGGAAGTGGAGTATCACTGTTCCCAGAGAAGGCTCAGTCTGTATAAACAGGATCCCACACTGGTTTGGAGAGCAGTAATACATCCAAACAGGGTCTGAGCTGTTTTCAAGATTTTAATGATGATTGGAAACTTTACAAGTTATCACTCACGCAGCATAGCCACCGTAGAGCTCTGACCATATATGGGCAGATCTGCTCCTGTATTTCAATGATGGAAAACACTTCAGTGAGTGCCAGGACCCATTCTGGAACCTCTTGTTTTTTTAAATCAGCTGTGTTCCAGTAACTCTCAGAAAAATGTGTTTGATGCACATTACTGTCAGTACTGGATTGCTGTGTCACTGTTTTGACATTGGCAGTCCATGCTGAGTGTGATTTGATTTGACCCTAAACATATAACCCTAACCCAAACTGTAACTGATTGAATTTGTTAGTGCATTGCAGCACCCTGAAGTCAAATTCAGGGGATGTTTTATTTTGTAGGCTCTTCACCCTTTTTACTTCCTGTCCTCGTCTCTTCCACCTGTTCATTGCAGCCCACCTGTTTCTATTAGTCTGTACAGTATTTACTTTCTGCTTTCTTTGTCAGTTTGTTGTTGATGTTGATGTAGTACAATGGATGTGTGTGTTTTTTTATCTTTTCCTTCCTGGTGTTTTTGTTGAAGGGCTTTTGTTTTGTAACTTTTCTATAATTTTGTCAAACTCTTTGTCTTTATTAAAAGAATATTTTTTTTAAACGTCATTTTTGTGTTTTGGTCTTCCCTTTTCCCTCTGCTACGTCCTCCGTCGGTCATTCATGACACGTTGTGCACTGCGGCACTTTCTAGCTTTCTACCTGTTAAACATTGACATTGACTGTTACAAAACATTCACAGTTTGCTGTATTCTGCAAGAGGGGAATTCTGTGTTGGATGTCGGTTGAAGAAGTAGAGAAGTGTCAAATGTGTTTAATAACACAGACAATAGAAATGACAAACTATAATAATAAGAATAATAAAACAACAACAATAATAATAATAAGAAAATATATATTGTTTTGCAGGTGGTTTGCAGGTGGGGAAGCTCTGGCCTGGGCTGCTTGCATAGCATGTGACAGCTTGAGGGAGATGTTTTCCAGGGACCTTCGATCTCTTGTTAATATTTAATAGTGATTGTGAACCAATGCTTTTGCGCTGTCTGTAATGTGTTCACAGCACACAGAACAAATGTCACAGGCAGCCAGCTGAAATGTTCGACCATAGACTGTATGGTCTCAACACACGAATCAATCTCTCCTAAATGTTCTAAATAGTCATCTATATAACAATATTTACTATATGCTGCTGCTGCATATCTGCAGTAAGTAAAACAATATTCATTGCATCTGCTTTGGTCAGAGGTCTTCACATAGCTACTCATTTTATAGTCTCACCATTTGTAAAGTCTTTATAGACTTTGCACTGGCGGAGTCAACTCCCACAGATTGGATGTAGATGTTTATACCAGGAAACTAGTGTCTTTTAAACCACAATGCACAAGCACACCCACAGACAGCAACATTATGCAGGAAATGATAATGACAGGAATGTGTGAGGAGGCTTGGCTGAGGCAGCTCAGGGGCCAAATCCAGAGGAAGTCAGTTTAGTGTCAAAGACAGTGATATGTTTGCTATGCTTGACTCTAATGTGCCCACATCTATTGTTCAGTCTCATGGTGTGATAAGATAAGAATTAATGAGAAAATTAGAATGTAAATACTGAACATGTTTAATCTATGTATTTATAAGATGGCATTCGTACACAGTTCCTAGCAAACTCTGTCCTGATGGAAGGGAAAAAATCTGCCAAAAACATCTCAGAGTGAGGAAGTTGAGGATGGAAAGTGAGTGGGAAGAGATAGTAAACGAAAACGCCAGGAGAGTGAGAAAGGAAAAAAAAAGCTTCTGTGTAGGTGGGTCAGATAGAAAAAGAGACAGCGAGGAGACAGAGTGGAAAGAAGGGCTGCTTAATGAGAGGGGGGCTGGGGGGTGGAGTAAGTCCATGCTAGAGTTTTCGAAGATGAAAACTTGCTTGGATTAAAAAAACTCCAGGCACCATGAGTGCTATACAATAAATGTTAGTATTATCATTTTATATTATATGGATATTTCTGTGCACACATGGGCCTGCTTCCAGAGAAACTGAAAAGGATCTCCAGAGTTCAGTGCATGTCTGAATGTAGCTCACTCTGTGTCTACCTAGAACAAGTCTTGGTTCTGTGTCACCCAGGGACTTCTGTCATTACTGGAAAGTGGAGATGGACCAGCGTCCTGGATCTGATCGGCTATAAATGGCTGCTCCTCTCTAGTCTTTCTATCTCTGACCCACATATGCACACACAGTGGAGTCATGTTACAATAACATTTAAATGAAAATTATCCCTTGCTGTGTGGTCAGTCAATAAAGACACGTATGTTCATCAGGAAATTCTCTGAGAACTGGTATTTGCTCATGCTTTTTGCCATCAACTGTAATAAAATGTACTTACACAGTAAGTTGCAGATTGCAGCCTGTAGAGGGCAGCATTTCTGTATAAAAGTATGTGTTAATGGGGAAATGGCAAAATCTTGTATTAGAATTAGAAAAGTCCTTTATTCATCTCACAATCAGGAAATTCTTGCTTCTTGTTCAATGTGACCATTCCTGTCAGTAGTGTTGTACCACTACTGAATGGAAACAGGCTCAGTGTCTGGACTTAAACCTAAGTCCACTGATTTCCATGTATTAGCAAAAACATTTAATTTTTTTCTCCCTTCTCTTTTCCAGATGTTTCAGCATCAGTCCTGGAAATGTGAGGATCAGTCTCTGAGCTCTAAAAAGGAAAATAAAGAGCAAAGAGTTCTGAGCATGGGCTATACACATCAAATATGATTGATTGATATATGCAGAATGAAGAGGACTTTATACCAGGCATTATTTAAAAGAGGATTTAAGCTGGAAAAACGTCTATCCTTTCTTCTCTCACAACCGACTGGTCCCCTGCCTTCCCGGCCCAGAGATGAGTGTTTCAGAGTCCAGTGAGTCGACTGTCGGGGGGGAAGTTGGATCCAACATGAGGCTCCTTCTTCACCATGCAGGAGACGAAAAGAGCAACGCCTTCTCTGTTTCCCCCTCCTCGTCATCCTCCTCCTCCTTTCTGGAGGAGATCCCTCCTGGGACTGTGCAGATTCTTAACAGGTACAGGGGCGGCCAGGCTGACAGTCCCGTGGACTATGACACGTTTGAGGTCATCCTGACAATGACGAAGATGCCACAAAATGACGAAGCTGCAGGTGTAATTTCGAAATCGGCGTCAAAGGAAAATAGTGGAGCTGAGGATAATAATGAGATCTCAGTGGGAAAGGAAACATCAGCACTAAAAGAACCAAATGACAACTCTGTGTACCTGGACGCCAGCAGTGGAAATTACTGTCAAGACACCTGGAACGATAACGACAAACTGTCTGTGGCCCTGTCACTTGCAGCACACAACTATAGATGTGGCAGCAAAATAAAGCAGGACTGCTCAACTCTAGATTCAGATGCAACAGAGCTCCCTGATGATGATGATGATGATGATGATGAGGCTTTGTTTCTGTCAGTGAGTTCTGACACCTGCGTACAGAAGAGCAGCAAGGCCCTTCCTAGCTTTACAAGTCAGCTCAGCTCTGACCTCATGATCCCAGGTGGCTGTGCTCCAGTGACAGAGGCAACCATGGCTGTGGGGATAGATAATGCTGAGAGGCTAGAGGCCACATATCCTGTGGAACTACCAATGGACAGTGCAACAGATCCTCCTACTACTACTGAGGACCATAATGAGGACATCCAGAGATCATCACATTATCTGTCTGCCAATCCCACACATGATCTGAAGGAAGACACTGAAAGAGTTGCATTGGGCTCCAAACCCACCGGATCCAAAACCAGTCAGCCTGCCAGAGCTGCGACTCCTTGGACCGCCGCCTCCACAGCCATCAAATCAACCAGCGCGGGGGCAAAGAGCGTTTCCAACTTAAAAACTGTCAAGGCTAAAGTCGGGTCATGGCCCATCCCGTCCCCACCCAAAACAGCCAGCCAGGTTGTGTAGTGTAACTGTAAAATATCTATGCATCAGGGTGTGTACGCCTAACTATGTGCCTAAAATGTCTCTCCTCTACTCAGCAGAACAAATCAGTGCCAGCTAATGGGAGGAAAGCTGTTCTCCGGAAGGAGGTACCACAGACTGGGGATGTGGGCAAAGGTGAAAGGTCATCTGCAGAGCCAGTTCAAGATTTCAAAGTGTTGAGACCCATCAACGGAAAGAGCACTGACCTCAGACCCCACCTTGAGACAGCAGCCAGTTATGAGCCAGAAAACAACAGAGCTGTTACTCAAACGTTCTCTACCTCGTTCAGCCCTCTTGGCTCTGAGCTGTTTGAGGAAGGACCCGTGGACGCTCCCAACACGGTTGTACCGCAAGTGCCTGATCAGCAGGGAACAGCTGAGAGCGTGGAGAAGCGTCCTAGTCAAAATGCTGGTGAGGAGTCTCTGGATGACCCTAAGGAGGCAGCTGTGGAGAAACCAAGGACTCAAAGCAGGGTGAGCATATTGAGCGAAGCGCTTCAACCCACCCACCATGTGTTTGACTGTCTGGAGGGTTAGAGTAGATATTCTGATGACCTTCTTTAATGCTTGTTTTTTGGCTGCTCATATTTCCGTGCGTGCTTAAATGCACCCTCTTCCATTCTATATTAGCAAACCGAGCATCAGCTTAGACCAACCACCCAGTCAGCAGCCACAGAAAGATGTAATGTTGAATGTGTTGTGTAACTCTGCCGGAAAATAGGCACCTTCGCCTTCTCCGAACAGTCTGTGCCCACTGCTCTTAGTCTTTGGCTGAGGAGGTGAATGTGACCCTGCAACAGACGTAAATGAAAACTTAGCATGGATTTCTATTGAATAAATATTTTTTCATAAAGGGCTGAGCAATGAGTTGTTCTCTGAAAAGGCTGAGGCAGACACCAGACCCTCATCCACAAACTCACTCCATGTGTGCTGGTGTTTACAGCTGGGTGGGGGTGGGGGGGTGGGGGGGGTGGTAACTGAGGCCAAGAGAGAAAAAGAAAAAAAACTGTCCTGGTCAGAGCCAGAATTCTCAGGGGGAATGTAAAACACAATAGCAAATCACTTCTTTCTTCCTTTTTTTTTACCTTGTGGTTGCAACACACACACACACACACACACACACACCAGCTGTACCTCTGGCCTCTCTTTCCTTCTCTCTCTGTTTTCCTCCCCCTCTGTCTTAACACACACTCTCTTACTCACTCCTCCCCTCTGCCTCCCTCTCTGCCTTTCTTCTTTCCCTCCCTTCACATTTCTAACTCTGAGCAAAGAATGGCTAACACCATGGTCTCGGTGTGCAACTCCAAGCTGGGACCTCTCGCCTGGGACACCGTCACTAAACATCAGCTTTTTTTACAGAAAGTCTCGTCCAAACTTGTGCCCAACGCCAGGCTGCAGAGGAAAGGCACGAGGCTGGAGAAGGCCTCTGGAAAAGCTCTACCTCCTGGCTCAGGGGCTGGACCTCCAGGACGGGGAAACACTGGGCCCAAGCAGGCTCAGACCAACGGCTCCACGTTCGAAGAAGCTCGACAGAACAGTGTGGGTGGATCTCCAACAAAAGTGAGGCAGAGCCAAAGCCAGAGCCAGGGTAAGCAAAACCAGGGTGTGTTTTCTGTGTGTCTGTAGAGATTTTAAAACTTTTTCAGAGGAGAACCACATGAGAACTGAAGTGTGAATACACAACAACATGCGGCAGTTTAACCTTTGCATCTCAGCTCCCTGTGAGTGTGCCTGTGATGCATGTGTGTGTGTTCAAAGACACAAAAATCTGGAAATGAGTGTGACACAGACAGTGGACAACCTGATGATGGACAGGCATGCACTGGTGCTCGTGTGTGTGCTGCTGGTGAATCTGCTTCTCTTTAAGTTAAGTGTGCATCTGCTGTAATGTTGCATAAGAGAAGAACGTTTACAGATGACTTCACAGCCAGTCTGACTGCAGTCTCTGTGTGTGTGTGTGTGTGAGCCATTATTGAATCTAACCACCTATCCATGTGTTCCTCAGTCCATCGATCTAACCCTAACCCTTCAAATTTTACAGGTCATATTCACAAATCAAAAAGTGTCCAAGTGAATTGTTCCAGATCAAATCACTTCATCTTTGAGTACCAAATTAAATACTCAACTCTGAAGATATCTCAATAAATACACTGCAAAATGAGGATGAAGCTAATTTATTATGAAGCTAATCCAAGAAGAAGTGTGTATCTAGTACTTGACAGCTCAAGTCATGTACAATGCAGATGCTTTTTTACTGAGTCCATTCAAAGAAGAATGTTCTCTCCTTACTGCACCACCCAGATGGGGCCAGTCCAGCCCCCAAACCCACCAACACCACCCCTCCTCTCAACATACCCCCCCCCCCCCCCCCCCCCCATACCCCCCCCCCCGACACGTGTAAACCCAGTCAGGGGAAATGTATGTGAAGATGGGGTTAGTGCAATCATGGACTCACAGGAGGAGCAGTAAGTTGACCTGTGGAGATCACGTGATGATGTTTGCATCATCGCTGTCAGCCCCTATCACAGCAGACTGTTTTGACAGTGTCTTCTAAGTTAGTGGCACAGTTGCTTTCAGGTTTTTATGTGGAATTCCTCCTTATAAAAGATTTAAAACGTGGTTATGATGGTCACAGTTTTGGTGAGGGACTAGGGTATGCAGAGTGAGGGAAGCCGGATCTTGCTTCCTGTACAAGTCACATTCTGGTGGACAAAAAGTCATTTGTCCTCTTTGTTGGAACACAGAAGAAATACGCGCCCCCGCTCCCACAGTGATATTGCTATCAATGGGGTCCTTTGATCGTCTGGTGCATGGGCCAGTTTAATTTCTACCCGGACCCATTACTCTACATTTTAATGCACACGTTGTTGATTTCTGCATATTATGATTTACAGTGTGTTACTGCTTGTTATTCTATAGGCAGTGAATGTAATCAATCAATGGCTCCTTCTGAAGATATGAGAGAGGAAGTGGCAGCTGGACTAGGGCCTCACCCCCCACCCTTGTGGAAAGATTGATTAATTTATTTTTTATTAAAACTATTAATCATTTACATAATAAATCAGAGGATTATTATTATTTTTTATATACGAGGGAGATGGAGAGTAAGCCAACGCTTACCTAAGTTTCTTCTGTAACTGAATCCCACTGTTCTTTCCTCTGGCATGTCATGAGAATCACAGTCAAATGGAGCCAGATGTTTCCTGTTGGCTTCAGTCATAGTACAAGTTTTACCACTGGTCCACATTCACCACTAGGGACCCTGTGTGTGCCTATGTTTTTCTATATTTAATCCAAAAACCAACAGCCTACAAAAATGGTGGGGTGGGGTCCAACCCTTGAGACGAACAGGTTCCTGCTTGTAGGTTCTCAAAAGCAGGAACCTTTTGAGAACCCCAGTACACAGATATCGTGACAACTTATGCTGCTGGCGTTAAAGCAGAACATGTATTTACAGAAAAGCTTCTATTTCAAAAGTCGTCCACCTGACCTCTTTGTCCTTCATGATCATTATTTGTTATTGTCTCTCTTTTCCAGGTATTCCCAGATCTCGTAGCACCACAGAGCGAGCATCCACATCTGTTGCTGGGGGTCCAGCAAGCCCTGTCTGTAGACCAACGTCCCATCAACAGCCAGCGCTGGGGTCAACTGGACGACCTGCTGCACCCACACTGTCTAAGCTACCTGTTAAGGGATTACCCACAAGCCTGAGTTCCTCGTCACTGGGAAGCAACGAAAACAACGGGGCCACGAGCAAAGGTGTGACCTTCCCTCCCCGTTCCACTGCTGGTGAAGGTTCTGTCTCCGCTGCTTTAAAGTCAGATGCAGTGAAAACTAGGGGTTCAGGAAATGGCTCTACATGTTTTTTCCTCCTCCGTGCTCGTACTGCAACACACATCACAAGGTTGTTGTGGTAACCCGATGACGTTTGAGATTCCTAGTTTCCATAGTAATATTCAGGCTCTGGATTTAGATCTGTCAGTGAGAGCAGCGTTGGTGTTGGAACATCTCCACACATTTTAGCTCATGTCATGTACAGACAGTGAAATGTCCTTCTCCACATATCAGTCAAACATGAACACAAGCAAAGACACAGGACAGGAGGAGGAAAGTCTGTTCTTTACTTTCATTCCACTTTGAATAGATGTTTATTATTATTCATAGGATGTTCAATGGCCACATTTTAAAGTTACGTCCTTCAATCTACAGATGAGCAGCCTGGTACAAGCACGGACAGCCAGCGTGTGGCCAAGCCCCCGAGCTCCTGCAAGACAGCAACCCAAGGCGCCTGCGACACAGTCGTCAATACCAACCCCGCTGCCCCAAAGGCCCCTGTCATTAGGGCCAGAATGCTGTCTCTGCAGGCCCGGACCGTGGCTACAGGTCAGCGTGTAATCACACCATCAATCGATCAAATTCATCCCACACACTCATCAAAAATCAGAATCATGTCTTGGTCTTTAACAAGGTGTGAACTCCTCTGCATCTTCACCGCAGGTCTGAAGGGGCCGTCGGCCACCAACCACAACACAGGCAAGACGACGGCAGCCAGTCAGGCGGCAGCAAAGGCTGCTCCCTCTGCCAGCCAGGGCTTGACGAAGCAGGACGCCCAGTATCCCTCCCAAAGAAGTGGCCCAGGGAAACTGAGTCGGCTCAACAGTACAGGTGAGCACGTGACAGAGGCTGTACTTGTTGAAGATGAGTGTCTGGAAAACTTCAGAAACAGCAGTTTAGGTGAAGGCACGACAGGTGAATCAGTAAAAGAGTTTGACTCTGCAGGCGTCTTTCTTTCTACTGTTGCCTGGTGGTGTCTCCACATATTCCGTTGTCAGGAAACATGGAGTCGATGTTGACATCCTGCTTCATATGCTGGACCTGCTCTCTGGTTGCATCATGGCATCATCCAAGGCTTCTTAAAGGAAGAAGGGGGGCAGAGTTTGAGTGAGATGAATCCCATTGTGTTGGTGTATGTGGGCGTGTGCTGAGTTCACAGGCATTTACAAACAGCAATAAATATGAAGGGGGCTTGTATATTTGTGTCTTTGTTGAGCTACTCATGCATGGGTAAATGAGACTGACCTCTCTGTGACTCAAATCACTCTGGTGCGGATCAGTTGGATGCTGTCGGTGTTTCTTGCATCCAACAGAAGGGACTGACTGATCATCACTAGCCTTCAGAACACCGCCCCCTCCTCCTCCTCCTCATACACACACACTCTCGTTTTCCTCCTCACTCTCATTGGATGATTTGCCTCCACAGTGAAGCGCACAAGCTATTTATATCTTTGTCCGCCATTGGCTGAGCTGCGGAGAGCTGGTTTCCTTTGTTTTTTTGTGGCGAATCTATCGTGGCGGCATTGGCTTCAGGGAGCTTCCCTTTTTCCTGCTTGTTTTTATGGCTTTTTTCTGACGTCCACATGGTTTTCATGAAGATGAAAGGCACAGATTCCAGCACCAGTCGTCGCTAAATATTTTCTCTGTGGGGATTTTTATTTCTGGGAATCAAGAAAAGGGACCTTTTGCTATTTTACAGACTGAAGGATCCAATGGGAAACTAATGGGAGAAACTCTACCATTTAACTGGTTCGTAACAAATTCAGGGTCAGTATTTTATGCAGCCCAGGACTGTTTGACATTGAGGAGTTGAAGTCTCAAAGATCTGGAGGCAATGTTATGGTCACCCAGACTATCGCTCTCCAACTTCCACGTGAAGCTGACGGCCAAAGGTCTTTTCCAAAATCTGCGGTCGGGATGCAGGAAGAACACGGTGGTCTTCCGTGCAGGTCTGGACATACGCCACTGTCCTACAGTCATCTGACCGTCCACCAGCGTTTCATCAATTCAAACCATTCAACTTTCCACCCATCAACAGATGAATTTACACAACATGTGCCATCACAAACCTCAGACCTACCCGTGACCCTAGTCTCTCACTGCTTTTTCACACAAAATCCAGATTCATCACGAAGCTCTTCATCAGTCCACCCATCTATTTTACCACCATCTTCCCTTTTGGCCTGTGATCGTATGGTGCTGGAAAATCATTCAGCAGCTTGCGTGTGGTGTAATGGGATCCTGCCACACCCGAGCGGAGGAGCTCATTATGTTTAAAACTGGATACCAGAAAATGTACATTTTCTCAGCTCTGTTACTTCTCCTCCTTTTTGTGCAGTATTTTTGGAATTTTTGGATACATACATACATATATCTTTTTACCATACCATAATAAAGAACCGCCAGTCATTCACATAAAACCCCAAACGTTGTCTTTTACTGTCGGATGAGGTTGCCTTTGAATTAAGTGTCTGAATGATGAGCATTTGTTTAAGATTAATCTTTTTTTCAGAGGACGATCAGCCTGACCCCTCGTTTTCCTGCATGGTATCTTCTGTCTATCGTTAATACAATTCAATTCAATTTTATCCGTATCGCGCCAAATCATAACATACATCTCAAAAATACTCTGTACAAGTCTTCTACCAAACGGTTCTATTTTATCATGTCAGATGAGTGTGATATTGAATGTTTGGCTGGTTGCATGTCTATTTTTTCACAAGCTCTGTGTAATGAAAAGTTCATTATTCTCATTTGCAGTGGACAAAAACAAACCCCGGGAGGCTCCAGCGAGACCCACAAACGCCAGCAGCAGCTTGCAAGCGGCACCGGCCAAAGTAGACGCCAAGAACCAGCTGCAGCCGTCACCTGAACAGGTACGCATTCGTCCTTTTTGCAAGATCCAAATTCAGTTAAGTGAAGGAAAATCCAAATAATTTGAGGAAACAAGCGTATAACACAGTCAGATTTCATTCATAAAATTAGGCATATGAGGTTTTCTGATTCCTTCTGTTCATCTATGTAGTTTCTCCAAAGTGAATAGTTTCATTCTTATTTTGCTTATTGAACAATTATCTTTCTCTAACACCAGGTCATCTGATAGTTGTCTATATGGGCATTATGTGGTGTCTTGCCAGGTACCAAAGTTGGTGAATACAAATTTGCCAGTAACGGCTGTCCTCCCACTGCTTGTCACTGAAGTGAAAAGGCTTGGATTCAAAGCAAGAACCAGTCCTCGGTCCAGCCCCAGAACTGGGTGCCGCATACAGAACGCATCCAAACCTGGTGTGGCCCGGGTCGCCTCGGGGGAGGGAACAGCGAAACAAAACCTAAGCAAACAGCAGGCAGAGAAGAACAACCAGGCCATCAACCAGCTGAGGATCCTTCTGGTCCAGGGGAATAGGAGAGTGGAGGCTTTGGCTACAGTCATCCAGCATCTATTCACTGAGGTACTATTTAAAAAAAATCTCAAATCTCATGAGCAGCTAAGAGTCCTACTATTTATTCAGTTCATCCATGTTGACCTCTTCTCATTTAAAACATACATTACACTTGTCTACCAGACACTATTTCATTTAGACTTTTTAAGGAATTGTTCCATATAAAATCAGATATGTTTTTGTGATCTGACTTAACATTTCAGGCCTTTAAGGTAGAGTTAATTATTTTCAATCCATGAAAAAGCTGTTTCTAGCGAGTTCTGTGATAACTTAGATACTAACCGTTCATTGAAATATTTTCTATTTATTTAGAATCCATCCACAGCACAGAAATAACAACAAGCATTGTTAAAAGTCACAAATGAAACTTTACATTCAAAACAATGCTTTGTAAATGTGGGAAGAAGAGAATAGGAGGTGGGGGCCAGCGGACAAAGAGACAAGAGGAAGGTGGTGCAGAAATAACTTGCATTCCTCCATAGTACAGTGTGTAGACAGGAGGTGGAGAAACTGGTGGAGGGAGGAGCGGGAAGGGGCTGAGTGAGAGGTGTAACGAAGAGAGAGAGAGTGAGAGGGAGGTCAGAATCTGTGTCTGGGTGTGTGTGTGTGAGAGAGAGAGTTTGAGTGTGTGTCTCTGTCGAGTCATGGGCTCCACGGCCAGCAAATCCCTTGCAAAGCCCAAGAAGCTCCCCCTCCATCGACACAAGGTGAGTGAGTGTTGCTCCCTTGCAGATGTGTTTCTGTGTGCCGGTCTAACTTCTGCTCTGCTTCGCTGTTTGGGTTTTTCTTTTTGGTTCTTCACATTCATCAGGATCACACGTTTTTTGGCTAAGTTATGAAACGTGGACTGAACTCTCCTTATCTCATATTGTCACTGTAGTGCTCTCTCAGCAGCATGTTTATTTACATGGTGTCTCTGCACTTACTTAACTGACCTCACACCTCTGCGTGCCGGTGATGTGTTTAGAGGATTATGTTTTCAGGGTTTTTTTTTTGACACTTGAACATCCTTGATTAGAGTTATAATTTTTCCACTCCAGTCATTGATAGACGATGCTGGATACTGGTTTGTTTATTGTCTTATTGGATTGGTCCCATCTATGTAATATAGACATTCTACATTCCACTCCCCTGCAGTTAAGTGTGAGGTCTGTGATTTACAATCAGTCACCTTTGATCATTGCAGAGTCTGCACTTTCTCTCCGAGCACACGGCTGCTTCAAAAACAATAATTGATTTACACTACAGTCCACTCCATGGATTGTTTGAACTGCTGTTGTCCAAGCCTTTCATTTGGAACCCAAACCTTATGCTGATGCTACAGTGGCTGACATTGTTAGGTAGTGGGTAATATATGAATGAAATGTGGCTCCAGCTGCTTGTACATTAAGTAAGTGTGTTTATACTTATCATCTTGTCTCCTGCAGTGTGAAGAGGCTTTGAAGCAGAAGAGGGAGCTGTCACTGGAGCTGGAAAAGGTCCAAAATGAGTTGGGTAAGAGACAGACTTTACTGCACATGTTACTGCACATAATCCCCTGCTGCCAGCTGCCTGCGCCGCACATTTTCTCTATCTGGTTTGTTGTGTACAAAACTTGTGCCTAAAGCCTAGGCAAAGACAGGTCAACAACAGGTCAATGCAGGGCAAAACAATCAGAAAAAGTTCAAAAAGTATTTTTAAGTGATACTGAAAAAGTTGATTATCATCAGATAACACTAACAATAGAGTAAAAGTAACAGAAAGAGAGAGAGAGCAGAACTGCTAATTCACGAACACAAAGACACACACTGGACAGACAAGTCGGCAGCACTCAGCCTCTTCACTTTCTCCATATAAAACTGAACAAGAACATCCTGTTCCTGCTGCAGTCGTAGTTGAAACCAGTGTTGTAGTGAAGCCACAGTATCCCCCTGCCATTACCTCGAATCACTGAGTGCATATGTTGCAAATACATGCAACCTGTTAACTCTTTATTTATACCCATGTATTCATTTATGTCAGTATGAGGAGGACATGTCACAAGACAATACTTTAATCAAAACCAAATCTCTCATATCTAAGACCAGAAATACAGTTACAGGTTGCTCGCAGATGATTGGCATGTGTTTTCTTTGAACTCATTCATTTCACACCCATTATCCACTCCTGACGTTGTGTCACTGCTCAACACTGCCAATCACTCCTGGTGTCTCTCGCACAAAAAATAGACACACACACACACACACACGCGATAGAGAGAAAGCCTTTGTCTAATCCGCTCTCAGCTGCCGTTTGCCTCGTATCTCACTCACCACAGTGACAGATGCAACAACAGCACCATTCAGAGGGAAACTCTGCTACAGCCAGTTTACACTACATGTTGTTAACAGATCTCTGAGTGACTGAACATCTTCATAATCAAAGCGATTCAGAGCTCTTCATTAGTCCAGCTGTCTCCTGAAAATGTGAGACTATAGGAACCAAACTGGAATCCCAATGGTTTATAGCGGGAGGCGTGCATGTGCTTGTGAGTGTTTAAATTAGTCATGAGAGTAATGAGTCCTGCTGCATACTTCTGAGCTGACTTGCAGATGTTTCGGGGGGCGGGATCCTATGTCTGTTGTAGTGGTAATTACACTGGAATGCGGTCGTATTGGAATGCTGAGGAAGACACACACACTCACAGAGGAAGAGTCAAATGTGGAGATGAGTGAGTGAGTGTTCTGGGCATGTCCAGTCTTAGTCCCCTCTGGAATGACATCATGTAATATGTTGACTGTGCTGCTGTGTTTTGGTCTGATTCATGGTGAAACAGTGAAGTGTCTCCGCAACACACCACAACAGTCACTCACAGAAATGTTGACCTGAGCTCATATTCTATATTAACAGCTGATTTGTTCCATCAATTTCCATCAACTGAACATTGCACCATGAGGGCAATTCATATTCGATCATCCAGGACCTCTCAGGTCAATATGAATGTAGGTCTGATGTGATCAACAAGTTTCCCCCCGGCTCTCGTTGTCTCCTTCTAGCCACATCGTCCCAGTGCTGTGAACGTTTGCAGATTGAGAGGGAGGAGTTGCGCCTCCACTTGGAGGAGGCTTTGAAGAGTCTAACAGAGCAGCACAAGGAGGAGCTGGTGCAGCTGGAAGACAGGTACACATTATTTTTTGTACTATTAAAATGTTGCCACGCTGTCGTAACGGGAAGCTAAAGCCCACAGGTGTTTCCATTTCTGTGTTTCTGTGGGTGCGCGGGACAGACTGAGGAGTTTCTACCAAACAGAGTGGGACAATGTCCACCAGACGTACCAGGAGGAAGCTGACAAGTGCCGCTTGTTGATGAAGCAGCAGGTGAGAAAACACACAGGTGTAATATAGAAGTGTTGCTGTCAACTTATGCATAGCCAGAGAAGCGGAGCAAAGATGTGATCACCGAGGTTACGAATCACAGTGACTGTTGCTATGGTGACATATAAAATCCAGCTGAAGGCCACTGAACATACTGCAGCATGAATATGAATGTGAGGCTCAAGTGATTTTCCCCATTTTCCCTTCATATAAGAATCAGGCTTCAAGCTTTATTTAGCTGCTGGGTGTGTTGTGGGAGCATGCACAGAGACCTTAACCGATCAGTGTCTGCTGTCGTCAGGTGGAGGAGCTGAGGAGCCAGCAGGAAACAGAAAGGAAGAACCTGGAGATCATTCAAAACCAGAGGCTGGAGTCTGTCAAACAACAGTGTGAGACCTCAATACAAGGTGACCGCAATCATCCTGGCATTACAAGATGTTATTTGTGAATATAACAGCTAGTTAAAGATGTTGAAGAGATAAACATACGGTGGGTAAATTTAGTTCTGGAGTTTTAGGAAACGTATCTATTGATTTGATGGTTCCCAGTGGGGTTGCTGGGCTCTTCCACCTTCACCTGAGTGTATGCAGAGGTTCATGACTAGAAGCAGCAGAATACATCTGAAATGAAAATGGGAGACTGATGTTATTGTGAGTTTGATGCATGCTGATGTGTGTGTTTCAGAGCTGAAGAGGATCCAGCAGACAGAACTGGAGAACCTGAAGGAAACCCTGACACACACTGAAACTTCTCTCACTGTAAATGATCGTCCCTATATTGTTCCTATATTAATATTGATGTGAATAACAGTGCAGGACCACACATGTCTCCAGACTGGTCAGAATAAATTATAGTAAAGTGTGAAAGGTGTAAGATCAGAAATGTATCTGTGGTATAAAGAGGACTGATCCTTGCTGGAAACGGCTTGTGGAAGATGATTGATGTTTTAATCTGTCCTTCTTTGACCAGGAGAAAATATCTGAGCTGTCGGCAGAGAAGGAGGCTCTGAATGAGAAGCTTGAGGCAGAGGAGGAGAGGAGGAAGCAGATGCTCACAGAGAAGAATCTGGTAAGATGACTATATGGCTGGAGGGGCGGTTAATGGGGGGCTGCCCTGTTACAGTTCTATGGAGCTAAATCAATGCCATGGCCTAATAAACAAACCCAACGCCACATCTTTTCCACAAATCTCCCATCATTCACTTTACAAAACCAAAGCACCATCAAGAAATTCATGCCTTTTACCTGCAAAGAAGAAACAGACCACTTATTTCTCATGACTGGAGCGACCCTGGTCTTCCTCGTCTGCCTTTCCCAAGTATCTTCAGGCAAGATTGTGACTTTTGTCATAAATTTTAAACAAAAAGGTCTGCAGGTGGCGCTGTAAGCCAGTTTGCAGGCCCAGGGTCATGTCAAGAAGAAAGAGGATGACTGCTCTCTGGGGTTTTTATGTTTTGGAATTATACTTGAGGTCAAGTTACACAGTCACCAACACCACCCCTCTCTGCTGGTTAGCCCCACTGTTACTTCAGGCATCAAGTGTTCACTTGTTTACTAAACATTTCAACCACTTTTCAGAGCCTCTCACACTGTGTGTGTGTGTGTGTGTGTAGGACTCCCACACAGTGTACCTGGAGCAGGAGCTTGAGAGTCTGAAGGTGGTGCTTGAGATCAAGAACAACCAGCTGCACCAGAAGGACAAGAAGCTCATGGAGATGGACAAACTGGTGAGGATCAATCATCTTAAATAATAAGACGCCCGCTCACTATGATGTAAAAAAAATATTGTCTTATATCTTTTACTGGATATAGTATATATATTTATATATGAAACACATGAGATAACATCATAACATCATAACATCAGATTACGTGTGTTGCAGATTGAGTCCAACGTGAAACTCGAGGAGTGTCTGAAGAGGGTTCAGCAAGAGAACGAGGACTACAAGGCTCGGAATGACAAACATGCTGCTCTCTCCAAGTATGTGTGTGTGTGTGCACGTGTGTGTATTTTGCCGCTCCACTTAGTCGTCCAGGAACTGTCGTAGTCTAGTGTGTGAGACACATGTTAGTAGGAAACACCTCTCTGGAATGTTTGGGGAGTTTCAGCTCATTGATTTTCAAATAAGGCTGGAGGTGTCTAACCCTAACCCTAACCCTAACCGATTCACTTACAATTATAAATTAGCAATACTTTTTCTTGAGCATTGTGTCTGTTTACATTAAATGCCCTTTATGTTGTGTCTTCTGTCTGATTGCTCTGAACTTAGCACATTAGCTGTATTTGCACATCCCAACCAGTATTCAATTCATTCAGTCTACTCAGAGGTAACTGAGACTTGAATTGTGGTTATTATAAAGAACTATGTGATAGGAGTACATTTCACTGGCTGACCTCTTTGACCCTTTGACTGTGCAGAGCTTGTTATCCATGCAGTGATGCGCCTCTCTGTCTCCCCCTGCAGGCAGCTGTCTAATGAGCAGGCCATACTCCAGCAGACGTTGCAAAATGAGTCCAAGGCCAACAAGCGTCTGTCCATGGAGAAGGAGGAGCTCCTGTGGAAGCTGCACAACGGTGACCTGCTGGCAAGTCCCCGCCGCCTGTCACCCACCTCTCCCACCAACTCACACAGGAACTCTGCCTGTTTCCCCACAACCGCTCCTCTGTCGCCGAGGTAACCCCACAGCGGACGGCACCCTCCCTTGTCTTGTCTCGCTCCCTGAGTCCCCTCATCACCTTTTGAAGCCTTGGAAGGAAGAGAGAAACTCGACATTGTTACTGGATATTCATTTCTTTGTTAATCTTTACATTTTAAATAGACTACAAACAATGATACCTTTTTTTCGAAGCAAGAAGACTGCAGTGGCACTGATGCACTTGGGTCTGAGCATGGGATTGGCCTTGCTCTCTGTCGGTCTCAGCCTCATGCCTGGTTCACCAACAAATCTTTCTGAGAGAAGTAGACACCAGGCACACCTCAGGGTCTGTAAATAGCGCCTCACTCTCATTATAGCTGTCTGTACTTTATTTTGTTGTCTTTACTTTTGTTGACCTTGCTCCTTCAGCCTCCTCGTTTGGGAGGTGACGCCTTGGATTTTTGATGTGTGTAATTTTGTGGAAAAGACAATCAGAAATTGACTGGTACTTCTCAGTGGATTCGGACGGACCCCTTTGCCTTTTCCCCTTCATTTAAAGCGGATGTTTTCTCCCTCCACCAAAGAGCGCAGCTCAATCAGCGACCTGCTCTGGACCTCCAGACGAAGTGAATGAAGTAGCAAACCCAAGGAACTGACCTTGAATTGCTGACATGAACCTTGAATGTTAGCTTGTCACAACCTTTTACCTAAGCTACAATGTGGAATGTATTCACCCTTGGATGCTTCGTGTGAGCAGGCCAGTTCAGACACACACAGTCTCAACCCCCCCTCCCCCATTTATTCCTTCCCTTCAACCATTCTCTACAAATGGATTAGGCAGACCACAAAACTCCCTGTGCCCAGAACGGAAACAAGTTGACTGATCAGTTTATGTCTCTCTCTCTCTCTCACACCAGTGATCATTTCCACAGAGAAAGCACCAGGACATCCCTTAACTGACTGGCTCTGGCTTCTGTTTAGCCAACATGAAACGCTTTGGCTGTCTGTTGTTCATTTGTCCTGAAACACCTCACATGTTACCGTAATGCCTCAGTTGAACATGCAATATTGTACTTTGTATACAGAATAAATACAATATGAGAATTATTAACATCAACACTGTTTTATTTCAGATGATAAAATCAACACAATGTCACTGACTTGAACCAGTTTGTAAAGATGTGATGAGATTTAACTGGAGTGAGTGGACCCATGCTGCTTCCTCACTTGTTTGCCCCCGTCTGGCCTCGAGCAGCTTCATGATCACTGCCTATGCTGTCAAGTTGCCCAAGCAATGGAGCGATGACCGGCAGTGGATGTTTGAGGTCAGCGGCCCGCACCATCATGACCACGGATTTGATGGAGTACCACCAACCATGCCATGTATACCACACCACCCCATCCTCTGCCATGGCTTGATACGGCCCTTTGTAGTAATGGCCGTTCAGATTCCCTGAATTACACCTGTGATGATTAAAAAAAAAACCCAATTAGGTGGAATGCATGTTAATTTGAGGAAGTGTGAGTGATTCTGGAGAGTGCATCCATAACCTGCTGAACCACCAGCCTGACTTGCTGTGTCTGATACACTGGGCGTCACTGTTGTTTGTGTGATCAAAGGTACTGAATTTGACCCCACTTGGACCGGTCCATTTCGGCCCAGCAGGGGGAGGAGCGTGAGCATCGGCCAGTGCGTCCCCTGCATTCCCAGTGTATTCTCCCAAATGTAACTGATACTGGTCCTTTGAGTAGAAAGAGGAGAAAAAAGCAATGTTTGAGTTGTTGAGATCGACGAGGAGGAAGGAAGAGAAAGAGCAACTAATCATCATAGGAGCAGTGAGATGTAGATGTGAGAATAAAGTAGAATAGAATAAAAGAGAGCACAGCTGGGAGGCCGAGAGGCAGACGTCCTTGCTGCTTTTTCCACAGAAAGGAACATAAAATGAGAAGACACATAGTCTAAATAACACCTCTGTTATGGGAAAAGACGAGATGACAAGGTTAAAGACAGAGTGTAGAAGATAAAAGTGTGTATTCTGGAGTGACAACCCTCACCCATCACACATGTTACCTTTTCATTGTCCACTTTGAAGTTCTTGTACTCTGCAAAGCGCTGATTTCCATCAAAGTCCTCCATGTCAATGCGTAGGTCATAGTTTCCTAGAGGACAAAGAGTCTCACAGGTAACCATCTGAGTAGGCCTGACACACACACACACATACATTTACACACCTTGGGAGGTGACATAGTGCAGAGGATCATTTCCCAGCCAGAATTCTCCATCGGGGGAGTAGAGGTCTCCAAATCCGTGTTTATACTCCACCCATTCTCTGAACACAGTGGACGCACACGGATCATTCATTCATTTGCAGTGTCACATTTTTGTCATCTGAATTCTCATGTGTGTAAAGTTGATGCAAAAACACACACACCTGTCAAAGCTCTCTTTGCCGTCTCTTCTCCTCTGAAAGACAGTCCATCCTCCTCCATTGCTCATGTCACAGAAAACACTCAGAGCCGTGGGAGATCCATCAGGGCGGATCACATAGAGCCCACTGGCCACATTTCCATCTGCGAACACCTCAGAGCAGTCTGTGCATATGCACAAATACATACTGTACACATATATATATCTTGCCACTTCTTCCTTCTGTACAACACAGACAAATGTATCTCCAATGTAAATGGAGCCCTACCTCTGTACTGGTTCTCAGGATGCAGGTGGAAGTTGGGCAAGCGCTCCAGCTGCTGGGCCTGGCTGTGGTGAAGCTCCTGGATGTACTGGTGTTGGTCGTTGATGACGCTCAGCAGACCCTGAATCTCCACTTCCAAACTGGCCACCTTGTCCTCACACGGCACAGGGGCCTGTGGGGAGACAGAAAGACAAGTGTAGTGAGAATTTAAACTTAATAATGATAATGCCAAATAAATGCGACGCTTTTCTTACTGTACTTTAGAGTAATCACCGTGAGCCCAAAAACGTACAGTGGATGCTGCTCAGTCTACATTTTCTGCTTTAATGTTAATAGTGAAAAATAAATAGCATGACTACTATACAACATTTTCACAGTTAAATGTGTGGATTACTCAACAAAAATATAACATTTCTCTTCTGGAGATTTTGAGAAATCTCCACAATTAACCCAAACTATTGTTAGAAATAATTAGAAATCACAAGAGTTTCTTACGGCCATGCATGCAGCAAGCTGAAGAAGAAAAGCCACTGACGTCCTCGGGGCTCCCATCATCACTGTTCCACTCGTACTGCCACACTCGTGTGTCACTGTCTCTGAAAACTGACCCCTATGTCCTGTATGGCTGTGGGATGCTTCAGTATCACTTCACTGCTCGCTCTCACCATGACTTTGTATTATTAGACTGCACACAGTGTAATGTTTTGTGAAGGAGCTTCCATCTAGTGGTTGGAGTCCTCAGAAACAAGTGCTCCGTTAACAGTGAACTGGTACTTCAGATATGCGTTGCCCTTTTGGGGTTTATACATGGAGGAATAACCATGAATCATTGAGCTTGAGCACAGCTTCCTTCAAGCTAATGTAGAGATTAGAGAATAATAGATGCAAAGCCACCTCCTCCACGCTAATTTGGTAAATAGTAAATTGGGGCATTATTTCTGCACTGGTATGAAACTGCTGCATTTTTGCACATGCCGTTTTTTGTATTTTTTATTCTTTTTAAACTGTTTCATTTGTTGCCCTTTTGCTGTTTTTCCCCTGAGCTGTTGTAAATGTGTTTGCAAATGGTTGCATCTTAAACTCTACCACTAGATGTAGCTAAAACCCCACATAACTAATTATTGGTTGCAAACTCCACGTGGGAACTGTCTGGTGTAGGTGGCACTGAATCACTGTCTATTTTCATTAAACAATGAATATTACGGGATAGTCGGAGTGCTTGATTCATTTAATTTATTCATATCAACTCGGTATCCGAGTGAAAATCTCAAAAGAAAACGCGACTCCGGTGGGACTCGAACCCACAACCTTTGAATGCCAACTCATTACTGACTAGAAGTCCAATGCGCTATCCATTGCGCCACGGAGCCGTTAGAAAGCGGGTCAATAATACTGTTTATGAAGTCTACGTAATGTGGTGTGTCTTATGTTTATGAATTAATTGTTGTAAAAAACAGATTAGACATGCAGAGCACCCAATCTGACATGTGATCTTTTCTGACAGGCGCAAAAGAAGAACAAGCGTTATGTGTCCCAATGCTGTCGCGATTCTTAACAACTGCGACCAAGTGCGAACAAAATCCAAACAAATACGCACAATTGCGAACAAAGACCGACCATTTCCGACCGGATTAACGGACACGCTGATTGGGTAGTTCCTGCTGCGCCACGGTCACTTGACTGGGACATTTCTGCAACGTCATCAACACGCCTTAATACCGGCATCATCAACATCATCAACGAATGGATGAGTGACTGCAAACTCAACGCAAACGAGTTGTGACCACTGACCAACACAGTTCCAGCAGCATGACACAAGAGACGGATATTTGAATTGTTCAGGATGATCAGGAATGACTACAATCCATGTTGTTTTAAAATGTACACTTTGTTTGTTGTCCTAGTTAGGACTTAAGCAGGAATGTGATGCTATGAAAGGCACTTATGCACATTGACTTCTTCATATAAACCCTGATTTTGCAAGTATCTAGTTTTCTTATGAGCACTACATGTATTTTCCTTGTTTTCCCCATTTCCTTAGTGATTCATAAATAGGTATTGTTATTTGTGAAAAGGGATTATACAAATAAACTCCTCAAGGAGACTGGAGGGTGGAACAATATACTAACTAAGCTAACAGAGTAATTTGAGTAACTTGTTTCCTAGTCATCTATCAGAGGCCTGCAGACAATAGCAAGAGACATTTGAATTGATGAGGATATAAAGAGAAATAAATTACTCAACATTCTTATATAATAGAAATTCTTTTAATTTGAAGGTTCATCACAGGCATTACTGAAACAAGATATTTTAAAATGCAGATTTAATTTTTAATACATTCAGCCATCTCATGCGCTGTCTCTCTCACACACACACACACACACACGCACACACACACGACAAGATTCTGTTGGATTAAAATGACCCACAATGGATTCACCTCTTAAAACACTCACACCATTCCCCTCTTACACACAAAGAAAGGTCTGCATCAGGAGGGGAAGGTCTCATATTGATGTCTGTAGTTACTTCTACCTGGACAATGATGGGATCCTGGGAGGGGAAAAGAACACGCCATTAGTTTACTATTCATGGCATCACCCGAGTCAAAGCAAAAACTGTAAATGAACACTCTTCAGTACAAACAACTTTACGCATGTCACCTTGTATGTAAGCTTGCGTGTGGATATAACTCACTGTAACTTGTTCTGTAACAGGTCCAGCCTCTGACGATCGACATAGCGCGAGAAGAGGGAGAGCAGGTTGGCAGGGGTAACGAGGGGAGGAGAGAGGGACGAGGAGGGAACACTGAGCAGCTCCCTTGTCACAGAAAATACCAACTCAGTCCTGGAAAGAGAGGGGGGGGGGCAGCATGTTTGTGTGAGTAAGAGAATCTGGACATTTTTACAATTTCAAATTTTCAATGTTGTATCAGCATGAAAAACTTACCATCGATTGTCATCCATGAGTTCACAGCAGGGGTCCGAACTTTGCATCCTCTCTCCCTCACTCAGGATAAGATATAGAAGTGTCACGCCAAACTAGACAGAAACAAGCAGAGGGATATGTTTAGTGGCTGTGTGTGTCGCTGTGTGTGCACACTGAGCATTCTGCCCAGTGGGTCATTATTCTTTCTGTAAGAGTTGCTTTCTGTGTACCTTGTTGTGCAGTACTGTAGCCAGTTGGCCCTCGCTGCCTTGAAGTTCCTGGAGCAGGTCTGTGATGGCGGAGCTGGAGAATGAATGGATCACGATAGAAAGGGGCTCCACTAACCAGCAAAGCACCTAGACCAGACAGATAGAGGAAATGGTTAAAATGTTTACAAGAGGTGTGAAATTCTTGATTCTTGGATGCATCCCGATGTGGACTGTGTATCAACGCAGTGACAGAACAAAATGGTTCCTCCTCACTCCCCCACTGACCTGCACTTCCTTTATGCTAACAATAAAAACCAACATGAATCAGAAATTACTAGGACATGTACAGTTGACTTGGTGTTTGTTTGATTCCCGTTAGCGTTCGAGACACGCATTTAAACACAGCATGCACACACATTCTCCTGCCAATAGTAATATGACAGGTAACATGATAGCACAGCCAGGTGATCAGTGTTACAGTGACCGGGACTTCTTCTATGTAAAGTGCCTTAAGATAATGTTTCTTATGATTTGGAGTGCATTCTAATCGTTAATTGCTGAATTGTAATGAGATGCAATTGGGAGATGGATCCTTAAATCATTACCTGGTCCTGCTTGTCTTTCTTGGCCAGGGCAGGAAGGTTGCGTGCAATCGCCATGACAATGGCGGTGGCCTGGGGTGTGGGCAGGAAGGTGAGGAGCCTGGATATGAGTCGCTTGCCCTTCCTCACGGACATGATCATCACAAATTGCTCATCACTTACTCTTATTAAGAGAAAAAGAAAAGAGTTAGTTTGTAGAATCACACCTGTAATGAGCAGGTGTTCTTAAACTTATGTCTTATTTATCTCTCCATCCTACCGATCATCCCACTCCTTCTCCCGCAGAGCGTTGCACAGCTGCATGGTGTTGGCTTTATGTTGCTCCAGCAGAGCCTCCCTGTCCTCCTCTGGGGCCTGGACAAAACGTTTCTCAAAATCTTGGACCTCCAGCAGCAAACTGTACATCTGGAGAACAGGGTTGGACGGAAGGACAGAGAAGTGTGATGGGTGTATTTGGGATCCAGGGCTGTATCTGTCTCTACATGTACGGCCATCCTCATACCTTCTCCACAGTGTACAGGATCTGTCGTCTCTTATTCCAAACCTGCTTCTCTCTTTTCTCCTAAACGCAGACAGAAAGAAAGACATAGGTGAGCAGCAGAACTTTTTTTTTATCGAAACTAAATCCCGGCCCCAAACCACCACAGTATGCACTGGAGGACACCAACTGGATAACTTCAAGATAAAAGACAACCAGTTCATAAAGAAACTGACCTCATCATCTGTGCGAGTGGTCACCACAGCATCAATCATCTTGCGGGGGTTGTTGACACTAGAGACTGTCAGCTTTCCCAAAGATCCTGCAAACTGAACTTTTGACACAACACCAGGCAAAATTCAACACAGGTCTCTTGTGTCCATGTGGATAATGTACTATGGAGAGAAGATATTCTGGTGTACTCTGTAGTCATTTACCTGGTCTGTAGGTATGTTCAACCTTGGCAACCTGTGGTGTGATAAGTTTGGTGGTGTGTTCCTTCTTGCTGCTGTCCCTCTCCCTTTCCTGACGTTTCTCCATTTTTTCGTAGTAATTCTACATGTCACACACACACACATACACACAACTGAGTACAGGACACTTGAAAAATCTTGTATAATGGCAATAAAGACTCTTGAATCCTGACAAACTAGCTAGGCCATTCATGTTATTTGTACTCAATTCGCACTGGTTTAATACAAATCATCAAAACCACAGAAGTGGGTAACTAACCTGATAGTAGTAGTCATCAAGGTAAGGGTCAGTACTCTGCAGCTGCATCATTTGGATCTTGGTTACCCACTCTTTCTCCTTCTGAGTCATCAGATTGCTGTAGGGGTCCCTGCTGTGCCGGTCCCCTCCAGTCCTGCCACGATCCCTGCAATGAGGCAGAGGTTAGGGATGAGACCCAAATTTGCTTTTTGATTGGTGATACAGGACCAGAGTGCTGTGTGACTCTGCAGCTCCACCTCCACAAACACTCACCCTCCTCTGCTTTGCATGCGCTGGGTGAGCATGCGTCTGTGCTGAGGGTGAAGGTGGGTGGTGTTGTGGCGGATGGGTGGCGTGTGGTTAGGTGGACCATGAGGGGGCAGTGGGCCCATTCGGTGACCATGTGGAGGAGGAGGGCCCCCGAAGAATGGCCTGAAAACCCCACCACCTGGTAACAAAGGAGGCGCTGGCCCACCACGAGAAAAACCAGCCACCTGAATAGAGAGACA
The DNA here is from genome assembly GCA_016785235.1 of Pseudorhombus dupliciocellatus. Lineage (NCBI taxonomy): Eukaryota > Metazoa > Chordata > Actinopteri > Pleuronectiformes > Paralichthyidae > Pseudorhombus > Pseudorhombus dupliciocellatus. The sequence continues at coordinate 805,634 of JAFBJW010000232.1, forward strand.
TATCAAAAATAAAGACAAAATGTGAGCAGAAGACTTGTGATTAATAGGCTGATCCAGCTATTCTGTTTCCAAAGTTGTTAAACGAAGTGGTGAGCCTGTAGCACCATACAAATCTGGAAAGGCTGAACGAGTGAGTGATACTTACATGAGAGCTGAGAAGCTTGGCCCGTTGAATCTGAGACAGAACTGGACCGACTCCAGGAGGAAACGGACTGCGACACAGCGGAGAGTTCTGTACATAATCAGCAGATATGAACTTTACATATAGCTCAAGACAAATTATAATAAAAAGTATGGAAAGTGTGTTACTCTCTATCCCAGGAACCTTTGAGAACATATGATTTCACACACACACATACAGCTGAAGAACTGAGGGGAGGACGGACAGAGGACAAAGGGAAAACTTACAGCTATATTGAGGAGGGTGTTGGGTGAGAGACGCTCAGGGAAAGGAGGAGGGTATCTGTGCTGGACCGGGGCTCTCACATGAACTGCTGTGGGATGATGCGTCTACACACATAGATATGGGCAGACATGTTTAGTTTAGAGGACAAGGTTAGACAAAGCTAACATAGTGTAAAACAAATCTGCTGCATGATGCAGCCAACTTAACATTACAACTGTTGAATGTATATAAATTAACATGGCAGCTTCATGAGTGCAGCCAGTACACTGGGATTTTCTTAATAGTGAGTGATGATGAAATTAGGATGGGGCTAGAGGACTACACAAACTACTGTATATTCTATATTTCTTACTTTGCAGAACCACAAAGGATTTGGTGATTCTTTTTGTACTCAATGAAATGCAGAGGGTGACAGAGGAAGTTTTTCAGTATGAGGGTAACAGTTGCCTCCATACCTGATGATTTAGACTGTGGCTCATTGGCTGTTTGGGTGGGGTCCCAATAGGCACGGCCCTCACTGGAGGGGAACCAATCACAGGTGAAGAAGATCGAGGTGGTGGTACCCTCTCTGAAAAATCCAGTCCTTCGTCATTCCTACCCCGAGGAGGTAATTTAGGAAGGCCCACCTCTTTGATGATGGAAATTAATGGACTATCCTGCAAGTGGAAGAAGGTGGTACATTTAACATTCATCTGACCTTACACAAGGCATCCCAAATAGCTAACTGACATAAATCCCAGAATTTAAATTAAACAGCAGAAACCATGAAAAGATTAGGATAATGAATTTGGCAGATGTTCCTTCTGTTCTGTGCTCCATGAGAATCCTTAAAACAGAAACTGATGAAAAGATATTCTAGACGACACAGATGCACAGTGATGACGGAGAAGAAATAGAGGAGTGACGCTCACCTCCATGTGTGTGACAAGTCCTGGTGTTACACTGACTGGCCCGAACCCCATATTGTTCTCCCAAATACTGTGAGAATTCACCTAAGAGTGAGAAACAATTCAAGCTAAATTCAAACAGGATTTTACCCAAGTGAAGTTAAATCATTGCTAATTCAGTCATGTTAAAATGATATCATTTTCATAAAATGACTTAAATGTATTGCTTTTAAAAATGTGTAATACCAAGCAGAGATCAACATTGTAGAAAACAATGCAAACACCTGACGTGGGCAAAAATTATTGTGTAACAGAAATGTCAGATCATGGGAATCATTTGTACTTGAGCAGATTTGCTGACTATCTTAAGGTCATTATTCAGTGCCATGTTTTGTCAAGTATCCGGGTAGTTTCATTATTAGGAATTCAACATTAAACAAGAGGGCACTCTAGTATTAAATTCTGTTTGTTTCAACTTGAGGATATTTAATAGTTCTTCAGAGCAGCACATCCATCAGCTCTCTCTAATAAAATACTAATAAACTACACTAAGGAAATTAGGTATGGTAACATTTTTAACGGCTGGGTATTGTGATGTGAGATTTGATCACAAGCGATTTTAATTCACTTGTGATCAGATCTCTTAGGATGGATTTTAACGAATTCGACTTTCATCATCTTACCGGGGGGACAGGAGCAGATCCTCTGCGCAGCAAGTGCTGCTGCTGCTGGTAGCTGAGCATTGATGTTGGGGGAGGACCAAGAGGGACACCTGGAGCAGTAGAAGGGCCATCAGAATGCAAAAGATTTCAGCAATGCCAAAATTGGCATACATTGCTCTGGAGTCAAGAAGCATATCAAGAAGCATATACAGATACTACTGAAAATATAGCCTGAACTGCACAGTTCAGTTGAACAATACAGTGAATGATGGGATTAGCAATGTGGGTGGTTTTGTTTGGGTGACTAAAGGGAACCCTTTATAAACAAGTAGAGAACCAGAAAGAGCCACATGTCTTTTTTCTCTATATAAAACAGTTTTTAAAAAGTTCTGGATTCATTCTCACCTGAGGTGGAGGACCCAGGAGGCAGCTGGTGCTGAGAGTGATGTGGAGGCTGGTGTGAGTGGGTGGGATTTGGGATGGAGTGCTGTGGCAGGACTCTGGGTTGATCCAACCTGTGCAGTGTAGTGAGGGTTGATCCTGTGGCGCTTAGGGATGGACAGGGCCTCTCAGTGGCTCCAACCCCAGCAATGGCTGGGTCTGCCTCCAGGATGAGTCTGGCCAGGGACTCAGCTAGTTCACCTTCCCCTCCTCGATCCTCTACATCTGAAATTAGGGAGTTTCTTCACTCAAAACTATTTCCATCATATCAGAGCACAAACAATCAATTATTTGGCCAGCATTTCTTAATCCAATCATTTTAGCACATGTAGTACATGACTGACCTGGTGGAGGCAGTCCTGAGGAAGATGAGGAGAAGTTGAGTGATGGAAGAGAGGATGGAAAGTGATGATGGCCTGCAGAAGAAGAGAGATGGGAAGCGGATGAGTCATCCGTTCCTCCCAAATCGGATTCCCTCTCAATCCCTCCTCCTCCTCCGGCTCCTTGCCCATCCTGCTCATCAAGGTTTGCAAGGCGTTTGTGTTCTTCTTGCCAGTCATCGTCTGTAAAAGGAAAAGATGACATGTTTAGAGGCAGATAAGCCTTTTTTCATTTCTAAATTTGACAGCATTTCAAAGGCAAATTCACAATTGAGTGGTATCTTGTAGCCAACAGTGTTAAGTCCAACACCTGCTCCAGTCTAATCGCAATAAAAAATCTGAGGAATTTGTGCAAAAGCATTTATGACATATATGAATAGGCCGGACCGACCAATGACCCAAAAACACAACAACACAGTTTTTCCTTAAAGCTTTTCGTGTCAACATAATTAATACATTTTTTTCATCAACAAAAAGCAAATTAGAAAAATGGCAGTGCCGACACAATTTGTCTTTGATGGGCAAGTACAGTAATATGAACACATTTCTAATGTAATCACTTACCGATAGCCCCAGCTCCAAAGGTGTCATCATTGAACTGGTCTATTTCCTCTTCAGCTGCTGTCAACCCCTCATCTTCCTCCTCCAGTGTACAGTCATCATCCAGGGACTGCAAAGAAAGTAGAGAAAATGGGGGGGGGGAAGAAGTTGGTAATGATACGATATACTGTAATTATTGCAAAGAAATATCGTCCTGCCGCTCTGGACAATAATTGGAAGAAAGCACAAAGAATAGAGACACAGAAGAGTAGTACACCTTCACAGTTTATGTAATTTCTTTATTTTCATGACTAGATTCTCTCGGCAGGTAGAGTCAAAGATTTCTACTGATCTAACGTCCATTCCTTGTTTTGTTTCTTGGTCCAAACAAATATCCTCTGCTTGTCCCCAGTAGTGGTTTCTTAGCATTTGTTTGACCATACAGGCCTGATCACCCTCCTTCTCCCCTGAACAGTTGAAGTCAGGATGCGTCTGCTACTAGATCTCTGAGTGCCATTTATCCGGGCTCTGATCTGAGGTGCCGTTAACTTGTGATTTCCCGAAGTTGGTGACTCAGAAATCATAAGTTAACTTATCCACTACACCAGTCTACACACCCACTAGCGTTGCGGTGGTGAAATTGCAGCGCGACTCACATTCACTTACGTTCAACTATGAGCTCTCGCCCCGTGCGTTGGCTACGGGCGTAGCTCTTACGCAGAGACGTGAATTGGACTTTACGCTGTCACATTAAACCATATGATCAACGGGGTCGCGTTGAGCTGATCACAGTAGTACCTTTAAATATGTGGAATATGTAAATACCATAGACATCTAATTTGGAAGCTTTTAAACTTTCCCTGTAGCATGATGTAGCTACAGCAGGGAGTGTGCTAAGCTTGATTTACAGAGTTTTCAATCCTGTCTACCTTCAACACTCACTTAGTTTGTCCCGACAACAGGTTTACGACATTAGAGCCTGACATACTGCAATGCAACAGCCAAGTCAAGCCATATTCCAGTTAGGTCCTACCTCCAGTTGGCGAGCGTGTTGTCACCGAGACAATGCAGACGCACATCAAACTCGAAGTATTCACTTTAGAAAACATTGTGTGTCCACGTTAGAAGCTCCACTAAGGCAATGTCGCAATTCTAAATAACTGGAGTAAACAAAATCCGGAGCCCCTTGGCCCCGACCCCGTGGTACCCCCGAAGGGAGCCGTTAGCCAAAAATGCTAACGCTGACGTTACATCACGTATGTCCCACGTCGATGGAAAACTGCTGCCCTGTAAGTGATATTTTAAGATATACGCTGAGCTTATGACTGTACCCCAACACCGGAGGCTTATTTATCAAACAACTCGCCAAACTCGTGTCACCGGGGTTGAGGTAGCGCTCCCTTTCGCTGCGACTCCAGCGAGCTGCTTCTCAGGCCGCCACAACCGCATTGACTGTGGCAGGCGCATAAACAATAGGCAACAGACACCGTGTAAAAACACATAGAGCGGTTTGGGACGGCCGCCTGCTCTCAGTGAACCACCGCGGCCGACACTCGCTCGAGAGAACGTGGGTTTTTTGGACCCAATGCTCACCTGAAATCGAAACATCTATCTTTAGGCTATCGGGAAAAGAAGTGCATCAGAAGCAAGGCGGCGCGCGAGTGACGCAGCACAGACGTCCACTTGAGCGCGCGTCACGCGGCGACGTCAACAGGCACGTATATGGGCGGGGCCGCCGTTCAGTATTTATAACACGGGTCCTCAGCTGAGTGCTGAGACACACATTACCAAACCCGTTTGTGTTACAACGGCAAGTTTCAGTGTGTCAGAGATTTAAAAGACATTTGGATTCATACATACTTCAATTTTATTCATCTTTCACCCTAAAACTCTCAACCAGAGACTTGAGACTCGATTTTTCTCCTCCACCAAGCACTTTAACCGATTTATTCTTTATTTTTTAATTTGGTTTTAATTTTACTTATTAAGGTGCAGGTTTAGTTTCGTGCTTAATGTTTACTTTTAATTATTCCTTTTTGTGTTGTGAAATTGGAAGTTGTGCTTGTTTAAAAAATCTTGACTGCTCACATCAGGCCTCCTTTTTTCCTTATTATTCTACTGGATGCACAAAGACTAAATGCAGGTAACAAAATGCATCACGGTGAAATTTGCTTTGTTATCACATATTTTATTTCACAAGTAAAAGATTATGGCTTGAGCTGGCACCATTAAAAGTCATCAAATAGTATAAAAACACATGTAAATCATTTGCCTCTTTCCATTCAATCCTTCTCGAAACATGCAAAAAATGGTTGCTTTGATGGGCAACTGTGGCATAGGGATAGTGCGGTAGTGCTTCATCAAGTAGGTCAGCGGCTCAGACACAAGCCCTTGCAGAAATATCCCTTGACAGTGTGTTGATCCCATGACCTCCCACACATGTTATCACACACCTCCAGTGCCCATGTCCTGTGTTTCAGAGAACAACCTAAAAACAGCTTAGAGGAAGACTGAGCAACACTTCAGCTTTATGATGTGAAGTGTCAGCAAAGTTGTTTGTCACCACTTCTTCCAAATATCAAATCAAGCTGAAACACATTCACAACTTTTAGAACAGCATAACCTACTTTGGTAAAGACACAAAACATTAGTTTTCCAATATTGCTGTTGTGCCACTGTCACACACTGAAGAAAAGGCCAGATAGCTCTGCGGGGAACATTTTGAGCCTTTACCTTAGAGACTGTAATGATTGTAAATTGGACTTTCATAGAAGTGTACAGGGGAATGCCTTATGCTAAGGAGTGTCCTCACTAAGATAGAAGTACAAGTGAAATCCTGCTAACGTGCGTGAGATCAGCCCAGGCCCAGCTACCCCAAGAGCTGTGACACGCAGCCTGTGGCAGACTGCTGGTGCGTCCGCAGATTGCAAATCCAGGCAAAACTCTTCCCACACTGCTTGCAGCTGAAGGGTTTCTCTCCCGTGTGAACCCTCTGGTGCTTCTTCAGGTTCCCTGCCTCGGAGAAGTGCTTCCCACAGGTGTCGCAGCGGAAAGGTTTTTCCCCTGTGTGGACTCTCTCGTGAGCCTCCAGGTTGGACAAGCCAGAGAAGGACTTACCACAGGCTTGGCATACATAGGGTCTCCTGCGGCGATCGCTGGATGCGATGCTGGTGGCCTGGCTTTTATAGTGGTGGCCCAGAAGGCTGCCTTGCTGTGCAGCATTTGCTAAATCAATGCCGGCCAACAGTGCAGGGGATACTGTGATAGCTAAAGCTGACGGCTGAGCAAAATTGGAGCTCATTGTCCTGCAAGTGGAGCCGATACCAGAGAGACTTGTCTTGTTACCATTGCGACGGATCGTGGAGGCAACTGTGCTGGAGGACTGAGTGCTCACTGCAGAGGGGATGTTGTGGCGCTGCTTTTTCATTGACTGTGCATATTTAGTCATAGCTGGTGTTCTCCTCAATTGAGGCCGGGAAGATGGAACCTGCATGCTCCGAGGTGAGGACACAGGAGTCCCTGCTGACAGAGCGGGTCGCAGAAAAAACATGGTGTCAACAAAATGCATTATTATACCATTATACAACCCTCAACCAATTAGACATTCACAGTGCTACAACACACTGGCATCTACAACAGCACATACCTTAAAGAAGATTCCTAGTTACCTTGTGACACAGGGGACTGGATGTGAACTGTGGAGCTTCCAGCTGCAGAGGACAGACTCTGCATTCCTCCAATCCTCACTGCTGAGGAGACTGATGGATCGGCCTTTACAATAGTTACTCCATCTGGGTCAAAATCTGCTGAGTCTTCAACCCGGAAAGAACACGAGGGGCCACTGGGGTTGGACACAGGGTCGTTGTCAGGAGTCCAGTGTGTGAAGAATGTCTCGAGTTCAAAAAGAGAGTACTCGGAGCTGAGAGCAGTGCTGTTCCTGGTTCTCTTTGGTTTGATTGCCACTTTAATGCTGGAATCTTCTGATATCGTGGGGGTCGACTGAGGGTCTGCAGACTGGGGAGGGAAAAGGAAGAGAGATGTTAATAACTTAAACCCCACCAGGCTGATGGGACTCAATGAACAACAAATCAAAGATTGGTAAACATGTCTATTTTTGCCTCTGAGTTTTAGATGATAAGATTAATATGACCTCTATAAAATTAAATAATTAAAAACTCTCTGCTGACTGTTAGATTTGATCATGATAACTCAGTGTGGGTCAAACACAGGAATGTTCATTACAAGTTACAGGGATTCACTGTGTGTATAAAATCTAACAAAAATATTGTGTCACAATTTTGTAATGGATAATAAAAAGACTTATTCATATTTTTTTAAATAGTTTTAATTATTTATGAACTGGACACTGAGGAATTTACAAAATCGTGACACAATAGAAAAAGCAGCAGTTACATTTGCTTTATACATTCCTACTGCAGTAACACTTTAGAATAACACACTCCTCAAGAACACTTTCTTGGAAATGAAACAAAGAGACAGACTTCAAAGACCCTAAATTATTATGAGCAATTGAAAGAATTTTCAAGATTAGAGATTACTGCGTGAATGACTTTCTAGCCAGTTTTTGAGTTTTGCCCTGGATTGGCAATATCTCACGATCTCAGTGGCTGAGTGGTTTAATGATACAGTTATATCTGAGGCTGCAATGCAAATTCAGTATCTGCAACAGGTTCTCTATCAGAGAAACATATTTCTGTCTTCCCAATATTTAATTAGCATATTTGAGCGCAGCGACTGAATAATCCACCTGCGAAATCTACAGCTCCCACTTTCGATTGGAAACACAAACAAACCCAAACACTATTAAACACTTTTGAAAAATGTTTTTGTTGCACAATCATGCTACCAGTTCTGGTAGGCTATAAATGTGACTCATCTATCCAGGAAGAGTTGCTTACACTCACCGCAACACAGACACTCTTAAACTCATCAATCATATTATTTTCAATATTAAGAAATCTTTAAGTGAAAGTCAACACTTCCTGCACACAATTTGTCACATTAAATGCATAGATGTGTTTCTCAATTTCTTGTTATAAAAGATATTTGTTCACATGGAAAAGTTTTTACGTGGATGTCACTCATATCCTGACCTCTACACACCCACATTCAACCATATATGCAAAGCACCTCATTGATATTCAAATACCCTACAGACAAATGGAATGGGCTTCTATGGTGAGTCACACCATCAAGCTATGAAAAGAAGAGCAACTTCCTGACATAGATAGCAAGGTTTTTTTAAGCTGAGGTGGAGAGCGATTTTATAGGACAGGAGAGTAGTGATGTTATTAATGAAGAAAATGTTCTGTAATGACAGAGAGAGAGTAGAATAGTGGAAACACTGTATGCTTAGTTCTGATAACAGAGGATGCCTAATGCATGTCTATGTTTTTGGCTGGTGTCTTTTCTGGTGCTTTTTCAGGTTGCTGGGGTCAGAGAACCTCTCTGGGCAGAGAGGACACTGGTACGGTCTCTCCCCTGTGTGGATGTTCCTATGGATCTTGAGGTTCCAGAACTGGGAGAATTTTTTGCCACAGATTGTGCAGCCGTATGGCCTCTCTCCAGTGTGAGTCCTCAGGTGAGAGTGTAAGTTTGCCTGTGAGCAGAACCCTTTTCCACAGAACCTACATATGCAACCCCTCTTCCTGGGGATTTTCTTCTGCATCGTAGTGCTGCAGTAACCGCCCTGATCCGTACTTGGACCTGGGTCGGGAAATGGTTGGGACCCCTGAACAGACTGCTGCACCCCCTGTGTGTGACCTAGTGTCTGAAAAGAACTAGACTCTGTTGAAAGATCTATAACGGGACCCTGGCGCTCAAAGGAGGTGTGGAAGCTTCTGGAGCTTTCATCAGCCAATAACATTCCTGATGAACTCTCAACTGCCAGTCCCCTCCCTGAGCTGCCAGCCTCTGCACCAATGAGGTTCCCTGACAGGTATGACAGAGGGGAGCAGTGTGACGATGGCCCCGGGAGGCTGTTGTCATGTAAATATCTACTCCCCCCATTCATCCACAGTGGAGAACGACCATAGCTGACCTCTGAGAAGCCCCCCCCAGACTCCTGCTGGTCTAAAAGCTGATTGTTGGAAGCTTGCGTGTTGTCATCAAATGGCAACCCTCCTCTGTGGTCGTCTGTGCTCGACTCCACCAACCCTGGATAAACAGAAAAGCATCCTGAGCAACTTTGTCACACTCAATGAATCAGATGGAAGCCAAAGAGACTATCAGATCAAATATTGTTTTTCTGAGATGTCTAAAGCCGATTACAACCTCAGAGCTGTCTGAATTTTGACATAGGAAGTTTTGGGTCATCCATCATATATACCTCTGTATAAAAAAAGAGTTGTATCTCATAACACATGAGTCCACTCACCCTCCTGTATGCTGAGGTCTGTCTGGTCTGGTCCTGACAGCGGCTCCACTTCCTCCACCTTCACCAGCACCATATCTGGCACATCATCCTGCAAACAAAAAAAAGAGAGAACATGCAGGGTCAGTTTGTCTTGATAATAAATATTATCAAGGGAGACACTATTTATTTTAAGACCTCTGTTGGACTGGATATGAAAAAGTACTTGTGTATCCACCAGTAGTAACATATGAAGGCAGGAGAACTCTGCAGGTCCAACTGAATTGTACCCAATGTAGTGACATTCACTACAGGCCACAATGACTTCCATTTGGGTTCCTGTGACATTTACAGGACCGTGGGGCCAAATCAACATTTGCAACAAATGTGAAGACAAGCTGGTCTTTCGAAGAACAAAACAACTGACATGCTTGTTGAGGCCACCATGACCCTGGACCCATGGCTAACAAAATGAGAACAAATATCAGGTATGTGATTGTTCTTTATGCGTTTAGATGGACCACCCAAGACATGATGCCTTTGGCCACTGGCTGTCATTGGCCTGGAGGCCAATGGATGAACCAGCAGCCGAATAGAAGTAACTCAGCATGTCTGAAGTGCATCTCATGTCATGTTAATCTCAATTTTCTATATAATAGTACATGGTTTCTATTTTAACTGTACAAGAAATCAGTATTTTAAAAGTATTAAAGTAGGTAAAGTATTTAAGTTACTGTTATTAAACTGAAGCTGGAATAAAGAAAATAATACAATAAAACTAATATCAAAACAATCAAACTACAACATTTGACAGTGCCCACCTTATCAAAAGTTGTTATTTTTAGCATTTGCTGTATCAGTGTGGTCCCAGCCTCGACCTCATTGGCAGTGCCACTGCATTGAGGCTAGGGGTCTGGAAAGTTTATAGACTGCAGTACCATCTTTATTGTTATTTCAACAATTCAGTCAGGTTATTGAGTACAAATAAAACAACTCAAAACAGATTATAGATATTATAAAATAGTAGGTAGGTTCAGAAATGCATAAATAAGACAGGGTCTTGTCCTAATATTAGTCACAATGTTCTCCCCTCTCTGGTCTGGTACTGTGTCCTTGTCTATGTCATCCTGAAGGCCGGCCACCACTACAAAATTGTATAGGTGAAACTTCTATTTTAACAGTTTTGTCACTGCACTGGGGAATAGTCTAAATCACAAACCTCTAACACATTAATTTAATGTGAGGTCATTCTATGAACTGACTGCGGAGTGTTCGTGACACATTATGGTTTACTAAACAAGGAGAATTTCCCAAAGCCGAGACAGTTTTATTCCCACTTTCAGTCTATAAACATCATAACCATCTCCTTACCGTCGACAACTTCAGCTCCAAGCTGACTGTCTCCTGCTAGATGTGAACCATTTCTAACATTTTGCCCTAGTGGATTCAGTTGGGCAGCAGAGATATTCTAATTCATCTTATAGTCTAAACAAACACACATTTAAAGTAAAACATGACAAAATCTGTTTTGCTAACAGGTGCATATATCCACTGTGTTGAGCAGAAAGTCTTTTCTGTCTCTGAGGACCGTTTGTTACCGGGTCTCTTCTTCAGTACAAATTTCGGGATGGCTCTTTTGCTGGTGTGTTTTTAGGTTTCTTATCCAGGCGAATCCTCTGCCACACAATCCACAGCTGTACGGCTTCTCTCCGGTGTGGACTCGCTGATGCTTCCTAAGATTCCCTGCCTCAGAGAACATCTTCCCACATGTAGAGCAACTGAAAGGCTTCTCCCCAGTGTGGATACGCTGGTGGATCTCCACCTTCTTAGGCCGGTTAAAAGCTTTGCCACAGTAACTGCAGACGAACAGTCTTTCCTTGGTACTGGTTCGGTGAGGTACTGAGCTGCAGTCACTGAAGGGCAGGGAAAGAAGGAAACCTGGGCCGTAACGAGCCCCACCAACCACATCCGACGAGGTCGATGGAAAATCAGCTGCTGCCATCGAGTATGAACAAGACAGCCTCTGTCCTTCCACCCCAAACCCAGAGGGCTCATCGAAAAACTCCTCAACCATCGAGTTAGCACTTTTATTGTCACGCAACAGGTCAAATTGTGAGTCCCTGTTGTCATCGATATACTGCTGAGGGTTTATGGTGTCTTGCAGGGAGTCTTTATCCTCAACAGAGTTACTGGATTCACAGTTAAGAGGAGGAGAGGAGTCACTGACCTCCACTCCTCTGCTGCTGTTGCAGTTGCTGCCTGTAGGCCTGGTCCTGCTGATTTGGGTCTGGGTGGCCTGCTCTTCAAGTCTCACTCTCTCTCCAGATACTTCCCGATGGACACACTTCAGCACTCCTTCGAAGAGACAGCATGGGGAAAGAAATGGAGAAAAAGTTGAAAACACAATGATGGTAGCGCATGTTCTCACACCAGATTTTGGTCAGTACAACCACAATAATATTAACCGAATTAGCAAATTTGTTTTTCATTGTATGAAACACATTGACTCTTCACAGCGGGCAAACCAGGTTTTCCAACTTAACTTGACACCTGAAAATAATGTCATATCATTTTTTTAGTCCCATTTCGTTTTTTCACAATTGAGAAAACCTGAACTACAACAGTATTCTGTCTATTCTCACCATCATCTCCTATGAGCGGCACATCCTCTGTTTCTTCCATGCGTAACATGTTCGCTTCCTCCATCTCCTCTTTTACCAGTATTGCATCTGGCTCCACCAGCTCCACATCTGGAGACTGTACAACATGAGACAGTTAGCCACTCTGCTTCACATTCCTGCAGCAGCGATATATGCATACATCAAAAACTTCCCAGTACGATCTCGTGGTGACCTTACCTTACTTCGGACGTTGTCAGAATGGTTTGCCTGGCTGAGCGAGCTGCGTGTGGCAGTTCTGTCAGGCCACAGAGGGATATCCATCTGCCGCTCAAACCCTACACCGGGAGATAAAAAAAAAACACACACACACGTGAGTTCAGAAATAACAACAGTGGAAACTGTCATTGACATGATAGCGTAAACAGAAACCCTGCACAGAGAACTGTCAAGCAACATTCTCTCTCTGTCAACACAGTGTCATTATCACTGTAAAGCTTGAGGTGTGCTTGGTTGAAAGAACGGTTACATGTTAGGGCTCTACCTTTTTACGGCAGCCATTTTGACATGAACTAGAACACAGCCCCCTAAACACGGCAGACCTTGGCTGAATGTGATCAGTAACACCTGTATTTACACACCAATTCATTTTTCATCAACGCCTGCCGTGGAAACAGTGGCTTGAAAGTCTCTCAGCTCACCGGTGGCCGACGAGGACTCCCGGCGTCTGTCGCCGGAGTTGACCTGCACCCTCGGTCGGTTACTGTTGGTACCGCTCTCCCGGAGCCTCCGCTCGGCGTTGCCTCTCGCCATCTTCAGTTCGAGTAGGTGCAGTTTCCTCTTCAGGGCTTTGTTCTCTCTCTGACACTGGGACATCTGCAGATTCACCACGGCGTAATCATCGTCGACCAGCTTGCATATTTCCGCCACGGCCGCGTTAGCCAGGACTTCCATGATGGAGGCCAGCTGCGTCTGGAAGGCCAGCCGGTTGGACATTGTTCCCGCAGTCAGGGGCTCGCTGGCCGCTCGGTTTAACTCCTCTGGTGGGGGACGGGGACACCGTGTCTTTGTTTAAACCATAACAGCAATGGTGGGAATCCAGTATACCAAGTGTTCGCAGGCACCGCAGACCAAGCTTTGTTCACTTCTCCTCTGTCGACAAGCTCCGCCCCAAAATAGATTTCGTCATATCCGGCTTTTAAACGTTAAAGGGTCAGAATGCTTTTCTTTTAATTGTATTGCTCATACAACCTATCACAAGATGAGAACATTAAAAAAAGTTACTTTTACATTAACATACATCTGTCATCTCTTTTAACGTTTAGTTAAAATTTATTTATTTTTTAGGATCACTCCTGATTGGTTACGACCCGTTGTCTTTATTATTTGTTAGCAGCTTGACAGCCTAATTTAACTATGACCATGTATCTAGCATATTCACATCATACTGCCTACACATTTCTGTATTTGTGGTCAGAGAGAATGTTTCTGTTTTGTTCGTGTGTGGTGTAAGAGCGAAAGACAACTAAGTTATGCATCTGCTCGGCTCTCACAAAATGTGTGAGTGAAGTTAGAGTGAAGCAAGAGCAGACACACTTTAACACATATGTAAATTATTTCACATCATTTATTTAGTATGTTTTTTCACTGTAGCATAACAAGCGGAGGAAATCTGCTGTTACATGAAACCTGTACATTTGTGGTTGATTTAGTTTTTACTTGAGCAAACAGATGCATACACACTGTACATCGGTTACTTTGTCATTTGAAAGAAAAATAACTCCCCCTCCTACCAGCATGTTTTAATCTGAACATTTGAAAATAAAACTGATTCCATGAGTAGTCCAGAATACTGAGAGCTCACAGCAGACATTGTGACTCTGCACATGGAGCTGGAAGAAATGCAATTCATTTCCGCCTGCCACTTCTTTTTAAATGAACTGGATGACGCATATTCCCACCTGGACAACATCAAACGTTTATGCTAAAAACCTAGTGTACATGACGTCCATTGTTGGCAAATAACCCTCCTCCTGCTCGTATGCTTTAATCTGAACATCTTAAAAAAAGGATTCCATGAGTAGAGCAGATTATTGAAAGACATAATGCCCACAGCACAGGAAGATTAATTGCAAACCAATATCATTGAACACAGCACAGTAAACACATATAAAACAATGCATTGGAATTATTCAGATGGAATAGGCAATTTTAAACAGGTGCGTTTTGAGAGCGGACTTGAATTGTCTTCCTTATGACGGGTTGCTCACTGTTTTTCTCTCTAGGATAGCAGAAAAACTGAGTTTTCAGGAAATAGTCAAGATCATCACTAGTGTATAAAGACATCATTTGGTTTAGCCCCCCGACCAGTGTGTGAATTTGGTTTGTAAAATCTAGAAAAGCAGATTGTGCTTAACATGTTCATTGCCCCACAGTAAACATTCTGTGTGAAAGTCACAAGTGAGTGGAAAGTGTGACCAGATGACATGAACAGTTATTCTGTAGCTTTATCTGACAACTGCTAAGCAGATGTGAGAAAACCATTCAAAGTATGCAAGCTAATATCAAAGCAGCTGAAACGATTATCAGAAAGCGAGAATCTGGGATGGAATCTTAATGCTGCTGTGGACAAGTCTTGTTCCGAAGTGTCTGAGTAGATGAGAGTCACTGAAAGGGGAAAAACAAAAATGAAATCAATAAGCATTTGAATGAGAAAAACAGAACTTCACTGCTGAAAAACC
Organism: Pseudorhombus dupliciocellatus; assembly: GCA_016785235.1. NCBI lineage: Eukaryota > Metazoa > Chordata > Actinopteri > Pleuronectiformes > Paralichthyidae > Pseudorhombus > Pseudorhombus dupliciocellatus. The sequence continues at coordinate 820,682 of JAFBJW010000232.1, forward strand.
AGGACGTAGCCAGTAGCAATTAGTTTGGGCAGGTTTCTTTAGCTAGTATCATCACTACTACCATCAATAGTCAGATCTGTCAGTTGCCATCGGCTCAAGGCAAAACTTAATACATCAGTCATTAATTTTATTCGTGCAACTAATTCACAGATCAAAATTTCGCCCATGGGGTTTAACAAGGAGCGGTATCTCTGTACTTAACCCTCAGCAAGTGTAAGGAAAACTAACATACTAAAAACCCCTTTTATAAGGAGAAACACAGAACATTCAGAGGCAGCTGCGCGTGAGTGTGTTTGCAAAGATGTGTAAAAGTGTGTGCAATTTTGTATTTTTTGTCACTTTGCATATTCAGATGACCATGGTCAAACAGGTCAAGTCCACATTTATATTCTATTTTATACACTGTCCCTTGCAAATACAATAAAATCAATAAATAAATAAATACTGTGAGAAGATCTTTGCAATGCTGAGCCGCATTTTCCACTTGTTCATTACAAAATATGATGATTGCATAAAGTAAAATAAAAGCAGCATTCAGAGTTGTTGGAATGTGTAGGTGTTTGTCTTTTAACTGAGCTAACGTGTCATCCCTGCTTCCACTCAGACATCTGGAAGAATTTGCACACTTGAGCAATTAGCTCTTAAACAAACAGCTGGAACTGTTTGGAAATCTGATGCCACAGTTGAATAAGGCGAGATTAGATATTTGCGATAAAATGTGGTCAAAGTCTGATGGGGTTTTAATTGGTCAACTCAAAGACCAGTGAGCTGTCATGCGGTCAAAGCGTTGTGTTCAATTCGTTTGACCAATTAGTTTGGTCAGTGGAGACCATCAGCTCCACCACCAGCACAAGTGTGTAAGTTGTGTAACCAGGTCTTCAGTCGTAAACATGGACGGATGGTGTTGAGCGGTGCTGACACTGAGGCACTCTTTTAGAGTCCATTCTGTGATCCTCTGTCGGGAGCATAGACGAAGAAACGGTTGAGGGTCTGAAAGGAAAAGACACCTTGAAACAGAGTTCACATATTACTTACTATGGTCTAGGACATATACGTATATAAACTCTACATGTCATGATATCACAGGATACAACCTTCTCTTGTTTGCTCACACTTATATAAGATGCATGAATTCCCATATAAAGGGATTTGAGTTATTCACCATTCAGGTGGGGATCAGTTTTTTCCAGCTTGGCATTCTACAGTCCGCACTGGGACTGCTGCCGGTGTCTGCGAACACTGCACATCTGGCTGAAAGACTGTCCACAGCGCGAGCAGCTGTAGGGCTTCTCCTGCGTGTGGACTGTGCGGTGCCTCTTCAGGTGGCTGGACGAGATGAAGCTCTTCCCGCACAGAGTGCATCGGTAACGCCTCTCCCCAGTGTGGATGAGGAGGTGCACGCGCAGGTTGTTGGGCTGGGCGAAGCCCTTCCCACAGTGGGGGCAGGTGTAGGGTCTCTCCCCGGAGTGCACCCGCTGGTGCAGCTCCAGGGCAGCTGCACTCGGGAAGAGCCGACCGCAGACTGCGCATGACACAGGATCTTTAGAAGAGGCAGCGTTGCTCCTGTAAGGCCGCCTATGGCTGGTCGATATGGCAGAAGAAGCAGAGGGCGGAGGCGGCGGAGGGGGTGCAGTGACAGCAGCAGCAGCAGCAGTGGCGGCAGCTGCCATGTCAAAAGAAGCAGCGAACGCAGCCATTTCATGAGCTCCACCTGTGAAAAGAATAGTTGGAGGGCAATCTAAATTTTCTCCTCCTCCCTGCGAGGGAAAGGAGGCGGAGGGGTGTCCGGGTTCTGTGTTTCCCAAACCCAACTGTGCCACAGCATACGCTGCACCAAGATGGCCGACCCTCTCTTGCATCCAGACCAGGTCAAGGCCCAGGCTGTGGAGGCGGTCAGGACTGGGCTCATCGGATGCTACAGGCGCAGACAGCTGAGAGGGGTGAAGTTCTTCTTCTATGCAGTCGTCTGTCTGGATCTCTGGCTTCAGAGCAGCATCTGTAAGGCTCACTCCAAGTTCCCTGCGAGTAGCTTCAGGGGCCGGGAGGCCCCCACTGCTGCCTGCTAGACTGTTTCCCAGGGCACTGGTGGCTTTATGTTTGCCTCGTGGCGGGCAGGTCAGATCCACTGTTGAGTCAGTGGGAATCGGTTGGTTGGTGGAGAGAGTGGAAGGAGTGAAGTTGGTGACACTAGAGTCGCCAGCATCACCGCTGGGGGGCTCGTCATTGGGCTCCAGGGCTGCGGTGGTGCAGAAAGACAAGAGCAACAGAGGCAGTGGATTTTAAGAAGGAACGACTCAGAGGAAAGATTTGTTGTGCGATGCACTTATATACTAGTTTATCCTGAAATTAATCCTTGCATTTTTGTAATGAGAAATGAACCGAAATTAATAATAATAACTAGAGTTAAAACTGTCACCAAACATGTTCAGCCCTTACCATTTGTCAGGCCACACTCTGCCCTGATATTCACCTCCACCTTCAGGTCCAGGTTGCAGTTGTCTCTTTCCACTTTCTCCTGCTTCACCAGAGGCAGGACCTTCGTTGCACCCTGCTGGGGTGAGGTTTACAGGACAACAACGTTTTTTACTTCACTAACTTGCTGAAGAACTTAGAAAATAAAGCGTTTGACTTGATTCGTGTCTTTGGTTTTCGTGTTATATGGGACTAAGGCAGGGGCTGCCATATGAAAATGCTTGTACTTCAGAGCAGGAGATGACAAGATCACAAGTCAATCAAATATTGTCATTACCTTTGAAATGTGATGAAAAGACTTCTCTTCTGAGGAGACATGAACAGACACCAGTGGCTGAGGGTCATCAGGTCCTGGAAAATAACACAAGACCCTGAGCAAGCACTGTCCGAGGAAGCATTTACACCGCTACACCCTAAAAACTTCAAAAATCTCCAGCAGTGGCTACACGAAGATCCAGCCTGCTTGCTATGCTCAACTCCAGCTGCCCTCACACACATCCTTACAGGAGGAAAAGCAAGTCTCCCAAAGGGTAGACAGTAGTTTGACCTGTCTGTTCAAAAGTTAAGATGTCTGATCTAGGCCTCGACAACTCTGTATCCAAGCAGGTAGGACCACCTTGATACAGCAAAGGCTATAAGGCAACAGCTGCTGCTGTTGGCAGGTGACAAAAATGACAGAAAAAAATGAGAGAACCATCAGTAAAGTGTCTCTTTGTGTAGTTGTGGAGGAGAGAACAACATGACGTCAGAATGACCACTTTAAGTGCCAGAGTTCATGACACTGTTGATGCTTTAAAGAAAGGGAACTTTTGATTTTGTTGTCATCCCTCGCTTGTATCTACATTACTTACAGAAACACAATATCTAAAACAATACTATAGAGATGGAAAATGTGATAAGCTCCTGGGGAGGGACACTCTTGTTTTCTGATGAACATTATTGTTTTATATTTCCTTAAGTCAAGCAAGTCAAACAAAACCAAGCGTGTGTCTGCTCAGCTGCAGTTCAGCCAAAGTCAGGTACTATCAGTTAGTATTACTACCAATGCTTCGTGGATCCTAGGTCATTAAGAACACAAATCTGGGTTACTCGAACCTTGTGACAAATTCTCCTCCAGCAGACACTTACTCTTTAGGGCGACGTCTCCACTGACCTCATGTTAAAGGGCTGCAGGACAACTGGACCTGATCGTTAACATTCATGGAGTTAGTGTGATGACACGACAGTGCATATGAGGACAACGTGTGTGTGTGCATGCCTCCCATGGACTACTGTCTCCTCCACAGCATGCCAGCTGTGGCCGCCTCCACCTCTTTACCTTCGGGTGGCCTGAACTCCTCCCGCTGGATCCGTCTCCTCATCTTCCTCTGGTGGCTCCTCATCTTCATGTCCATGTCTCGCAGCCGTTGCCGCAGCGCGTCGTTCTCCTTCTCGCTCCTGTCGCGCTCCTGCTCCATCTGGGACCGCAGCGCCGCGAAGCCATCGTCCACCAGTTTGCAGATCTCCGCCACCGCAGAGTTGGCCAGTATCTCTATGATCGAGGCGATCTGCGCCTGAAAGCCGATGCAGTCCGCCATCATTGTCTCGCCTGTGGTCGCTCGTGCGCGGACAGGTGTGCGCGACAGTGCTCGCGTGTCACCGCGTCCACACGCTGGTGTGTGACCGCAGACATGCAAAACACCAGGGGGCGGATGCACACGTCGCTGCGTGTGTGTCCCCGACGGCGTGCAGCTCAAATGTTGTGTCTGTATGAAGTGCACGAGTCGCTCTCTGATGACGTCAGTTTGTTGTTCAGCTTTACTTGAGTCAGAATCTTATCATATCATCACCTGTCAGTTAGTCCTTAAACCTCAGCGCTGCCAAGTGGAAAAAACGGACAGTACCATGAAAAACACATAGCAACAGTATATACATCAATATACATTGATTTTATATATAGACGTTACAGTAACACTGAATGGCTCTTTGCTGTCGCTTTCTGAAGACATTTGTGAAAATCTACAGTCATGGTAGCAGTAGCATGTAGCATGAGCGCTAACAAACCATGTGTAAATAGCTTAACATGAATCCACAGTGACAGGCTACTGTGTGTGTGTGCTACAGTGATGTGGACATGGGAAAATAATGGTCATATGACAATAATGACAAATAGTATTCACATCACAAAATGACACTGAACATTGGTAAATAAGAAGATTATGACAAACATCCCAGGGTTGCTGTGGCTTTGTTCTGACTGCATCCTACTTTAGGCTGTTCATAAAATTTTGTCCCCCAAATAACACACACAGGGTACGTGGCTCTACTTCACAGAGTGCAGAGCCTGGTGTCTAATTAAGTTGCTGAGGAAGGAGAAGTTCTTGCCACACTTTGAGCAGTGGAACCTTTTCTCCCCAGTGTGGACGCTCTGGTGGACCTTCAGGTTGGTGGAGGTTGAAAACTGCTTCCCGCAGTGCGGACAGGGGAACGGCCTCTCCCCCGTGTGGACCATCTGGTGGCGCTTGAGGCTGCAGAGCTGGCCGAAGCTTTTCCCGCATTTGGTGCACTGGTATGGCTTCTCCCCCGTGTGGACCCGCTCGTGAATGCGTAGCTGGCACTGGTGGCCATAACGGCGTGAGCAGTAGGTGCACGCGTAGGGGAGGCAGTTCTGTTGCTGCTGGGTCTGGGCTGAACTGGACTTGTGGAGCTGGTTCTTAATGGACGGACAAACACTGTCCATCTGCCCCATTTCAGACCATGAATGCTGTGTTTGCTGATACTGCGAGTCCATTCTTGCCATTGAGACTGGGGGGCTGTCACTGATCGGAATACACAGCAGCGGCTGATTGTGGGACCTACAGGGAGGCATCTCTTCATCAGCTCTGTCACCTCCACCTCGAACAGTGGGTCCCTCCCTGCAGCTGCTTGAATTGATTACAACAATGTCCTGTTTAGAATCATGGCTCACCCCATCCATGTCACACTCAGGCATTCTGGGCACAGTTGGGAAGCCAGAGGCAACGTTTGTTCTCGTTTGACTGAACGAGGAGTTGACGGTTACACTCTGGAGTGTGTATTTTGAGCAAGATGGCTGCTGCAAATCTTCAGTCTCACTGCTCTCCTGCCAATCCAGCAGGGTGTGGGAGGGTCTCTCTTCTTCTGTGGTGTCACCTGATGAGCCAAAAGAAGAAGCAGTGAGAAACATGTTTTTTTGCGTTCTTTAGTGCAACTATGGCCTTTCACCATATAAGCTTTTTACATGGCAGCTGACCGAAGCATCATAACCAGTGTGTTGACATCCCAGCTAGTGTGAGTAGTAACTACAGATTTTACATCACAGTACTAGAAAATGATTGAAAAAAAAGAAAAAACAGAAGTATACCTAGCACTTCATGCATCTTTTCCTCCTGAGGACTGCTCACGTTTTTCAGACGTCCCTGGCCCTGGAAAAAACAGGAAGGTATTTAGCTGACAAAATGAATCTAGAGGCTCTGACACTGCAATAATTATGACTTCAGAGGAGTCATTGATTTAAGGGGTCGCTTTGAGTTGAGCTAATGACGTCAGATCCACTGACCTCCATTATGTTGCTGCATCGTTTCGCCTTGACATCGCTGTGGTCCACTGAAGTTGAATGGAGTGAAGTTGCGGTGTTGGCATCTCTACCAACGCTGATGTCCGAGTCTGGTGGCGCCTTGTCGGCGGTGCCCATGGCCTCCATGGCTCCCTCCACCTTGATGATCAGCAGCTCCCCCTCCTCTGCCAGGCCTGCTGACTGAGAGGACAAACTCATTCAAACTAACTGCGAGGATGTCAGAGGCACACTTGAGAAGATGGGTTTCTGATCCTTATGCAATGTGGAATAGATACCTCAGTCTTGCTGGTGGTAACGACCTCCTGATCAGGATCCTTGTCAAGGCTGATTGGCTGGCTTTTCTGCTCACACTGTTGAGCCCCTTTACCTCTGTTCAGGAACCTGGTCCTGCCCTGCAAAGAGGGGCCTGGAGGGGAAAACAAACACAAAATGTACAGATGTGACCGGCCGGTCTGAGAACTGTTTGTTTGTTTGTTTGTTTTTTGTTTACACTCCTTGGATTGAGAGTTTAGGGGCCGGACCCAGCTCCTCCCTTTTCTCTATACTTACCGGCCGGTGAGTCCTTGCTCTGCCGGTTGAGGGGGCGGACTCCGGGGAAGCGGCTGTTGACGGAAGCCTCCGCTCGGTAGCGGGCGATCTGCAGCTCCAGCAGTTTGATCTTTCTCCGCAGCAACTCGTTCTCCTTCTGGCTCCGGGACATTTCCAGGTGGACCACCACGTATCCGTCGTCCACAACTTTACAGATTTCGGCAACGGCCGCGTTGGCCAGAACCTCCATGATGGAGGCGATCTTAGAATGGAAGTCCACGGCCGCTGACATGGTCACTGCGCAGCCTCGTTTCCAGATATGCAAGCACGCGCCCACAAATACGCCACTAAATTCTACTGGTTTTTAAAATAATGTAGAAAACCGCAGACAGCCCAGATGTGCAGTGACCACTGCCTGGAAGCTGTCGCATTGTTTTCTTCTTCTTCTTCTTCTTCTAATTCTTGTTTTGCGGGGGGCCTGTATCCAGATTAATGGAGCATTAGCGCCACCTCCTGGTCGTTTGATCAGAAAACGGCTGACACTCAACAACCCCTCGATACGGAAGAAGGAACACTGCTGGGAAAGGGGAAGTCTGACTCTTTTTCTCAGAATTCTGACTTTCTGAGTTTAAAGTTAGAACTCCCCTTTTTTCCAACAGTGCTGCTAATCCTCTTCCATACATAGAATATAAAACGAGAAGAATAAAACATACAAAAGATAGATAGATCCCTGTATCCCAGGTCGAACCAACAACAGCCTTTTCTGTGCTGTATTACCTATACTCCATATCCCTGCACATCCCCTCTGTGTAAACCACAGTGTAAACCCGTTGTTGGATGTTCTCCTGTTGATAAAAAATCTCTTCTAATCTCTCTAAGAAATCTCTTTACTGCACTTGTTTTCATTCGCAGAGGCCACAAAATACACACAGAGGAATTCCATGTTTTTAATGAAAATATATTTTCAGTTTCAAACTCTGAACAAATGGTCAGGTCGCTCGATATGCAAGGAGTACAGTACGTGGCTTCTTTACTTGCGTGTGAGATTAAAACGTCTATTAATGAGTGTCAGAAACAAAAAACATCCTTCACAAGAAGCTCATCACAGTTCCTTTCTTTCCGACCTGGAGAGGCTGCAGCGCGTGGAACTGAATAACAATCCTGTCAACGAGAGAAGACTGTCAAACATTTACTCAAACATGAAAGCAACACAGAGGACAGAACACAACTCAGACTACATGACCAGTTACTGTAACTGGCAGAGCTGACCTTTCTTCAGTAAGGCCAAGTTCTCTGGTCAGGAACTCAAAGATCTTGGCACTGTGCTCCTTGTTCTTCTCAGCCGAGTCGGTCACACCGATGGCAGATACTGAAAGCATCACACATGGAGCGGAAGAGCCTGCCATCAACATTGGTAGCCCAGGATTCACCACCACATTCATCCTCTGGAAGACAACCACCCAAATAATATGAGTGAAGCTGAGACAGTCTAACATGATCATTCTTGTGTAATTATTAGCATTCTTCGCCTCTCAGAGCATATTCCCATTTTATCTGATTGTAATCACAGAAGCAGAATGTGCTTCAGCTGCTTTGCTCTGCCAGAAGTACTTTATTTCTTGTATCACTAGAAGTGTCGTCTACACGGAGAATATAAATATAAACACTATCTATAGCATAAATTTGGCTGGACTGGACTAGTGATGATTAATGTTCAACCACAAGTTTCTCATGCGTATATAACAGTGTGCAGAGAGCAGCGGGGGAGGGGGGGATCTTTGGTGGCTCGAACTATCGTATAGTGTCGGTGTGACAGACAGACAGACGGCGGGGGAAACGTTCCTGAGCAGCAGCCATGTCCCTCGAGCTCTACCTGGACCTGTACTCTCAGCCCTGCCGCTCCGTCTACATATTCGCCTCAAAGAACAACATCCCCTTTGAGTTCAAGAAACTGTCTCTGCTGGACGGTAAGTTCATCCACACCCTGATCCAGGATATTGTATCATTGGAATATTTTATGTGTCAATTTCCAGGATTTTGTCAAAAGGAAACCATTCTGAAATCTGAGGAGGATCTGACCATTGTTGTTGGTATCAGGTGAGCAGTATGGAGAAGAATTTGGGAAGATCAACCTAATACGAAAACTCCCCGCTCTGCGAGATGGAGACTTCTGCCTGGTTGAGAGGTGATAACTCAAACATTCATTGGTAGCGTGGCTTATATGTGAGTCCCGTGTGACTCTGTTTGCCTCTTCAGCATTGCAATCCTGCTCTACCTGGCAGAGAAGTTCAAGACTCCAGAGTTCTGGTACCCAGCCGACCTCCACCAGCGTGCTCGCATCAACGAGTACCTGTCATGGCAGCACACAACCGTCCGTCTGCATGGATCCAAAGTGTTCTGGCTCAAGGTATGGACCCTTGCTGTGTGTGAGTGATCTTGTATTGCATCATTTTTCTTTTCACACAGTAATCCAAATCTACCCAAATATACATTTTACACTTTGGAGGCTCGTGACCATCACAATCTGCACGAAATGAATTTCAGGAGAAACGAATGATCTTCACAAGCAGAACTCTCTGTCCTGTGATTTCCTCAGGCTGTTTTGTGAAGTGACTGATTCAGTGCTGCATATTTTCTGCTCTCCATCATTGTTTTCTAGGAAGACGTCTTTTTCAGTTTGTATCGTCTCCTCCTGAAAGTCTTTATTCTGTACTGAGAACAAAGTTGCAGGCCGTCTGAATGATAACACTTTAATACTTTATAGCGATGACTCATTGTATCCTACAATGAATCCCAAAAGTACTGTACAATCAGGGCATTGTCTGCCATCTTGCATTGAGCTTGTGAAAATAAAAGCAAACAGGGTGTGAGACGCGATGAGAAAGTAAGTGAAAAACTAGTGATAAATCTGTAGTTGAATTTTAACCAGTGCTTGCAGGCTGATTCTAACTGAGATCCTTTTGCTTGTGCTGCAGCTTTTGATTCCCAAGGTTCGGGGCGTGGATGTCCCACAAGACAAGTTGGATTCAGCCTTGGAGGACTTGAACGCATCCCTGAAACTCCTGGAGGAAAAGTTTATTCAGGACAAGCCATTCATTGCAGGAAATGATATCTCACTGGCTGACCTGGTCGCCATTGTGGAGGTTATGCAGGTAAGAGTAGTATCTGAGGTGAATGTAAAACCTATTAACAACCCACAGTTGGCTTCTAAATAGCTCCAGTGATTGAGATCAGGGACCGTTCATGAGGACATATTCAGCTGATTATATTCAGAGGACGTGCTGTAAGAGTTGACTCCTTTTTTTTACATGAATGGTTCCCTCTCTTCCCTCCTCTGTCCCAATGGCAGCCAGTGGGAGCTGGCCTGGATGTGTTTGAGGACAGACCCAAACTGAGTGCATGGCGGGACAGAGTCCAGGCTGCAGTTGGGAAGGAACTGTTTGATGATGCCCACCAGTGCCTCATGGGCGCCCAAGAGAGTGTCACATTGATGGACATCAGCAAGATGCAGTTCTTCAAACTCAAGATCCCCAAATTGTTCATGTAAAGCGAGCTTTGGTTCAGTCCAAACTTGCTGGTAATTTTAGAGGTAACTCTTTGTTGGGTGTATGAATCGGGTCCCAATAAAAGCACTCAACAACCCTAGAAACACACAGAGGAACTCCATGTTTTTAATGAAAATTTCAGTTTCAAACTCTGAACAAATGGTCAGGTCGCTCGATATGCAAGGAAAATACAGTACGTGGCTTCTTTACTTGAGTGTGAGATGAAAACGTCTATTAATGAGTGTCAGAAACAAAAAACATCCTTCACAAGAAGCTCATCACAGTTCCCTTCTTTCCGACCTGGTGAGGCTGCAGCGCGTGGAACTGAATAACGATCCTGTCAACGAGAGAAGACTGTCAAACATTTACTCAAACATGAAAGCAACACAGAGGACAGAACACAACTCAGACTACATGACCAGTTACTGTAACTGGCAGAGCTGACCTTTCTTCAGTCAGGCCAAGTTCTCTGGTCAGGAACTCAAAGATCTTGGCACTGTGCTCCTTGTTCTTCTCAGCCGAGTCGGTCACACCGATGGCAGATACTGAAAGCATCACACATGGAGCGGAAGAGCCTGCCATCAACATTGGTAGCCCAGGATTCACCACCACATTCATCCTCTGGAAGACAACCACCCAAATAATATGAGTGAAGCTGAGACAGTCTAACATGATCATTCTTGTGTAATTATTAGCATTCTTCACCTCTCAGAGCATATTCCCATTTTATCTGATTGTAATCACAGAAGCAGAATGTGCTTCAGCTGCTTTGCTCTGCAGGCAACATATTTCCTAGCCCAGTGCGTCCATGGTGGGCCTGCATGCACTGGCGGAGTTCGGATTAACGGGTGGAGTATGTCTGACCTAATTAGGGGTCAAGGTATATGACCTGATATGCACTGGAGGCTTCAATGGAAAAGCTGATCATTAACTTCTGGCAACAGCAACTTTTAAAACAGCTGAAGCTGTCTGATTGTCCAGCTGTGGACTTTCATTCCGCTGTATTTCACTCCAGCATTTCATTGACAGCTACATTACGGTCGATGTTGTTGTCTTCCAGCAACAGGCGTAAGAAACGCTTCACTACAGCGACGCACGATTTCTTCCACCCCGAGCAGTTCCACCAATGGAAAGGACAGAGGTGGACCATAGAGTACATGCTGGACATATACTTACGTCCAGAGGTTTTCCCAGAGTAGCTGCGGTGCTGCTACACAGCTTCATGGTGAAGTCCTCGGGGAAGGAGCTGACCGGCAGGTTCGTTTGTAGCTCGACAAAAGGCATTTTGAACTCACTGAGGACGAGGTGTGCAGAGCAGCTAAGACCCGTGTACCGTAAACCCCGTGGATCTGACGGACACTACTTCTTCCGGTTGACTTTTTCAAAATACACGTTCTAGATTAAACGCAGTCGCTGCCGGTGCTTGTTATACAAAATGGCATCGAAGTGCGTTATTTATACTTTCCTGCATTTGGATGGTGGATTTTTGCGTGCATTGATTGATAGTATGCAACCTTTTATTTTGAAAGCACGGCCGGACGCTGTAACCCCGGTACGAAGCCTGGAGAGTCCCTTACATAACTGACAGTACATGAGGAAATTGTAAACCAAGTAACGCACTATGCAGCCTGGGGAAATGTTAAATTAACAGTAGACACGGTGAGAGTCTCCATTGGAGGGAAAATTGTAATTAGTTGCCAGGCAGGTTATTAATGTGTTGTAGTATGTATTAGTATCTGATACTTTGAGTGCCCGGCACATCTGGTTGCAATATGACTATTAGGTAGAGGCCCTCAGTGTGGGCTACCATTATATAAGACTCACCCTGTAGTAAATAAAGTGGTCCCCATCATGTAACGGTTGGAAAAGTGTTGGAAAAGTACATCCTCAGTATCTGGCCCACTTTAGACTTTTTTGTTCCCAAAATTACCATTCTCATGTGAACCCTAATATCAGCCTTTCCCTATCTTCATTCAAATAGTTCCATGACATTTTGGCAAACGTGCAAAATAAGGAGTAAAATCCATCTGTTTCACATTAGAGGTTTACTTCTCCAAAATAAACACATACATATTTCTACAGTGTTTTTTTGCCCAATGACTCATAAAAGGTCACTGTCACCTTCGACCAATGACACTGAACTACTTCAACTTTGAGTCCAAGTGACAAGTGATTTGAAGAAGTCAAAGAAATTGCCTCAGGAATTCTTGAGATGTCACATTCAAGAGGCCAAAACATTATTATTGGAAGCCACAGTAACTTTGACCTTTAACCATGAGACCAAGTGATCGTGTGTGGCAAATGTGAAAGTCTTTGTTCAAGGTGTTCAGGCGATACACCCTGAGGGCCAGTGGCTGCTGCTGTTTGTGTTTAAAAAGTTGAAACAGAAAAACAGAGACTTCATAATAACAGAAAAAGATAACAGCTGTTTATTAAATGTAGGTTACTGTACATTATTCAAAAATATTTCACATCCATCATCAAAACAAACCACCATGCAGATACCCTGAGGAGCAGCATTCAGATCTATGTGTGTGGCATCCTTCATGACTAAAATCTATTTTGTCACAGCAGCTGATATCCATCATTCACACCAGTGAAGTCACACCTACAAAGAAGCAGGAAACAAGGTTAACATATTAAATTCATGTTTGTTTTATCTAATCTTTTCCTGTAAAGCTTCCACACTGTGTTGTGTAGTTGCAGCTACCATTCACCACAGACTCACCATGGGAGTACTTGCACTGTTTGAGCGCCTCGTTAAAACCCTCACACAAAGTCAGGTCGGAACTGTTGGTAGCACAGTCCAGGAACTGTTTGACCTCAAATTGACAGGGGCCTGGCTGGGCTGGAGCAGGCCGGGGGGGCTCCTGCAGTGGTGTCATCAGACATGTCAGTCAGTCTCACATCAGCACAGAGAAACAACAACAGAGAAAAACAGCTGACAGGTTCGGATAGAGTTCAGCATCCTGCCTAGGCGGCTACTGGTCACAAGTCAAAAAAAACAACACCCAGGTTCCAAATTCACAATCATAATGTCTTCATATAGTTTGTAGTTACTAGGGGAAACCCTTGTCTCTCACCTGGTATGAGGGCTTGGGAGGCTCTTGACTGCTGCTGCTGCTGCTGCTGCTGCTGCCACCACTAAAAGCTCCTGTGAGAGCACTGCCAACAACGTGACCCACAGCCGAGCCTACGGCCACCCCCGCAGCTGTAGTAGCCATCTGGGCCATGAGACCAGGTCCCTGGGACTGAGCAGGAGCCGGGGCCAGGGCGGCAGGAGGCGGATGAGCTGGAGCAGGAGCATAAGACGGAGCTGGGCTACAAACCAAAAAGAAAGATTTCTTGTACATTAAGTGGTTTGACGTGTCCTGCAGTAACATAGTAGTTGCAATAAAATAGAAGTTTACATGTGCCTCAGTGTAGAGGATGTTTACCTCATTTACAGTCTTGAATGTAGTTAAGTTATTTAGGTTATAGTTGACTATGTCTGTTTGTCCCAGCGCTAACAGACCTACTACATCTCAATCTCTCCCTGGTTCCAGATGCTGCAGGCACATCCTGTTACACACATGCCAGATGTGCACAGCCATGCTCTACACATGCATTCTGAACAGTGTGCAGTGTGAAATGAGCCCAATAATAGCCTTAGTTAGAAAAGCGCCGACCCTGTAGCACCGAATCATTTGCGAGTGGCCACTTTTACCGGTCTGTCTGCCTATGACTAAACACCAACCAGCTGTGAATGCAAAGCATGGCCAAAACTGCCGGTAACAGTTCCACCTCATTGGCACTCTTGATTTGCTGTAAACTAAAACACATGATGTATATTTTAGGTCCCGTCTCTGCAGCTACACCCCCCATCCGGACGCTTTCTGTGTTGTCTGTGATGTCAAAACTGAAACTCTCCTGCACCATTATTCATATGTGAACCAACCCCCCGTGTACAATTTTGACATTTGTTTTGGCCCTTTTTTGTTTTGCTTACTGATGTGAAAACACAACATTTACCTTGAATCTCCTGATATTTGAGCTCCTGACACACACACACACACACACACACACACACACACACACACGAGTCCAGCATCACAGTAAACAACATGCATATTAGCCTTGTACAATATCATCATCAGAACTTAACACATACAGTTATAGAGCCTGAAATTATTCATTTTTTCCACATTGATGCCTCTTATCGTCCATCGTCTTATTACCTTCTGGGACATACCTGTGTCATTTCCAATCAAGAGCAAACGTGCTGGTTGAATAAAAGCAACTTTGGGTCAAACCTTACCAGGGCTATGGCTCATTTCAGCGTTTACTGTATTTAAAAACTTTAACATCTGAGTCCCCCCCCCCCCCCCCCCCCCCCTCCCCCCCCCCCCCCCCCCACATTTTCCCACTCTGTCTTCTGTGACGTCGCTCCCTGCTGGGGTCACCGCCGGGTGTCTGTATGTCTGCTGCCTGCGGGCCGGCGGCTCAAATATACGCAATTGACCTTGCGAAGTTCCACAAATGTCGCGATACTTAGCGGAGCTTCTTTGCCTAATATGGGGTTTGAGCACAGCGCCACCTGCTGGAGTGGAGCAGCAGCACACGGGGTGCAAAATCAGTGCTTAGTTCTGCTTTGTAACAGGCTTTGCTTCAGAGTTTTGTGCTATTTTAAAATTAAAATTGTTGAAAATAAAAAATAAAATAAATAAATTGAATCCACAGATGAACCAAGCCAAGATGTCTTTATTTATATATGATTCCACAGGGAGGCATGACTACATATTAGTGTTAGGACTCTATTGGGGCAGCATGGTGGTGCAGTGGTTAGCACTGCTGCCTCACAATAAGAAGGTTCCTTGGTTTGATTCCTGGGTGTGTGTCAGTCCTGCGATGAACTGGTGCACAACACTGCCTCAGCCCTCATTCCAGAAGGAGCAAAGAGAACCCTGAGTTGCAAAAGCTCACAGATGTGAGTCTTTCACCTTCCACCCAGTATTCTGTGGCCCCACGTCTGACGATTGGTTCAATTCCCACACTGCTTGGAGACGCATCAGAGAGTAAAGACATCAAGCAAGAGGTTTCCCTCCTCTACTACTATTGCTACTGGCTGTAAGAAATGTCCCCAGCTTTGTATTCCCTCCTATTTCACCTTTCAGTGCATGGAGGACAAAAGGCAGATACATGTCAGTTATTGTTAGTTGAATGAGAATCTCACCTCCCTTTGTTGGTTTAGATTTGTTTTGTGTTAAAGTTTGTACTTTATTTCTTGAATCACTAGAAGTGTCGTCTTCACGGAGGATATAAATATAAACACTATCTATAGTAGAACATTTGGTTGGACTGGACTAGTGATGATTAATGTTGAACCACAAGTTTCTCAAGCGTATATAACAGTATGCAGAGAGCAACAGCAGGAGGGGGAAGGGGGAAGTATCTTAGTCAAACAACTGATCTTTGGTGGCTGGAACTATCTTGTAGTGGCGTGTCGGTGTGACAGACAGACAGACGGTGGGGGAAACGTTCCTGAGCAGCAGCCATGTCCCTCGAGCTCTACCTGGACCTGTACTCTCAGCCCTGCCGCTCCGTCTACATATTCGCCTCAAAGAACAACATCCCCTTTGAGTTCAAGAAACTGTCTCTGCTGGACGGTAAGTTCATCCACACCCTGATCCAGGCCAGAGAAGTTGGACACAACTTTTTTCTGCTTAGGACCCACAAACAGTTTATGTGGGAACGCAAAAGAAATAGCAAAGAAGGTTAGTTTTATAAAGTATAAAATATACAATATTGTATCATTGGAATATTTTATGTGTCAATTTCCAGGATTTTGTCGAAAGGAAACCATTCTGAAATCTGAGGAGGATCTGACCATTGTTGTTGGTTTCAGGTGAGCAGTATGGAGAAGAATTTGGGAAGATCAACCTAATACGAAAACTCCCCGCTCTGCGAGATGGAGACTTCTGCCTGGCTGAGAGGTGATAACTCAAACATTCATTGGTAGCGTGGCTTATATGTGAGTCCCGTGTGACTCTGCCTCTGTTTGCCTCTTCAGCATTGCAATCCTGCTCTACCTGGCAGAGAAGTTCAAGACTCCAGAGTTCTGGTACCCAGCCGACCTCCACCAGCGTGCTCGCATCAACGAGTACCTGTCATGGCAGCACACAACCGTCCGTCTGCATGGATCCAAAGTGTTCTGGCTCAAGGTATGGACCCTTGTTGTGTGTGAGTGATCTTGTATTGCATCATTTTTCTTTTCACACAGTAATCCAAATCTACCCTAATATACATTTTACACTTTGGAGGCTCGTGACCATCATGATCTGCACGAAATGAATTTCAGGAGAAACGAATGATCTTCACAAGCAGAACTCTCTGTCCTGTGATTTCCTCAGGCTGTTTTGTGAAGTGACTGATTCAGTGCTGCATATTTTCTGCTCTCCATCATTGTTTTCTAGGAAGACGTCTTTTTCAGTTTGTATCGTCTCCTCGTGAAAGTATTTATTCTGTACTGAGAACAAAGTTGCAGGCCGTCTGAATGATAACACTTTAATACTTTATAGCGATGACTCATTGTATCCTACAATGAATCCCAAAAGTACTGTACAATCAGGGCATTGTCTGCCATCTTGCATTGAGCTTGTGAAAATAAAAGCAAACAGGGTGTGAGACGTGACGAGAAAGTAAATGAAAAACTAGTTATAAATCTGTAGTTGAATTTTAACCAGCGCTTGCAGGCTGATTCTAACTGAGATCCTTTTGCTTGTGCTGCAGCTTTTGATTCCCAAGATTCTGGGCGTGGATGTCCCACAAGACAAGTTGGATTCAGCGTTGGAGGACTTGAACGCATCCCTGAAACTCCTGGAGGAAAAGTTTATTCAGGACAAGCCATTCATTGCAGGAAATGATATCTCACTGGCTGACCTGGTCGCCATTGTGGAGGTTATGCAGGTAAGAGTAGTATCTGAGGTGAATGTAAAACCTATTAACAACCCACAGTTGGCTTCTAAATAGCTCCAGTGATTGAGATCAGGGACCGTTCATGAGGACATATTCAGCTGATTATATTCAGAGGACGTGCTGTAAGAGTTGACTCTTTTTTTACATGAATGGTTCCCTCTCTTCCCTCCTCTGTCCCAATGGCAGCCAGTGGGAGCTGGCCTGGATGTGTTTGAGGACAGACCCAAACTGAGTGCATGGCGGGACAGAGTCCAGGCTGCAGTTGGGAAGGAACTGTTTGATGATGCCCACCAGTGCCTCATGGGCGCCCAGGAGAGTGTCACATTGATGGACGCCAGCAAGATGCAGTTCTTCAAACCCAAGATCCTCAAATTGTTCATGTAAAGCGAGCTTTGGTTCAGTCCAAACTAGCTGGTACATTTAGAGGTAACTCTTTGTTGGGTGTATGAATCAGGTTCCGATAAATAACGCAGGAGTCAAATTCATCATAAATGGTTTTAACAACCTTTTTCTTTCCATATGTGTCAGTAGAAGACGACTACAGCGAGCCACTATATTATATCTACATTTTATTCCATATAACTTTAAGAAGAAGTCAGTATTTGTAGCCGGCTGCATTTCAATTTCTTAACAACTTTAACCCTTAAAATAGACAACAGGTATATTGTTATTAATCTCCTTTGAATGTACAATATATAAGTTGCAGAGCTAGTGTCTTGAATGAGGACTTCCCTCAGTGGCAGAACGTTGATTTGCTCGGCTCGGCCTTGGAAGCAGAAGGAGTGGCCTGATTATGTAACATGCTGAAATGTGAACTGCGACATAACTTCATACAGAACAAAGAAGACTACTGTTTCCTCACATCTTCACTGTGGTCGAATGCAGTCAATCTGTGATGTGATGCTCCTCACAGCCTCAATAAATTGTGCTCTGTGTTTGGTAGTGACAGTCATTTTTTTGTCCAAACCGTGAAATTTTCATTGTGTCATCATGAGGATAATTGTGTTGTGGAAAGGTCACACATTTATAGGCAGATGGGTCAGTATTCAGTTTCACAAAGCAGCACTTTATAGTCCTGAAATCATGGCCCGTGAATGATAATTATGTTACGATGCTTCTATACTGGTTAACTGGATCAGCTTTGCTAATATCAATTGACTTATTATTTTTACTGAAATAAAGTAAATAATACGGTTCAATTCGGGTTGTCTTGACCATGACATCTACTATCTGTCAGTTTAGCCAAGACTGGATCAGACACCCTGATAGGATACAAAGTTCTGGATTTACAAATCCATTATTTTGTCTTGATGAGCACTTAAAGAAAGTTCTTTACAGTACAGTTTATTGCTTTTCACCCACACACTTGTTTCTATGTGAGAAATTCAGGGATCGGTATCATGCGCATGGGGAACACTGTTATTGAACCGCAGATGGTTAGAGGACGAAGGCTCTACCCCCCCAGCCATAGCTGCTCCACATGACCACGTGTATTCAGCAAATCAGTAACAGTTCATTTTCATGACTCCATGATTACATGGAAATTTGTTCTCTGAACGGAGCAGTGGGCAGCCAAGTCGCTTCGCGCCCAGGCAGCGGATGTTGGGGGGCGTAGACCCTACTGCAACCACCAGGACCAAAAGCCTTCACCACAAGCCACAATGGTTTTCCCAACTGAGTGCCTCAGGATTTGTTACGTTTATTTACATTAGATTTATGCTGCTTGTGTTAACTCTCTTCATGTTTCTTCCATTTTATGTTAATTAAGATGTGTTACATCGCCCAGCATTGTGAGTTTTACAGCCCATCAATAAAACTATCCAGTGGTACTGGTTGACTTCATAGCCCAACAGATGATATGCTTATGTTGTTGCATTTATTGTTTTATACAGTGTACAATTTAGGGACTGATTGGTTTTCATTATTGTCTTATCTCTACATTTAAATTTCTAAAGTTCAGACTTTTTTTTTTTAAATTGAATAATTATTTTGTTCTTTTATTCACACTGGTGTGCTTCCTTGAAATGAACTACTCCTGTAAGATGCAGTGTAATGATGTAGAAACGTAAGCTTTTGAGTTACGAGTCCCTGAGTCAATAACAGTACAGTGCGACTGCCCCCAAGGCAGGGAGAGAGGAACTCAGAATAGGATGCAAGAGCAGTGCAGCTAGAGGAACACAGACAGGACAGCTCAGCACAGAGAGACGGAGAGAGACGGAGAGAGGGAGAGAGAGGGAGAGAGAGAGGGGGAGAAAGGACATACAGTCAGACTCTTGCCTGAACAGCATTTAAGTGGCTAACCACTGAACACTCGCAATGCAGCAGAACTGAAAATCCAACCAACCAGAGGTAGGAATTGATGATGCAATGTCTCTTTATGTTTGATAGATTTCACGTGTGTGTGTGTGTGTGTGCACGCGTGCACCACGGTGTGTGTGTGTGTGTGTGTGAGAGAGAGAGAAATGAGATTGTAAATCATATTCAGTGCAGACTGGAAGTCAGTGTTCTTGGGCTAAGGTTTTCAGTTGTACTCTTTCCTTGTGAGTGTGTGTTTAAGAGAGCCTGTTTTACACCTGTGTGCAGAATATATAATGAGTTCTTACAGTTTTGCCTCTATCAGATAGAGAGCGATATCTGTGTGTGTGTGTGTGTGTAACACACCACAATAGCTCCAGCGAGCTGTGTCATTGTGTCCTGACGCCGCAGTATCCACCTCCCTGCCCCCACAAACACTTTACTTGCGTGAGCCCCTTTCCACCCCCCTTTCCCTGGAGTTCGTCTCACTGCTTGAGTAAAATAACCCCCTAAAGAGCTTATAGACTGTAAATGGTCTACACTTACATGCGCATGTACACACATGTACAATTATTCATAAAGACTAGAAACAATTAAATAATACTTACAACACTATGGTGTAAATCATGGCATAAAACCAATCATGTACCTGTAGTAAATGCTCCTTGTGTCTCTTCACCCATGAAGACACAGAATAACTAACAACTTGATTTATGAGTTCCATGTGGCCACTGTCAGTTCTATAGCATGGACCAAGCCATGACAACGCATTGTTGTAGCCTTGTGTAGAAATCGATGCTGTGGACGGATGAGTGGATGTAAAAGGTGATGATGATGATGATGATGAAGAATGTCTGTGTCAGGCTACGTCGTGGACTCGACAGATGGGCTGTCAGTGCTGGGGTTCTGTCTGTGGCACATTTCTGCCCCGAGCTGCTGCTAGACACCAAAAAAAGTCAGAAGGACAGGTGGTGTGTGTTGTGAAATGCCTGGAGTGGAGCAATTTGAAAATGATGGGACTGGCATGGGTGAGTTACCGGCTCACTGATTACAGAGATGGTGAATCAGCATTGGCATGTGGGCTGCCCTGAGGAGGAAATGGTATTGAGCAGAAATGATCTGCACAGGAATTGCATAAAGGCTGGAGACCAGGAGGGACTGTTGTTTATGTCTGTGACTGCTCTGTTATTGGTCTGGAGGAGAATGGACTTCTAGAAGTCATACTCCTGAGGAATGGCAGCTATGGCTGGAATATTCCTCAAAAAGAGCGGATGAAGGACAGCTGTCTCAATCAAAAGATGTATACGCCAGGGGACCAAGCAGAGGCAAACCACCTCCATCTGCGTTAGCTGCCCTAAACTGTGGAAGCAGCTGCATCTGAGAGAGAGTGGATGTCGTTGGGGTTGAGGGATGAAGACGCATGTCAAGCCTCAACCCAAAGGTTGGAGGGATTTTCTCAGAGGATCAAAAGATTTCGCTCTGGTAAAAAGAATGAATTCACTCTGCCATTCCTGCATGTGGACAGTTGGAAGTGTATCATCCTGATTAGAGCCCATTAGATGGGACATTTCAGTGACTGAAAGGATTTGGACATGAGCTAAAATTCATTAGTTCAATCTTCAAACCCATTATTACTCTTAGTGTTTATCACCATTCAGTCAGACTAGTTTAACTAAACGAGGATCATTAGTTCAGTCCAACTAGATCAGTTAATTAACAAGTTACTCTCCGGTGCAATTTAAATAGCTCATTTGATTTAAACAGACAGTTGAAGAAGCAATGTGGACACTCCACCACTGTTAATACAGCTGCAGTATGGGATGTTACTTTCCCATCGATTTGGAGACACTGAAATGTTTACTGAAGAATTACACACCACTAGAAACTAGAATAGCACATTTATACTGAGAAGCATCAAATGAATCATGATTTTGATGGGTCTGTTGACTGAGCAGAGCTGTGTTATGTTTTAACCAGATATTATATTATTTGTTGTTTTTTAGGGAGGAAGAGTTAAAAAGGGTCCAGCTAAATAATTTTTCTGTTGTATTGGAATGATGTTAGAAGATATGATTAAGGCTGAATTTTTAAAGGAATGGCCTTGACCTGGTTATGATGCCTGACATTCACAACCCATATAGACAAGCTGTGGCACACCCCCTGTATAAATAATGCCCATGACCCATATAGAAATAACTCTCTCCTCTCATGGAACGGGGGAGGGAGATGTTAAAATTCTCATTAGTGTCGTGCAAATACATGTATATGGATATTGGCCTCATTCACCACCATCCATTAGGTTTCTTCTTAAATGTGTTCCACAGAATGTTCCTATGTCTTCTGCAGCTGTGCTCTTACATTTATGACAGTGGGCCTCCACTGTGGCACCTAGTGATTGTTGAATCCCTTGTGTCTCCCTGTAACTTGTGAATAACATATAAATAAATCTTTGTACTTTTTTGTAAACTTGGTGAAGTTTGCATTTTGCTGTTTTTGGGGAAACTGTAAAGGCGATGCTTATGTTATAGCAGATCAGCAGGATGCCATCAGCTGGGGTCTCTAGGATACCACCTGTACTCTATAGAACTCGTTTTTACAAACAAACGTTAGAAATAAGAATCACTGGCCATTTAGTGCACACATTCACTAAATGGCCAGCTAAGGTCAATATCAACTTTTGCATCGCACATCGCATGTGATTATGTCACTATTTACTCTCTTTTAGGTACTATGGCTGCGGGATTAAGATTGGTGATCTTTGTATTGGTGCTGCAGTGTTGTTTGCAACTGATCACATCCAAAGAGGGAAAGTCCACAAAGAAAGGAAAGAAAGGCAAGCACGTTGTCTGTCCATCGTAAGTAAACTTGAACTATTGTCTAAATCTTTCTTCACTTCCTCATCAACACTAGCATTCCACACTATAAAAAAAAAAAAATTCCAGCAGCCTATGTTACTCATTCACTCATTCACATGTTTTATTTCATCTTAATCAGAACAGAAACTGCGCAACATCACAATCTTCAACATTGCTTTATATTTTCATGACGCCTATTTTCATCTGTTTGCCTTTAATATCACATCTATCAGCCAGTTGTCCCCGGAGGATTTGGCCCAGGTTCCAGCTAACTCCACCTCCAACATCCTGAACCGTCTGATGGTCAGTTATGACCCGAGAATAAGACCGAACTTCCAAGGTAATGCTACCACTGGCTTTCTTTTGAGAGACAGCCCAGAGGCTGAAAGTGTATGTCCTCATTTAGAATCGGAAGGATATTTTCATTCAAAGATGAGCTCTTAATTGCAGGACTTATAGATTGTAGCTACTGGTTTAGCACTGGCTAGTAAACACAAACTAAATATATCATCAACAATGCTGAATTTCTAATAGTTTCATCATGTTGAAATCTTTACATGAATTAGAAAATACTGGTGGTTGTTATTATCATGCCATTAACATATTTTTGTTAACTGGTTATGAAACACGACATGTCTCATCCTGATGTTGCTGCCTCTGTGACCTTCAACAGCAAAGGAGACAGTTTAGATACAACTAGCCCAGCACAGGATTAATGAGCAGGTAGGCAGATGTGGAACCGGCTGAATCCGGCTCTAGTAAGGTAGTAAGGCTGGAGTATGGCTCTGCAACAGTGTGGAGGAGAAAGAGTGATGAGCTGGGGGCCGCCATACTGCAGCAGTGAATACTGGACGAGTGCCAGGTGCGCAGAATGATTTGGAACAGGAAGGAGCCCGACTCGGCTCTCTCTCTCTCTCACACACACACAGATACACATTTAACATAGTTCTTTGGCCAGTAAGATGTCATCATATGTACAGAAACTGTAACCCTAAAATTATTCAGAAATGCAAAAATGACTATCAGTTGAAATAATGAACAAACAAACTGCTTTCACAGTTATATTAAATGGAACTGTCATTGTTATCTCACATGTGTTTAAGGTATCCCGGTTGAGTCCAAGGTGAACATCTTCATTAACAGCTTTGGGTCCATCCAGGAGACCACTATGGTGAGACAGACACACTCAACGATCTGAAGAACTGCTTGGTTCATTTCTATTTCCATGTGAGAGTTATTAACATGTGTCTCATTATGTCTCTTTCTGTAGGACTACAGAATAAATATATTTCTACGTCAGAGATGGAATGACCCGCGGCTACGACTTCCAACTGACTTTAAGAGCGAAGCTCTGACAGTTGATCCCAAGATGTTCCAGTGTTTGTGGAAACCAGACCTTTTCTTTGCCAATGAGAAAAATGCCAACTTCCATGACGTCACACAGGACAATATTCTGCTCTTCATCTTTAGGAATGGAGACGTTTTGATCAGCATGAGGTAGTCACACACTGCATTTCCATCATAAAGTTATACAGTTTGCCATGGATTGCTGATTGGGTTGGGGTGGTCCAGCATCATCCGATTTGTCCCACCCACTCTCTTCATGAACAAAATATATTTTGTGTAGGCTATCGGTGACGCTGTCTTGTCCCTTGGATCTTACACTCTTCCCAATGGACACACAGCTGTGCAAGATGCAGCTGGAGAGCTGTGAGTACACCCTTCCTCATCTTTCACAGCCACCCTCCAACCAGAGGCCTGCAGTCAGGATTACATCACATGAAAGTGAACTGATTAAAAAAAATAGTCTTTTATTCATCCTTTTCCTCTACTGTGGCATTCTAACAAACAAATACTATTTATATTATGTCAAATACAGACTGCTTACCTGTGTTGATTTACAGACATATAACTCTTACTCCATTCTAGATTCCCAAAAATGACACTCCCTCCTGCCATTATTTTTTATTATTTATGTCTGTTATGCTTTATGTTTTCATTAGCACCATACTTGGTTCACATAATTCCTCAGACTCATATGTATGTATGCACCTACTACACCTGAGGGAATACTTCACCCAGGTCCATTCCCAGTATATTATGGCCTGTCACACAAGGTAGCTACTGGGCCAGAACTGGCAGGCAGAATAGTTAATGTAATGTAATGTCACAAATCCTACTCATATGGCCATGTTTTAACTGAAGGGAGAAAACTTGGGGATCCAGAAACATATATATAAATAGATATATTAAAAGGGTCTGACACCAGTCTGCAGAAATTGAGCAAAAGTGCAAAAGTTTCAGATATCATTTGACAAAACTAAAACATTTTAGTATTAACCTGTGTTGATTTACTGAATGTAATGTAATGTTAATGTAATGTAATGTCACAAATCCTACTCATATGGCCATGTTTTAACTGAAGGGAGAAAACTTGGGGATCCAGAAACATATATATAAATAGATATATTAAAAGGGTCTGACACCAGTCTGCAGAAATTGAGCAAAAGTGCAAAAGTTTCAGATATCATTTGACAAAACTAAAACATTTTAGTATTAAATGTACAGTTTATTTGACTGATGATGACTTAAGGGAAACAAGCTGAATCCGAAAATCTAAATGTCCACCTTTTACCTTTCATTTTAGTTGGCTACACCACCAGTGATCTGGTGTTTATGTGGCAGTCTGACCCAGTACAGATGGATGAGATTGCTCTTCCTCAGTTTGACATTAAACAAGAAGACATAAAATATGGAAACTGCACAAAGTACTACCAAGGAACAGGTTAGTAATCCTATTCCTAAAAATCTATTCTAGTCTATTTTAGGTACTTAAGGTACTTCTATTTTTATGATGATATGACAAAATGTAATCTATTTCTGGAGTCAATAAGTCATAATCGAGTCTAACATGTATGTTCTTTCATGGTTACATTCATTTTTTGGAATAATTCATTCTCTCTCTGTTTATAGGATACTACACCTGTGTTGAAGTGATTTTTACATTGCGTCGGCAGGTTGGTTTCTATTTGATGGGAGTTTATGCCCCAACTTTATTAATTGTTGTTTTGTCCTGGTTATCATTCTGGATAAACCCTGATGCTTCAGCTGCAAGGGTGCCCCTGGGTAAGTACCGCTGATAAACGTTTTCAATGATGTGTTTGAATAAATTGACATTTAATCCAGTGGTCAGATGTGGGCCGGCAAATACAGTATCTAACCTACAATAAATCTCAACATAATAGCATAATAACATAAATCTTCCATGCACAGCTCCCAATCCAATATATATAAATTGACTCACATAATAATTAACTGGAAATAATCGGTGACATGTTTTACATTAATGTGTTACCATGTGTGTGTTTTAGGTATTTTATCAGTGCTCTCTCTGTCCAGTGAGAGTATGCTCTTGGCGTCTGAGCTACCAAAGGTTTCCTATGTAAAGGCTATTGATATCTGGCTCATCGCGTGCCTGCTGTTTGGTTTCTCTTCACTCGTGGAATATGCTGTGGTGCAGGTCAGTCCAAACACACAAACTTCACCCCAGCCATGGGCGTTGACTGGTTGGTGGAGTTAAATATTGTGCAAATGAAAGATTTGCTCTGGACTCTTGAGTCAAGTTGATTGATTGCTTTATTCTACAAATGTACCTTGAAATTGACATAGTGTCAAACAAATCACCCCCCCCCTCCCCCCCCCCCCCCCCCCCCCCCCCCCCCCTTCTGTCTCATCAGGTGATGCTAAACAGCCCCAAACTAATTGAGGCGGAGAAAACCAAGATGGCCGACAAGGAGAAAGCTTTGAAAGAGAAAGAAGGAAAGAAGCAGTCAGATAAAACTAACAACACAGTGAATGGGACAGGTGGAACGCCCATACATGTCAACACATTGCAGGTAAAAACTCAGTGTGTCACACACATTAATTGAAATGTACCACCCAACAGGAACACTCCCTGTGTGTCCAACAGCCTCCTGCAGATCGCAGCAGATCTGAGGTCAGCTGTTGCACTCACGGAATATACTTTTCAAACTGTAACCCACTCCATGCCTCCTCAATGGTATGGTTGTTGAAAAGTATCTCCACTAGAGGACAGTGCAGAGCCGAGGGTTTCTGACAAAAATCCTCCAACAGGAGACGATTTTGAGAAAGAGGAAGTTACAAATAATCAAATAATAAGATGTTAATATGCAAAATCCTGTGAGCAACAGTGCTGATTGGTCAAACTCAATCAGTCTGTATTTTTTACCAGGTGGTTGAAACTCGCTGTAAGAAAGTTTGCACCTCTAAGTCGGACCTTCGATCGAATGACTTCAGCATCGTGGGATCTTTACCTAGAGACTTTGAACTTTCCAACTTTGACTGTTACGGTAAACCAGTCGAAGTGACAGGAGCCCTCAAGTCCCAAAGTAAAAATAACAAGAAACCCCCACCCCCCAAACCGGTCATACCTGCTGCTGCCAAGCGCATTGACCTCTATGCAAGAGCCCTCTTCCCTTTTTCCTTCCTCTTCTTCAATGTTGTTTACTGGTCAGTCTATTTGTGAGAGAAGGAGAGGACTGGAAATAAAACGTAATGGGTTGTATCCTAGTACATACTGACCATACTGATATGCATATTACATAAAACTGAAAGCAGACATGGCAAATTCATACACACAACTCTACACTGGCAAAATAAAGATTTCCAGCATTTCATGGTCATTGAGTATCACAGACCACTCCGGTCTCTCAGTGTAAGCGTAAAGAGGCACAAATATAAAGTCTTGGGGCTGTTGTCTTGAGTCCCCTTTGAGCCTATGCATGTACTGTACGTAGCAAGCACTGCATGCATGTTTCTGTCATCATATTTTGCCAATAATGTGAACTAAACCTTGATGTGTTTCCACCAATACCCCTAAGCTGTATATTAGAAATAAATGCTTTTTGAAGAGGGTTACATTAATGGTCACAGCAAAAAGGTGCCAATACTAACACAAGAAGCAAAAAACCCACAGATACTTACTAAAATACCTTAATTTAATTTGGAATATTTTGATAAGACCTAATATGCAATCTAAGGGATCATCTGAAGCAGATCATATCAAGATATTTAAAAAAAATCAGTGGTTGTTATCATGTTGTAATGATAGCAATCTGCTTTGATCTTCTAACAAGATGAAGTCATATTTGCGTATAGTAAAGTAAGAAAAGAATATATGAAAAATATAATGTGGAATGGAGCCCTTATGAAAAAGACAATGTTGATGGTGGAACGTGAAAACATGATGCCGGGGCTGGAAATGTCCCTGGCAGCATAGAGGGGGAATTTATTTTTTAAAGATAATTATAAAGAAACACACTTTTCCCACAAACAGCAAGCACTTATTGACTGTGAAGAATAAAAAACTCTTGAGGGGAACACATCTGGCAAGAGTCTGTGTGGGCGGCCATCTGTGAGGGGGACTCCATTTTTTTTTTAAACCCCAAATATACAATTTCCTATCTGCCCCTGTTCTGTCCCAGACTGAGGGCATTCAGATGGCAGTAGTAACTTGCAGTCATGGCGCCATCCTCTGGCAACAGGAAGTAAGCACTGGGACAACGATAATGTGATTTACATCAACCTGTGCCCTGTGTCATACTACCCTCACTACCTGCCTGTTTGACCAAGGTCAGAGGTGCGCACACACACACACACAGACAGAGGAAACTCAAGTTGAGGACAGTTTGGTTAAGATATGGACAATATAACATGTATGTTTTCAATAAATGTTGTTTTGTACAACCATAGCATTGATATTCTTACAGTGAGTCGATTTGCATATAGGCTAAAATTAGAGTTGTCTGATTTTAGCCTGTATGTAGCCTCAACCTTCCTCTCCCCATTGGTACCTGCAGGAAGTGAATCACAACAATGGCAGAGAGAAAAGGACAAGAGGACAGTACTTTGGCTGTATTTCAAGTCCAATATTGACTATATAAAGTGATTTTATTATTGTGACCTTTACTGCTGCTGCTCAAGAAATAGCTTTTAGTTCTATTTAATAGTCAATTACAATCCTGCTCCTGATTATTCCAAAAATATTGCAAGTATCAATATAGATTGATGATATTTATTAACCACATTTCAACACTATTAAGTTCATGGCATAGCTTTCAAATACTATTTATCCTTTTGTTTTTTTCCTCTTGAAATCTCAAATTACAACTAAGAGGAATTCACAGATTAAAAAAGCTACATAGTTTAATACATCTGAGAATGAAAATCTCTTTTTTCAAAGGTCTGTCCCATATATGTACTTACACTATATGAGACAAGAGGGCCAAGGACCAATCAAATGTGTGTGAGAACAGAGAGATATGCCCCATCCACTCCACACACCAACCTGGTGTTGCATCACCTTCAGGAAAGGGACTTGGCACCCTCAATAAATCATGCAAAGATGAAGAAGAAGGTCAGGCAGCGCAATGCTATATTATGAGTGGACTAAAAATGTTCAAATGTTTTTACTTCTATTTTCATATAAATCTTTATTGTTGTTGAATAACATCCAATTCATATTCTGTCTATCATTCTTCTTTTCTAGTTGCACTTAATGTATACAAATATTGAAAATAATTTGCATTTGTATAGTTCAAATATTTTTTATGGAAGTGATCAAAAGTGTATCAAATGAAAAATGTGTCGCTGCTAAAACGTCACCTCATGTCATCTTTCCTGCTATTGATCCATTTGCTTCAATAAACGGTTGATTAAAACACTCGCTGCTACGAGTATGACTTGATTCTAGTAAACATGCAATTATTTTTTGTTTCCTCGCAATATCAATTTATAAAGTATAGTAAACAATGTAAAGTGTTTCTTTGCAAGCTGACTTGAAGTATTTTTCTCAATTTACATAAGCTGAACATTTCAAATTTACAACTGATAGATTTCTGTGATTGATTACCAGTTAAAGTATCAATTTTTTAGTTTTGATATATTTTTATAGGCAGAATGACTTCACTTGTCAGTGGTTATACAAATGACTTATTCATGCCGCCAGAGACCAAGTTTGAAGTCAACAGCATGAGCAGTGTTTAAGATCATGGAAGGACAGACTGACACGATCACTGTCACACTCTTAAAGCAGTTTGCTGGTGGCGCTCTGATGGAAACAGGTAAGTTTCTCTCTTTTGCTGGTCCTGAACCAGTGGAGCTGCTCCATGATGCCTCTGTTCGTGGCGCTGATGATGCTGGGCTGCAGCTGAGCTCCGTGGAGCAATGAGGAGCGGATGTTGCTTCAACGGGTGACAGTGGATGCGGCCCATGCGTAGTGCTGGCACCACTATCATATAGACAGCACTCAGGACACACTACACAGTATTTATGCTAATTGTACCATGCTCGGTGTCCTTGAAATGTTCAAGGGAGGTACACTGTATTCACAGGCAGGTGAACACAATTGAGGTTTAGCAGCTGCCGTCCTCTCTCCAGGCTCACTGTGGACGGGTTAGGGTAGACGCCAGGACTGGACCTGTATTTGCATTAACGTGATTGCACCGGCTGCTGCCTGTATGGCTGCTCACTGTATCCTCATGTTGGAGAAGATGGCGGTGGAGGTTTTTGATCTGCAAATCCAAAAAAGACTCAGAGTTTTTTTTTTTTTTTTTGCTTGTCAAATTCCTCTGCAGCCGCTTACATTTTTGTAACCTACCTCTTCTTATGTGGATCAAGCAGAGAGTGCAAACGCATTAAAGGGCGCAACACATGCAGGTCACAGAACACAGTGGCCCCACGGCTCCAAACACGTTCCACACCGGTCGTGTTATATTGCATTTTGTGTGCAAATGTGTGTTTGACGGCCAGAGTAACCCAGGTTAAACTACAATGGTAACTCACTGAAGAATGAACTTGAGGTTGTTTTTTTTTTGTGTTTAATATATAAACCACGATATATAATGATGATTATTGTGACTATGAATGAGGCCAGCTGTGCAGTGTCATTACATAAACTAACGTGTCACTGCCGGGCTCCCGTGGCCTCCTCTTGCTTTCATCAACGCTGCTTTACGTCCAGCTCTCGGCTGCTCTCGGCTTGCTCTCGTGCCTCATCGGTATTCCTAGGCAACCCTCGGCGCGCGCCCCGGTCCAGCAGCAGCAGCGGTGGCACGCGCATCTCCACGGAGAGGGAAGACACAGCATCCGCAGAGCTCGAGACGCTCGAGAGCGAAGCCGGAATCGCGCCATGAGCTCCGCGTAGCGTGTAATGTCGGCGATGTTCTGGTAGGAAGCTACCGCGGGCTGCTGTGACGTCGCGTGAGGAGCATTCCCAGCACCATGAAGCTGCTGTTTGTGGTCGCACTCTTATGGCGCGAGGCGTTGTGCGGATCCCCGAGCGTCCAGATCGGTAGGATTGATGATTTGTGCCATCGCGTCACCGTTGTCATCTCCACCTTTTGTACCGCTTGTTTTTTTTTTTTTCTTCTCTCCTCTCCTCTGCTCCCATTCATCGCACCCATGTCTGATCCATCCATCAATGTGGGCCTCTCTCCCCCTCGTCTTCCCACCACCGTCAGTGAGGAGAGGCCTCATCTCACTACGGATTGCTCCAATTCTGTCAACATTCTCGTCTTATACATGTATAGGCTGCTATTGTATGCGCGCGCACTGCGGTGTGGGGTTTGTGTGCGCAGCCTTCAAGGTGTTAACTGGCTCAAAGCTAAAGCCAAGGTCCAGGGTAGATGATTCAAATTCAGCACTTGAGACATGTTTCCTTGTTGGACCTTCAAACACAGGTACGTATGACGACCCCTACAGGAACGGATTTTCAGCTGCATTCCATTACAGCCCAAAATGGAACAGAGCTGTAATTACACACAAATTGCGTGTACGTTTTTTTTTTTCTTTCTATTTTTAGTCGCCTCTATTGTTTCCCGGTAGTTGAGGAATGAATTCATCATTAAGATGATTCTGTCACAGTCAACAATTTCTTGGAGAAGGACTCAGTTCAGCATTGCTTGGATAATCACACAGTTTTCCAGAGCAACTCCTGTGTGTGTGTGTGTGTGTGTGTGGGAGGAGGGGGATGCTTTACAAAAAACACGACTAATGACTTTACCTCCCCTGCAAACCAAAACTAAGAAACTTGCCTGAGACGGAGGCCGTTCCTATCTACGAACAGCTCCCTTCCCTGAGTTGCCTTTACCTGATCACACTGTCGTGAAACATTTGCATAAACACTGCATTACTTGCTCTTAACAACCTGCATCTATTGTATGTGGGTCCTTGTATTTTTGGTGCAGCGAGGAATATTGTCTTCTTTGCAGTCTATTGATAGTACTACATCCATTGACCATGCTAAAGTGATGATCTGCCTAATTAGATTTAGTTATCGTCTCTAATATTTTGCTGCTAATATGTACAAGTTAACAACATTATGACTCTTTAAGACATTAAAAATTCATAAAGAAATTGCACCATGAGTCACTTCACATCACATTGTTTTGGGGGTCTGTTTATTTGTTACTACTTCATCATCTACAACAAATGTTTGTGTGAAATCATTTTCTGTTACATAACTGCACCACTGGCATTTGTTACAAACCAAACATCCTAAAGAGAATGAATTCAGACTGTTGATAAACCTCCTGTCTTACATGTAGAGTCAGCTGTGTTCATTGTGTTCTTGTTTTTTTTTTTTCTGTGAAGTAGTGAAATTAAAGCAACTTGCCTGATAAATCCTCGGAAATAAACTCGCAGAGCTGCAACTTACAGGAAGTCAGTCTGAACTGGAGTGCACCTCTCTGAGCGAGAGAGAGAGAGAGATAGTGTGTGAGAGGTTGGGTGGGGGGATGGGGGCAGCAATGTATAAAACCACTGTGAGGCAAGGAGGGGGGGGTGCAATATATGTAGGCTTAAGAGTGTTTTATTTCACATCTGTAATTAGCGTACACATGTTCAGTGCATATTGCATCACCATTTTAAAGTATGTAGGCAATATCAAGGCTAAGTTTGCAATGACACTGAGGGAGGGGGCGAGTCTCTGGAGGGGGCTGTGGAGGGGGCCCCTGTGAATAAAGTTAGTTAGTTTGTACATGTGTACCACTTTACTCTGTCTGTCTGACTTATACTCACCCACACAACAACACATGTGAAGTGGGAAGAGGGAGAGTAGGAACTGAATAAAGTACTGTATGTTGAACAGTAGACCTTAACTGTAATATATATAATACGTATTGATATGCATACATTCAGGCACTAAATTTGTATCTCTACACTTGATGTCTTCAGTGTCATCACAACCTGCATGTGTGCTCACCTGACCACAGAATCTTCTTCCTAACAAACGTTGTATCGTCAAACATACAGTTTACCCTCTCCCTCCTCCATGGACACCGGTCTGAGTTATGTAGTAGACACTTGTGACTTGGCCACAACTGGAACTGCTCAGACCCCGTATCATTACAGTTCGGTAACTTTAGTCCACAGGGGACTTTGGAGCTGCTGCTGGAGTTTTTAATTGTTTGGTTCAAGTGGCTTTTTTTCTTGTTCGACTTGTTACAACTGTATGGAAGCTCTTTTGTGACTTTACCTCCTCCTGTGCCACTGCATTCAGCTACAGGCACTTGCATAATATTGTCACCTAATGGCTGGAATAATTTTCTGTGAGTAAGTATTTTTTTCTTGCCTAAATCATCTCATGAATATTGGTTTCAGTATTTAGTGTACTCAGGCCGTTATGTTGAGAGGTGCAGGCTTCAGGTTTTTTGAGTTATTAAGTTGCCACAGGTAGCAGATTGTGATCCAGTCATCAGGAGGTCTCAGCAAAGACAAAATGGTCAACCAGGCCAGAGAAGTATGCAGAGTAGGACACTTGTTGTAGTCATGGTCCACAATCAGCAGCCACCATTGTTATGATACACCATCATAATCCATCATGATCCACTGCAGCCATCAGGATGCCTCGAACATGGCCCACCACAACTAAAAGATTCCATTTGGATATACAGCAGGGGCCGCCATTGTGATCACGATGTCTGATTCATGATCCATCATCATAATTCACAATGTACCCACAGCCACAGCCACAGGCCTGTTAACGATCATGTACTCTGTCAGTGACATGTATTGATGAGACATTCATTCATTATTTGATGTCATAAGGAGGGAGAGGAGGAAAGAGAAGCTAAATATAAAGGACACGTATCTGTAGGTCAAGTGGCAGCACATTGCAGTTCATATGAGGTATCCCACTCTAAGCAAACCATCTGTGGAACAGTGACTCCTTCTGGTGATTACATTTAAAGCATGTATCAGGGATGTTGCGTTTGATGATGCAACCTGGCTGGAGTGATGTACTGCCATGTAATGTGGGTCTACAGGCAGTCAAAGGCACAGAGGCTGCAAAGGGGTTAAGGACAGAGGATGCCACAGACTGTTAAAGTTGTAATTTGTAATAATACTCCCCTGTCCTTAGACCCTCAGCAAAAGCAAAGAAAAACAACCAAGAAAAAACCAAAACCTTTCAACAGGGAGAAAGACTGGAGCACACCACAGCCATCCTCACAGAGCACTAGCCCCTTGCACAATCAGCACCAGCATCCTCATCATCGTCCCACTCATCCACCATCACAGCCCAGATGCAGCAGCAGCAGTGGAACAATGGAGCACAGGAGCTCTGGAAAAGAAGTGTGATCAATAGCATATAATAGGAGAGAGAGAGAGAGGGGCATGGGGTTAGTGTGTTAGATGAGAGCAAAGTGATCGATTGAGCAGACTTCCTTCAAATTTTTTAATGTTTCTGAACACACACAAACTCCAGCGACGCCGGTATCACACCTGTCCAAAACCTGAGATCATCTCAGGATGGACGAGTTGATCTGGACAGTGTTAGTCATTGGATCCATTTTTTCTGAATCTTGTCATGACAGGATATTTGTAATGGTTTTGATACTGCACAGATGGAAGAAGCTGGCCTGGATACTGGTTTTATATATAGGTCAAATGACAAGTGCCGGTCAATATATGAATCAAGGACAGTGCTGCCAAAAAGAGGAGTCCAGGAAACCTCTAAAAGTAAGTCTGGAGCCAGAACTGCATCCAGGGTAACAGCACTGGACTGTGTGTCACCGTCATGGTTAATTTTTCTCTCTCTAATGATTTCTATTTCGTTATTGAAGATGAAATCATCACTGCTAAGAGATGGATGGATGGATGGATGGATGGATCAGTGGTTCTTTGGCTCTCTGTCAGCCTGGCTACAGTGGGAACAGAGGAAACAATTATCATCTTATTTAATTAAGCTTTACATATTAAAACGCTTCTTTTTCTCAGGATGGTGGCGAGGGGGCGGGGCTAGAGCCTCCCGTGTTAACGCACCATCACTGGTACTGATGTGATCTGAGTTCTAATGGCATAAGCTTGCTCCATTAACGTTAATGATTTTAATTATCAACTGAGAAGTCCCCGAAGGGACTTTGATCAACACAATATATGTGCGTGACATGCTGTAAATGTCAAGAGGATTTTCTAAAAACTACTCAACTTCCAAATTATTATAACACAGGGGTGGGGGGGGCACTATGGTTCTGAGCTGCTGTGATGCTTTAATGCTGAAAGCAGGAAAGTTGGCTGTCTTATTGCCTGAGGCCCCAAGGCGTCCAGATGGGAGGGTTGAAGTTGAGGACAACTTCTCTGCCCCTCAGCCGCAGCTGTCCACTCTTGGTCTCTCCATTAAATACATCGATAAGGGTGGGGTGATCTTTTGGGAAGTGGAACAGGGCCGTACTCATTGCAAAAATTTGCCAACACACAAAATACTGATAGTAGAAGTGGAGCAGGAGACGTCCTTCATCCTAAATTAATGACCATTATTTATGGTGGCTTCGTTTCTGTCCAAATTATTATAACACAGGGGTGGGGGGGGGGGCACTATGGTTCTGAGCTGCTGTGATGCTTTAATGCTGAAAGCAGGAAAGTTGGCTGTCTTATTGCCGGAGGCCCCAAGGCGTCCAGATGGGAGGGTTGAAGTTGAGGACAACTTCTCTGCCCCTCAGCCGCAGCTGTCCACTCTTGGTCTCTCCATTAAATACATCGATAAGGGTGGGGTGATCTTTTGGGAAGTGGAACAGGGCCGTACTCATTGCAAAAATTTGCCAACACACAAAATACTGATAGTAGAAGTGGAGCAGGAGACGTCCTTCATCCTAAATTAATGACCATTATTTATGGTGGCTTCGTTTCTGTGGGCAGAAGCTAAGTGTGTTCAGATATTCTTCATACCACCTCTCTCTCACTGCTCACGGTCAATCAATCGTGTGTAGAACTATGACCTCATTCTGCCAGTTCACCTCAACCAGTGCAGCTGAGCTCAGTCATAATATAGTTCTGACTGAATTGATGCATACTTTATATACTCATAAAAACAAAAAAGACTGAATCATGAACACGTGTGGGTCTCCTCATTGATCATTTCAGTCAGTAGAAAGGGCTTGATCAGGTCGAATATCTAACTGTAGTCGTGTTCTCATTGGATGATGTGTCACAGTGAGGCAGCTCCACTCCGGCTCCAGATGCTGCTGCTGCTGGGACGCAGTGGGAATGTAGATGCAGCCAGGCAGCAGTGCATGCAGGGAGATCCCTGGAGGCCTGTGGCATTCTGAAAGACTGAAATGTGCAGAGGTGTTGCATTCATGACATTTCTTTCAAAGAATTTCCAGAAAGTATGATCCAAAGTATGATGACTGTTCTTCATCTCAAGTTGTCAGAAAAATACACATTAATGTACAGGTCTGGTTACGTGCATACTCTGTTCTATAAAACTTTATTCAATTTCAGGATTAGCCAACTTGTGACACCATGATTTTCACCTCACTTCTGCTGATTGATGGTTTTCGTTTTTCTTGAGCGTTATGCGTGCTCACTGCAAAGTCACAATGCAAACCAGTCAGTGTCAGCTGCTGAGCTGCTTGACCTACATCTCATTGCATGATGGATGTGTGTGAAACATGGGGTTCTACTACATCTACATTTGAGTTCTGCTCTGACTTTGTTTTATTCAGACCTTCAAAACCTTATTTTCTCTATCTTTTAAAGAAATTCCATATGTACCACACTTAGCCAAACTTGATAAAACCAATTATTTGCCCACTCTGAAGTTATTTGTTCTGTATCAACTTCTGTATTGAATGTGTATTGTAGTTTCCACATAATAAGTTCAGTACTGAGCTTATTCCATGGTCTCAGCAGGATCATACCTTCATACCACGTATTGCTCAATCATTGTTGGGTGTTTGCTGCAGACACTGACATAAAGACCTCTCTAAAATGCATGCTTTAGAAGGTAGTTAAATTTCATTACTCACTGTTACACAGAGAGGATACGGCTTTGATGCACGGCAGACATAATGAGGATAATGAGGGAACAACACAGACACAGGATGTGAGAGAGCTGAGGGGATGACAGCACTCCTATAGGTTTTTATTGGAAACATCGCCGTATTCTTTTTTATTTTATGACCCAGCTTTATGACCAAATAACAAAGAATGTCTTCCCCTCACATCATTCTATACACTGAGCCTGGTCTCATGATGTCTGAGTTGTTCCATGCCCTATTTTTACCACTGACATTTAATAACCACGGCAGCCCTTTTTAGACGTATCCTGTGGAGGATCTCTGGGGAATAGACTCTCTCCACAGTTTGTCTTTCACACATGAAGAATTCCTGTGCCCTTGTCCCAATTGTTCGATTGTTGTTTGTCATTATTTCAACCAAAACAAAACAACCCAACACATCATCAGACTTCAAGAGTCATGTTTTTGCCCCTCCCCCATGCTCAGGGGTGCAAAACCAAGAAGCAAGAAGCCTATAAAGGAATTTCCCAACTACTCCTGGTGTAGTTGAACGTAAATGCATTCAGACTGCTGCAAATACAGCAACAATGCTGGAAAACACCAGGGAATGTGCAACTGTAAACCAGTTAATCCATTTGTGGTGAGGTGAGAAACAGAACGAAGGTTTGATCATAACTAGTTAGATAATAATAACAGCAGCAGCACAGAGGAACAAACCCTTGTGGATTCCACAAGCTGTTTCAGTTTCTAGGCAACACTAACGTTGGATCAGTGCTGCCACTGCAGCTCATGATGATGCATGACCTCACTTCAAAAACCAGCATGGCTTATTTATGATGCTTATTGGTTTTCATACACTCACATAAGTCATTTTAAACAAACATGGATCACACAAATACTTAAAAGTGTGACCATTGTAATGTGTATTTCCAATATATATTCACATGCTTCTCTATGTTTGTCTGTCTCAGGTGGTTTATTCCCCAGAGGTGCGGATCAGGAGTACAGTGCATTCCGAGTTGGCATGGTTCAGTTTGGGATGGCAGACTTCAGACTGACTCCACATATAGATAACCTGGAGGTGGCCAACAGCTTTGCTGTCACAAACTGCTGTAAGTATGGCTTTTCTCTTATTCTGTACAGTTCAGTAGATTTACGATGTGGAAAATTGTGCTCTTGAGACAATTGTGTTTGCTGCATCGTTTCAATCTGCTTTCTTTTTATGTTGAATGCAGAAATACATCAGAGAAATATGAGCCAGTGGCCCTGTTAAAGACAACAAGACACTGAAGCGTTATTTTATACTTGAGATCCCGTTACTGTGCAACAAAGATTTGAAATAAATGAAATGAGGACTCATGCATGCAGAATACTCTGTTTTCATCAGAGCATGATGTAATGGTGGCCCGAGGCTGAGGCTCTGCTCTATAAGTGCAGTGCATCGTGGCAACACTGGGCTCCCTTTGTCTGCGATGTACACATTTGCTCTGGACCTGGTTTAGCACAAAGTGAGGAACCAATGGTGAGGACAAGGTAGAGCTAAGGGTCTGGTCCAAAGCCGTGTGGTGAAGGTTGGATTCCTGAAATGTGACCGAATGAAAACAGAGTCTATGATCTATCGGAGTGTTGAGGGAGGAAGCTGTTTTACACACACACACACTCAAATATATCGTGTGACTTGCAGCAGAATCTTTCCACTGCTGTTTCATGCTGGATGACACAACTTGACCTAAGTTATTCCAGGCCACAACAGCCAGTGGCGCTGTGAACCAATTCCCAGCCACAAGGAAATGGAAAGACAAGAGATTGAAATTGTGGGTGAGAGGATGATTCAGTGTTGTGGCTGTGGAAGCTACAACACTGACAGAGTGGTGTGCAGGAGGTTGGTAGGTTGAAGACTCGTTTTCACTGCTGCAGAGGTCAGATGGCTCTAGCAGGCATAGCAGCCAGAAGGGAGTTGCAATAGTTTAGGCATGCAATGACCAAACCCAGCACTAGAACCAGTGTTGTCTTCTGAGTGAGAAGGGAACGTATTCTCCTGATGTTGTGCAGCGGGTATTTGTAATACTGGGATGTTGCAGTAATGTCGCTGGTAAGGTTGAGTTGGCTGGTGGCACATCTTGTCAAATGTAGCAGAACGCCCCAGAAAGATGACCTCAAGAGGGCAATCTCAGTTGAGTTGCCTGCCTTGAGGACCAACAAGGTTGTTCTGGTGAAAACAGGGTGGGATTTAATGAAAGATAGGCTTCTGAAATAAAGAGATCTAAGATCTAGGATCTCACAGTATGCAGCCATGAAAGGTAAAGGAACCACTTGCAGGCATGCTCTTATTTACAGGATCTGCTGTGAGGCAAGTCTTCAAAGGTCATTTTGGCAGTTACACGAGCAGAAATGGTATACATGAGCAGAGATGATTTTTCATGTACTCAGGGACATTGTGTTTCAAACCCCAAATAATAAAGAAGAATAAAAGTCAGAAGAATTTTGCACCTCCTCTAAATCAAGTAAAATGTTAAAAAAATATTAGTCCTGGACTGTCCCATATCATCTCCTTTGTCTTTTGATGATTAATAATGATGGAGTTACTTGTCCTTAAAGGTTTTTTAAAAAATATTGTAGTGAAATGGCGGCTTTGTTAAGTTTTTCTTGTTTTAGGGGTTTTGTTATGTCAGCCTTTTGTGCACTTCCTGTTTTATTTTGGTAAGAGGTTCCTGTTCCTTCTGTATGCAATGTGTCTGTCTTTGTCTGTGTTGTGCCCGATTGTTTATTGTTTTCACCTGGTGCCCATTACCCTTTCTCCTTTATATACTCCCCACTTCCTTTGTCTTTGTTTTTTCATATCCTTTGTTTATTCCACCTCGACTGTCGAGCGTCGTGAGTTTTTTTGCCCTTTGGGATTTTAGTTCTCTTAGACCTGTTGACCTTCTTTTGACTGTGTTGTTTCGTTGTTCTCCAGTGAAGAGAAAAAAAACCCTGAACTTTTACTCTGACATTCGTGCATTTGGATCCTCCTTTGCACCTCGTAATAAATATGTATTACCAGGCCTTAATCACATAAGGATGTCAGTCATTATTGCAGTATATGATGTACATGACTGCAGCAATTTACCCAGAGATATGAAAGTGGACTTTCTAGAGTGAAGAACAAGGTCACTGAAGTAGGACAGCTAAATATAGCAGCCACAAAGGCACAAACGACTTCTATGTCTACCCTCTAAGTAAAACAGCACAAATCCACACGACAACAAATCTAACATACATGCTAATAGTATTACAGTGTCAGAGTAGCAAACCTAATTTAAGATGAATGGTTTTGTAGAAAGTTGGAAAAAAGGTTTTATGTCAGACATGATCAACACAGGCCTGGATTCAAACCCTAACCCACAAGCTGGTTGGTCTTAAATGCACCTTGAAATCTAACTACATGTCATGGCACAAAGCCTGTGATCTGTTTGCTTGGAAGCTTAGAAGTTTTGTCTCGGCCTCTAAGTGACTGGCTTCAGTTCAGTGGTTGAACACCTCATCTCCACTATATTTATACACACAACTGAACTGTTCTTCTTCTCTGATTCAAGCATTATTAAAATATGTCTTTCTTTCTTTCTTTCTTTCTCCTAGTTTGCTCTCAGTTCTCACGGGGCGTGTACGCCATATTTGGCTTCTACGACAAGAAGTCCGTAAACACCATCACATCCTTCTGTGAGACGCTCCACGTCTCCTTCATCACACCATCCTTTCCAGCAGAGGGGATGAATCAGTTTGTCCTCCAGATGAGGCCAGACATCAAGGGGCCGCTGGTTTCATTAGTGGAGTACTACAAATGGGAGAAATTTGCCTATCTATACGACAGTGACAGAGGTAATGTGGGCCTCATGAGTCATTATCTACACTATGTGATTTTGGTGGAGCCGCTGCATAATTTAAAACTTTTAAAGGACTACATAAAGATTTTAGTACTGAGAGGAAATGACTGACTTTAAAGTCTCTGGCAAAAAATAACGTCATAATGGCTTTTATCATGATGAAATAAAGCTGTAAACACACTTTAACTGGTTTAAAGCATTTTAATCGTCATGTCCTTAAAATTTACTTTGTGGAAAAATACATTCATATTTGTTAAGTATACGCACACAAGCTCATACACACTCCGCACGCTAACGAGGGACAGACATGGGCACCAAGACCTTGAGCAAGGAGAAAGCCACCTTTGGGGGGTGGCCACACTGAGAGGGCTCCCAGTCCCCAACCAGAGGCTACTCTCAGCGTGCTAGGCCCCCATGAGGAGATACTGGACCTAAAAACCCAGAGACTGAAAAGTAGAAAAAAATGCTTTTCAATTTATAAAATGTAAAACATTATGTTACAAATTGACCTGCAAAGCTATGTGTTACCCATAGACAGACCAGAACCAAGAAACATATTTTACTAACTGTGCCCATTTGTTGTACAGGTCTTTCGACTCTGCAGGTTATACTGGACACAGCCGCTGAGAAAAAATGGGTTGTTACAGCAATAAATGTTGGAAACCTAAAAGACGAAAGGAAGGACGAAGCCTACCGCTCCCTGTTTCAGGTAACAGATTTTATTCTGCTCATCAACCATGTTGGCTCTCACTCTGCTGTTAGAGATGAGGAAGATGCACAAAAACATGCCGCTGACACGCCGCTGTCAAAACATGTCACATATCTGAAGTAGTATTGTTTCCTCGGGAGATAGTGTGGAGCTCCCCATGTTACGTAATCCTGTCAGAGTGGCTGGTGTTTAGATGCCTGTTCTGGTTAAACGGTGCAGTGATAAAGGCAGCAGTGCTGTGAGAACTGGACATGTTTAAAAACAATGAATGCAAACAGAATTAGTGTTCCGCCTTGTGCATTGATAATATCTT
Organism: Pseudorhombus dupliciocellatus; assembly: GCA_016785235.1. Taxonomy (NCBI): domain Eukaryota; kingdom Metazoa; phylum Chordata; class Actinopteri; order Pleuronectiformes; family Paralichthyidae; genus Pseudorhombus; species Pseudorhombus dupliciocellatus. Next base: position 862,108 of record JAFBJW010000232.1, read on the forward strand.
AGAAAATTAGTTTTTTGAAGGGGAAACAGGTAGTTTTACACTTGTACCAGCCTGGAACCTTGTTGCACATCAAGAAAATTCATTGTCATATTAGCAGAAATAGGATTCATACCGATGTCTTAATAATAATAATGATGATGATCATCATAATATTTGTTTTTTAGGACCTTGAGATCCGTAAAGAGCGACGCATCATCCTTGACTGTGAACAAGACAAAGTCAAAGACATCATGGAACAGGTTGAGTCCAATTTTCTTTTCTTTCTTTACCTTAATGTGAGTCTCCTTCTGCATGATATTTTCCTGTAGTTTTCTTTGATTTGGTTTTGTTTCCAGCATCTATACCCAGTATTTGTACTGTGCCAATTTTATTTCTTCCATGTAACAACTTCCAGGTAACATGATCCAATTGGGAGAAACCCATTTTTCAGATATAATTGTAAAGTCAGTCAAGTTTCTTTTTATCTGGAAGGGACCTGTAGCATAAACAGACCCAGTGTGGGCGGCCATCAGCCTCCACTGGTTGGAATGAGAAAAATGGAAGAGAGGTGGGTGGGCAGGTGGATAATAAGTGAGAGGACACAGGGTGGGGGGTAGACATCAATTATGTAACCGTAGTTGCTGTAATGAAAAGAGTGGCAAATAATACAAATTTAGTGACATTTTTAGTTTAACCTTAAATGCAGAGATGGTGTCTGCCTGGTTCCAGATTAACCTGGTAGCTGATGCTCTGCCCCCTGTTCTATGGCAAGGCTTTGTATAAGAAAAAGCATTTTTTTATATGCAATTAATTTGGCCTGGTCAAGAACATATGTATTAAATTTTGTTGTCATTGTTGTTGCTGTAATCTTTTCCCATCAGGTTATCACCATAGGCAGACACGTGAAGGGATATCACTACATCATCGCCAACCTGGTGAGTTACTGGCTTTTTCTAGCTCATTGTATCCAAACACTTCTTATGGCTGATATGAACATATGGTTAAAAACCAGTTAATGTATTACAGTGCCTTGTTGGATCAGGTGTTTTAATATTCTTAAGCAATTGGCTGGAGGCAGAAGAAATGGGAACAAAAACATAACATGGTCTTCATCTGGTACAATCTATTAAAAGTATATATAAGACTAAGGATGCACTAATGATTTTCTGTTGTTCTTATTGCAGGGTTTTGTAGATGGTGACCTCTCGAAAATCCAGTATGGTGGTGCAAATGTGTCTGGATTTCAGATAGTAGACTTTGATGATCCTGTTGTGGCAAAGTTTGACCAACGGTGGGAGGCTCTGGAGGAGAAGGAGTATCCTGGAGCTGACACACGCATACGAGTAAGATTATATTAAATGTAGGAGGATCGGCTAACATTGAGCTTTCCAAGATTCTGTGTATGTGTGCTTCCAAAACGCTATCCTGAAATACCCATTGTTACTCTAACCCTAAAAAATAAGAGCATGCATGTTAAAACCTTTTTGTTATCTTGATTCACATGTAACATTGCCAATGTGTCTCTATCTTTCAGTATACCTCAGCCCTCACATTCGATGCTGTCCATGTGATGACTGAGGCGTTTCGCTTCCTCCATAAGCAAAGAATAGACATGAGTCGTCGTGGCAACAATGGGGACTGTCTGGCCAATCCGGCAGTGCCCTGGGCACAAGGGGTGGAGATTGAACGTGCCCTGAAACAGGTGACCATGGATCACAGACTGATCAACAGTATATAATGACTGAGTTTTATAAAAGTTTGGTTAGTTTGTCTACTGTTGGAAAGCTGTCTATGTTGAAAGGCCAACATTAACACAGTGTAGACAATTGACTTTCAAAACAACAACAAAAACCCAACTTCCATGGCTAAGAAATATGACCGGAAAAGTATTTTCTTAATATAAATAAAAAGTAATATACAATTTTTACATGTGCGTTTTATGTAATTGTGTATTATAGGTGCGAGTGGATGGGTTGACTGGGAACATCCAGTTTGACCAGTATGGGAAGAGAATCAACTACTCAGTAACAGTAATGGAGCTGAAGAACAATGGACCCGTAAAGGTAACTCACCAGTCAATTTTCCATCAATATTACAATGGCAGTACGTGGCTATGTGGAAGATATGTAACCATGTGTCTGTATATGTGTGTTTCTAGATTGGCTACTGGAATGAGTTGGATAAGATGGTGGTGACCAAGTCAGACCTTTACCCCAATGATACCATGGGGATGGAAAACAAGACTGTCATTGTTACAACTATACTGGTATTTATCGATTCAATTCAACACAAAGTTAGTCAAGCTGTTGGAGGATTTTGAGTCATCACTTTTATAATTTGATAGACTTTAGTTTATTAGTTATTTTTAATAAGGGGTTGCATGGAAGTAGCAGAAGTATGTTTGTGTCCATCTAGGAAGCCCCCTACGTGATGCTGAAGAAAAATGCTGAGCTATTTCAAGACAATGACCGTTATGAAGGTATGGATTTATCCTGCACTCTGCATGTGGTTGTGTGTGTGTGTGTGTGTGTGTATGTGTGAGAGAGAGAGAGAGAGAGAGAGTGAGTGAGTGAGTGAGAGTGCCACTTACACCGTTTATACAGCCTCCAAACCACTTCATGTTTTTATACGTTGTCTCATCCATCGTGTTTTAATCCTCGCACACATTTGCTGATGCGCTTCTGTCTTGGTTTTTTTGTGGATGGATCTTAGGTTACTGCGTTGACCTTGCTGCAGAGATCGCAAAGCACTGTGGCATACGCTACCAGCTAAGGATTGTGGGGGATGGCAAATACGGTGCAAGAGATGCAGAAACTAAGATCTGGAATGGTATGGTTGGAGAGCTGGTGTATGGGGTAAGCCTTACTCTACATGCAGGAGAATTATTATTATAAGATAAACTGAAAGTTTCAACTTGAACATAACAAAAATTTGGCAAAAATAAGTTCTATAGTTACATTGGTCTTGTTGTGTGTGTTTATCTGCATCTTTTCACTCTGGGTTTGTCTTTCCCACAGAAAGCAGACATAGCAGTTGCTCCCCTAACGATCACTTTGGTTCGTGAAGAGGTGATAGATTTCTCCAAGCCCTTCATGTCTCTGGGAATCTCCATCATGATCAAAAAGCCGCAGAAATCCAAACCAGGAGTCTTCTCCTTTCTGGACCCACTCGCCTATGAAATCTGGATGTGCATTGTCTTCGCCTATATTGGAGTTAGTGTTGTCCTTTTTCTGGTGAGTGAGTCTCAGAGGTTCCACGTACAGCGATACACAACATGCATTTGAATAACAAGAAAACACTGCTGTGCAGGGTTTCTAACTCATTTGTTAGTCAGTTAGTTTTCTCACATTAGGAACTGAAGCTGATCCACATACAGAAGACACTTTGATGACAACTCAAAGTGTTTTACAGTACAGTTAACATTCATACAGGGAATATATTAGCAGCAATTTTTCTGTACAGTGACAATGAATGAGTTTTTTTTTCATCTAAATACAGTGCTAGCAGGGAAAATCAAAGCCTTCAATAATAATATTGTCTTATAGGTATCCAGATTTAGCCCCTACGAGTGGACACTAGAGGAGCCGGAGGACGGAGCATTGCCGTTAACAACTGAATCCACCAATGAGTTTGGGATCTTTAACTCCCTCTGGTTCTCTTTGGGGGCTTTTATGCGGCAAGGTTGTGACATCTCACCAAGGTTGGTATGGTACATTCCTTCAGTAGGAATCAATGGGTTTCTGATCCTTTCTCAAAAATGTGGCTTGCTTCAGAGCTGCTGTCAAAACACACATGTCCGCCATTCTTTGTTTGTTTGGGCTCAAGGGCCTTATTCTATTGACCTGCTTCATTGTCACACTGTTACATATCGGCGAGTTGGGACCAGAGATGTTAACAAAACCTTCAATTCTCCTATTTACTTGAACCTCCCAGCATTTGTCTTACTATAGTAACTGCATACTTTGAGCTGCTGGTCTTTGTCTCTCTGTGTGGGTGTGTGTTTTTGTGTGCAGGTCTCTGTCAGGTCGTATTGTAGGCGGTGTGTGGTGGTTTTTCACTCTGATCATCATCTCATCATACACGGCCAACCTGGCTGCCTTTCTGACTGTGGAGAGGATGGTTTCTCCCATTGAGAGTGCTGAAGACCTGGCAAAACAGACAGAGATAGCATATGGAACCCTGGACTCTGGATCCACTAAGGAGTTCTTCAGGGTAAGGACTTCTTACACTTACAGAAAGTAGCTGATGACCTGTAGTTTTAAATTTAACTTGTTTTTTCAAAGACTATATTAGTATTTAAAAGTATAAGATCATCTGAAATGTTCAAATTGAGTTGTAATGGGCTCTATTCTTTTTTTAGCGTTCAAAAATTGCCTTGTTTGACAAGATGTGGCAGTATATGAAATCAGCAGAACCTTCGGTCTTCGTCAAGAAAACATCAGAAGGTGTTCTCCGTGTGCGGAAGTCCAAAGGGAAGTATGCTTACCTGCTGGAGTCCACCATGAATGAATACATTGAGCAGAGGAAGCCCTGCGACACCATGAAAGTGGGAGGAAACCTCGACTCCAAAGGCTACGGCATCGCCACACCCAAAGGATCCCCATTAAGGTGGGTGGATCAGTATAACAATGCTAGCCAACCTACACTGCCATGTACCATTCACACTACTAACCTACTGCCTAGCATTCAGTCCCTCTCCCCATTCACACAGCTCATTCCTCCTCACTGGAGAGAGCAATCCATGCAACTGCTTTGAGTTAGGGTGGTGAGTGGATTCAGAATGTCCCTCCCTCAGTGCTCTGCAGTGATGATCAGAGACCACTGGCCTGTCTGTCTGCTATCGTAGTCGGATGGTAACTAGCCAGTGTGAGCTTTGGCTCTGGTTGTGTGCAGCCATGCTCAAGAAATTATCCCACTCTGGGGAGCGATATAGTCTGGTCCCAAGCCTTAGTGCCAATTGGGTGTTGCAGTACGCAAGTGTGATGAATGGGGCATGGCGGCTTACTCGTTGTTATAGTAATCCACCTACCCTGATGACATCATCCCAGTGGTTTGTATTTTTAACCATGGCTACCACCTCTGACCAATGGCTAGTGGTGGTTGCCCTGACAAATGTGGGTGGGTTGTTTGAATATCAGGTCTTGAAGAAATATTTCTTCTAAAAAAAACATTGGTCATTGGGTATGTTATCATTTAGTACACATTTAAAAATGTGTTTTAGAGCAAAGTATAAAGAATAAATGGGATTCAAATATTTTTACAATCAGGAGACTTTAAGTTTGATTAACAGCAGTGCTGAGCTGGTTCTTCAAGACGTGGATCAAGGGATTGCTCTTTAGGAGTATAACACCTGAACCCGTTTACTTGTTCATCTGAGTGTGTGTGTTTGCCTATGTGTGTCTACATGTGTTTACCATGAGATGTGTCACTTTATTTAAAAAACAAATCAAATTTTAGCCATGCTATAGCCAATGCTTTTAATATTTTTAGCCACATATAACTTTACAGGCGTCATACTTTATCTTGGATTCCCAAGTAACTCCAGAAATGTTCCCAGGAAGGAACACTAACTTTGTAATAACTGCAAACCAGAAATGTCATACAGTCATAGTCTGTCCTTATTGCTTTCAACAAGCAAAACATAGTAATTAGCCAGTTTAATTTATATGTCTAACTGTCCTACTACATTTATAGTGCAACACACTTAAGAAAGCTTAAGGTACAAGTGTGTGTGTGTTGTTGTTTGTTTGTTTATTTATGTTGAGCTGCATGCTAGTCACTGTTCTCCACTTTTGTGTCTTTTTAGCACACTGACGGCTGTGTGGTTTCCCTGCCTTCTCTCTGTCCTCCTCTGTCTCTGTCAGATGGTTTTGAAAGTTAACCTTTGCCTACAGAATGTTTTAATGATGATTTCAATGTTCTTTAATTCTCATATTTGCAATTAAAGCTGCATTAAGCAATTATTTTGATAGCTATAAGGCCAGTCCTAACACAGAGAACTTGGGGCTCCCAACTGTCCATCATATGAACAAGTCAAGTTCAAGATGAGGGATTAACTGACAGGCAAAACAAATCCTCCAGATGGGACACACTAGGAGCAGCAAGTAGATTTATCTATTTATGATACAAGATGATCAGTGTAGACCAAATGAATACAGCAAACTACATATTCATGACATTTTTCTCAAGATGTTTTTTGTAATTGGCTCTATCTTCATGTGTCTATGTTCTGATATGTTTTTAATGGTCAAATGCTAAAAATGATGCTAAAAACATCATGATTGACTGGGGTGACTGATGGGGTTCCATGCCCCAATCGCAACTGTTCAGAGTGGCAATGCATTGTCAATATTTATATTGCCACAGACTATGTATAAGCAGAGGGTCAGCTGGTTAAGTATAGCAATTTATGCTGGGTTAGTTAAGTTTAGTTATTTATTTGACCTGCTATTCCAGCATTTCTTTAAAAGTTTTTTTTTTAATCTGAATACCAGATTATGTGCTGGAGAGTAGCTTTTCTTTAGTATCTGATGTTAGTAGGGTCAGCTAGCTGGGTCAGTCAGACCTTTTGGGATGGGCTTTAGACTTCAGACAGAATCCTCATATTTACTACCAAAATGTTGCTTAATGGAGCTTTATGCTTAACAATAATGTTGTGAATTATTCCTGTTGCCCTTTATCATGATAGAACCAGAGACATATTTTGCGGTTCATTTTCCAGTCAGTCAAACTGTTGACAGACAAACAGTGCTAGAATTTTGCACTGAATAGCTGCAAACATGATGCTCTACTGATCTCATGTCTCTGCTCCTGGCATGGTCTAACTGTTGTCAGTTGATTTACTTGTTTTAATGTAATCACTATTGCAGCAAAGTGAATCATTAATGTTCTAATATAAATGGTGGGTTCACTTCAGAAAAAAGCTGAACACTGGAGGGCTAATTGGCTGTGATCTGAGCCCATGCCTCAGAAACATTTTCACACTACGTGAAACTTTTAACTTTTTAAAAAATTTCTGACAGAACATACGTCTTAGTTGATCAATACATAACACACAAAGTTTGCCATTGACAAGTTCAGTTGATTTACAAATGAAATAGGGCATACCACTCGTAACTATTTCACCGCCTTTTTGTTGTACCATTACATCAGAATTATTATATAGAACGTACTTCCTGCTGGATTGAGGATCTCTCAGATACAGAAAAACAAGTGACCCATTAATGTTAACCATTGGGTACAAAAACATTCAGTACTAGTCTATAGCCATATACAAAAGAAAAGCTTTGCTGAATGCTGCTGCCATGTTACTTTACTTAAAAGCATGGTGGTGGGCGAAAAGATGACAGATCATCTTTGGAACACCTACAGGCTCAATCACTGGGAAATACGTATGGATTGCGATGCAAGCACAACTCAGAAAGCCCATCTATAGGCAATATGGACAGAGAGATGAAGACTACATGACTTCCCCATGGTCAAAGATTGCCTAAGATGACCAAAGAGCTCAGTGCACCACTCTGCATTGTTGTCACCCAGCTTGTCCTCAAGCAGCAGAGGAACCAGGGTTATCAGTAGGAGTCTTCACATTTTTAGAGTTGTATTTCTTTCTTTCTACTACTCCAAAGTCTAGTTACTTGATATGTGAGACTGGAATTTGAAGGTGGTCTGTGTGGTCCAGGACGCATAGATGTAACTCATCCACATTGGTAAAGAGCTTTTCTCCTATTTATAAGTCACTTAGAATTCCATTCAGTAAAAATGATCCCATTGACAGTACTTACAGTACATTTATGGAAAGCACAATCTGTATTTCACGTCACTCAAATGCTGTTGGCTGAGGGGCCATTTGGGGTTCAGTATCTGGCCCAAGTTCACTTTGACATGCAGATGGGGAGACTAGGAACGGACTCCCATTGCTTCTGAGCCAAAGCTGTCCTGAATGTTACCATACATGGTGCAGACCAAATCCAAATGTGATCAGAGTGACCACCTCTCAGTGCATCTAGGACACCTCGCTAAATGGTGAACAGTCTTTTTGTGCATGCTTAAGTTATTTATTTTTAGTCGGTTATTTAAAAGATGTTTATATTTTCTTACCTCTCATTTTTTGTTGCCTGATTGCCGGATGCTTGATTTCCGTGATGTCACCAAGCTCTAAATTCCCAGCTTTCAGCTGCCCCTGTAACAAATAGAGCTGATGGCCAGTGATTCAGAAAATATGATTGAAACTCTCACACAAAATCAGATATGTGGATGTTTTGTGTAACATTTCTACGTAGAGAAAAAACAATATTAGTAATGTTTCATCTGAGAAGTTGCTATCAGAACCCAACTGTATCCATATAGTTCAATGAGTTCGGCTTCACTTCGCTTTTTTCTTTCTTTTTTATTCAGCAGTTTGGCCAAGACGTGCTAAGGCTAATCCTTTCAACAACAGATGAGTTTGCTGCTTAGACTAGGGCCCATTTCAGCTGTGTTTATTCTGTTTATGCTCAGGTTTAGTTCATGCTGCTAACGTGCATACCAGCAGGAAGACTCAAGTGGCAACAACTGAAGTGCTAACAGCCCCTGTGTTCATGTAGAAATGCGGTGAACCTGGCGGTGTTAAAGTTGAACGAGCAGGGGCTGCTGGACAAACTGAAAAACAAGTGGTGGTATGACAAGGGAGAATGCGGCAGCGGAGGAGGGGAGAGCAAGGTTAATACACACACACATATGCACACTACACACAAACAATCAAGGTACTACTGGGCTAGGATGTGTATAGAAAAAAAAAGATAGAAGCAGCACAGTAACAGTCCTACTTGTTAACCCGAAACAGCAATGTAAAGCAAAGTCACCAACATGTGGGAATGAAAGAGGGCTCAGAGGGATGTTGCACCTAGATATGAATGAAGCTGTTGCTAATAAGCACTGCTAACAGGTAGCATTGTGGGCTGTGCTGCTTCTTCACCATTGTGTTGCACCCTGTTTGGTTGAGGTCAGGGGTAGGGCAGGCTTCAGGGGCATGGCCAGGGCCAGGTGACCTCACACCAGATGGCAGCAACAGTGCAAGAGAAGAGCTGTTGATAAAGAGCGTTTGCACCCCAGCCAAACTCTACTTATCTTTGGCTCTGGACTGGAGGTATACTGCTGTTTAAATACAGCAGCAGAAAGGCTTTTCAATGCAGTACATCCCATCCTCTGTCTCAGGGGCCAAACAGAGGGGCCCTTACAAATACACCAATTCATTGTAAACCTTTATTTATTCACCATTTGACGATCAATGGACATTTCGCTTGAAATCTTTGCCAAAACTGATCATTGATGCATTCATGACAAGCATGAGTGGGCCCCTCGTGGTTGCTGGAGCAGAGTGTGAGAACCACTGCCTCACCAATAACATAAGATAACATTGATAATGATGTTATTTATGTTATTCCCATTGAAGAGTGCCAGTAAACCTTGCCGTATTGAAACTGAATGAGCAAGGGACCCTAGACAAGATGAAAAACAAGTGGTGGTACGATAAAGGAGAGTGTGGCTTCAAGGACTCCACCAATAAGGTTAGTTGTATATGTCTGTGAATCAGTCGAACACACTATCTGTCTGCATATTTAACATACACAGTTAACGTAGCATAATAGCGGTAGTTATATATGTCTACCTATAAAACAGAAAACCAACACTACATGGTTAGGACAGGTTAGGTACAGCTTTAAGTCATATCAGTGACACCGGCAGGTCAAAGCATGGAGCTTCCACCCTCAAAACTGTAAGTATAATGATGCTAAGAACAAAAAGGTACTTTGTATCGAAAGTACAATTTACATAGTAAAGTCTGTACCTTACTATGTAAAGTACCTTGAGATAAGGTTTGTTGTGATTTGGCATGAAACAGGTGACATTGATTTAAATTGAAGAAAAACATTTGGTGTCCAGAAAACAAGATCAACTCAAACCCACTGAGTCCACTGTCTATGTTGGCTGTTGAATATTCAGCTGTTCTGTCTGTTTTCACGCAAGTTAAAGTCCTGTCAGTCCATTCGTCTGTCTGTCTGTCCTGGTTTCGACAGAATTATTTTTGATGCCTGCAAATTAAGATGTAGATTTCTTTTCAGTATTCACCCATTTGACAGAATATGAACATGTTGTTTATTCACTAATTATAACAAGCAATTTAACATAAGAGTTGAACTTCATTATAGATTTGAGAGAAATGTATCTGTTTTCAAGAATTCAGTGGAAGAGTCAAGAGTTCGGAGATTTATTATTTAATATCTAATATTTCTTAAGTATCTGGAACTAAATAAATGTAAAATTTGCCTAGAGCTTGAATCCAAAACCCTTGGAAATTTGGAGAGATCATTGTCTATTTAAGTTTGGTGTCATTATGTTAACCACTGGATCTAATTTTATGGAGTCCAAATTATTCCACCTTTGTTTGTGTTGTATCTGTCACAGCACAGTGCCGCTCTTCTGATTATCATGATGATGATGATGTTAGTGATGATGTCATTACCGGATGTACTCCTATTACTTTCAAATTGTTTTGGTTGGGAGAGGCACGGATAGGTTGGTCATGATTTTAAAAAATTCAAGAGCTGCGTAGGTTAAGAAAATTAGGAAAATCCAAACTGGAACCAATTGTTATACAAGCAGCAACAGAAAAACAGAGGTTAAGTTTGCCATGAATGATAATCATTATAACAATGAAACTTTCTTTCAGGGGATTATCAATTATTGTTATTGTTTCAGGACATTACTAGAAGTTGTTATTTCTAATAGTTAGCCTTTCATTTCCACTGATTAGGTAAACCCTTGTATATGATGACCACAAGTCTAAAAGTTGAATAATCAGCGTGTCATCACAGCTGTGTGTAGTTGCAGGTACAAGAGACCTCACTGGTGACAGTTGCCAACACCCGTGGGCTGAGCGGTGCAGTTAACTGATACTATGCCGGACGCAGATATATTTGACTCCCATGTCAAGAGTAGAGAAAATATGGTTCCCCTTGTTTCTATTGCTTATTCTAACATTGGAATTAAGAAACGGCTAATGTGTGTGCACTTGCAATTATATATGTGTTTGTGTGTGATTGTTTTGTGTGTATAAATGTACAGTGGGGTCAAAAATAAATATGTACATACAGTATATTCACTGATTTACAGATAGGGAAAGCAGCAAAGAGAAATTGTGTTTCAGATATGTTTACATGTGTGCAGGTCAGGTTTAGTTTAGCTGTCTTGCTCTTTTTACTGTCCTTATCTACAACTCTCACTCACTGATTGTGTCAGTCATTCATTTAAGCTGTAAACATAAAACACGCCACTAACCCCTCTTTTCTCTGGGTGACTGCCATCTTCTTGGTGTTTTGTGTGTGCGTGCCTGTGCGTGCGTGTGTGTGTCTGTGTGTGTGCATACCAGGAGAAGACGAGTGCTCTGTCTCTTAGTAACGTAGCAGGTGTCTTCTACATCCTGGTTGGAGGTCTGGGTCTGGCCATGATGGTAGCACTGGTAGAATTCTGCTACAAGAGCCGTGCCGAAGCCAAAAAAATGAAGGTACAATTTTGTTTGTTTTGCCTCAATTTTAAATGGAAAGAATATAATGGTGTAACTTGTACCTTGAATGGTAAAAAATACCATCTGAATTTGTGTTTGACCTGAAATTAATGGATGAATGAATATATATCTTCAACAGAAAGGCTTGTGGGTAATGGGATGTATATTGAAGTATTTCCATGCAGACATCAACCCACTGTATTTGTATTTGTCTTCATTTGGACTTTGTTTTAACTTGATTTAAATGTGTCTGTTCTACATTTCCATCAGCCATTTGCATTGTTTCTATTAGACTATAGCAATAGGCTTTAGGTTGTGAAGGGATTGTGCATGGGTCACTGGTAAGGAGCAAAGGAAGACAAAGTCTGTTTGAGACTGGTTTTTAACTGGGTACCCGCCCAAGCTGTTACAGAGTCTTATTGACACAATGGGTCAGGCAACAGAGTCAATGACTGATGGTGAGTCCAGGCAATGGGTCTTATATTGAAGAAGAGAGGAGAGGCTACTGATTCAACGCTTGGGCCAGGTGGAGCGTCTGTAGGAGCATGTAGGGTTGGGGTGAGAGGGAAGACAGTGGCTATGCTATTTTTAGCATTGTGAGATGGAGCCACTCTTTTCCATGGACAAAACTAAAGTAACCATTATAAAAGTGCTTGTTGTCTTCTACTTCTTCTTGCAACGAACTCTGGGGATTCTCTGCTCTGTGCAGACTATGATCACTCTTTCTTTTTTTTGATGCTTTCCTCCACCGCTTCCATCGTTCCCTTCTTTCCTTGGCCTGACATTTCATTTCATGTCACCTTCTGGACTTGAGATGGGCATTTCTTCTTCATCTCCATCAAACAAGACACGTCTGTCCACACAATTCCCACTCATTGGCGGTTTCTTTGTTTATTGCCGTGGTCTGATTTGAAGCTCTTTGAGACTGTTGCATGTACATCCTCTGAAATGAGAAGTTTCAGACTCTGGCACGTGCGGAGGAGAGGGTTTACATTTTTTTCAAAATGTTTCCAGTTTGTGGACCTGAAGTGCATCACTTGGCCCTTTGGATGTTGATACTGAACCGCTGCCTCGATGCTTTTCTATTCAAGCAGTTCCATCAGTATGTTTATGTATAGATGTCCATATCAGATAGCATGACTTTGCTGACCTTTGGGTACTAACTATCTCCTCTGTAAAGAATTGAATATCTCCTCTAGACATGCATTGCTTTTCACCTGTTATAGTATTTTTCCTCCCTGTGTTATAGTATTTTATTGTTTCTAAAAAGACATGGGGATGTTCACAGACATGCATGCTAATGTATTATTTACATTTTGTGTTTATGTGTAGACAGACCTCTCTCTCTCTCTCTCTCTGTCTCTCTCGCCCTCATACAGTTTTGTTTGTGCAGTTTGAGCATCTCAAACTATGTTTTTCGCACAAGTCTTCATTGTTTCATAAATACAGTCAGTATAGTAGTAACAATGACTTTATTTTTTTATAAAGGTGGCAGCCAACACCTTGTCGTCCCCCCAGCACACAGGAAACTACACACACACTCTGTCTTCTCCTCAACATGCCCCCAACTTCAACCTGCTGTCCCCAAGCCACCAGCCAAACTACGCCACCTATAAAGAAGGCTACAACGTTTACGGCATTGAGAGCGTCAAGATCTAACACGGGTAGGAGAGTGATGATTGATGGCTAAAACTTCCCTCACCTCACAGTCATAAATCATGTTTAGACAATTCATGTATGTCCAACCGGATTCACGTTGTGATTGAATACGGCAACTCCAATGGCAAATTGCATTATGACTCATCACAACATTGCACATGTGCAACACTTTCTTTCAGCTTCAAGCTCACCTAACTTTTTTCAGTCTTGCTTAATTGAACTTTTTTGAAACTTAACATCTGTGTGTTCCTGTGGTTATGTTCTCCTCTTTTCTAGTTTGACGTTAAAACACATCCAGGATAGTTTAGTTTTAACACCATCAGAAAAGGTCAAACTAAAAGTACAATATGACAGTAATGAAGGCTTTCTTTAAATAATGGTAATATTACACTAACAACATCGGGTCTTTTCATTAAAACACACTTTTCATCTGTATGTTAATAGCACAATAATATTGCCAATAATTTTGCCATTGAGGTTGACTGGTATTTTGGACATGCAGTCTAATTTACTGTATATTCACTACAGATTGTGAATGCAGCAATTGGTCTTGATAAAGAAAAAAAAACCCAGAGATCAAAACATCCATGACAGTCAAGATCAAAAGCAAATGAAAGTATCTAGTCCAAACTGTACATGGCTGTGACACTGCCTTCATTCCCTGTTTTACCTCTCCTGACTTTTGTGGCCTCTCTGACACTCCTCCTACCACCTCTGCACCGTTATGTACTCCTCTGTTCATCCTGTCATCCACTTCCACGTGTTTTCTTCTTTTCTTTCCATCCTCGTGCCTCAACCTTTCCCTGTGTCTTCTGTTCCTCTCTGACTGTTGAGCCAATCATCCTCTTTATGATACTGATTCATTGACCAATCACTTCCATCTATATCTTAATGCCAGCATCTCTGTAGGCAGCCTAATCACTTTATTCTGAAGATGGAATGGTGAGACTGGTGTCCTCATCAATCTCTATACGTCTTAGTGGAACAAATGTAGTAAAGCAATTATTTCCTTGAACCTAAAGAACTAGTATAGAACCTGTCCACATATAGATTATTATTATGACAGTTGGAAGATAAATTATCTTGCTCCTGGTGTGTTCACACCAAATGCACTCACCATGCCTGAAACGTGCAGCTGGGTCGCAGGGCTGACAGACAACCACTCACACCTACGGGCCCTGACCGGGTCTTAAACCCAGGACCTTCTTACTGTGAGGCAGCAGTGCTAACCACTGCACCACCGTGCTGCCCAGACTGTGTATTGTCAGCATACAAATGATGAGTCACCACTACTGTGAATTTTGTCCCCAAGGGGAAGGATGTAAAAATAAAACAGGCCCCATGTCTGACACAGAGCTTAGAGGGAGCTTTGCCTCCAGGTCATTCACTGTGCTGGTTGACTGTAAATGATCTCTTTTAGTCATTCAGGCAGCAATACACACAAGTGTCACCACAGTATTGATATGTTTACAGCGTACGGACTGATCTCTTCTACCCCTGGATATTATTTTGAAATAGAAATTTGGAGTTTTAAACTTTTTAATGTATTTTTTAAGTTGTCTTCACCGTAACTGGCATTACAACACAGCCATCTTTACGTCATAGATTTTACAAACAAGATATTATTGAAAACTACTTTTGTTGATGGCTTTGCTGTCATGAGGGCTCGCTTGCCTTGGCTACGTAGACGGCTTGGATCAACATACATTTCTGATCATAGTCTGCTTGCCAGATGTTAGCATGACATGTTTCGTCATGTCGCACTTTGATATCTCATCCGTGCCGTGTGCTGTCCCAACCTCACCAACTTGCTGGGTCGAACTTCGCCCTGCTCTACCTTTCTCCTGAATGAGGTGTTGCAGTTCTTTTCCCTGGGTATTGTAAACCCCAGCTTGTCTTACTGCAACGGACCCCACCAGGGCCTGGCATTCCACTTGATACCTGTTCACACCTGGATGCCTATGGTTGCCACTTTTGGGTCCCTGGATTCCTTGTGAATCTGTGTGTGAAGCTGAAAGCCTGTGCAACCGATTGCATAGCACACCATTTGAATAGCAGACATATTGAACTTCGACAATTAACTTTTGCTCTTAGTCGATTTCGGTGCCTGAGCACATGAGCCTCAGCCTGTGGGGAATGCACGTTGCAATAATTGTTGTTATTGTAAGTTACCTTGGAAGAATGAATGGACTGCACTGAACCATGAACTTGACAACACTCCACTGTGTTCACTTGCTGTTTGGAACTGGGATGGTGGCGTGTCTTTTAAATATCTTCATGCATATCCCAGTTACACAGTAACAAACTCATTAACATCCTTAATTACCAAAGCAATACGTTGCTTGACTTCGTCTTCTTCATTGCTCTTTTACCAGACAAATTAGTGACCCCATGGGTATCTTCATCAAAATGACATCTTCAAAAATAAAAGTTGCAAACCTCAGTATCTCAGGTTCATTCTATCCTGCGAACATAACAGCTGTATTTCAAACATGATGCAGAGATAACAACTCATGTATTTCACCTTCATTCATCATGCTCTTGTTTCATTCTGTATTCTCAAAGGCCATTAAAGTGGGTCACATTTCTATTCCACATTACACTTTTACACCAATCCTCATTTATTTTCACATGGTTGTAACAATGTGATTAAGGAATAGTTCAACATTTCAGAAAGCAAGCGTCAATGCTGTCTTAAAATACAGCCCCATGTTGTGAACACTCACACTGACAGACAGTGCCTGGTCCAGCATTGTTAGCGTTTAGCATTAGCCCAGGCTTGGCCATGGGTAGCTCTCTATCTTGTTTTGATGTGATGCTGAAAATATAACAAACCTGTTTGTCTTCCTTGTACAGATGAAATTCACTGATGCAATGCGCTCCAAAGCTCGTCTATCCATCACAGGATCGACCAGTGAGAATGGTCGTGTCCCGGTGGCTTACCTCCGTCCAGGATTACCCATGAGCCTCAGCATGACTGATCTCTCCTGACCACATCCGAGTCAGTGCCTTACAGCCAGTCAAGACATATACTCCTTCCCCTCTGAAAGATAATGGAAATGCCTGTCATCTCCTTCTGAGACAAATTGCCACTCGCCAAAGCTACTCTGCCCTGATTTCCAATCTGGAGTTTAGCCAATCATAACTCTCTGAGGACTCTTGATCTCACTCTTTAATATATTGACTGGACAGATGTTGTCCTCCCACTACTTGGCTGTCAGGCGTCAGCAAAGACCTGCCCACCTATGGAGGAAATCACTTGACCATCAGCGAGTGATGGCTGGTATCTGTACAATTTCATGAAAAACAAGCACAGGGGACAGTTTTCTAAACAAACGTGCATCATGCTAAGTACTTTTTTTTTTCCCATGAAGACTAATCTTGTATAGACAATTAGGACAAGAGTGATGCTGACATTAACGCAATAACAGCATTAATCAGGGATGTGATCAGGAATCGTAGATGTAAAAGCAGAACCTCTAAACTAAAATGATTTCAAGTGCTAAAAACGAATGTCCTGAAAAATCACGTCCATGAAATAATAGTAATTGATATAGCAGATAATAATATAAAGATGTAATTATTCCTAATTGTTTTCCTTAATTCTGCCTGAAAATCCCTTTTTAGTAGTCTTTTAGTAGACCTGAGAAATGCATGGACTGACACACACACACACTATCAGAACACATGCGCCTTACACAGGGATTGGCTGAAAACAAGAGTATGTGTATTGTCAACACTTCTATCGGGCAGTGCATCCACATCGCGTGAGCATTACCTCATCCTTTTATCAGTGTCAAGGCTCTGGAGTGAAATTGTTTAGCTAAGATCCAGAACATGAGGAATTTGAGAGTGGAGAGCACAAACATCTACAGCTACAGCCGAGCATCTTTGTTTGGTAAATATTACCTGCTTATTGTATTACATATCGGTAGATTTAGTTAGTCTTTCTATCACCCTCCTTATTTTTTGCTATATCTACTATTATTAATATTGTACATGTGAGAAATGCACTATGATGTTGGCTGAAGTGAAAAACGTGCTGTCGAGGAAATACAAAAGCAACTTCTGCTTATAAAGTGTTACTCTGCTGTTGCCAAACGACTGTACAGTAAACCTGCACTGTGGTGCTGGAGTATATTACATGCTTATAATACTACTTGTAGGCCGTTTTGGGAGTAAGAGCTCTGCTTGAGGCAGGTGGCTCTACAAAGAAATCTGTGACATGCTGAAAAAACATGGGACCTTGTATTCAGAGCAGATGCCCGAGCTTTTGTCTCAATGAGATTTCTTTTACGTGTTTACTTTGGCCATGTAAAATAGGAACATCCACACACACACACACACTTATCATGGTTACACACGTTTGCGTGTGTGTAACCACGATTCGGGAAATGAATTTATTGTCACGGATACGAAGTGAAGTGCAACATGACTACTACAGCACCTCACGAGACAGTGAAGGAGGACAGTATTCACTAAAGGGGACTGAATTGATGTAGTGTCCCTTTAATTCTTTGTACTGCCTTTCCCTGTATATAGGTCAACACACTAATACAGTAACAAAGACACACATCCCCAATCACCTATACATTACATGAATACACAGACATTACATTATACACGCTCATTGGCACACACACACACACACACACACACACACACACACACACACCCACACACAGACACACACACACACACACACACACATACTGTTGTCATACGAGTTCAAAAGCCAACCGGAAGATGTGCCAAACTGATGGAGAACCAACTGAAGCTCTCCTTCCTCAGCCGATGGCAGCTGCTGATACTGAAACCTGAGCCAATAAGAAGAGCTCACTGCTGTGAGGGGGAAAAAACTGTGAACAAAATGTTTTTTGTTTTAATACATATACTGCACTGACGATGAACAGGAAGAGGAGGATGACGAGGATGAAGAATGGATGACGAGTGTTTGCATGTCACTTTCAGTTTTTTGTTTCAGAAGAACTTGTCAGCCTGAAGCTTTGCGACTGGCTGAATTTTAGTGTTTAATGATGATAGTAATAATAATAATATTAACAATATTAATTGCAGTATTAATGTGGTTCTTGTTATGTATAGTGTATGCTTTTAATAAATCAAGTCTGCTACTTTCTTTCACAAAGAAGCTGTTATTTGTGCTGCTAGATAGAAGCTAGCTGGTTTCTTGAAATGCTTCTTCAACATTATAAATGCCCAATACGAGATAAACACCAGGTGAGGAGAGGCTGAAAATATCGATTTATATGCTTTCGTTTCTTTTCCTGGATTCATATCATTTTTGCAATAAACACTTCTGGTAATTATTCAATTTTCATGTTATAATCGAGTGAAAGTTATTTCCCACAGACATGTTAACTATCAAGTGAAATGTGACAATGACCATTCTTCACTTATGACTTTGCCTCTGGTGTAACTTCATTTTCTATTAAACACATCATTTTTGACTGAAATTTTGTAAGTTGTTTTTCAGAAGAGGGTCTTCACTCATGACAACAATGTTTAAACCAATGATTTTTCCAGTCAATGCTAAATGCTTCATCCATGTAAATACAGCCACTGCCTAAATTGAACTCTTGGTTTTGTCCAACACAACATGGTTCTACGTCTTACTGGAATGTGATGAATCTCTGTACAAATGTATATGGGCGGGGGGTGCAGTGGTGAAATGATCAGGACACGTGTTCCTATGTTCAGTCCCTCCCCTTTTATCAGCAGCATCCTGGGACATGTGAGGTCATAAGGATGAAGGACAGAGACCGAGTGTGAGTGTGTGTTTGTCTGTAAAGACAAAAATAAAGAAACTTAATAAAAATAGCTGGCCATCCTGTGCATCACTGACAGGGGATCAACGGACAACAGACAAACAGCAAACTCATCAGGAGCATGCAGGACGACAAACAAGCGTGTAGTTGTGTAGTTCTCTCTACACAATAAAATGTCTCACAACCTCCATTTTACAGCAGATTTACAAGTAGACTCTGTGTGCTCTCTCACTGCCATAACATTGTTATCTGCACACCAAGTGGAAATCCTTGAGGAAATGGTCCATCAGCTGGATTCCAAGACACGCAATCCAGTCCTCTGGGACAAGATCTGTGTGGTTAATGACCCCATTATCTGCTTATCATGTGGAGCAGTTCAAGGCTGTGGACATGTAATGGGGCTTGCAGTCTCAGGTGAGAGGGCCCTTTGGCTAAACCACTCAAGCCTGAGTGACTCACAGAAGGCAGAGATTATAGATGCTGCATTATGCCCCACCAAAGGTCTCTTCAGTCCAACTCAGCGATCAGAGTTTTCACTCCTGTTATTTCCTCCCCTCACCAAAAAGAGGGAGCTCCTCTATTTGCCCCATCTTAGATCTCTGCATGTTCAATAAATAAAAAACACATTCAAGGTTAACAGTCTATTAAAACAGAGTGCTGTGGGCTCTATCTGCCCAGGGGACTGATTTATGAAAAACAACACTGTGCATATGCTATATCGCCAAGGACAAGCGTGTAAAATTACTGCAGTGACTGTGCCTTTGGACACAGCTGTCTCTCAATATATTAGTGGAAACCTCTACGCTCAAGTCATCATTGCTTGTCATTCAAGTCAGATCCAAATATTTCGTGCAATCAAACAGTTTTTGAACTGGTCCCAAAAGAGTCCTTTTAACGAAGCACAGAGGCAGGAAGGTTCCAAGCTTGGTGCTGGCTGATTCTGAGTCAGCCATCCTGTGTGCTGGAGATAAGGAAGGCAGGTTGGCTCCGGCTATCCTGAGGCACCAAAAAGAAACAAGCAATAGAAGCATAGAAAATAGTTTCCACTAGAAGGCGTCTTGAGATTGGCCGAGAGCGTGTACCACTGAGGTGATAGAACAAGCTGGAGAGAAGACCAGGGTTCTTGTAGGGGTAGGATGATTGCGACCGGGTGTGGGACTCACGCCAGGTGCCAGAACATCCACACATGCACATGCACACACGGAGGAGCAGGAGAAGGAGGTGAACCGAAAAAGGGAAAAGCTCTGACTCTGGGCCGTACCCTCCAAACCATATCTTTCCCAGTCTGCAAGTTATTGGATCCCCAGCCCTGGTGTCAGATGTACACAAGATGTTCACAAACTTGGAAAACACTTTAAACAGTCAATAAAGGATGAAGTTGTTGTCTGGGTTAGGGAGGACCGGTCGCCTCACTAACTGGGAGCGGACTTGACCGGGTGGAAGCAGGAAACTTGGGGAAAAAATATCTGTGGTTTATTTATCCACAACACCACCACAATATGAAAGCAGGTTCATCAGTTTCAGCAGCAATGAAACAATATATATCTTCTCATGTGACAAAGGGCCATCTAACCTCAGCCCCCTCCAAACAGGCACTGAGGGGCCCTTTAAATAGGCTGCCAAGTTGGATTCAAATTGATCCAATCAGGCCACTTGGGTCGTACCATTTAGGCAGGGGACATTTCTTGGCTTTTTTTATTTACATTTCCTACTGTCTTGGCAAACATTAAAGCAAACATGTAAAACATGTCACATTGCTGAGTATTACAGCCTGGACATTTATGGCCATCACCCCAAACTCTTAAACAAACATATATTCAAATCACCGTGACCAATGCAGCACCCCTTAGTTGTGTCCTGTGCCCGCGGTCCCCCCAGGATGTTAAATACGGCCCTGTTCGCGGTGCGCGCTTCCGCTTGGGGCTGACGGACCGGACAACCCGGAAGTGGGTGAGTGCACGTGCGTGTGAAAAGCGGTGTGTGTGTGTGTGTATGGAGTTGTCGTTGGAATGAGACGTGGAAGTGGCTACCACACCACCTGTCCTGTTGTGACGGGGTGACTATGGGGCTGTGGGACTGAACAGGTGGCTGAATGAATGAATGAGAGAATGAATGAGAGTGTGAATGAGCGGAGTATGGCCGCTGCCGTGTGTGTGTGTGTGTGTGTGTGTGAGAGAGACAGTGAGAAATGACAGCTGAGGGTAAATTAATTATTCATAAATTAATGCAGTTTATGATACCACAAACATATATGATCTATTTTCATTATTTTTTTCCAACCTAATTTTGTATTTTCATTCTAACAATAACAACCAGGGCCTTGCTACATAGTTTTATAATAACGTGCTGAAAAATAACAATAATGAAACCTGATTTTTTATGTGAATTATCTGAATCTGTATCAGAGCTAGTTCAGACAGTTAAAGTGATTATTGCCGGTGACTTCAGTATTCATGTATGCTGCCAATAACAGAGTTCAACTTTCAAATAAATCAGTCAAAAGCCTATATTCACAAAACACACGCGGCCTCATAGAGCTTGACAGTCTGTGCGGGATACAACATAATAAGTCCTGACCTTTGAAACAGGTGAAGATAAAGCCTTCAAACAGATGGGACTCTTACTCTCTTGACTGAAAATGATTTATGCAGGGAGTTGCACTGCAGTGTCACAGGGTGGTGCTGCAGGACCAGTTTTCTTGAAAATTGTTAAAAGTCTTGAGCAGAGGCTGATCCTCTTGTCTTGAAACTTGGCAGAAAGTTGGGGGCATGGCCCAAAGAACAACCCGGCTGACTTCTGGAGCAAATACAATTGAGGGAGTGGATCCCACATTTTTTTAACATTACAAGAGTGAGCATGCTAATATCTAAAAAGATGAAAGCAATGTGCAGACACGTTTGTGTGCATGAAGGCTGCGTCTCAGTAAATGTGTATGCAACATGGTGATAAAGATTTTAATGTAAGGCTCTTTATTTGTATCATTATATGCATTTTTAATTTATTCAGTTTGCCTGTTTTAATGAATTCTGTGTGTGTTTCATCTTTGTTCTCCTCTCCCTCCTCTTTTTTTCTTTTTACCGTCCTCGTAATTTGTTTTTTTTATTTGCTTTCTTTCATTCAGTCTGATCTCATGTCTGTCCTCGTCTTTCTGACTACGTAGCTTTTACAAGTGCATGGCTCAAAGAGCTGAGCTAACTATTGTGCTGCATTAATGACAACTTCAATGCAATTATTGCTCATGCAGCCTGTACCAAGTACACAGTTTAGTCCAGGATGTTTTTGCGGTACTTCCTCATGTTAATCCCCATCCTCTGCCAGCCAGTCAGCCCATTAGTTCTCATCATGTCACACACTTCTGTAATGGTGTTAGAGACACACACACACACACACACACACACACACACACACACACACACACACACACACACACACCCAGACACACAGCCAGACACAACAAAGTGCATAAAACCCAGGCTCCATTATTGTCCATGTGTGTGCCTGTGTGTAGCTGTGTTTGACAGTGTTATGGCCACACATGTGTGTGTTCACCTTTTACTGTGTTTTATGTGTGTTCCCAGACCCGGTGATCAAAAACACCGGTAGACTGGTCTGCACTGCGCAAACCACTCAAGCGTGTGTGTGTGTGTGTTCCAGGGTATGTTGTTAATTACTGATGTAGCTGGATAATTTGTATCTCTTTACAACGGTCTCATTTCCAAATGAAGTGTGCTTGATGGGTGTCCCAGATCCAGAGGCGTTGCAATGATCCCATCTCCTTTCAGGTGAAAGCACGACTGTGAATCAGTGGGAATTGCGTTCTTTCCAAAACATGACACTGAGTCGAACTTCCTGCTTCCAGTAAGATGATCACCACAAGGTTGGACCAGGATACACGTTTATGCTAGTGAAGGTTGGTTGTCTGCTCAGTAACATCTGGTTCTGAGGATGGTCAGTACTCTTCGATATATAAATCAATGAGCTTAACAGCTATGAATCTCAACTGGGTTGATAAGAGTAGGTTAGGATTTAGTATTTTAACATTTTTAAAAATTTCAATACCTATTTCAATGTGTTGTGTTTGAGTTTTATTCTGTAACCGAATAAGAAAAGTAAAAGAATCATAAAGCATTCTTAAAACCTTCACTCAGTTAGCCTTCATATTTTTTAAATTTGATAGTAAATATGATATAAAACGTAATACAGGGCTATTTTATTGTTACAGTTTTATTGTATTAAGGCATGGTAAAAGAAAGAAAACAGAAAAAGATTTATGAGCTGCTGAGCAATCTAAACAGTTTATTCAATAACATTAATATTGTAATTCCAAATAAATAGCTCCGTTTGGCTCCCTTTGATTGTTTGTTGGCTTTTTGTAAGCGCTGTAACTTCGGGAGGCCCCTCGTTTTTTACTGCAGGTATAAAGTCAAGAACGTATTTCACTATTTTGGAGGGGTCTATGAAGTCTAAGCTGTGTAAATCAAGAAAAACTAAATGCTACAATCGATCTGCATATCGAAACTGTTTGTGCAGCAGAGAAGTGAGCAATAAAAGATGGGCTTTCTCCATGGACAAACTTAGGGTTGATTTTAAGGGGGAGAGGGCCACCCAGAATCAAGAGGTGTGAGACCTGCCAACATGGCAACTAATGCCCAATAAATTTCCTGCCCCACTGACCCACTCCCTCTACACTCAATCAAAGTAAAAGAGCAACAGAGGAGAGTGGTTAAGATGGTGAGGAAGTCATGTCATGTGTGTTTTTCATTTTGAAAATGTTCAATATTTTCCTAGTTAAGGTTAATTTATGTGTAAAGCTAAGAAGTGATTGTTGCCGTTTTTAGTGCGTATATATTGACCGTTGCAAAACGGATGAAAGCCAGGAACATTTACACATTAGTACTAATGTGGCAGCAAATCAACCACCAGCTGGCCGAAGATATAGGGCTGTCAAATAGAGTATTGTTTAAATGATGATACTGGCTGGTGCATCTCACCTCTAGAATCAATAGATAAAAGTAACAAGGTTGGCGAGATTCACTGAGGTTGAGGAATATAGAAAAGTCGGTGTTCCTTAAGAGAACTTTTGTCTGCTGATAGTGACGAAGGGTAAAATCAACTAAATCTGAACTGTGTAGTTTAATAGGTAAATATTCTACATACATAATTAAATGTTTATATTATTATTGATGTGAATGTACCTGAATCATGATGCATACAAACGGGAAATCTTCTATCCACGGTGGCTGCAGTACAAAGGGGAACATTCCAGATGTTCTCCTCCTCAGGAATGCTTCCCCCTGCTCTTACTGGGAGATTCCAAGGCCTTCCCAGTTTAGACTGGAGACTCTGCTCTGGGGTGTCCTTTTAATTGGATGTGCCGGAAGACCTTTATGGAAATCTCCCAGGAGGCATCCTGATCAGATGCCACTTAAACCATCATTTGACAGAGCAGCTTGAAAACTGACTGTAATACGGATAGAGATACATTTTGTTTTGTACTGTTATACTGGGTTATTCATAATGACTCAGAAGCCACAGGCTTTCTTTTTGTATGCCAAAACTTACATTAAGTTCAGTAATGTTTTATGTGACAAAGATTCCTAGCAAAGCCTCAGAAATCAATACACAATTAAAATGTATATATAATACAATTTTTTTTTACTCTTGTTGTCTTGAGCTATGAATTAGAACAAACACATCTAGGTATCCAATAACATTTGAAAAACGGTATTTAATTAATTTTATTTTTTTTCGATCAAAACTTCTTCTTCCTGCATTTTGACTAGGTATGTGACCCCAACCTTCAATTTCGTCATTATTATACCTGGATGTGATTTAACTAAATTAATTTAATATGTTTGCAGGTTAAAAAAAAAAAAACAACATTGCGTGACCTATAGAATTTTTGAGCAGCTTTCTCTGAGGGGTAGAGTGGCTGTCCCCCAACCAGGTCAGCAGCTCAGTCCCCAGTCCTCCCCATCTGCGTGCGGAAGTGTCATTCTACAAAACAAATTGCTCCTCAAAGGACAAAAAGTTCTTTTAATAGTGCTATGGATGTATGTGAAACTGTACTGTAAAGCACTGAGTGGCTGTATAAATACAGACCATTTGCCATCCTGTTAAGAGCAATTACATTTTGAACTACATCTTCATACATAATCAAAATGACAAAGAGTAAAGGGACTTCATTTTTCATGTATTTCCATTGCACTTGTACAAAGATGGAAAAGTAGCGTGACCCATGTTGTATCCCAAGCCATGGGCTGAGGACATGCTGTGCTATTGATTGCTCTCCACAGGCCTAATTGAAAGAAGGCTCCATATGGTAAGAAGCCATAAATTCTTCAGATCCTTTTTTTCTCTATTTCCTGCTTCTTTCTTTTTCTCTTTTCCCCCTACCATCTATATAGAGAGAACAATGGGCTTGCTGTCTTTGGTTTGGCTGCTAATGAATCCAATACTCTGCTTTCATGGCAAAGTCTGATTAGAGGAAGAAAAAACACATTTTGTCATAGTCCTTTGATGGAAGGCCCTATCTGTCTACATGCAGGCCTGCGTGCATGCGTGTGTGTGAAACACACATGTGCAGTAAAGCAGGGGATACCTGGGGGTTGTTGTCAAGGTTGACCAAGTGCTTACTCTTTCCTCCTTTGGTTCCCTTGGGTGTGTTTTTTTTTTTTCTATTCGACTTTCAAAATGCAGTTTTAACAATGCGATGCTGAAGCAACACTCAGTTGCTTATTTACCATCAAAGGTTGTATTATCTATAATGCCACATAGTAACGCAAAAAGAAAGTGTGCCATCTAGTGGACGGAAAGCATAACTGCACATAATTGCCGGGAAGTTGGAGAGGAAGGAGGAAGGGAGGGGTCTGCATGAAGTAATGGTTGCCAGATGTTTTGGTATTATCGCAAGGAAAAATTGTATTCCAGCCATAGTCATCTATCATGTTCACCAGTCGACTGGACTTAGAAGCCGCCAGACAGACAGAAAGGAGACATGAAGGGAGATAAGTGTGTGTCTGCGATGTGTGTTTCTGTGGGAGTGGGTGGGGGGGTGGTTGCATGCTGTTGATACTAGTATGGTCTTTAAATATTTTTTAAATGTTTAACTGTGATTTTTTTTATTAAAGTTTTTGCAAATATATTGTTAAAACGTAATGACTGCTGCATTATTTAAGCATGGTAATCACAACACTTTACACAGGTTATAAAAAGACTCAAACCTGAATCAAAATGAGCCCTGTTAAGTTAAGTTAAATCATCTAAGGCTAAATGAATAAAACAAACGGTTTCCTGTGAGCAAGCTGTTCACATTCTTCACGTAATTTGCATGATGGTTCATAGACTCATGAATAGCAGTTACCTTAAGGGTTACTGGTGGTTAACATGATTTAATCAGTCACTAGTAAACCGGCTATCATTGTAGCAATAAAGGTATGCTGCTGCAACAAGGACGGAGATGCATCATGTAAACTTCTTTAGTGATTTCATGAGCTTTCACCTCTGATTCCACACCATGATCATCATACCTGCCTATTGCACTGCGGCATAAACAGAGTGTTATGTCTCTGTTACTTGTTTTGCATACAGCCATCATGGAACTGAAGACGTTTACTGGCTACTTGAGAAGCTTGAGCTTGAGAACAACTTGGCTCTTCAAAATCACTGCAGAGTAGAGACACCACCTGAGCAGGAAATGAGTCAGGAGGCGTTTTATGTCTTGCGTGCTACACAGTTGCTATAATAGCCTACTGAGAGCGAAATGACCACAAATCTTCTTGAGGCTAACGGCAAGGCGAGGGGGCAGTTGTTAATGCGGAGGCAAGGCTTCAGCACAGCATCCTTGTGGAGGAGGTGATAAGTGAAAGAACAAATCGGGCATTTAGGCAAACATCTACGACAACAGAGCTCAGAGAAGGGTTTAATGGCCACTGGTCCAAAGCGCCTCCTGCCACTGGTAGGAACGCACCAAATCTGGAGCTAGAGCAGCAAGGCATGAGAATATAATGTGACCAAGGGGGCTAAGCCATGTTGCATCACACCTATCATTCTTGTGTTAGTTTGTTTTTTTCAATGCTTGGTGAAAGTGGTTAATCAAAAGCTTTTTTTTTTTTTTTTTTTTAAGGGAAAAGGGTCATGAAAGTGGATAATCAAAAGCTTTTTTTTTTTTTTTTTTTTTAAGGGAAAAGGGTCAAGACCACTGTAGAGCTCAACAACTAGGAGTAAGAACTAAAAGAATAAGAGGCCTTAGACCCCAACCCCCAGATGATTCTATAAATTGAGCTGTGTGACTGATAAGGCATAGATATGGGATTTTTTGACACAGTACTTTCTCGAAGAGTCTGCCAGGCCCGGCTAGGATACTTGGACTAAGTGTTTGATGCTGAAATACAACTCTTGTCTCTTGTCAACTTGATTGGCTCCAGCTCCCCCCATGACCCTTAAAAGATAAGGTGTATCACTAATCCGTGCTTCATGTAATCTGTCTGCAGAAGTTACTTGCTGTGAGCGCTTTAGGTTGGGCTGCAGATGCTGTTCAAAAAGTCAAATCTTTACAATGTGCAAAAAAACATTGGGTTACATGAGCTGCCTCATGTCATGATGATGCTGTAAATAGTGAAAGTCTGTAGTGGGCTAGACGTGGCGTAGTCATGATGGACTGTTTATCTAATCTAAAGATCACATCTATGACAGGAATAGACAAAGAAAAACATTGCATGTACACTGATCTGAGCTCTGTTTGTGTCTCTTGAAGAGATAGGATCTCTGCCTATAGAAGAAGTGATTGAAGCAAACTGTGTCTGGAGGCGACTTTATTCAGTCTGTCATTGTTGGCTAACAGTTAGCTGCTCTTTGCTGATATTAGGCTGATGTGTTGTCAACACAAACTTTGCTAATGGATCAGTCCTATCTGGCCCGCATGGGCCCACACAGATTTCTGTATTTGGTTGAAGTGTTTACTGATATTTATGATCTCAACTTATGTCTGTGGTGAAGGTTTGTATTGTTTTTTTTTTGTTTTTTTTTTTGTTCGATTTTTGCCATCCATCCGCACATTCATCGATTTAATTTATGGTTTCATAATTAATTTGATTTATAAGTGACTTCCTTAGTCCCAATCTGCCTTTAAGTGGGACATTGATCTGTGTGCGTGTTTGTGCGTGTGCCTGTGTGTGTCCTGGTCATTTCAGGGTCGACTCTGTCTGACGCCAGCTCTCTCACTAATTATCTGCAATCCTGTCTTCACCCGAGGCCAGACTCAGGCCATTACATCTTGTGTTAGTCTTTGTCAGAAAGAGAAAAATCCTCTCAACCTTTTTTTTCCCGTCTCCCATCAGCATACCAACTGGGATGAGAGATAAGGCCTGGTCAGTGGTTGAGTGAATGTCAGCTCCGTCAGATACCATGGCAACGTTAATACAGAGAAACAGTGTTCTAGTGGATCAATTGAATGGTAAACTGTTTTCATATTGAATGGGTTTCTAAATACACTGTGGAGATTTTATGGGCAAGAATTCTACTTTGTTCAATAATTCTTTGATATGGCATCAAGTTGAGATCTGTCACAAAGTTTTATTAAATCTGACGAGTTGGCTAATCATAATGTTAACCTACTTTAATTTGAAAAATATTGTGGATTTAACAAATATCTTTACGACAATAAATTTCATTGCAAACCTGCTCATTTATGATATTTCATTGTGTTATAGGATTCAGTGTTCCAACATTTGCTAACATGCAGGTAAAACCCTTGCCCCCCCATGACATTGAAGTCTGACAAAATTAACACTAAGGACATAAATTCTAAATTATACATTATTCCTGATTGGTATCACATTGTTTGATGTATTCAAGTATTTAAATATGCATTGAGTTAATATTTACTTTCTTCATCCCAATCTTAATACTCTTGACCACTCAAAACACTTTTATTGCCATGCAGACATAACCTCTGACCTGCAGCCACTGATTTCAGACAGTGGGGGAATGACGGGCCTGTCACCTCCGAGGACCGTAGTAGCACCAATAGAATTACTGAATGCGTAGTTTTTTTTCTTTAAGGTGATGCACCTTTAATAAAATGTTTTAATTAATTTACAGTTTTTTTTCTTTGTATCAACATGTACATTTTTACTCATTCTCTTAGTTATATTTTTCAGTGATTTTTTTTTTTGGAAGGGGAAAAAAAGGAATAATAAGTGTCACTTACAAAGTTACTTTTCCAAGCTTATGAAATTAAGGCATCACTTGGCACAAATAACACTTAACACTATGGCATGTATTTTCTGCATATGCTATCTCAATGTTTATTCTAGGGTAATACAAATATAATACATGATTATATATTTTACTTCTTAAAGCTATGTGTCATTTCTATTTCTGAGTTATTCATTGGCCAATTCAATGTGAGAAAGAATCCCAGTTTGCACGAGTTACCATTATAAGCAGGTGGTGGTTTATTCAATTAATGACACTGTTTACATCCCACACTAGAAGAGTCCCACCACATTTTCCACACCACGACATGGATACTGTTTCATCACTGTGACGTCACCACATTTACAATTAAAAGTTATGAGAGGAAAACACGGAAGGAGAATTTCACATAAGCCTACCTTGCGGTATAATGAGAGCAACAGTAAATGTCCGCTGTCGCTCAGAGGCTGTTGTGGCCATCGGTCCCATTGCACATAAAAATATATTTCATCAAGTACATCAAAGAGCGCGTCAACACCCAGTGTGTGTGTGTGTGTGTGTTTAGGGGGACAGACAGACAGAGACAGACAAAGAGGGGGATGGTTTATCCTGTCCCCGACGCACTCTGATTAGCGTCAGAGTGAAGGGATTTGCCGCACACCATTGTAAATGATTCAATGAGGTCTTCGAGAGGCAGACAGTGAAAATCTTCTCTCGCGAAATTGTCAGTAAGACGTTCGAAGATGGCAAATTATGATGTCGAGTATACACATTAATCCTAGTTCGTGAGTTGTTATACCCCATAGACCCTTTGTCGTGTCTCTAAAGCACATGCGCTGCGTGGCCTGGGCCCACAGATGCAATTAGTAAATTAATGCAAATGACACCGTATTGTTATTATTTTCTGTTCAAATCTTCTGTCCAAAAAGAACAAAGAATCTGGGGAGGTGTCGTGGTAAAGTGGACGGAGGGGGACGCACAGGGCCACAGAGGTCTCTCTCTAATACGAGCAGGGGAGCGATGTCCTCTGAGGACCAATGTAAAGTAAACCGAGCTCTGGGCTGCACGTTGGGACGGCGGTGCCGGTTCTGTGTGAGCCTGAGACGCGGCTGCATGGCAGTTCGGTGCTGCCACAGTCTTTGAGGGCAGAGCTGCTGGAAACGAGAGTGCTGCTGTGGGTGGGGTGTCGCTACTGTTTGAGTTCCAGAGCCCAGACGTGTTGAGGCCACCCTGTTCGTCCTTTGCTCTTCTTGTCGCCCGCTGACGAGGAGAACAACGACGAGGACGAGGATGACGGAGATGACGACGTAGAAGTTGTCTTAGGGATCTCCACCTGCACACAGAGCAGCCGTGTTAAGATGGCGCAGACAATACAGTGCGGGTTTTTTTTAAATTTACTTAAAAACTGACAGTGAGGAAATCGTTCCGTCTTCAAACAACTGTTTGCGTTTAGGATTTTACTCCGTTGGCTGCAGATGAAATGCACTAATGAAAGAGATTACGTCACACTGTCTGTTCGGGCCGTAGAATATGGCGCTTGGTTTACACACCGGAGTAAATAAGAGTCACACAAAGCACTTATTTTATACACAAAACACACGATAATATAGATTACGACATTGCAGATGCATGTGTCCAAGCTCCACTCTTTAAAAGGCATATTTTTATTGACACAAATGGCTGCAGTTTATTTTATAATAATAGTAGATTGCTCTCATCCGCCTGCCTGCGTGTGCCTGTGTGTGTGTGTGTGTGTGTTTGTGTGTGAATAATGAGTTGCACACTTACACTGCAAAAGGGAAGCTTCAGTACTCCAGTAAACAGACGAGTTGAAGCGGTAACAGTCACTATTGTAGAATACTATTAGACGTGTAGTACTGATACAGTCATCGGCCTTTTGGTTTACAATAATATAGTACGACAGCACACACAATGGTAAAGTGATAGTTTAGTGAGTCATCAATCGGCTCTGAATTCTTCTATCAGTTATGTGTAAGACAGGCCAGGTGTACAAGCGCGTACAAGTACTGCGATCTAAAATCAGTCTTATAAATCCATAGTATATCCACACACTGGGCCTCGTGCAAACCCCCACAACATTGTCACACTTTTTTCACAGTTTTCCTCCATTTAAAATGGAGGTGGAGGTAATACCCTTATTGACAGATCAGTGTATTAGTAAATGTGCGGGGCACGCGACACCTCTGGAGCCAGGTGGATGTTGCGTTTACTGACACTCATGACGCTACTACACATGCCGCACGCTGAAGAACACTGCAGTGCACGAGCCTGTTCCATTGCATCAGCAAAATACGAACGCGAGATCACAAATGATGGCAGGAATATAATCAACCCATCAGTGACACGGAATCCCCGTCGTTCTCCTGGGATGAGTGTTGCGTGTTCTCATCCACGCTCTGCCTCTCTGTCTGCTGGCACTGAAAGACGAGATCTTTAGGATTTACACATGTCCCGAGTCTCCATTCAGCTCTTTTATCATTTTAAAACAATAATGACGCTATCCAGCTCCTCCAGCCAACATCATGGAGACGGAATGCACCACAGTAGTAAACATCTGAACTCTTCCAAGTTCCACTTGTAAATACTACACGTATAATCCAATGTGTACATATTATGTATGATAATTATTATTGTGACTGATCTGAATAGCATGTTATTACCCGAGGGAAAAAAAATCTTCAATTTCAAGCAAATTAATTTTTTTAACAGAACACGTTACAAAGACAGGCTTCAATTAAATAGAGTTCAGCAGTCCTAGAGGTGGGTGTTGTATCAGAAATGGGCCCTTCATAAAAATATAAATAACGCTGAGGTTCTCTTTAAATTGTCACATTTTTAAATTCACAGTAACAAACAATACTCGAACCAACCAAATCGACTATTTGGGTCCAGTTGCGTGTGTGTAGGCAATAACTATATAAACTACAATATATACAATACAGTTTACATCCCGTCCCGATTCTGTATTAGAATTGTATAACGTCCTCATAAACAACCGTCTAACGCAGCTCCCTCACCAGTGTTCGACTGTTGTTAACCAAACAGTAGCAAAAGTAGTCGACCTGAATATTATATGAAATATGACGAATTAAAAAGCGAACAACAATAAAAGAAGATAAAACAAATAACAACGAACTTTGAAAAAAAATAATACCTGTATCTGTAAATACTAATTTATGAGTTTACACTAGCTGTACATTTTTAAGTAATAATAACAGGTCTTTTTTTCACGTAAAATGTAAGATGCTGATCTCTCATAATAAAACGTCACAG
Organism: Pseudorhombus dupliciocellatus; assembly: GCA_016785235.1. Taxonomy (NCBI): domain Eukaryota; kingdom Metazoa; phylum Chordata; class Actinopteri; order Pleuronectiformes; family Paralichthyidae; genus Pseudorhombus; species Pseudorhombus dupliciocellatus. The sequence continues at coordinate 894,568 of JAFBJW010000232.1, forward strand.
TCACAATTACCACAATCTGCCTATATTTTAATTTACTGTGAGATTAAAATAAAGGGTCGTTAAGTTCACGCTGTTTCACTACTTCAACTGAAACCGTCTTGTCAAAGCAGACAGTAGCTGTTCGTTCCAATCTCTTTAGTCAGAGTTTGGTTATTTGTGAGGGTTCTAGCAGCATTTCTGAGACACCAGTTTTTTTTTTTTTTATCCTGTAACTAGATTGAGTTCTACTCCTCCAGACCATAACATGTCCTCCTCCTCCTCCTCCTCCTCCTTGTAGATGAACGCAATTTCCCTCCCAACGGGTTGAACCGAGTCTTTGACACTGACATGACAAGTTAAAGATCTCTATCTCTTGCACATTCACTCGCACAGAACCAAAAGCCAGGTAATGCACGAAGGAAGCAACAAAAAGTGTCTAAAAAAACAAACAAACAAAAAACATGTTATTATTAGTTATTCAATCGATAATTAGCATAAATCTGTCGCGGAGGTCTTTTTTACGATATGGTCTACATCAGATAGCACCATTCCAGCAGTGAATTGATAAAATTTTTATTTTATTTTAACTTATCGAATGAGCAACAGTCACGTTTGAAGTAAGCAACGGATTAAGACGATCACCCTAAGAATTGAAGTAATTTTCCCTTTTACAAAAAAATGTTTATTGTAAACTTCCCGATATGACTGAGTTGGAAACGTCAACGTGCCCTCATTTGCAAGTTTAGAGGACCATTTAATCATCCAGTCCTTCCTGCTTTCCTACAATATACATGATAATATTTGATGAGTTTTTCTTTGTATATCATAGGACATGGTTCCCATTTATTATATTTGTATTTACTCTACTTGCATGTATTTAAATAAACACTAGGACTGGAGACTGTTGAGACTTGATATGAGTTATTAAAAGAACTACATCCTCCTAATAGTGATTGCCGTTTGGAAGTGAGGGAAAATGGTTTCTGGCTTCCATTATGCAGAACACTTCCTATAAGCAGCACGTTAGAGAGTGGACAGGAAATAATTATTCTGTTCTGTCGTCTTGCAGTCTATCCTGACCTTCTGTGTCGTCATATATGGCTGTACATTAAAGTTCCCTTGATGGACTTGGGATTGAACTTTTTTCTCTAAGTGAAATGTGGCAGCCATTTATCATGAGACAGTGTCTGTGGAAACAACATGCAGCTTTTGTCAATGCTAACAAAATTAAGTGCATACTTTAGGTCAGGTGTGTGTGTATATATAAAGTAAAATAATACAAAATATGATATTCAGCATTTGACTAAAATATGAGGAAAGCAGCAGTGTGATACTTTTGGCTGCTGCTTGTTGAAGAGTTAACAGTGTTTGTATATCAGTTGTACTCCTGTGAAAAAAACATGTGGATTTGGGTTGGATGTGCTAAATTAATGATGTGGCAACTGTAGAAGGCATTGGCGATAGAAAGTATGTAGATAATATAACAGACATTACAGTAGCCTACGGGCAAAGATGTTACTGCTAACTGTGTCCTGAGCAGTGTTTAAATTTCTCTCTCACGTGCACGAGGCTGTTTAATGACCTTTCACTACAGTCAGTTCAGTAGCCTGTGAGCGAGGGTCCTTCTCGTTTCTCACCCTGGTCTTTTAGCATAGGGTCGGTTGTCTTGGCTCTAGCTGTCTAACAGGAGAAGATCTGGTTTATTATTATTTATCCTCTTCCGGTAATGAAAGTCCAGTTGGAATTGAATAAACGCATTATTCCTCGCATCACGGACTGCTGTAGGCCTATGATGTGTGCCCGTCCTCGGTAAACTAGGCCGTCCCCGAACGGCACATGTCTCCTGGAGACTGAGCTGAGTCCGAGCCGCAGAGCTCCTGCTTCAGACTCAGCTCATCGCAGGAAATATTCTGTCCCGGAATTACAGAAAATAATTCAAAGAAATGAGAGGTAACCTCAACCTCGACCTCTGTTGACAAATGAGACGAGCACGGACTTTGACCAGAGCCGTGTAGGATGAATTATATAGATCCAATATTCCACTGATTGAACATTTTCAAAATGGTGTTTGCAAAGGAATTGCAACCTTCTGCATTCTAATGTTTGAGCGTGTGTGTGTGCTCTACAAATATAATATGCACTCGTAATTAACATAATTAAACCAAATGCATACGACATTTGCAGCAGCCCCATGTGCAGACACTATCTTTATGACTTGTGAACTGGGAGTACCCGTGCCAGCTGAGAACTACCAGTAAACCCAGCACAGCACGGCGACGACAGGCTGGGCCCGAGAGTGTCAAAGCAGAACTTTTAACATCGCTTATTCTCACGTTATTACTCGGTGTCTTCCACTATACATGAAGTCACTGGACCTCACTGTGCGCTCTTACCGCTTCTCTCTTCCTCCGCTCCTCCCTAACCTCCGACTTTTTCAGCTCGGCCTTGAAAGCCTGTGTGTCCCCGTGCTGTCCGTCCTTGTCCAGGATGTCCATCAAGTAGGAGATGTAGCTGGTGGCCAGCCGCAGAGTCTTGATCTTAGACAGCTTGGTGTCTGCCGGGACGTTGGGGATGCACTCCCTCAGCTCCGCAAAGGCCGAGTTAATGCTCTGGGTCCTTCGCCTCTCCTTGCGGTTGGCCGTGGGTCTCCGCTTCACAGTCCGCGGGTGCGCGTGGTGGTGGAGGTGCATGCCGACCGTAGCTCCGTTGACTGAGATCGTCCCGGTGCCCGGGACCAGGCTGCCGGGCCCGTAGTGGTGGTGATGGTGATGGTGGGGGTCGAGGCCGCCGGCGGAGCCGCCGCTGTTGTTGCCATGGTACTCGGGGCTGTAGCCGGGCGCCAGGCTGTACTCTGTGGGAGACATATCCGCGTGGCTTATCAGCCAGCTCGTGAAGTAAGGAGGGGCTCCGGAGTCCTCGTGACACCGACCCGCGGCCGCGGCATGCAGGGAGTAGTGATGGCTGTCGTGATGGTGCATGACCGGGTGGTGAGGGAAGCCCGAGACAAGACTCATGGTGACACAAACACGCACTCACGAGCCCCCACCACCCAGCCACACACGCACACGCACACACACACACACACACACGCACACGGATGCTGCAGGCTCTTCTAACGCTGGTCCGGAGCAGACCTCATGGTGAGGGGGCTCCTCAAGCGGGGTCCGACAGGAGCGGAATGGACCTGGACCTGGACCTGGACCTGGACCTGGAGCGCAGGCTGTCACGTCTGCACCATGAGGCTTCACCCGGGCTCGATCTGCAACTGCTGCTCAGCCCTGCTCTCAAAACTCCTCCTCTACAGCATTGCTCCCTCTCTCCTCTAAAGTCACAGCAGCTCTGCCTGCTCCCTCGCAAAGTGTATCCCCTCCATCTTCCTCTCCTCTGGGTCAGATGGCGTCGGGTGGTAGTCGTGCGCGTCAGAGTCCTATTGGCGAGGCAGAACCTTACTGGGCAAGCACCGGGTCACCACTGGCTAGTCGATCCTGAGCTCTAAAGTCAGTCTGTGCTAGGGAGGGGAGGGGAAGGAGGGGGGGCCATGTCTGAGTGACTGCGTCATCTCTACTACCGGGGAGGAGAAACGGACCTCCATCATCTATCAGCCAATAGCAGCCCTCAGCCCGGGCCTGGCTGCGCTCCGTTGGCTGCTCTGGACGCCAGTGGGCCTGGTGGAGAGACCTGCTGCCACACACACACACACACACACACACACACACCGGCCCTGCACCACTTCAACCACTCCAAGGTCAAGAATGAGTGGGTTGAAAGCTCTGTAGCGTATATGCGCAAGAGGCTGCCCAGTAAACAACAACACAATAAAATGAAATGAAATGGTTTCAACAGAAATCCAGACACGCTGCTCTTCGGTTCTTACGAGGCACGTGCATGCACAATAATATGAGCTCCACATTACCAGACACGTGTTGGACCATTTCTATTTGATCCCCTTTAAACTGTATCCTGGTTTGATTCATAGTAAAATACGTTTAAAATGCAAATCGTGTTTTTGGTGGTGGTGGTGTGTGTGTGTGTGTGTGCGTGCGTGTGTGTGTGTGTATGGGGGGGACTTGAGCAAAGTTGCATTCAGACCTGCTCTCGTGTGTTCACGCTGATTCAAACCCAGGCGCAGTCGTCTGTGGAATGGCGCTGCTGCCTCGCTTTCCCCCAAAAAACTGGGTCTGAAAGAAGCTTCCACCCCAGGAAAACCCCCAGAGCTTGAGACGATGATCTGGCAGCAGTGAGTGCAGAGGACAGAGAGGAGGAGCGGCTCCCAGTGAGCTCTCCTCCATCCCCAGCCAAGTCTTCCAGCAGGAGGCCCGTTGGAAAGGTTTCAGCAGGATAATTCTGATAAGTCATATTTTGCTTGGGTTCTCTTTTGTTTGCTAATTTACTAATTTGCCATCGTATTCCGTGTGATCAGCTCAGATGTATATTTATATTACAGCGAGATCCCCTGAATGATGTCACTGAAATCAAACATGCAGAGTTGGATCTATAACTCCGAACATTTAGAAACCGAGCGGGAGAGATGTTCACCTTCTTGTTGATGACCGTGTTTTCCAATTTGTATTGTATTTTTCGGACTGGGTATACTTTGGTTTAGTTATTGTAGATCAGCATCACGTGTTCTTGTCAAGCGTGTCATATATGGTGATGGTCTGTCTGAAGCCCCCCACGGACACCGCTGCTATATTCCGATGGGCGCCGTTTGATTGTGTGTTGCCGTTGAAGATTAAAAATGATGACACTGTGCAGAGGGTAAACGCAGCGAGTGTCAGTTTAGTTTTGACGGAGCGTCATTCATTTCACAACACATGTCACTGTTTGATGACAGAAGAGCGTGTTTTATCGGAGGTATATTAAAAGCACGTCCTGATTTCAAGCCTTCTACAGCATCAGTACACACACGTGCAATGCCTAGTTTTTGTTTGCGAAAATGCATGAAAATAAGAAAAGTTTATTTTCTTAAATCCTATTAACATTTGTCATTTTTATATGCGTGTATTTACTAAGCAGATCATTGTTGAACGTGTGGGTGTATGTGTGTGCGACTAAATATTGGTAATTGCACTATTGACAAAAGGCTGCAGTCTATAATAACGATATGTCTTTAGCTAAAAACGTGAATGCATTAAATATTTGTATTAAATATTATTTGGCGTTTGTGTTTACCTTTGCTGTGCCTCTAAAATAATAATTTTACTGGCTGGGCAAACCTTTTAAAACATAAATATGAGGCCATATCTAAGCTTAGTAATCTTAGCTTTAACAATGACAGTGAAGGGCTGCCCTGAGTGAACGACTATAATCTGAAAAAAAATAAAAGCAATATTAATAGAATTAACAAACACATAGTTAAACGTTTACATTTTAGCTTTATCAGAAAGTCTGACACCGAGCTCACACTGTGGCCGCTTCCCCGTGACATGAATTCAGCAGCCATGTCCACGTTTACGTGAGGTCTTCCTTTTCATTTGTCACTACTTAAAGTCCAAGGTTATTCTTTATAACATTTCAAATAAAGTACTACAATTATCTTCGTATTATCTATATTTATATATTATAGCGTTCTTTCTTTCACTGAAAATGAATCCGTAGGCTCGCGGTTACTTCACTGGCTTCATCCAGTTCAGCCCAGAGAAAGAAAATGAGAGCTATCAAATGACTTCACAGAGAGCTGTGATTGTTAGGACTCAGGAATAAATTACCCAAATAAATCAAGTTTTCTAGTTGGTCTGAAGTATAATAACAATTAGAGGGCTAATATCCTCTTTGTGAGCAATCCAAGGGGAGTCTAACTGGTTTTTAAATATTCCATGACAAGGAAATGCAGAAATATTATTCTCCAGTAATAGTCCAGGTATATAACCATGGCCTGTATGAGCTTTCCAACAAGCTGACATAAGCTTTCTGGCCAGGCCATATAGTCTGCAGTGTGGTTGAGGTTTCCTGTCATATCAGAAATCTGAAGTCCTGCTGGAGGCTGGAGCGTCACACCGAGCGAAACAGAAATTACAAATCTAAGTGGAAATCTGGCAAAAATAAATAAATTCTCAAGTACAACTGGGGCAACGTGTGCTCTGCTGATGAATGACACTGATGAATTATTTTGGATAAAGCACCTGTGTGTGGTAATACCACAATTAACACTAATACTGTTGCTATTTAAATCTTAGCAAATTTGTGTCTAAAGTGCTCCATTAATATTAGAAGTGTGTGAACGGGCAAACCAATAAGGATGAAAACACACTTCCTAATTAGTGTTGCTGTTTTCAGTAGCAACCTCAACTTGAAATCGGCGTATCTTTAAATCCAAGAATTAAAAAGAAAAGCTATGAATTTTCATGTCTTTGAATCGTCAATGAGGAGCATTTGAGGACATCTGATGTCCTCCCAAAGACCCCTGAAAACACATTCAGGAATCCTGATGGACATTTCTCCAGGATCACCAGAAAAAAGTCCAGAACTCACTACGTCATTGAGGAAACGCCTTCTAAGTTTACATGGAAGTAACATACTAAGCCTCTTTACCGTCTTAGCTATCAGCTCCGCTCACTGATACCATTGTGTTATTCAGACCCAGGGAAGTGCTGTTGGGTTTGATTTGGCCTAAAATGCCTCCTACCTACAGAGCAGACGCAGTATGCTGAAGATTGTTGGTATAGCAATGCTCTCTTTATGTTTCACCAGCAGTATACCAGATGACCTCCAGTCTGAATGACAAACACGGATATTTACAATAATTGGAAACCTGTACTTTGCTTTGAGATATGGAGAGTATGCGGTTTTGGGTTGTTGATGCTGCCAGTTGGGAGGAAGGCGTCATTATCAAGACCCTCATCTTGCATACCACATTTCCCACGCCTGCAGGAAAACATATTGCCTGTTTGTTTTGGGACCTTGGAGCAGCGGAGCGGGTCCCAGACACCAATAATATCACCTTATAATTCATGGTGATTAGCACTTACTAGGGGTTGTGTCTGTGTCCACCTGAAATCTGCAAGTCCTGCACTCACATGTTGAAAGTCTGAGTTGCTCGACTTGGCACCAACATGTTTTGTGTCTCTGAAGTTGTGTAGATTTTGTATTCAAACGGCAAAGAGACGGCAGTGGTGAGACCATGAAGTGCCGTCTTGCACGGTTTGGCCTCACATCAAAGGAAACTGTTGAATGTATGTGCTTACTTGTTTTCATAAAAGTTAGTCGCAGGTTTACTTTTGGTGTGTTGGGTCATGTGTGGGCTACCAGCGCCAGACGTGTATGTACAAATGTAACCGGTTATAACAAACACTATAATTTCTTCCCACCACAATTTAGAGAGAAAATCTCTTGACTGAGAGTGAAATGTTGCTGTTCCCTCACATAG